>JAJKFL010000014.1:13216650-14416650 GCA_021186555.1 Reticulitermes speratus
TTTTGTTCGCATTTCTTTTCTCTGACATGCGTAACATTAGTCCCGCTTATCTCATCCTCCTAATTCAATTGCCGCACTAAAATACGGCGAGGAATACAAATTATGAAGCTTCCCATTAGTATTTTCTAGCGTCTTGTCATTTCCTGTGAGGTACAAATTTCCTTCTCAGCACCCTCTTTACAAACATCATCAATACATAGTCTTCCTTCACTGCAACAGACAAACTTCCACACTCACACAAAATAACGGGCAAGATTCTGGTTCTGTAGACTCTACTCTTTAAGCTTTATAATAATAGACGAGAAAAAATGCCTATATTGAACAGAAGGGTAGCAAGCATTTCCTAAATGTAATATGTTTTTAACTTCTTAATGAGGAAAATCTCGACCTGCTACCTCTGTTCCAAAATATTTCAGTTTTGCCACATTTAATGCGTAGTCGTTATATATATATATATATATATATATATATATATATATATGTCTTATGATGTCCTACATTCTGATGACAAGACTTAAAAACATGGTCATTTTTGTTTCTTCTGTATTTACTGCTAGGCAGATGTTCCTGGCACCTAGGTAAATACCATCTAATGCTCTAAATATCACGTTACAGCATTCAGGCATTGGTAGAGTATTTCTTCAAACAAATTAGAAGAGATCCGTACAAGAGTTTAAAGAAGCTATTTGTTGCATGTGTTATCTTGTAGTGGGACAACAGGCACACTAGGGACATGTGGAATCCATCATTAGACACTATACTACATGATGTGGCTTATTGTCACTACGTTGCAATCGATAATTCTGATAACAATAAGCAGCTAATAATGTCGGTCTGCGAGCTGGAAATATACCACCTATACATCGCATAATTTGATTAATAGCTCTCCACTGTGTTCCCATCTATTGTTGTCGAAAGTGCTTTGCATTAGTTGTTAATGAGACATACTGACCATCGCATCACCGTGTATTACATGACATAGTTTCCTGAAAATAATACCCACTTCTTTCCCTTCCACACATCACCCGAAACAATTACTGCTTATTACCTTCTCGTACTGATAGGTAAATAACTGACTGAAAAACGTTTTCACAGTTTAAAACACCGATAATTTTTTCATTTTCTTTGGAAACAATGCAAAGAATTTTATTTCAGTATAACAGCCTTTCAAAACGTGGATATATGACATTCAGAAAAGCTATAAATTCAGGAACACTGATGTATTCGATAACACGATGTTAAAGATTTTGAAGTTAAATAATAAGTTCTGGTGAGAATTATGTTTTCTTTAAATATTCCCACAAATCTAGATACCAGCGGAACTGTATGAAACACATGTAACTTGATGAAGGAGAACTCCTCTTTAGTTTCGTGTTTCCAACATTCTGAACATAAGAATATACGTCTACACAAAAGCTTTATGCAAAAACTTTAGGTTCATACAATGACTATTATGTCAGGGACACACAAATTTTCCAAAAATCTAGGAGCGAGCTCAAAGTTCTAGGCGCCAGATGGGTGACTTTATGGTATATTCCCCCCTTTCCAATAAAGCACAGTTTACCAAGCAATCTTTTGTTCCGATTTAAAACATAAATTTATATAACAATGTATGTTGTCAGAAATATCTATGCTTTGTTTAAAATAAGTAAGTAACTAACTAACTAACCAACCAACCAACTAACTCCAAGGAGGAGTCCTTCTTCAGAAGCTGATATTACCTCATTCAGTCAAACAATTCCCCGCACCTTATGGAACCCGAAGTTTCATGACCGTGTTCACAAGAGCCCGACACTTGTCCATATCCTGACCTAGATCAATAAAGTCCACGCCCTCGCATTCTATTTCTTTAACAGCTATTTTAATATTATCCTGTCATCTACACGTAAGTATTCCAAGTGGTCTCATTCCTTCACATTTCCCCACCACAACCTGTTTTCTCCCCCATAAGTGTCGCATGCTCCGCTCATCTAAGTACCGTATATTTGATCACCAGCATAATAATTTATTAAGCGCATCAGCAGCAATAAAAATTCTATAAAATGAAGCTAACTAAGGAAATCACCAACCTGTGTTTTAAGTAAAATAAATAGTATATAACGTATGTAGAACCAAGCCACACTGGGGATATGAAGTTCCAGTTCGAGCATCGTTTATAGCAATACATGAATCATTCGGAGCGTAGAGTGTTTATCAGTGTGTCGTCGTGAGTAACACTCGGGTAATGAGTCAACCATCGATTTTAATTTTGTTTCCGCACCAGATTCTGTGTAGTACATATGTATTTATTTTTTGTTCTACTGAATCCTACACCATAACCCATGGGCTTCGTCCCCAGAGATGATGTTCAGAAGGGTAGGGACTACTGACGCTACTGTATGAGGGGAGAGTGTTAAAGAGGGGGATGTATGGGGTGATACACATACGATGACACATGGCACCCCCAACCATAGCAATATCCAATGCGTCTGTTCATTCCCTAAGTTAAACACGAAGCAATAAGACACGCGACGAAATTAGTGGGTAGAACAATGAAATAAATTCAGAGTCTATTTGTAATGGCGACACAAAATCTGTGACGCCCACCAACAGTGACACATAATAGACATATACTAAAGTAAATATGCAAACAATAATTTTAAGGACACTTAATAAAACAGTTGTATTAAAATACAGCTTGAAAAAAAATGCTCGGTTACACGTGGACCTTTGGGGTACAAGAGTAATTTGTCACCTGGTCTTGATAGGAACGAAACGGAAAGATAAATTTAACCTTCCTAATACACGCGGTTATGATGGGAATGTTTTCAGCCAGTAATTTAATTTTAAATAACATTTAATTGAAGGTTTTCCAGAATTCATTACGTAACTTCACTCAGTGAACATGCACAAAGAAGACGCACTGCACAGTATAATGTCTGGCTGCGCCATAAAGTAAAGGAATATTTAACAGTGCACATGAAAATGAATGGAGTACATGATGGGGATGTTGGAACAAAAGTTATCAGTGAAACATCTATTTTGTGTGAGTGTTTAACCGTTCAAAGCCCAGTGATACCCACACTTCAACTTTTGTAAATTTAACAAACTCTACATTTTGCCATAGAGTGCATGTGTGTGTTCCGTATGGTTCTCACACTACCAACTATTAACCTAAACAGCATTTACTGTTTGGTCTTTCTAATGTAGATTGACTGTGCTCTCTGTGAGGTAGGACGAAAGGCAGTCTTAATTTGTATCGGAGGGACAAAACCACTGAACCACCGGCTGTCATTAAGTTTTGTCTAAATGAAATGTATTCTCTTGTGCAGGGATGAAACACAATTGTCATTATAATGCTTTGCTGTAAGTTTAATAAACGGAGATGTCATATATTTATGGAAGATGTCAAAATCTGCCACTGACATTTCGACAGGCTTCATACTAGTTAATTCTGATTTCCCAGCTCTTACTTTCAGATCCCTTGCCGTTTTTCTGTTTTACTTCCCAACATACATACGTTCAATTTCCCTTTCCTTCCCTAAAGTTATTTGTCTTTTTTATAACAGAACAGAATTCCATCATACTGCATCGCTTTGCCCTTCTCTTGGGAGGGTAACAAAAACCTCGCCTGAAAATTGCTGAAATTACAAATGTTACATACTATTAGGAACCTTACCTAGCCCGCCCCCTTTACACTGTTCCAGCACGGTGATGATATCTGAATTAACAACACACAAATCACATTATCACCCCCACCCCAACAATCAAGCCCCTGCAGCGGTGTCTGAACTGTTAACTACTACACACAACACCCCAATCAGAAAGCTTGCCCGAGGCCTCTTATTGTAACCAATCAGACACCATGCCAAAGAGGTAGCATGATGTAGGAGGATGAAACCGGAACATCAGGAGTGGAATTAAGAGCGATTCATGGAGACGAGAGAACCTGAAACACTTCAAATTGAAGTGCACTCCCCTCTTTTAATATTAAAGACTGTATCGTTATGGTCTTACGTGTCGTACATTGTGTTCAAAATAGGTTAAGTAAATAAACAAAAAAAAGGGAAAATATTTGTGGCACGGAAGCAGAATAAATATTATATCACAGCAGGTTAAATTTTCTTTTCGTTTAGACAAGAAATATAAGCCCAAATACGAGACTAATTCACAAATTCCTCCCTTCAAATAAGCCACCCCAAAAATCTGACTTCATGCTATATTCTCACACCTTTAAACTGACAGTTAAGTGACACTTCCGTTAAAAATAATAAAAAATATTTGCAATATGCAAAGTGGTCTGCTGTATTTACATTCCCTACAAGTGATGTATAAAGACGTTTCATTTAAACTGCATTCCATAACTTTCTAGTGTTTAACAGCAATGCAAGCCGTAAATTCACTCACATGTGTACGTCTGTAGCTACATGTTTTTGGAAGATCGGCTTCTCATGGTGGGCGGATATGGTCGAAATATTTTGCGGTTTTGAAAATGGAACTTCTAATTTACTAGTATCTAAATTATGTCACTCGATAGTTGTGACTTGCACAGCTAACTTTTCTTGCCTTCCAACAGAGCTACCATATATAATACATCGTAAAAGTAACACTCAGTGACAGGAAGACTACATCCCTAGCTGAAAATAATATAAAGGAAACTTGTTACAGCTTAGTTAAGGCAATATCTAAGCATCATTTTGAGGTGAGAATACGGAAAATCACGAAAAACCTGGTCGTAATAGACTATCTTCGGACCTAGATACGAAAATACGCGTTCTGAATATTGAAATCATCAGCACTAATTAAAAAATCGCGATGGTCGGCGTAAGGTTCTTAGTCAACTGACGTGATTTGACTTCCGTCATAAGGCCAGCCATGCACATGACCGTTACCTGCTTACTTTGACGGGTGTGAAATGTTAGCGAATGGAATGCTAATTGGTCTTACACCTGGACAACATACGACATGTCTCTCATAGGCAGGACTTTGAATACTTTTGTGTACTCCGATGACTTTAAATTAATTAATAATTTCAAAGATCTGATATTCGAATTTAAACTTACGCACGCCATGTTTCTTGTCTCTCGAACGTATTGAATAACCATACCTCGTTTATATTGTGCGTAATGGTATAGATTTGGTGGCGATGTGAATACAATGCGAACAAAACCACAGCTTGTTCTTCCCTTGAAAGTTTGAAGCCTTTCTGTTTTCACGGAAATTTGCTGCTGCTCTTGGGATGGTTCAGTTGCAGTAAGGTGTAAATGCAAGAGCGAGTGGGTGGTGGCAGAAGGCAGCACCTACCGCTGCAAGGTACCAGCTACACACGCACACACACACACACAACATACATACATCAAAGACATTTTCCAACAGCCCAGTTCAATTTTAAATGTTGGCACATTGCCAGAAAGTTATCCCGCAGGCAGACCCAGACAGGCAAGGGAAGGAAAATGAAGAACGTGACCCGAAGTAGCAACATGCGACTTCCTTTTCCTGCTGTTCCGGAACCGTCTACTAAAACAATACATAGAGGTCGACAGTTATAAAAAGAAATCATCGAACGCGCGCTGGAGTTCTTAGTACTCCATCTTCGTATTCAGGAGGTCCCGGGGTCACAACACTCTGCTTTTTAATGCATTTGTTTCGACGGTCGACAGGTTTCCCGATTTGTCACAATAACATGTTTTAAACTGAGCCTTAAGCCATTCTTGTACGGTTTCCTTCCACGGCTGATGCTGACCGATGCTCATATCAGATCTGATTCTTCGGTTATCCCAGATTCGTTGACCAATATCGTCGCCCATCTCATCCTCCTTACCTCGATCATCCGAATAATAATCGTGAGGAGCACAAATTATTCTTCTTAGACAGATTGATCCCTGAAGATGGGACACATATTATTCCGAAACGTCGCTAACCAACTATCACCATACGCCGCAGAACATCCCAGAAGAGCGAACACCGACACTGCAGCGGTAGCCTGTAATATCGCAGAGTGCAAGTCATGTTTTAACATTGCACAGTGCAAGTAATTTTGTTAACACCAAGGAACAAAAAAGTAGGCCTATATTCATTAATTTATTTACTGCAAATCGCACGTGAAAACGGACTTGGAAATTTCAGAGTTAACACCGATATTTTTACAGTTTATGTGCACGACGCCTTCTGCTGTCCTTCCATATGTTTGCCCTCGAGATGCAATACCATTTATTTACAGCTTTATCTGGGCAACAAATTATCATGGAAAGGGCCATTTATTTGTAGCACCGCACAGTCAGGCAAATCAAGCTGTTCTGTTATGAGGAAGATAAACTAGCACTTGCCACCGGTACCCCTAACTAGCCTTCGTGAGTGGGATGGCGTTATTTCTAGATCTGAGCACGCGTGCGTGTGTGCATAGGCCTCACGGAGAGGAACATGGACCTCTGACAACTTAACCGTTCACGTGAACCCAGTGTCTGTTGCCATTGCTACCCTCCATCTGTTAACACGACACTAAGTAACAATAAATGTGAAGTGCCTGATTCAGTTCGTGGTGTTACACTCTGGTGCCATTCCGGGTGATGGAAACACCTGATGTCTCTCTTCTCTTGGCTCTGATCCTAATGTTGCCTTATCCACTGCGTTTGGTGTTTCTTTTTTGGATCGACGCCCATTTTCCAAATAAACAATAATTATTTTTTCACAAGTTACTATACATTCATGCCCCATTCCTGTCCTCGATGGGAATGTTTGAAAGCACGCTAGCAAATTGAACGTTTCTGTATCAACTACCCAGTTTCTAATAAACTGATTGCCAACGAGGATGTTCTGTTAGGTGGAACAGAACCAGTTCTCAGAAGCTTGTTCCTGTGTGTAACGTAACAACATTCAGCAGTAGCCTATGGACATGCAAGCAGACATTTGGTTCTAATAGGATACAACCTCTTAAAATAACCGCATAATCTTCCAACCGTGCTGACGTAGCGACAAGAGTGTAGACATACATACATTCGAAATTTGCGGGTTCGCATCTAGTCGAGACTACCAGCCATCCTGAGTGAAATTTATCGTAGTTTTCCTCAAGACGTCTAGGCGAAATTCGGGAAGTGTCTTTAAACAGGCCACGAGTGTTCCTTCCAAATCTATACCCACTCACAATTTTTAGTTTTTGCATGAAAGCAATTGCCTGGATGACTATACTGTACCGCATGACAAGTGTGTCGAAGAAGATGCCGAGTCAACTAGGCGCACTAATGGAACCTTGGTCTTCAGGGCAGTGACGCTGTGTAGTTGGTTTTAAGGTTTCCGTCGTTTCGAAGGCATTGCTTCCTTCGAAACGTCGGGAAGCACTAACCAAGCGTCACATCCCAGAAGAAATGCAACCTCAGTAACCTCAATGTGGAAACCTTAAATCTCACAAGGAGCTCTAACATTGGATGTGAAGAATACAACCTCTAACAGCTTATGAGCAACGTGTTGCGAATTCCTCTGCCGTCTATTTCTTGTACGTCTGAGGTCGAAAACAGGTATAAAGACGTGAAAGAGTAGCATCCAGCTAATTGTTTCAACTTATGATAACTTTAAATCTAATATAACAACAGAATCGAAAAGGGTGTAACAAAATGTTCTGCGAGATTTTGTTTTACAGGCGGCAGACCAAACTGACTTATTGATTAGTAAGTTTTTAGACAACTATAAGTACGACGCAGTGGTAAACTGTATATATTGTGCATGATGGCCGAAGAGGTGGAAGGGACTGCAGAAGTGAAATAAGATTTTAAATATATCTAAATGTTTTTCGGGGACACAGATGAAGAACAAACACGGATCATTATAAGGAGCTTTACTGCGAAAGCAGACTCTTTCAGCTGTAGGCTCTGTGTTCTTTACTTTTTCTTCCCTTCCTGTCAGGTGCCGATTTTCCTGCTTTCATTGTGTTTTCTGGTACCTCAATCACTGCAATCTCAAAATTCGGCAATGTGCATTAAAAACCTTTACATAATTGATACAAAAAATTACTACTGATTTAAATAATTTGTAAGCTTCAAATTCATGCATGTGGATATTCAATACGTGTATACTAAAATTTCATAAACACTCGTATCACATTCTGCAAAGGGATATTTCTTGGTTTTACTACAGGCGTGGACAAAGTTTTACCGTCGATACGTGAAGAAGTCACGGGATTGTGAGTGTAATAAGTGAGTTAGATTGACAGGTTCTTGTTTGCTATTACATCAGCATTGATCCTGAAAAGAGTTGTGTATCGTTATATTAACTTATCATTGTAAATTGCAATAAACTGTCCTTCAGCAACTTTAATTTCGTTATTTCAGACACTACCCGATTTTAACCCCATAATGTATAACAGAAGCTAAAAGGTAAGTTAGACCTAAATTTTGCTGTATGCTCAAGCAAACCCCCTTGAAAACGGATCATGAAACGGGCTTTCTTCTCCTCAGAATTAGTGGAGATAGATGTTGAGTATCACGCTTCGGCCGCTTTGTCTTCGGAGAAAGAAGTCCGAGTAGCCACTGGAATGGAACCTGGATGGCCCCACCGAGATCCTGGACGTGGTGGCAAAGAGAAAATTCCTACTCCTTCTGAGAATTGAATTCTTGTCTTCCACTCCTTTAATAACCAATTTACTGAGTTAGATATCCCGGTTGATATCGATACCGAATCCAGTTTAAATGTTACAGGCGTAGAAAGATTCATTCTTATACAAGTTTACATACCGACACAACATTGGTTCCTCACTATCCTGTGGTATGCTTAAATATATCTTTGCGTTTATGAACTCTCAAGATGTAAAAGAAAACTTTTCTTATTTCCTACAATTTAAGGTAATTTTAATTGTATGCATCTCACTTTTATGGGACTATGTGTTGAAGAAGTTTTTAATTGAAAGCAAACCATTTGTACAGGGCTGTATACTTTCATGATGTTGCCTTTGGGAATTAGCAAGGTCTTGAGGGAAATTTATTAAGTGCTATGGGAAACTTCTGTAGGAAATGAGAATAAGGCGGGGAAAGAAAGAGAAAATGAGGATGGTGGGAAAGAGATTGAGAGAAATATATAAGCAATGCATTCTTCCCGATATTTTCCTCAGCTATAGTAAGTCTACTGTACGTTTAATCGTTTAATTCCCTGCAAACTGAATGTAAATACGTATACTGAACTAAAAACTCAGCAAACATTCAACTAAACGTCCTCGAAAGAACACGTCTCGTTTTAAGAACACGTGAACGTAATTTAACCTACCCGTCTACGCACATCCGTGCAGAACGAAAATACTGAATTGTCAGCAACTGAATCATCCCGCTTTACATAGGAGCAGGAAGTGTCGCCTACCGTATATAACACGTCGTACTAAAATTACCTTCAAGGCCAGATTAGTACTTTTATATCCAATGTACCCTTTAATAAAATCTTAAATACTTATGCGTTACGTATTTACGTGCATGTAGGGAGAGAGAAATTCGAGGGACGTCACGTTATAGAAGTTAATGTAAAATACGTCTTAACACTGACGAATATACCTTGAAGAAGCGTTTTAAACAAGTAGTTCCATTCGGCTACACGAAGTCCGGGGTAGAAGTAACACGAAGCGCTACAGATATTTGAAAAGCAGACAAGGTATGATGTGCAAGAAGAAAGTAAAATAAAAAAGCAGCTATCAAAACAGCACGTTTATATAACTACAATACAGACATAAACTGCCAACCATACTCTATGTAACACCATGGGCCACAGCCCTCCTTGAGAAGGTAACAGTCCTTCATCTATTCAAAAAACACTCAAAATTTTATGGAAAAGGAAGGTTTATTACCGTGTACACCACAGCCCGCCATTTGTCCCTATCTTCAACCAGGCGAAAAAGGTCCAAACCAAAACATCCTATTTAAGATCCATTTTAATATTACCCTTACCATCTACGCCTAGGCCTTCCAAGTGTTCTCTTTCCTTTAATTTATGAAAAATATAGAGTTATATCCCACATTATGACGTATAAAATAAACACGTATATAAGGCCGACTTATCGCTGAGAAACTCGCACACACACAACACACACACTCACTCACTCTCTCTCTCTCTGTCTCTGTCTCTCTCTCCCTCCCTCTCAGGCTTGGAGAATTTTATTCAGTTTTTTGACGAAGAAAACATATCAGAGCCCTTTAGTAAGGAACGTAACTAACATTATTAAACATAAAAATCTACGTACGCGTATCGTGTATCAAACAAAATCTATAACTTACTAAAAACCCCTAAAGTAAATACTGACAAATACTCAAATAGAGGCATTTACAGTTTAAGATATAGTACATGTGACAAGATTTATGTTGGCCAGACTGGACGCAATCTAAAACAAGGTTTTTGGAACATCATAGGTATATTAAAACCAATAATCCGAAATCTGCATATGCCTTACATATCATAAACAATAGACATGAATACGGCACCCTGCACACCACCATGGAACTCCTAAAACCAGGCAATAAAGGTTGGCGCATGAATGCTCTTGAGAACTTCTTTATTCAAATACACCTACTAAAATTATCTTTAATACATGAACAAAAATTTAGGAGAAATAAATGCCCTATTTGCTTTCGTCTTCAACTAAATTTAACACGAATGCGCTGTCTTCTTTACCCCAATCGCATCGCCACAACACAACCAGTCAGTACGCTCACTATACATCATCGAACACGCAATACACAACGTTACAGGTTCGTCAGCTACTACAATATACGGTTCTACTACTTAGATTACTCATCATATATTCCCAAATTATCTTATTTATATTATATCTTCCAGGACGGGATGGACAACAGATCAACTACACGCTTGTATGCATGGCCAATAACCAGTTTTTAAAACCAATTAAAACTTTTCAATGCTAATATCGATTAATGTAAAACTATTTATATATATTTTAAACCCTGAGATCATAAGGCCTATTATTTACAATCACTACTTGAGGCATAGTGTAATATTGTTCTTAATTTTTAATTTTATAATTTTATACATCTACACATTTTAAACTGTGACATGCGTAAATACTTCTACTGTGAAACCACCTATGTATATTTGGATGCAGTAAGCACTTGTAGTTTTTTGATAAATACCCCCTGAGGATGGCAATTCTTTTGCCGAAACATACGTAGGGGTTGAAAATACATCTTATACTTATTAATAATCGTGCGCATTTGTTGGTTGTGACTTAAAACTCAAGATAAAATGCACGGTACATATAACATATAAATTTTTTATGTGTGTATGTGTAAAATAACTTTCAGGGTTCGATGTTCAGGGTTGAATGTGTTCCAGATTTTCGAAATAACATTTTATATGTTCCATATCTGATTTCATTCCATAATGAGAATGTAATTAATTATTATCAACTAATTCGCATTGAACTATCACTTATGATTCTTCTGGAAGATTAACTAAATCAACAGATCAACAGTTCAACATTTATTCCGATGAAAAATTCTGTTCTAAAGTAAAGGATACTTATCCGCACCCGTATAAAAATTAAAACATGCTTGAAGAATTGCTTAACTGCACAGCTATCTCACGGAGAGTACTGGCAGAATCTGAATGATTTATAATATTACGACATAACATACTCTTAACTTATGAATGGTAAAGCAAGCCTTGAAATATGTTGGTCTCTCTGAACACTGTCAACCAAAACTGCCTAACCCGTCAATTAAGGCGCCAGTGGCGATGTTTCTTCATTCATGTTATTTGGCAACAAGTATTTTCATTCTGAATTTCCCCATTATTTTTCAGCACTGACTCACACCATTATTCTGTGAAGAGGTGAGTAAAAATAAAAATATTTAAAATACGTGGAAATCAGACATGCGTTTCTAATTAAAAGTCCCACCTCTCTACAAGAAGAAATTTTAGGGATATGTAGATCACACTAACAACAATTCACGAGCAAATCAGGTCTTCCTTGAAACGTACGCCTGCGTAGTTAATTGTCTGGTCAAGAAGTGCCGCGATCTTTACCGTAGGCACATATTTTTACAAAATTCAATACACACCCTCTGCAAATATACAGTATTTTAAAACTATCTTCCCACTTACGCACAGATTTCCCACGCTGTTCTTTCGTTTCGGGTTTGCGAATCAACCCTTGAAATTGTTTTTCATCACTCACATGCTTGCTATATATCTAGTCCATCTCATCCCCTCATATATAATCGATCCGATATTACTAACCTAGTAGCAAAAAGTATTAAGTTATCAGCATGTGATTCTCTAAAATTTTCTATTCCTTGATCTTCTTAGATTGTCGTATCTTCCTGAGCACTTCTATGTCAGACACACTACGAGAACAGAAAATGTTAATCTTTATCGACTTGTAGACAGAACACAAGGAAATGAAGTTCATGTCGAAAACTCACTACCAATGTCACATTGCAAAACTAACTTTTCTTTGAACACCGTTGAAGCAAAAGAGGAATATTCGATTAAAGAATCTGTTTCAAAGTACAAACATAATACAATGGAATTCCGCATATTTAACTTCAAACAGTGTTTCAGTTCGTCGAACATCGTAAAGCATGCTGATATCTCAAATCTGATAAAAGCAGAGGCTTCGAAATCCTCTTATATATTTCGAGCCGGTTTCGTGGACATAAAATGGCCTCCTATCGCCCCCGCTAATGAACCACTAGTTCACTACGCGAGCGCTGTTTTCTTTTGTTATGTTCCTGTTACTAATTTTCCGCTCTGCCACTGTGACGTAGGATTGTGGGCTACAAAGCTCTCTGCCCATGCTGCTGCTATAGCGAGGTTTATCTAAATCTGCTTAGTAACGACAACAGATTTTCTTTTGCGAATTAAAATATGGCATTATGACTAGTAGAAATGTTCTTGTGAAGGTAAAGGAAGACTGGAATAACAACAGTAATTCAGCTCCTGTAAATATACTTTAAGATGCTGGTAACACCACACCAGCAGGTTTATCCTCCACTTAAGGGAGTAAGTCACATCTCTTTAAGATGCCTTTCGAAAGAAAAGACGGCCTTAGGTCAAATCGGAGCCCATCAGAAATTTTTAAAATGTCATAATATTTGATAAGAATATTACATTGTGCATTGAACACTGAAACGTACTGGATAGGCACAACATTCTGTAAGATGGCTCTGCCATGTGCAGAGTTTGGCCTGACGTAACGGACTCAAGAGCTTAGGCTTGGTAATATTACTTTAGCCTGTTAACATAAAGACAAAGATCTTCCGAAACGTCGTGTATTAAAAACAAAGTGTTGAATCAGCTTGTAATGGCGTTCTGTATCGTTGGAAGGGCACCAAATATATTCATGGGTGCTTCTGAACTAAGTAATAGTAGTTAAATCACGGGTTTTATCATTAATCTGAAAACAAATATTAAACAATAAAAAGAGGAAATGTGAAAATTATAAGGTAAGAAATGAACTTATCCTTGTGCTTAATGAAATACTTCATCATAAAGACTATGGAGGAGTGTTAATGTATCTTCACACATTTTAAACCTCAGTACTACATTGCATAAACTGATGAGATTCGTGGTACGGCCGCTTATGTAATTATTATTGCTATTATTATTATTATTCAATATAGCGGACCTGAAAGTACGACTGCGGACACTCACACGTTCTCGATCACGGCGCCCGTGTGACGTGACAGATCGGCTTTAAATTCCGGACTCTCTGCCCCAGAGAACCTCCTAGTAACCAACAGACAGGGAGCCTGGCTGGTCCCAGGATCTGTTTCTGGATTAATAATGAACGCAGAACTCTAGGTTGCATATTTTAAGGAAATAAAAGACGATCATTAAATTATTTACTACTAAGGCTTAATTAGTATTACTGCATGAATTTCATTCTCAAGCTTAAATTATTGGCAACAACTACTAAGAAGCTATGTATCCATAGTCCCACGAGCATCACACACCTTACCAAATACGATAATGTACATACTGAGGACTGGCATTAATCTAATTCATGTACACAAAGCCAGTTCCCACACTACAAAGAATACAATCCGGCACCAACCGGTAGACCAATTATTGTTACTGGGGAAATAATGGTTATTGTGAGAACTGTATGAAAATGAAAAAAATTTTACACGTTACAACATTGCTACATACAGTTACCATTGTGACGTAGACGTACAACATTGCTACATACAGTTACCATTGTGACGTAGACGTACAACATTGCTACATACAGTTACCATTGTGACGTAGACGTACAACATTGCTACATACAGTTACCATTGTTACGTAGACGTACAACATTGCTACATAGTTACCATTGTGACGTAGACCTACAACATTGCTACATACAGTTACCATTGTGACGTAGACGTACAACATTGCTACATACAGTTACCATTGTTACGTAGACGTACAACATTGCTACATACAGTTACCATTGTGACGTAGACCTACAACATTGCTACATACAGTTACCATTGTGACGTAGACGTACAACATTGCTACATATAGTTACCATTGTGACGTAGACGTACAACATTGCTACATACAGTTACGATTGTGACGTAGACGTACAACATTGCTACATACAGTTACCATTGTGACGTAGACGTACAACATTGCTACATACAGTTACCATTGTGACGTAGACGTACAATATTGCTACATACAGTTACCATTGTGACGTAGACGCTTAAAGACAAATCGTGAAAATCCCCCCCTTTCACCTACTTGACCTAAGACCTTATAAATTACGTAATTGGTATGATATATTCCTTAAATACCGCACAGTTTACCATATTTGAATACGTTAATTCTTTAACCTGTTACTGGTAAAAAAGCGGTGCTGCACAAAAATATCGACGCTAAGTGTTATTGTTATTAGCTTATTTTTACTTTGGAGTTATTGTGTAATTAATGCAATGTTAATTGCTGCACATTACTAGGGCAACTCGTTGCTTTTGACTGACTATAGGGCATTGTGTCATATGACAAATAGTTAAAAATATGAATTCCCATTACCCAATAACTCCACTTTCTAAATTCATTGATCCCATTATAAATAACTAACCCTTTGAAGAAGAAAAATAGTCTCCATTACATACAAATATTCTCTTCTTGCTTCAGAGAAAATGGTGTGCTTCCATAAAAAAACAATCAGTAAATTTCATAGAGGGAGACAATCGCTCTTTATGTAAGAATAGTACACATCCTGTGGGTAAAACGGAGAGTCTCTTGGTGTCGAAATTGGCGGTGCATATAGAAAGCACTGAACTGTAAAGTGTTAACCTTACGTATGGCAGTTTAGACCTACTTACCGCTCCGGAGTGGGTGTTCCTTCTAACGGCTGTATGGCCAGGTTTACCATCATGCCGTATGACTGACTGAAGAGCAAAGACTCCAAACTGTTTCTATCTGCAAGAACATAAACGAGTCTTTAAATCAGTGGTGCAGAACCTATGGCTTACAATCAGAAGGCTGCTCGATTGTCTTCAGAAAAAATATGGCCCGCGGGTTAAATTCAGGGGCGAAACACGTACTACAGACATGCAGACTCCAAGGCGTAGGCAGTAAGGAAACGGAGCAAACGTTATATTCTAACTTCTTCCATTTATACAATTAAAATTTCCTAAAAATATTCTTTATACGGGGGGATGTTCAATAATTAAGGTTCTTTAAGAGTAAATTACAAAAAACTCAAATTGGAATTTATTACGTCTTTAAATGTACGAGTAGTTGAGGTTGCTCTCTTCTGGATATTACGCGGCGTCGTGTGGTAATTGTTTACCGACGTTTCGGGACAACGTATCGGTCCCATCTTCAAGGGTCTAGGAATCTTGACCCTCAAAGGTAGGACCGATACGTTGTCCCGAAACGTCGGTAAACAATTACCACACGACGCCGCGTAATATCCCAGAAGAGCGCAGAGCTCATCAACATCACGGCGGAACCCTGAAATCAAGATCCTTAAATGCAGCTCAATCATTCCACTGAAGTATCATTGTTTTCAGACCTCAACCCCAAGCACACTGATCTATTTATCTCACCTTGGCACGGGTTTACAAATTCAGTTGAGGGAGATGTCGAGCTCTTGTGTTCGCAACCATTCGCTAACAACAATTTCCACTTCCACTTTACTGTGAAGTCAGCGACCTTCCAAGTATCAACTGAAGAAGAATACAGCCAAACACAGCTACAAATTTACTGTAAAGCAATATACTTGCTTACAACACGCTACTTATTTCGAGCGCCAAGAGGCTATCATCAAGCTCTAAATAAATACAAAAATATAAAAGAAGGTAAAAAGGTAGCGTGTCGTAAACAATTATATTGTTTTACAACAAATTTGTAGTTGTGTCTGACGGTGTTCTCATTCAACTGATATCTACAAAAGGCAACGGGATGTCTGTCATTCTTAACAAAAGCGACTTCCCTAGTGTCACGTCAGCGGTCCAAACAAATCATTGCCGCGAGGTGTAATCTTTCAGCCCGACAGTGCAACACTACACGCCGGACACAATAGTTGTTGCAGTCGTATCACCGGGAACGTCTGGACCATCCACCGTAGTGTTTGGGCCGCTGAAGCAAAATTCAGGAAGCCGACGATTCCACAGTTATGAGGAAATGAAAGTGGCTAATTCGTAAATGGTTACGAAAAGAACAGCCCAGTTTCTGCAGCGACGAAATAGTTAAAGCTAGTGCCAAGTTAGGACAAATGCATCAAAGTGACCGGGGATTATGTTGAAAAATAATGATATTTCAGTGGAATAAATATGGTACATTCAACGTTGTAATAGCTTCTTATATATTTTATATTATTTAGGAAACCTCACGTCTTGAATATCCTTAGTATGTTTCATCGTTTTATACTAATACTTGCACTTTTTTTCCTGCTATTAACAAAATGTGTAAGATACCACTGAACCAGAGCCCATGTCTTTCTACAGAAGGCTTAAATTCTTCAGTGTCTCAGACTGTCTCATACTAATTACAGAAATTTTGTGTATCTTATTTACTCCCAATCCTATTGTGTCCATTTTAACGAAGCTGAAAAAAGGTGAGCTTTTAGACCGCGTATTGAGGCAAATATGTCGTACATTCCTCCTGTCAATGCAGACGGGTATTACGGAGCTTCTTAAGATTTTTGGTAATGTAATAGTGTAGTGACTTACTGTGTTCTTGAATATACTGCACTGTAGCGCACATGAAATATAAACAATATTTATATAGAAGCTTATAATAATTCGGACAAACCGGAAGAATGTGAAGGTTAAAATTGGACCTATTGTAAGCCACGAAGGGATACGGAGGGAGTAGTGGTAGAGCTCCAGTTATGCTTAACTTCAGCATTGGATAAAGGTGAGTGGTCAGGTCCAGGCCTCTGTCGCTTTATACCTGGGGAAAGAGCCTCCGGTACCCACTGAATATGTGGCTGGGGCAGGCCCTGAACACGTCTGGAGGTTTCAGAAAAGAGATAAATATCTTGCCCGTGCCGGGAATCGAACTGCGGTTCCTTGGCCATCCAGCCCGTACCCTAAGCAATGTACCTAACGCGCTATTGAGGCTCTTAACAGAAGCAAGTGAGAGTGAAATGTTGTTACTCGTGACCTGGAATCGTGTCTTTGATTAGGCAGGGAGAAACGTGATCCCACTTGATGTGTGTACGTATGTGCGTGTGTGTTGTATGCGTGCATGTGTGTGTGTGTGTGCATGTTTCTCTTTGCTGATGCTCTGCCGTGTGATGGCGGGGAAAAGGGAAGGACAGTAATACCTGTCGGTGACCCAGCTTGAAGCCTGTTGGGAGCTGACCCAATACGAGCCAGAACCCCGGGGTTAGGTTGGATGGAAGCTATCCACTGCTGCCGTTCGTTGTGTGTACCTTACAACAGATCGATGTTTCTCGCACCGCGAAGCGACATAACAGTGAAGATTGCTTCTCGGAAACAAACTTTATCCTTTCCAGTTCGCGCAGTCTTCTCCCGTCTAAAGTGCTGACAAGTATGCCTACGGTGGAACTCTTAAGCATGATTTCTGTCACTTCGTCGACTCCTACTATGTTGTCAGTTCAGTACCAATCAAGCAACTTCAAAGCAGCGCGGAAAAGCGGCTTGGCTAGTATTGTGTTAAGTGGATCCCTTGTCATCACGGTAAGACAACTTGCGGCTGGAGGAGACCGTCTCCAGATAAATACAATAGCTATGAATTACTGTAAAGCAGTCACGGATACACTCCAGCTTCGACTAATATTCTGGTGTAAAAAGAATCAGCATGTTGCCAAATGTTACAAAAGGCCTGGGACTAGGAAAAATTCTTTGGAAAGACCTCAGTCACGTAACAATAAATGGATGAGATTAGGGGTTGGAGTATTATAACATGTCTGTATATTAGAGTATATTAGATGCATGTGTACTGGATACAACTGGCTTAGTGTAATTAGAGGTTTTGCGACGGGCCAACCCCGTGTTCAAGGATTCCAACAAAAGGTCTATAAGTTTCACCATCGTAATCCTTTTTATTCTTCTTCTTCTTCTCTCTCAAGGTAAGCCTAGATAACCTGTTCCGTCTCAGAGGGAGTCTTCCCACCCTAAAGTCTCTGACTGCTTTCGATTTGAATATATTAATGTAAGGTTACTGGTTCCATGTTCCAATTTTATGACACGAAACAAATTTGAATCTTGGATTCGGTTTCGTCACCAATTTCCAGGAGTTGTCTGGTATTTATATTTCTCACTTGGTCTTTGCAGATGTGGCCAGAAACATCTCAGAAATTTCATTTCCACTTTTATAATGTCCTTATGCATGCTTCGTTCATTTCCAAAATCTCAAAACCATATACAAGTGCAGGCACTGAACTACGCACATTTTTGGAACTAGTTCTGATCTGAAATGGGCCAGAGGGCGCTCATACGTAAGGTAGAAGAAGAAGAATAAGAAGAAGAAAAAGAAAGTAATATTTATGCATCCGTGTGTATGAAATGCAGCAAAGATATTAGCGAGGATATTTAGAAGAAGGATTGAAAGGAAGACTGAGGATGTGCTTGGAGAATATCAGTTTGGATTTAGAAGAGGAAAAGGAAATAGGGATGCAATTGGGATGCTGAGAATAATATCAGAACGAACCTTGGACATAGATGAGGAATTGTGTGCTTGCTTCATAGACTGGCAGAAGGCATTTTACCGTGTCAACTGGACCAAATTAAAGCAGATCCTAAAAGGAATTGGGATAGACTGGCGCGAAAGAAGATTGATCAGCAAATTGTACATGGAACAGAGTGTCAAAATACGACTGGACCAAGGTGAGACGAGAAGTGTGAAGATTGGAAGAGGAGTTAGACAAGGTTGCTGTTTGTCGCCGATTCTGTTCAACTTATACAGCGAGTACCTTACCAAGGAAGCTCTTGGAAGGGTTTGGAGACTTCAAAATAAGAGGACAAGTAATTCGCACTGTGAAATATGCAGATGACCTTGTGCTACTGGCTAGGGAAGAAAAGGTGCTACAGGGCATGGTTGATAGACCAATTGAAATTGGAAGACTTTTGGAATGGAAATGAATGTGAAAAAAACTAAGGTAATGAGAAACTTAAGGCAACCAACCCCAATAAAAATTATGATAGATCAAAGCAATTGGAGAATGTGGAATATTTAAATTATTTGGGAAGCATGATAACAAATGATGCAAGGTGTACACGTGAAATTAAATCCAGAATTGCCATGGCTAAAGCAGCATTCAACAAGAAGAAGACTCTTTTCGCCAGCAAACTGGACTTGAATTTAAGAAAGAAACTAGTAAAGTGCTACACTTGGAGCATAGCTTTTATATGGTGTTGAAACGTGGACACTTCGGAAAGTAGATCAGAATTATCTGGAAAGTTTTGAAATGTGGTGCTGGAGAAGAATGGAGAAGATTTGGACCGATCGTGTGAGAAATGAAGTATTACACAAAAGCAAGGAGGAGAGGAATATCCTACATACAATACAAAGAAGAAAGGGTAACTGGATTGGTCACATCTTGCGTAGAAACTGCCTTCTGAAACACGTGATAGAAGGAAAGTTAGAAGAAAGGATAGAAATGACGGAAAGAAGACGGAGAAGACGTAAGCAGCTACTGGATGACCTTAAGGAAAAGAGAAGATACTGGAAATTGAAAGAGGAAGCACTACACAGTCCGACAATTATATAATGAGACTGATTTTATTTTGACCAAGATAGAAGTGCCATCTATGAAGCAATGCATGCCATCCAAGTGCCCAACCTTCATCTGTAATCTGGCAACACCGCAACGTCCCACGCTGAGCATGACGGGAAATACGGCGCCATGTTGTGTAGGTAGTGAGAGGACGCGGTCACAGTAGCAGCATGGAGCAGAGAGCGAACATTAAATTCTGTGTTAAACTCGGGAAAACTGCAGCTGAGACTGTGAAATTGATGAGACAAGTGTATGGGGATAATTCTTTATCTCGTGCACAGATATTCAGGTGGTATGCACGATTCAAAAGTGGTGTGGAAACGATTGAAGATGAAGCCAGGCCTGGGCGTCCATTTTCTGTTCGTAACGAGGGACTCATTGTGAAAGTGAGAGAACGAATACAAGAAGAACGTTGTGTGACTGTGAGAATGATGGCTGATGAGTTTGGTGTTAACAGGGAGACGATTCGTCAAATCTTAGTGGAAGACCTGGGCAAGAGAAAGGTCGCTTCCCGGTTTGTGCCGCATTCATTGAATGATGATCAAAGACACGAGCGTGTTCAGTACGCAAAAGACATCATTAAAACTGCTCATAGAAATAAAACTTTCTTGAATTCGATTGTAGCAGAGGATGAAACTTGGTGTTTTCGCTATGATCCCACAACTAAACGCCAAAGTGCTGAATGGAAGTCACCAGCATCACCAAAAGGCAAAAAAGTTCGTTTTCAAAAGTCAAAAGTGAAGACAATGCTTGTGTGTTTCTACGACAGCAAGGGAATTATTCACCACGAGTTTGTCCCTCAGGGACAAACTGTCACTGGAAGTTTTTATTTGAGTGTTCTGGAACGCCTATGGAAGAGGATTCGCCGTGTCCGGCCCGAGTACTCAGCACCAGGCAGTTGGTTTCTTCTTCACGACAATGCACCGGTTCACCGGGCAGTTGCTGTACAAGAATTTTTAGCCCAAAAACAAGTGTGCGTGCTCAATCATCCGCCTTACTCCCCTGATTTATCCCCCTGTGATTATTTTCTGTTCCCCAAACTGAAGTTACCATTGAAAGGGCGCCTCTTTGAAGATGTTCAAGACATCCAAGGAGCTGTGACATCGAGTCTTCGGGCCATACCACAAGAAGATGTGCAGAGGTCGTTCCAGTCTTTGCTAGATCGTGCCACTCGCTGTATCGATGCAGAAGGGATGTACTTTGAATAAAATACAGATAGTACTCAAGTCTTTTGTTCCAGTTTTATTCTATAACCTCAGTCTCATTATATAATTGTCGGACTGTGTAGATCGCACCCTGTGGAGAACTCGCTTTGGAAGAGGCTACGGACCTGTCGTAAGACAGACTACAAAATGAATGAATGAATGTATATGAAATGTCAATATAAAACAGAGGAACTGAAGACAGTAAATGCATGCAGCAGAATCATCCTTGACAACCTGACATTCACTGTGATAATCAACAAATACGCCAAATTTTATGGATCTCACGACTCATTATCGTGTCTACAAGAAGCTGCTACTGAATCACATGCTGAAGGCAAGTTAATCCAGTCTGCATCCCCCCATCCCTCACGTTAATCAGCTACCCTCACTGTCTGGCGGCTTTCTACTATATCCACAAACTGTTACCTCTCCTTGCGGTGGTGATTTGAGCACATGTTACATGGAATTTATAATAATAATAATAATAATAATAATAATGATAAGCAAAAGTTTTCTTTCAAGAATTGCAAAGAAACTAATTATTACCATAACTAGAAACACGCTCTAAACATACACGGATGGATGTCGTGGAAAATCACGTCTTTAGATTCACTGGGATCCAATATTATCCACAGAAGATCCACAGCTAATGACCGGACAAGTTAAAAAAAAGAAGAGAATCTGCGAGCGCAGGTTCAAACCCTGGAATTTAGCGAAATTTTTGGACCGGCCGAGCGAATGTTAGCTTCTCATAAAATACTCCGTTCCATGGAGTTACTTGGTTAGTCATTCATTCACTCACTCGCTCAATCAATCGTTTGGTTAATAATAAAAGGTTACTTTCTTGTGTGACGCCGTGTAGCTTGGTAGACATTTACTAAGTGACACGGCGTCGTATTCCAGAAGAAAGTAATCTTCGCTATCACCTCAATGACAACCTCAAATCTCACATATTCGTAGAAGAGGTCTGTAGCTAGTCGATTCTCTGCAGTTCGATACTAGGAAATATCAGCTCATTCAAAATTCGCCTGCAGGAAACTATGTGATCTAAATACTTCCTCCTCTAACCTTTGAATATCACCCTGAAGACCTGTTTCTGCGGAGAGACACTGTGTATGAGTTAATTTGTCAACATGTCAGGCTGCTGGCTGGAAGACGAGCCGACAAGTCGACACAACTGTAAGAAAAGTTAAGTAGCTGAAAGGCATAAAGCGAGCGACCTAATGAGTCTATAGCCGCTCATCCTAGCTGTCTGGCTTGGAAAAGCAATTAACGGGCGCGTCATCCATGGAACGCATGTAACACGTGCCAAAAACATCACACTAGTCAGAACAATGTAAATATTATTTTTACCGTAGGCGGAAAACATGTCAGTCTTATGAGTCTACTGCAGTTCAATTTGAAAACTGTTCACTGAACACAGGGCATCTCCTTTCTAATCGTGTAGAATAAAATACAGTTCCTGAGCATTATCTCCCCGCAGCTAGAGAATGCAGCGAACTTCAATTTTTTTCAGTGGCACAACTGAGTATTTTGGTTGGCCGTTGGGTTACACACACACACACATACACACACACACAGAGATCATATTACACTAAGGGTGCACAAATCCCGAGCGCCACGTCGTGGTTGAGACTACATTTTGTATGGTGACGCCCAATTCTCTGATTCATTTACGTTAGGTTTTAGGTTAGGCTTAGCTACTCTTTCTTTTTGCAGTATGTGTGTTTTGTTGTTTTTGTATTATTTAATGTGTGGGTGTTTTTGTAATGTGCGTGAGTTTTTTTTGTATTGTGTGTGGGTGTTTTTGTAAGGTGTGGATGTTTTTGTTAAGGAGTGGATGTTTTTGTGAAGGTGTGGATGTTTTTGTAATGTGTGTATGGTGTTCTAATGTGTGTACTTGTATTTACTGTATGTATTTTGTTTTGTAATTGTGTATAGTTTGTTTTGTATTGTTACTTTTATGTATATTATATGTCCATTTGTATTGTGTGTATTAGTGTAAGGACTACTGCCACCGGGTGAAATCCCAATTGCAGTAAACAATAATAATAAATAAAATAATAATAACTGTGGGTCCTCAGTATGGAACTTGCTTAATGTCATAATCCTGCGCCTAAAATTTTGAGGTGACTTCTAGATTTTTTAAACAAGTGTGTACCCTTGCATTAAACTCCATCTAGGAAACACTCGAACCATTATGTACGGCACTATACTTCCTCATATTTTCTATGTTTTAGACTTTGGACAGTTGTTTGGTGATGGCCACACACACAGCGCGGCCGAAACACGTAGCAACGTAATAATTGAGGGATAAATAAGAAAGTATCGTGTAGATGGCGTATTTATTTGCGTGATTTCAGGCTTCTGCCGCGATGTAGATGTGATCTGCAATCGTCTGGGATATTACGCAGCATTGAGTGGTAGTTCTCTACCGACGATAGGTTTTCCCCAAACGTCGGTACAGAACTACGACTAAAAGCTGCGTAATTTCGCAGGAGAGTGCAGATCGCGTATTTATTTATTAATTCTATGTGGCGCTCTCACGGCAGTTGTTAAGATTATGGTGCAGTCGATCGAAAGGAAGATCAGTGAAATATTAGTTGGAATGGATGTGAAAGGAAACAGTCGTATTCTAATTTAATGTACCATACCGACGTTTACGTGGACGAACTTCGATATGACAATAACAACTTAGTCACTAATTGCAAAATATTAACAACATCTGAAGACCACAGTGATGTCATGTTCCGACTGACAGTCAGTCGGCCAGTTCGGCTTGGTGTCGAACCCCCCTGGGGCTTACGCTCAGGGATCGGGCAGGTATATCATGACGCGGACGGACATCTGAGTCAGTCAGTTCCCTGATGACGAGGACATGGATGGTTCTCGAAACGTCGGTTTACTCGCCATTTAACCACCTGACGCGGCTGCTAGCCCGAGAAAATTTTGTTGAATTATTACTTTACTGGGGGCGCGCGGTGGCGCAGTTGGTTGAGGCACTACGCTACAAACCGGAACGTCGCGGGTTCGATTCCCGATGGTGTCTTTGGAATTAATTTCTTGACATAATAGTTTCGGTCGCACTATGACCCTGGGGTCGACTCAGCCTCTAACAGAAATGAGTACCAGGAATATTTCCTGGGGGGTAAAGGCGGCCGGTGCGTAGGGCTGACAACCTTACCACTTCATGTGCCGATTGTCTACAAATCTGGGAGCCTCAACCTCCTGGACCCCTCAGGGCCTGTAATGGGATTGCTTTACTTTTTTATTACTTTACTGAATGGAAGTTCAACACCTAACAAAGACCTTAACATTTTAATACAGAGCAATGCATATTACAGCTAGCTGAATTAAGATGGGCACTATTTGAAACACAACAAAGAATTTTATTCTAGAAGATTTACTTAGATTATATTTACATGTAAGAAGTAAGGGAGGGATGAGAAATCCATAATTTTTATCGAAAAAAGTGTAAATGATATTAAAAGGGATCTTAATAAATATAATGTAGGCATGCAACCTACGTCTTATAGCTTAGAATGGGGGCGGAAGTGCGGGATCTTGGGGATACGATTCAAAATTCGGATGCCATATAAGGCACAGAATTTTTTGAACAACCGAATGACTATTAGCTTTTCAAAGAGGATTCTACCTCATAGAGTTTGTTAGTTAATCTCTATCTCACGTTGAAAACCCCACGTCAGGATTCTGCTTACATCACATCTATCGTGTTAAAAAATGCATTTGAATTAGTTCACTTCTGTACCAACGACCCCTCGTCTAAAGAGACACCCCTATTCCAAATCCCCTTCTCATCGCATAGAATACACGTACACTAGCATGAAATTCCCGTTTTCTCCGTCTTCAGCGCATAGTACTTTACATACGCGCGCGCGCGCGCACAGTTTCTCCAAATTTCCCCCTCTTCTTCATTCCTATCGATCGCACTGCATGAGATTTGCTTCTGAATGGTCACGTGATTCACAGTGACGTCTGACAAACCGATGGAACAAACTCCGGACTTCCCCGGTCATTACGCCACCCCCTAAGTATGTGGTTAACGGTGGCGCCGTATTACAAACAGAGGAGTTTCATATCACTTTACGATTGGTGACCAGTTTGGGGAATAACTCGAGACAAATTTCCAGTATGTCTCCTCAGCTAATATTTCCACACGCACTTCCTAAATATAAATAACACTAAAATGGAAACCCTCAATTTTACTTCAGGTTTAAATAAGAATATGTGTAATTATTTGTTCAATTTGAAGTCCACAACGCATTTTAAAAAGGCTGTTGCTGCTAACACCAGATTATGGTGATTAATTGACCTTTTTAATCTTCGTTGAACAATTGATAGGAAAAGAACAGGTGAAGAAATGGTTGGGTTCTTCATTGTACAACATGTTTATATTTTAAATCCTCTATCTGTTTTTAACATTGTCCATACTGTGTGCGTGCTTACATTACAACAATATACATTAACACCAACTCGTACTCCTCTATCTGTCCTCCCTACTAATAAAGTTAGCATTTTTAAACTAGTTATTTCATTAAATACAGATTGCTATGACATGGAAGACATAAGCAGATGTGTCATCATTATTATAAGTAAAATTTTGTATCACTGAACACAATACGCGACTGTACGATACGATTCAATGGAACAAACATAGTATAAGAGTACTTCCTCAAATTCAGTTAAAAAATTTCCTGCCTGTAAGGGAATCTGCCTATCTCAACTCTCCGTATTAAATATGTTGGAAATTTTGGACAGTCAGATTGATTGCGAATCTTTTCGCTTGCAAACCTTACCCGAAAAATAAACAATTTGTGGATTCAAATGACAGTCCTCCGAAACGTCGGAATGAACTTATTATCATACACGGTGTAAGAACAGTATACAACACCCACCATGAGAGTCTGAAAACGTACTTTGTGGATTACACTGCAGTTCGCCCTAGCTACAGCTACGGTAATTACAGCAACTGATCTGCATATAGAAGCTCGCAACTCACAAATAAATTACGTCACCTTGCTAGGCGGGCAGTGTTTTGGAAAACTAAAATGACCAAATTCGAAATGTTCGTTACTATCAAAACAATGAATGCACTGTGTATGGTAAAGAATAAAATACATCAAAGTATCGAGTGGTGTAAAACTTGAGGCTTAACACCTCAGCATCTGAACATCCGGAAATGAGAGCGGGCTCACCAGGTTTCATATTCTGAGCGTCCAATTAATCGTTTTGCAATAGCCTACATGCTTCTCCGAAAATTTGTGACAATTCTCGATTAATTATAAGAATATTACATGTGTTACCATTGTTTGAGGTATTCTTGGTGTGGTGACGTTTTGGAAGCTGTGTCTGCAGTCATCAGGCAAAAGAAAGGTTATGCAACGTTTCCTACAGAAACCATTAGATCTAGCTAAAACCTACCGCCTGGAGTAGACGCAGCTTCAAAACATCTATATCAAGTATGCAGTCGATCCCGATTGTAACGACATCGATTTATGCGACACATCGTGTATGGCGCCAGATACTCTGTGGTACCAATTAATTCGCCACTGTTAACCATAAAATTACATTCCTCGGCTATAACGACACTCGTTTATAAAGACACAAAATTTTCAGTCCCGTTCATGACGTTATAACCGAGTTCGAATGTATATCAAACAATGAAAAATGCCAACGAAATATTATTACAGCTCACGCGCTATTTTATCACTTGACTTTATTAACATGTGGTCCACAAAGATTTACTAAAACGTAATAAAAATTCAATCTGTTTAAAATGTTTCTTCGGCATCAGGTGTTTCTCAAAAGGCCCACAACTGTCCTGGAAATCTCTGAGCGCGGATATGCTCTACACGTCGCTAATTGTTTGAAAAAATTACTAAAAGTTTCCAATAAAATAACACTGCATGTTTGATTGTGAGAATTGTTTGGTTGGAGCATTAATGTCCCGAACTAATTTCGGGCAAACGTAACTCAGTCTCACAAGCATACGCAAAATGGTGGTAAAGAGTATCAACGGGGAAAATCGTAGCATGAAAGAAAAATACTCCGGAGAGCGACAGAATTTTCTGTAATGCTTACAGATATGTTTCTGGATCGTATTGAAAGCACCAAAGTTCATCAACCGTGACAACTCTAGCCAAAAATTGTTTCGTTCAGCCAATTGACGATATAGTTCAGAACAAACAAACAATATTCAGGGACATGCAAGGACAATCTGAAGAGCATTCCAGAAGAGAGGTTCCAGCAGTATTTCGGACAGTGTCAACGTCGGCCCATTAAGCGTATTACCGCACAAAAAACCTACTTCGAGGCTGACAGGAACTATTAATGTGTGTAAGTAATTACATAGAGCTCTACCGAGTCATTCCAGAAATATAATTGTCACACCTCCTACGAAAAACGGATATATCAATCGGCCTTGACAAACCCCAAAATATCTACAAGCAGTAGACAAAATTCGACTCTGACATGAACATTTATTTTCTCATGAAATTTGACACAAAACAAAATGGCAAGTTCTATGGTGTGTTCGCTGCCTGAAATTTCATCTTATATTTAAGAGCAGTGGTTTCAGACGGCTGACGGGATAAAAGCAAAACGTGGGATAAAAGGAAATTGCACAGATGAGCAGCTTACACAAAAACGTGTGAAAATTGCGCTGATTGTAATACTATATAAGGGCTCAGGACGCTACATCTGTTTACATTATTTAAAATTTAACAAAAATAAACGATTTTACACTTAACTATTGTGTAGATTTTCTGATTATACCGCACTTTCCTAAAGTGGTGTCATTATATCCCATATGGATACAAAAGCGCCATGTGTCATTTTTCTATGTTATTTTGTGCTAATATTTGGAAAGATATCAGTGTTTCGTAAATATGCAAATAGACCTTAATAAATGTAAGGAATTAAAATACACGTTAAGATTTGTAAACATATACTGGTTAAACCTGAAAATTACTTTCTAACACATAATGGTGTTATTGTAGCCATTTACCCTACATTATAAAAAAAATATCAGTAATACACCGTATTTAAGACATGTAATTTATTTAAGAGTCATTCCCAATTGCGCCAACAAGACAGTGTGAATAAGAAAGTTGCTCACACTTTGAAAGCTAGTGAATTTAATACTCAGAAACAGTAAACATGGCAACTTAGTCTGCAGTACATAATTACGAAAGCTAAACTGTTGCAAAGTCAGTTTAAGCTGCTGACCTTTGGGGTGGTTGCTTTCAGATCTGAACAACAGACAGTCTCGTCACACTGAGGTACTCTGATGTATGTGAACATGTAGCTTAGACGTTTCAGCACATAATGTGGAATAACTAACTTCATGGACCAGAATTCTTCTTGAGAAGCTAATAGCAGCTCAGCTAGTCAAGAAATTTCCCGCCTGTTATGGAACCAGAAGATTCAAGCTGTGTTCGCAAAAGTCGATGACAAATAAAATGGATTATATACTTGTCAGAGTGTTGCTTCCTCCACCGGTTTAACGGGCTGTGTGCAACTCCGAGTTCTATTCATAAAATTACAACAATGCCTTTACGTATTCTGAAATACTGGATCCGTTACAAAGATCGAAACTTGTTACGTTAAAGCGCAAGTAATAATCACTTAACATTGACACAGTAAGTAAAGAAAATGAATTGCTCACGTTTCTACTTCTGTTGTTGAATTTCCATCGTGTTTAGGATAATTCCAACAATATGAATATCTTTATTGAAAACACCACGTTCAAGTTTATATAATTATACTCAGGCAAAATTTCCGCAGATTCCAATATCGATTAGGAACAAATTATTTCAAATCAAATATATATAAATATTCTGGTATACTATAACTGCCGATCCCAGTGGCCGCGCGGTCTAAGGCGTGGGTCGGCGGCCGTTCGCTTGCTGGAATTGTGGGTTCGAATCCCGCCGGGGGCATGGATGTCTGTCTATTGTGAGTGTTGTTTTTGTCAGGTAGAGGTCTATGCGTCGGGCTGATCACTCGTACAGAGGAGTTCTTTCTGTGGGTATCTAGAGCGTGAAACTTCAAGATAAGTGAAGTTGAGATTTGGTTCATGAAGAAAAGATAATTTTTGATGATAAGGATGAGAGCTTAAAGCTAAGAAATTCGATTAAGGAATTCATGGAATAAACAGACCGATGAGTGCAGTGATTTTTCTAGACAGTGCAGCCGAGAAGCGTAATTGGTCGGCCCGACTTCAAGGCAGGAGCCTCCGATTCTTGCACTTGAGTCCGCACTCGAAAATAAACCTCACTGTATCAGCAACCATACTAATACCAACGGCCACCAATTTTAATAATATTAGAGACGACTGTAACAAATATGAGCAGATAATTTAGGCTGAAACAGCAGCTAACAAAATCAATTAAAAAATGATTCAATAATAACAAGAGACTTATTAATGGACAGCACTGCACTGCACTGCACAGGTCTCTCTGACATTTGTGATTTTAGAGCGAAGATAATGTGGCGCCGAAATCTTCAAGAATCTCGATATAATCCCAAGGAAGACCAGTATATCATGCAACCCACTTGACAAGCCAGTATGCTGGGTTGCATTCATATCACAAGGCGTGTATATCACCCTACCCAGACCACCCCTCCCATGAAGGCATGCGCAATAAAATGGTGTCCCGACACCCAAACACACTCCGCCTGTTGCCATGACAATATCAACTTGATCTCTTTCACCAATCCATTCTCTCTGTTGCCCTCTTCTACAACTCCAGTGTTTAGAAGAATAGGTAAAGAAGCCATAAATTACTTCAATGGGGAACAAACTACAGCGCTGAAGGAAGAAGTCACATGTTTATCTAACATTCTTGGTTATAACGTGTTCCAAATGTGTAGCTATTAGCAAGCAACGGCTGTTGAAATAGTAACCTCCGATGTTTCAGCCAACGACATATCCGAAGAATTCAAAACAGTTTCACGGAGTTACGCAGTTAAATACTTCTCCTACAACATTAGTATAACTAAGTAAGGCCGGTCCTTAGACAATTGACAGTTAGACAATTGATAGAGACATTATTACCTGCTTTTGTAGAATCATAAGTATATTGCCTTCTTCACTCAAGCCGGCAACTGGCCCCAGTCCTCAGCTAGCTGAACACGCCTTTTTTTTCGAAGGGCCCCGCAGCAGATGTTACGGACGCACCGCAGCCTTGAGGATTATTGTGCAACCCTATGATGAAAATTATTAGTTTTTTTTTCCTTTTTCCGTGTAATGGAACACCAGTGTAATGAAATTGACAGGGGAAAACCGAAGTACTCGGGGAAAACCCTGTCCCAGTGCCACTTTGTCCACAACAAATACCACATGGACTGAGCCGGGATTTTTTTTTCCCCTGTCCTCTTTTTTCCCTTTGATCCATTTTGTACTTTTAAATCCTTCCGTCCTTCTTCATGTCACTTATGTTCCATACTAGTCCTTATACAACAAACACAACACAAACATCCATGCCCCCGGCGGGATTCGAAGCCACAATCCCAGTAAGCGAGCGGCCGCAGACCCACGCCTTAGACCGAGCGGCCACTGGGATCGGCTCGAACGCGGGCTTCCGCGATGAGAGGCCGGCGACTAGCCGCCTGAGCCATGGCACGGCCTGAATACGCTCTATCCTTTCACGCTTTGTTCGCCTATGATGTCATCTAAGCCTAGGTCTCCTTACTGATCTCTTACTTATGCGCGGGGGTGCACAAATCCTGGGAGTCAGGTCGCCAGAGTAAGTAAAGTTTGTACTGTGGCGCGTAATACGTGTGGGTCCTCAGTACGGCACTTGCTGAATGTCACCCAAATCTTTGACGTTCCTTCTAGATTTTTGGAAACTTTATGCACCTGATACTGTCATTATCAGTGTTTGCTTATGTGGGCCTACTACTTCTTACTTCTCTTCTCCACACCCGCCCAGACTGGCGCCGGGGCTCACCCAGGCTCCCGTACAGGGTGTACCGGGGCTCTTTTCCAGGGTTAAAGCGGCTGGGACACTGCGTTGACTACCCAACCCCATCTAGCGCCAAGGTTAAAAATGAGTGGAGCTATATCTTTATTCCCCTCTGTGCCTGCAGAGCATGTTACAGGCAGACCTTTACCTTTACTACTTCTTCGTAGAATCTAAAGAAATTTATGATTTTTTCTCCATGGTACTGGCCCAATAAAAAACCACCGGTCAGTAGAAACCAGCAGATGAAGTTCTGTATTCAGTGAGAATCCCTCTGACATTCTACGCCATTCCTAATGGCATATTTTAAACTGGACTTTGGAGGACAACAGCAACGAAGCGTCCCCTCACATCCAGTACGAAATACGTGTATACGCCTATATGAAAATATTTACCTACCTTATACAAACTTTAATCAGCTTTTGTTTAAGCGCGTATTAGCCCTTTACAGCACAGGGCATTATTAGACATTTAAAAGTCCATTGGTAGCTACTGCCTGCTGAAACATTAAGGAATTTCGCATGTTTCCATATAGTATATAATTCTCACAAAAAATTCGAATATTTCCCTGCACAGCTTTAACCAATTGGTCCTTAAAACGGAACCGGACTGTGTTCTCTGTGAGGTAGGAACTGAATTTTTATATACACTTTAGATAAATGCGAGTCTTTAAGGTGTTGAAGGAAATGTTTTCTTTTAAAACACTGAAAAACTGTCGAAAAAATTCAAGTTTGTATAAAATCTGACAAAAATAATAGTCACTTTACATGAACACCTACGTATTTATGACTATTTTGGTCGCTATCCCTACCATGGTTGCCGTTCACAGTAGTTGATACTGATGCTCTTTATTTCTTCATGTTGTTTGTAAGATGCATAATTAAGGAAAATAAAAACTTGCCATCATAATATTTATCATGTCTAGGAATATTAAATTTGGTATGAAGATAAATTATAAATATAGCAACACATGGTGTACAAAATGTTGTTCTCAAGTCAACAATTACAAAATATTGCGACGGGATGAAGATTTGAGCTTACTTGTTACTGATAAATTTAAAAAAATTAACATAATAATTAAACATAAATAATAAGTTTTGCAAAGAAATATAACAATAGACCCTAATAATAGTAATAGAAATCTATATGTGCATATTTGTGGAAGGTAACAAAAAGTGTGACCACAGTGGATTAAATGGTATGGCCATGTGACAAGTGTCCAGGATGGAAAGATCCAAACTCGCCTCACTGTTAAGTTACACGTACATTTACTACCTTGTTGTTGTAATAAATGTGTTATTACAACACTCGATCACTTTCCGGAACACATCCGACGCCTAAGTTCCAATTTCCTACGTTACTGAAACACTTGCTATTGGCATTGTAGACTATCAGATAAAAGCTTTGTAATAACATATAAATTCTTACATTTAGAATGAAACTAAACTCTGTAGTTAACTATCTTAGACTAGTTTGAGGCAAAGATTGGGCGAAACAAAACTGTTCTCTACAGTGAAGGCAGTGGAAAATGCAGGAACAGAAATCCTAGTACTGTCCATAGATCAGGAGATGATCCCTGCTAAGAATGTGATAGATGCGCATGTGAAAGACTTCATGGTGAATGGCGAGCTGCTACTCTCCACCCTGACAGCATTCACACACTGCCCTCTCTGTCTCTACACGCCACTCGAAATGCTCGATGTTTGCAGTCTGTGTTTAATAGTAGAATATTCTGTCGCTCCTACCGATAGGGGTCCAGTATCACGTCCTATAGCCAGCAGTCCACAGCACCGCGCCAGGCACGCCCCCCCCTCCCCCCCGGGCGCCCGCAGGGATCATCTCGTGGTTTGTTGTCTGTATGAGTTAAGTCTTCTTTGACTATATGCTTTCCAAACTCAATATAATGACTACGCCACACTTTTATATGAGATTATGCTCATTTGTATACCCCTGAAGTTAAGCATTCCAAAGTGACTTACTAGCTTACTGTAGACCTCCCACGAAGTTCTTAGATACAACGACAGACAGCTGGGACACAGCGTATCCCATGCTTAATTACACAAAAATTGGGCTCAGTCTTGTTGATTGGGTAGTTTGCAAGAGACGATAAATTATTCTTTTTTTTTCAGTCCGTACTGAGTTCAGCTGTTGTGTGTATGTGAACATAAAAATGAAATACAGCAAGCTCGAATCAAATAACTGTGGCTGTGCAGTGGTTTTTAAACCTTTCAATATTCATACTCCTTTAGGATTTACTTCTGCTCTACAGACTGATACATGCGGCAGTGGGGTAATTGGATTTTTAGCTTGGAGAAGGCAAGCCTTTGCTATTGTAATCGCTTCCTGTTCAATTAGTCGACTTCAATTCTCGATATTTGTGTGCATCCAAACACAATAATATTTTTTAACACTGCCTTATGCGGGAACTCGAAGTGAATTTTTATTGCGGATCTACCGTCTTCGAATCTCGTCTGAGTTACGAATACCCTGACGTTTATCATTGTATTCTTGAGCCCTCCATACATTCATATATTTTATTTTAAACAGGCCACGACCAAGTACTCAACGTTCATGATCTTACCTTCCTACTTGACACTATAACTTCCGCAGCAATACAGTATTGTTAAATGACTAGGAGGAGAATTTTGCATTCTGAAGTCTAATTATTCCTTTCACTATAACACCCTCGAACAGGTAGGTATATAAGACGGCGCCCCTTTTATCGTATTCCTGAGCACAGCAGCTATACGGGATGTCATGGCGGACACAGGCTTGCAAAGCAATAATTCTGCCATGCTCAGGTGCAAGACATCCGGGCTGCTCTGTATTTAGCATCTGAAGCTTTGGAAATATTTGTTAGGTCTTTGAATTTATCAAATGTGTTTGGTTGCTTGGACAACATTGTTAAAACATGGTGGTACATACAGTACCCATTTGGGCTTGAAAGGGTTAACTACATGCAGCGCAGCCTTTTAGTGACGCTAACAGTTACTCACCTAGTCAATAATTCCACGCTTTTTATGGAAACCGAATGTTAAATATGAACTGCCCCTCTCTAGAGCCAAATAAATTCAGTCCACGCCCTCCCACCATAGTATAGCTTTAAGATCCACTTTAATATTATACTTCCACTTAGTCTAGGTCCTTTCAAATGGTCTCCTCCTTTCAGATTTTCCGACCGAAATTCTTGTATGTATTACTCACCCCTCCCAACTTATCCTCCTTGATGTGATCACCTTTCGGGTGCAAATTACGTAGCTGCTGGTTATACAATTTTCTCCAGCCTCTTTGTCACTTCCACCATCTTAGACCCAACACCTTGTCATTCATTTTGCATTGCAGAAAATAAACTAAGTACTCCCCTCCCCAAAAGTAAATGTTTCAGGAAATACAAGAGACGAAACCAACAACAGGTGCAACTTATACAAAAGGGGTATATTTACTGAACTGTTCCGTGAAGTCTCTTTGCTACACTAGCAAGTTCACAGCTTGCACATAGGCCTAAAGTTGACATGAAAAGCTAATTTTTCCTTTCTTGTTTTTCAGGCTACAAAATGCGTGACTGCCTGTAACATGTAATCCCGATTATTACTGCCTGTAGGTTACTTCACTTCTGCGCCAGACAGAATGTGGCGAACAAGAAAAATAGAACTAAAACACATACTGCATTTCTGACCTCAGTATTTGTACACACGACGGATAATGCTGACTGCAATAAGTGTTCGTATGGCCACAAACAACACAGTAAGCAAATTATATTCTTGTAACATCCTTTGTAACAAAAACCCGTTAATTTGCTACACGCAGATTGACACCTGCGACTTCCACGCCATCTCTCAGGTTGTATGAACGTAACAAAATTGTCCTAAAATGATACAAGATGGCAGTCCGGTTGGACACTATCGATTCACGTAAGTCGACACTTTACCACTGCGCGACCAATACGTACTTCCACTTTTTAACACTAGATGACAGGACGAACCAGAGAAAGATAGAGATAGAAGCCAGCGAATATTAATTAAAGAATATACGTTTTCTACCGATATTCAGAGCGCCTCAGCACCTCTCAAACCCTAAATCTGTGCAACATAGACTGCACGGGATCAACATGGAGATGTAGGTATGTCATGCATTCTGTTAGACCTTTTGGATACATATTCGCAATCATAGTTTGCTTCACACGAAATATTACGTCCTAGATACCTTAAAAGTGAAACTGGGCCTATAATCTAGTTCAAAATAATTATTTTACAGCGGACTGGGCGTTTTCCAATATGAAGCACCACTTTTGTTTCCGTTCTAAAGCGTCGTTATTTTTTTTTTTGAATCAATTTTAAACCATGTGAGAAGTCATTAGAGTGAACGGGACATGAAAAAATAGAATTATACCAGTTCGATCCCAGAGCAGTCCATGTGGGATTTATGATGAACAAAGTAGCACCGACACAGATTTCTTTTCCTCCTAGAACAGTCGAACTGGGATATAACGACATCGGTTTATGCGACATCTCGTCTATAGCGTCAAATATTCTGTGGTACCAATTTATAAATTCAATAATTTTTGCTATAAACCTGTACGAAAATTTACAATTGTAGTACAGTAATTTCTGTTCTTTCTAAGTTTTAATTGTAATCTAATTTTAAAATAAATCACACGGTAAAATTTGAGGTAATATGCCTACAGGCCTGTATCTTGCATTGAAATATTTTTCCTTCACAGTCACCACATTCTTCGGTTATAAGGACACTCGTTTTTAGCAACAAAAACAATTCGATCTTTTACATGACGTAACCGAGTTCAACCCTACATCGTTTTACCCCTGTCAATTATCATTCTACCTTATTTCTATCATCCGGGACTGGTATAAAAGGCCCTTAGTGCCCTCATTATCAAGGGACTCAATTTTACCCCAACCCAAGAATATAAAAATAGACTGACGTTATTCAACGACGCTGTTTCAATTTAGAAGTTTATATGGCGTCGGGTACGATGATACATGGTGACAGGAGGCGGCCCTATTGCAGAATTTTCTTGGACTGGGCTGGCTGAAGGCAACCGCGAAATGTAATGGCAAATAAATCCATAATCAGAGCGAAATACCCGGCGGAAATGAGAGAAATCACTCACTTCATTACGTTCTTCTTGTGCATGTCACTGTTTCAGATGGTCCTTCATCTACTGTCCGCAGGTAATCATGCAAAGAATGACTGGCGAATTACAGTTCTTCGCATGCAATAAAATCAGCAGGACAATTTAAATGCAGACGAACGTAGACACAAGCATAAAGTCGCGTTTTTCGTCGGGTAGGGTGGGGGACAGCTTCTGTCTGGACGCCTAGCCTTTTTCAATCGTTCCATTGTAATCACCGGTCACACAAAAGTAAATGGTCTCGAACCACGGTCCGCTCGCTGGGAAATCTGTGAGCTTCAGCTGTACATATATGTAATAGCTAGATTCTAATCAGGGCCGGCCCGAGACATGTGGGTGCCCCGAGCAGGCTAATAACTTGACACCCCTTAAAACCACTATTCTTTAAACGTTTTTGGCCTAGGACAGGGCTGGCAAACCTTTCTGAGAACGCGTGCTCAAATTGCCGACAATTTTCGAAGGAATTCTTTCGCGTGTGGAAACCTGAGTTTACTAGCACCATATTTCCGATTATTACACTGATGTTTTAGTCCCTCTTAGGTTGGCGCCCCGAGCAGCTGCCTGGCTGGCCCGTCCGTTAGTTCGACTCTGATACTAATGCGTAGCAAGTTCTGTATTGTTACCGCTGGAAATATGGAAAGCTGGGTGAGGACTTGTTTCGGCACTTGCTTTAGAAGGGATTAGAAACTTAAGTTGGGAACATAAAGGGATGTTTTGTTGTGACATTTCGTAGAACACTTTTATAGAAATTTACGATGGGATAGGAGAAGATTTAGCGGGTTTTGTTCTGAGGGGCAAACACGACTTAGGCCAACCCAAAATTTACAGTTAGGGATTGGTTTGTATGAAAGAGGCTTGCTATATTGTCCGGCTGGAGTGCAGGTGAAGGGGAGAAAAGAGGGAGTTGGATGTGAGTCGCGGTGGAGAATTACTTTTGGTGCCGGCACAGACGGAGGTATTCGCGTGCTGAGTGATAACTGATTGCTGTCGACCGAGTTATCGGTGTAGATTAAGTAAATAAAGTAACATTATATATTAAAACTTATCCTTATTATAAACCTGACTAGACGTAAAGTCCGACTGAGGAAGCCTACACGTAAAATATTCCATGAGATAGAGCATGCGAAACGCGAGCTAGTTCTTTCTCTGTGAGCTTAAAGAAGCGTCGGGCAAAATTTGAGAAAGACGGTAACAGTATTGTCAAACCTGTCCAGCCAGTACGTCACGTGTGGGTTGCTGCTTATCGCTGGACTTGCGAACTGCTTCCACGGCGCTGCAATACAGTGGCAGCTACGTGGGGTCCGAGTAAATACGACACTCCTAACAGCAGTAAGAACAGCGTCGTGCTATAAACGCGTGATAAGAAGCAAAGTAAGTCTGTCTAATATTTTTATATTCTTTGTACTGCCAGTTTATAAATGATTAGACCGTCAGAAAGTTATGATTCTACAGCATACTCAGATGTATATTCATATTGTTTACGCAGATATTACATCAAAAGTGCGTGTTTCAGTTATGCACTTAAAACTGTTCTTAATGAAGAATTTAACTATGTATTTAAAATATCTGTAATGAATAAATAAAGGAATAGTGCATTTAAATATACATTAAAATACATTAAGTCAAGAACACCAACGATTAAATTGATATTGAATTTAAAACATTTACAATCAAATAATTAAGTTAATATATACAGTTATGTAATCAAAGTATTTACACGAATGTAACAAACGGGAAAGAAATATATTCCTTTATTTGCAAGCAGAACCGTGAACAGTCTGGTGCCTGCATACAATCAGCGTTAATCAACATTAAAACTGGATTATAAAATTGAAACTGATTTGTGAATGAATAGCTGGGTAACGCCTTTAGAGTTATGCGCAATGGTATAGGCATAATTATTTTGCCAAATTTCCAAGATATTTTGACAAATTCCCTCAATTAGAATTATATGTAGTTAACATGAGCCTGTACCAGCCACGACTGATAGGTCACTATGGGCCACTGGTGGAATAATAACTGACAGTTTTCCCGGTGCCTCACGTCCGCCGAAATGTAGCGTGTGAGAGAGCTGAAGGTCACTTCAAACACCTATGTGCTTAACATGCGGTAACATATACAGGGCATACACAAAAAATGGTGCGGTTTCAAAAGTGAATAAAAAATTTATGTCTCACATTACACGGGCACAACATACACCGTCAGCGGCGGCAACTGTCCAAGTTTCTTATGCGCTAGAGCAGTTCGCTTCTCATGCTTACTGCGTGGCCGCGGGGCCAGTTTCGCTGGATCGGACTTGCTGCTGCAAATGGAGACAAGAACCTTCTCCCTTGGCCACCCCGTTCGCCAGATCTTACACCGTGCGATTTCTTTCTTTGGGGGTTTATGTACCACCATTGCCCACGTCCATCCATGAAATTCGTGATGGGATAACGCATGCACTGCAGGCCATTACAGCGGACATGCTACACCGGGTCTAGGATGAGTTTGATTACCGTGTGGATGTGTGTCGTGTGACCCAAGGTGCACACATTGAAGGATTGTAATTACCAAATGAGAAACTTGGACAGTTGTCGCCGCTGAAGGTGTATGTTGTGCCCGTGTAAGGTGAGAAATACATTTTTTATTCACTTTTTATACCGCACCATTCTTTTGTGTATGCCCTGTATATTACGTCATATGTGGAAATGTAAGGCCGTTAAAGCTTGCCGTGCGTCTGGGTTCGATTCTCAATTTAAATCTATGATGTATTAAGTAAGACACGAGTGACGTTTATGTTACCATATAGCCTAGATTTAAGGCTTGGTAGTCACACACAGTATTTGGCAACTTCACGAATGAAAGGGTGAAGGTAAAGTTGTTCCTGCCCACGCCATGAAAGCATATGGCGGCAGTAAAACATAGCTCCACTCATTCTTAACCTTGGCACTAAATGGAGTTCAGTGGTCAACTTCACGTCCCGGGAAAGAACCCCGGTACCATTAAATAGGCTGGGTGAGCCCCAGCTCTAGTCTGGACGTTTTGGAGAAAAGAAAAATGTCTTGCCCCTGCCAGTAGCGGAACCCCCCGGTGGTCCAGCCTGTAGCCTGATCAGTATACAGGCTACGCTATCCCGCCTCATACTTTACGCGTCACAGTCATTAAAATTGTACACTTGAGTGGATTTTTTTTAATTTCATGGAGAAAGAAATTATGGAACATTGATAATCTAGCTTAATCATGGAAAGACAATGGTAACTATTATTGACAAATACTGTATTAGGTAGTATATTACAATTTTGTTTATTTTTCCAAATTGACTGGAGCTATGGAATTAATTTTGGAAAATGAATCAAGGTCTTAAATCGTCATATTGTAGTGTTCTGGGTTGTAACACTGTGTAGTCTTGTAGAGGCATACAAAGTTTTCAGAGAAACACAATGCCTGCACCTTTAGGGCTGACCACAGACTTGCAGGCAGGATGTTCACTGCAAACACTGATAGCCCTCCCACAACACTTCACGTTCCGACAACCCAGATGATCCTAATCAGAACATGCACGGCTGCGACAATCTGAAAACTTACGTATTGTCGTTATGTTCATTACAAGCTGTTACATCGCGCGATAGCGGTTTATCTCTACAGCAAAACGAAATGGCCATCAATTTTATTAAACCATTTATCTCTGTAGTTTTGACAACCTGCTCTTTCTCAGATCGTAAGATATTCAAGGTGTACAAAGGCACTTGTTGGTAATAGCTTCAAACAATTCCTGTTGTTTCGCAATATACAGGTTTTCTTGAGAGGAATGTTTCACATTTCACGTAACTGTTGTGTAAATAATCATAACTGGCTAACACACTAACTAACTGACTGACTGACTGACTGACTAACTCCCAGCTCTGATTTGAATCCAACCTAGGTCCTGCCATCCTATTTAAGACCCAGTTTAATATGCTCCCATCTATGCCTAGGTCTTCCAAGTGGTCTTCTTCCTTCAGGGTGCCCCACCACAAGCCCATATGCATTTATCTCTTCCCGCATGCATGCCACATGACCCACCTACTTCATTTTTGTTTCAATCGATACGCCTCTGTTTTGCTTTAGATAAATGGAGGCTCAATAAATTACAGTCTGCACATAATTTCTCCTATTTATTTCACTTTGTACGTCACCGCTACATATTTCTACAGTTAATTATTTTCCTCTTAATATTCTTGAACTGATGGATGTTGTGCGCTTGACTTGCTTGTGTAAATGTCAACGAATATCTCCTTGTTCTTGAGAGGAACATATAGACTTTATAGAGCATTAAGACTTCATATAAGGTTTTCATGCTCTATGGGAAAGACTCTGCGGTCCCATGGCTTATTTTGAACCAGTGATACATGGCATTGTACGTTTATGTATCCTGTTAAAGATTTTTAAACGATTTGTCTAAAGATGGCCAAATGTAACGGCCGAAAATTGTCGCAGTGAAATACAAAGTGTATAAAGTCTTGTCGCGCATACTGTATAATTTATTGAGTCATGTTTCTTGATTTAATCACCCACATAATATTTGACGAGCAGTACAAACCATGAAGTTCCTCACTGTACAGTTTTCGTCAGCTATAAACAGTCGTATTACAAAAGTCAACTAAAAGAGCAGTCATATACATAAAGGTTAAAATGTGTCGTGTAGGCGTCCTTGACGTTACTTGAGACGTATTATTACGCCCACCGTCCACTTGGTTACGTCTAACTTCACCTCAAAAATCCGTCGTGTAAAAATACACTTTGTGCTGCCTGCCTCAGAACGTCAGCACTAGGATTGTCGGTGATTGTATATTTCACTGTTCGGATCTGCTGTATTTTGAGAACGATTACAACGGACATTATCCTTAAGCAAGCACCAGAAAAAGGGGCCAGAAAGATCAATGTCATGAAAATGTGGTGGCCAAGACCACCCTAATCCAAATAGACCAGGGTAGGGTTTCGAAATTACTCTGTCACGGCAATGAGAATTTGAAATATACAGAACACTACTGGCAGTGTTTGAAAGTGGGTCTTTTTTGCTGGAAAAATATGTCCTTGCAATAAAAGTCCGTTCAGTGCGGGAAGGGAGTAAAGTTTTCTTCCAGACGTGTTCCGAGCTCTCAAATTTGACAGACTTCTCTAGGAGTATGAGCCCACAGCACGAAAAGTGGAGAACGCGTGCAAAACTACAAATTTTGCGTAAAGCAGTGAGGCATCATTTTTAAGATTTAGATTTTCTACCCCCATAGTAGACTGCTCCCTTTGTTAACAATACTATGTAGACAGAAACTGATCTCGCCTGTCAAACAAATTTTATACAGAATACCACAATGTGCTTCAATGAAATCAGCAAATGGACAAGTCTATCCGATGATCTTTTTCACGATCATTCAGCGTTTTCAATCTGTATCTTGTAAAGAATTATCTTTCAATCCTATATGACAATTCTATATGTGTTGTTAAAGCTGTTAACAGACGAGAAATTGATTGGATTTCTTTGAACTGCTTCTGTATTATGTCGCGTTTCATTAGTTTACTATTTCCCAACTCGCAACAAAAATATTTGAGACCATCTGACGTGGAACCAATTTCATAAATTTTTCTAACCAACCCATTACATCATTTCTTGAAGGAGCATTACGAACATGTATATATACGAGTATTCTATACATACGTTGTCGGTAATTGCTTTGCACTTGAACAACTTTTTACATTTAAAATGGTTATCGCAACAGACACCCTCTCTTCTCTTGTGTAGGGCCGCCATTTTCACAACCAATGCTATAAAACTTAACTGACAGCACTATTTTACGCTAGCGTACCAACAAGAAATGGTTCTACAACGAAAATTAAGAACTTAAAATAGACCTTTTATGAAGACCCTCTGTTAGCCTCAACCGTTCTAGTATACTATCTTATGTGCCACTGCATTTCAGATGTTTTAACGCTTTCTGACCACAAAAGAGGTCATAGTTCGCTGTTCTACAACGGCGCAATTTGAAAGCGGCGCCACCATCTTTAAAGAAGATTTGTAAACAAAAAAAACACTAACTAAACCTGACAATGACTCGCGAAAATGCCTAGTACGTAGTTATTGAGATAACCGCTAGGTCTCACAGTGCTTCGACTGCAGCACCTCTACCTGCAAATTCACTTTACTTTTTGATTCAACTTCGTATTTCACAAGCTATGCAGGTATAAATAACTAGACATTCTGCTTCGTGAGATGTGTGAATTGTACGGCGGTGACTCCGATGAATATGTCCTCCAGAACGCTATGCCGCATAGTCTATTGGAAATTTACCGACGTTTCGGGGAAAAGAATGACAAAGGAGTTTCTTCGTAACGTCCTGAATTTCTAAGAAACCAAACGGCGCTACCTTCTGGTCGCAGCTTAATTTGCCTATAGTAAATGAATGCTGTTTCACAGAATATTTTATTGGATGAAAATTATGCGTCCAAAGTAACAAATGCGGAAACAATTTACCGACAAAAGACTGGTCCATTGAAGAATTTGAATTATATTATTTTTCTAATACCTGGCAGAGGAAATTATAAAAATGTGCGCCAAAGACTAAATACGTTATTTATTCATGCATTGGCACAGCACGTAAATTAGCGTAGTTCTAACTAGTAATAAACATATAAACTGTAAATAAAATTGGTCTGACCTTTAAAATTACCATAACTGAAATGGCTTGATCTTAATTGCTATGGTTATGTGACCAAAACATGTACGTGTAATTACGGACACGTAAACAGAAGGAAATAAAATTCTAAATGATAATTTCTGAACGAGTTGTCTTTACGTCTGTGGTTAATTAAGGCAGGTGGCCCAGAATTCAGTTAACCGGGAAAAAATCTTGTATTTCATGGGAATGTTGATGTTAACAGTAGCACGAGACAGCTGTATGCGTTGTTGCTAATTCACGTACTCCAGTCCCACGCTAGTACAATTTCTGTAAATTCACCAAGTAGTGAAGAAATGTACAATTTATTTTAGTGTACATTTTACTGAACGGTTGACTGACTTTTAGGCCACTCTCTATAACAATGACAATTTTCTTCCAAGAATGACCTCCAGATCGCAAATGTGGTTCTTCTGGTTTTCGTTGTGGATACTGAGATGTATAATGAAGCCTTTCATCTTACTACGATACATGAGGAGGAGCCAGAAACTGCCTCCCATCCGCAATAAACTTCTGCTCCACAGTGCAACGACTCTTGCTCGCATGATTAGAACGCGACAGGTACGTAAATCACTGCTTGCTATTGCACGTATATATGTACGTAGACAGATCTTATTATCGTGTCTTTGAGCACGGGCACCTTCATCGCAAACGAAGCCTGCACCCGCCGGCAATTTTGAGTCCGTTTTCTCCTTGGAATTCAACAGTATACCGCCTTAAATTCGCAGGTTACGAGTGAAGAAGTGGTCAAGGCTTACATATCTCGCATCCGAGACATCAACCCTCTAGTGAACGCTATGACGGACAGTCGGTTCGAGGCGGCCCTCCTCGACGCGCGGTACGTGGATCGTGTGGTACAGAAAATGACAAAATCTGAGGAGGAAATCGCGAAGGAAACGCCGTTCCTCGGCGTTCCACTGAGCGTTAAGGGGAGCATTGCTCTTAAAGGTATGAAGGTCTTCCCGTCAGTTACTTAAAACGCTTTCTCACCCACACGGTTATCAGAAAAGAGCCGAAATAGTGTAGTCGGTATAGGAACTAGGCTACAGGCTACACGAACTAGGAATGGTGGTTCGATTTCCGATTTTTCTCTTCTCCAAAGTGTCCAGACCGGGTGTAGAGCCCATCCAGCCGCCCATTCAATGGGTACCGGAGGGAGTCTACCCGGTGGCAAAGCGGTCGAGTGGTGAACTGACCAATTCCCGCCATCTAGCGCCGAGGTTTTAAGAATGAGTGCAGCTATACTTCCACTCTTCCATACGCCTTTATGGCGCGTACAGACATAACATTTACCTTACAGTGGCCACCGCCCCTCAAACTGTAGGTACACGTGGAGGATCTGCAATTTCGATCAAAATCATAACGTTGATTTACATAAGTAAACTTTAGTCCCTAGGATTATGGGTTCGAATCCCACCGGGGGCATGGATGTCTGTCTCTTGTGAGTGTCGTGTGTTGTGAGATAGAGGTCTCTGCGACGAGCTGGTCCCTCGTCCAGAGGAGTCCTACCGAATGTGGTGTGTCTAAAAACTGTGATCGTGTAGCCTCGAAAAATGAGGCGGCCTAGGGGCCCCCAAGGGGCTGTCCAGCCATTGGAAAAAAAAAACTTTAATCCACTCACTTTCATTAAGGAGGCAGTCATAGCGTTTAACAATTACACAGCTTAATTTACTCGGACAACACCTCGAATTAGTCACGCAGTAATTTACAGAACTTGGCGAATAAGTATCTTGGTCGACGTGGAGATGATGGGTTAGAGAAAATTCGGAAGTGGTGTCTCCTCGCCTGAAGACGCAAACACGACGCTTTAAATGTTGCAGACAGCATGGCAGCCATGATGTATGTGCAACATTCGCAAACATGGACCGTGGTGTTTGTATGTGCAGTCTGTAGGAGAGGAGGAACAACTTCCAAAATTGTATCTAACCCAATCGTTTCCACGCCTGCTAAAGTACCTAATCGACAAATTTCACTTTCATCAGTAAACTGTTCTGTGATTTGTAAGTATTAACTGTGGGTTTCCTCCGAGTGAATCACTTCGTTTATTCAGTATAAGTTCGTAGCTCGCAAGATTTGAGGTTCTTACAGAGCTGCTTCTACACATTCAAGTCTTCCTGGATGTTACTCTGTGTCGACTGGTTAATAGTTACTGACGTTTCGGAGGCACTACATTCCTTCGAAAGGTCAAAACCTATTTGCAAGTCGACACAACGAAACACGCCAGAAGACTTGAATCTGCGTCTGTAACATATCTGTTTTCACTCATTTTTACGCGTATAATAGGATTATTATTGTTATTAGTATTAGTATTAGTATTATTAAACATTAATCACTACCTCACTGCGCTTGAATAAACGTTTCTTAGTAACCATACTTATCGGTACGTCGTTTACATACTCGCCAATCTAAAGCGCAGTTATCATAAAAACGTTACAGTACCGAGAACCTGTCTTGATCTACACTTCTCAGGTTTGAATTTTGGGATCCAGCGCATATATGCAAGTAAAATGAGCCCAACTCGGACTGTGTTGTAACAGGTCCACTGTGCATTTCTATGGCCAACATACGCGGAAAGTACGTGTTAATCTACTGCCGCGACAACAGACATTTGACGATAGGGTAACAAAACAGAAAATACGTTATCAGTAGCAATATAAAGAAAGCCTTGGTGTTGCCTGTTGGAGCATGCAGCGTGTCCTTACAGTTAAGTGCAGTGGTCAGTCTTAGCTATTTTACAACATGAATGAAACGTGAAACGAAACGGGAAACCTTTAAAGTTGTTGTGTGCGCTCACCGAAGTTTAATGTAAGCTGTATTCGTCGCTCTGCTCATGTCCATTCGGTATTTTAATTCTTGCCTTAACCTAGTCAGAATATCTGCAGTTACACACTCAGCAGAGGGTTCTAACTCGGTACCAAATGGTCTGGCCACAAGAGATAGCTCTTGCTTTACGCAGTCCCATATGCAAGAGTCTAGCGGAGTAAAGTCCGGAGATCGAGGTGGTCAAGTTTTCTTATGTTCCCTTCCAGTCCACAGTTCCAAGCATGCTTATCCATACCTTCCATCAGGATAAAACGTAGCTAATTTCGTAGGTCTGAAGCACAGCGCTGGGCAGCTGCGATTCGAAAACCGACGGGCCCAGGAAGACGCTGAAACCGTGAAGCTAATGAGGGATTCCGGAGCCATACCTCTAGTTGGAACAAACACTCCAGAGCTCTGTATGATGATTGAGACTTATAATAAAATAAGCGGGACCACGAACAACCCATACGACCTCAGACGAACACCCAGTGGATCATCTGGAGGAGAGGTAAGAGAAAAACATATTTTTCTCCTAACTTGAAATATGCGTTTCATGAAGCACTATTTCTTGTACAAAAATTCAGACTGAAATTCGACAGCCGGACTGCATCGCATTGCAATTATGCACATGCTATAACATGTTTCCCACTCACTCTTAAAAATGACCTGTTACTCCTTCGTAAACAATAGAAGGAAATGTTTCTATTATGTCATACAAATGGGTTAGTATCAACACGTGGCTTTCAGTTCTAGGAAGATGCAGACATTTCGAGTACTTGTTACAGCCAGTAAGCTTTGAGGTATCACGCTTAAATAAATGTGTTGAACACCCTATGCTAAATAATTTGGAATGCGTTCCCTTAATGACACCAAGTGATAAAAATAAATTTGAGTATTATGTTTTAATAGTCACTGGGCGTTGTAACTCTTCTTTTTAACGCCTTATGCTTTTACATACTCATACAAAAATGAAAACAAATCAAAAGATTTCTTGAAACGAAGTTACAGATAACAATTTAAATGTGACAACAGTGTAAGTGGCAGACAGAGAGGAACATTATACCCGAACATCTTGAAGATTTCCACATGGATCAATTAAGTTTATATAAGTATCTGCCAGGCATAGAAAAAAAAAACAAAGACGCAAACAGAAAACTAACAGAAAGAAGCCAATGTGACGTCATGGTACATAGATGTGGGCAATATTAAAGTAAATCCAAAGGTAGCAGTGTGTGTATTCGAATCAATGAACTCGGGACATGGTCTATAAACCCTGTATGGGATAATGCAACTTTAAGGCTAGTAGCCCTGTTTCACAAGACAAAATTTCTTGGGCTGCTTAATAGATTAGGACTGCTGGGTAAGGTACCTGCTAGTCTTACAGTCAGCCAATAAAGTGGTCAATTAGCCGGCCAATCAGACAGCCGACTTTGACAATGGCAAACTTTATTCAAATTAAAGACTAAAAAGATATTTGTGCTACTTGTCTGAGATATTTGTTGTACCTAGGTATACTATCAATTATGCAAGACTGGAGTGCGTTACGTGTGTACGTAAGTTATGTAAGCAGTAGAAAGTGATCAGCCTAGTGCCTTGCTCCTTCAGCCGTCTGTAGAACATGACATTCTCAAGTTTCCTTTCTTAATTTAACCTATGCAAGTGGTAAACTGTCATTATATAAACCAATGTGCAGGAAAGATAATCTTTCCTCATTCTTCATGCACGTATTTATTTATTATTTATTTATCTACATTTATTCATTCAGTCACGCATTCAATCATTAATTCATTCATTGAATGTGTCACAATATGACACTTTATTTTTCGAAAAGTCAAGTCTTCTAGGGTTGTTACACTGTGTGGAATCTTCAGCAACATCTCTGTGCGAGTCTCAACCCGCTCCCTTCTTGTTCGTAGGACATTTAAGTGTATACGTTATAAACCTTCCAGTTTTAGTGCAAAATATACGGCGTGAATGACAGATCACGCAGTTAATTCTGCTTTGTTCTGCTTGTGTACGTCACATTTATACTTAAATGTGCGTCTGTTGCCGATGATCTGTTCGTTTTTCATACCGGACTGATCGCGAAAGAAAAATGGCACACGAGGTTGTGATTGCAGTAAAAACCAGTAGTTAACGGAGGAAAGTAGACAGATTGTCTAGCATTATATTTATTTTTAACATTATCAAAGTTCCAGCTCACTGACATATTGAAACCTTTTTTTTTGTGGGGAGGGGGGGGGGGCTTCAGTATCGTTGTGTCTTCACGTGCATTCATTTCGCTGTCTTTTCTTTAGCAACATTTACAAGTACGTACACGTAGTCGTAACTTACAGGGTAAATAATTAATTACTTAAATTACACTGTCTAGACTGTAGCGCACGAATGGTTATTTCAAATCTACTAAAGAGGTTGGGGGCACGCGGTGGCGCAGTTGGTTGAGGCACTGCGCTACAAGCCGGAAGGTCGCGGGTTCGATTCCCGATGGTAATATGACATAGTCCTTTCGGCCGCACTAGGGCTCTGGGGTCGACTCAGCTTCTAACAGAAATGAGTACCAGGAATATTTCCTGGGGGGTAAAGGATGCCGGTGCGTAGGGCTGACAACCTTACCACCTTCATGTGCCGATTGTCTAGATATTCTGGGAGCCTCAACCTCCTGGAACCCTCAGGGCCTGTACAGGGATTGCATTACCTTTTACTAAAGAGGTCAGAAGGTGTTGAATGTGAGATAAAATGATCAGTAGGTGAGGATTTAGTGGTGATGTCAGGTATAAGCGTGCCAAATATATTTTAAAAATAATTTACTGCTAGTGTGCCACAATTTTTACGTTTTAAAAAATGCAGTACTACGTTATGGCGTCAGAACCTTGAACAAGTGGCTCCATAAATCAGAACCTATCGCCAACCGCCTCAGCAACTGACAGCGTCTTTACATAACACGCAAATCGCAAAACCACACACTGCCTCCTGGTCTTTTGTAACCGTCGATAGGAAGTTCGATATTCGTTCCCACAAATATATATTTAATACATGGGATATCGAGAAAGTCACCCTGGTTTCTGGAGGCTGTATTTGCTTTATAATTGTATATATTTAAAAATAATATAATATAATAATAACCATGGCTCAACAGCTCTATATGGCCTCCTCTTGCCTCCTCTTTCCGAGGTTACTAAGTCGTGCGCATTCGTGGCAGTTGGTGACTGGCCAACTGGCCGCGCTACTATTCTATCGATCCTGATGTGTCCGCCAGAGCCATCTGGCAGGCAGTCAGGAGACTTGGGTGAGAAATTGAGGCAATTTAGCTTACGTAACATTTTTATTCATGCCCGTAAGGTTCTTTTACATGCCGTAAATCTACGACATGGGACCGACGGCTTTACTTCCCCTCCGAAGGAAAGTGGTGCTCCGGATTTTTATCACCCTTAAAAATCCATTGACCTCGGTCGGGATCGAACCCGCGAACCTTGGGTCCAGTGGCGAGCACGCTAACCACTAGTCCACCGAGGTCGACATATATTTAAAAATACTACATGTAAATTAAAATAAACTCAATACGTTTTGGTGATTAAGTTCTACTTTCGCTCCGTGATGGACGTAAGGTAGCGGGGTAGCGATAAAAGAGTTATTTCTTATTGGCAGCCAGGCCGGGAAGTTTACACAGAAAGGTTTACGCTATAATGTTTGGTAGTTATAACAGAACAGGCAGGTAAGAAGTCAGTAAAGGAATGTGTAAGCTTATGGTGACGTAGTAAGTTGTAACACAACTAGAAAGTGATAGGTTTACAGTGACGTTCAGACTTACGCAACTCGTTTTTTGTTCAACCATCGACGAGTTGTGAACTGGGTCTTCATCTTGCCTTGGCCTTCCTTATCCATTCCACAGATATCGTCAAGGAAGAAAATTACAGAAACGTGACGTTTAGTTTCACGCGTAAAATTTTTTTCTTGGGCGGTTATTTCGAAACTGTCTCCTTCCAGATCCATTTACCTTAGATGCTAATTACTGCAAACACAGCAAACCTCGAAAAAGCCTGCCACATCATAGTTTCGATCAGTTCTGAGCGAATGTCGAAATACAACCCCTAAACAAGTGACGCCAACTTTTTTCTTTGTAGCTACACATCACCTACGCGTCTTTACAAAGCAAAATAAAGAATGCCTTATGTGACGGTCTTATCTCTCATTTTGTGACCTAGCATCAACGCCTCAGTCGTTCTACATGTATATTTCTTTAATCCGATGCTGATATTCACTAAAGGTTGTCGGGCAGGTCCGACTTCCGGTCATATCGAGCCTTAACCAAACTTACTTTACATAGGACATACGGACGTCTGTATGTACTCGTATATTGTCCGTTAACTAAAGCTGAGTAAAATTCATAACATAATATGTTAACGTAACGGCAGTCACTCGTTTTGATCTTTAGGGATATTAACCGATTACAAAACCAATTTTGCCAGCCGGGATTGAGTGTCGGTGTAATGACCAGGTTACGGGATGGACGATCCAAGGTTTGATTCCCGATAGGGTTAAGAGTTTTTTCGTTTGTCCGAAACGTCAAAATCGTCTGTGGTGCCCATATAGCCTCCATTCCAATGGGTACCGGGGGTAATTCCCCGGGGTATAAAGCGGCCTGGGCATGAAGTTGACCAGTCACCTCCACTTAGTGCCGAGGTTAGGAATGAGGGGAGCTATAGGTCTGCTCCCTCCATATGCCCTTACGGGGTCGAAGGGAGTGCACCTTTTTACCTTTTTATACAAAGCCTACTGCCAAATATGTCACGAATGAACATATTTAGGCTACCTGTATATCATAACCTTTATTCAAATTGGGGTAAAATGCAGCATCAGATATGTGTGTATAATGTTAATCAGCTACTTTGATTTTTAGCCACGCTGACATGTTATAAGGCCTACTGTATGTAAGAATATACTCGTAGATGCACTTTTGAATGTATTCTCTAAAGCAATTCGAACACTTTGTCAAATTCGATATGACATAAATTCCATACAAACTGTGGTGCAGTTCCTATTTTCAGCCATACTGATCTATAACAAAGCCTGGTTTGTACGATGTGTAAGGCAATGGATGGGCTTTTCCATGTGTTCCATAAACCGTTTTATGTAATTTTCAGCCAAAATATCAAACATAACAGGTTACGAATACACAATAAGACCCAGGGTCTGTAAGACCAAGTCTCACACCCATACATAACAAAAGGCAACGTTATAGAGTACAGTATATTATATTCCTTACGTGTTAGGCTGCTGACGAAGAAAAAAATAATTCTGAACCAAATGGAAGCAAGAGTTTCCCGACTTCACTCTGGTCTCAGCTTCTTCCACAGTGCAACTGCGATTTGCTACTGCCTTTTCCAAATATTTTTTTAACTCTGCCACATTTTGGAAAGATTTATTAGCCATATTTATGTTCTCTTTTGTACTGCACTCTGGCCTTGATGTAAACGCAGAGAAAACCAAAACTGTGCTTTTGTCTTCATCGTCAAACCCTTTACTTGCCACTGTCCAACACAGCGTCTGTTTTTCTCTATCGTATTTGTTTACGGCCAATAAATTATCATAATCAACACAGACCAGAGATTTAACTTCATGCTGCCTGTGCCATAAGAAATGTTTGTTAACATAATACATTTTCTGTTCTTCTTTACAGGCGGCTTTATTGGCTTCCGCTGGGTCAGTTATTGGTCTGGGCTCTGACATAGCTGGATCCCTACGGATTCCGGCAGCATTCGTCGGCATCTTCGCACACAAACCAACGTCAGGTTAGAAACTGCAGGACATAAAACAATTTGACAGCATTAATACTTCATACTGCACAACAAACCAATTTCTCTGATACGCATGTAAGAAAATTAAAAGGCCGTGCCTTAGGGCAGGCGGTTAGTCTCCTGGTTCTCATCGCGGAGGCTCTGGTCCAATCATAAGACAGTCTGTGTGGAATCTGCGGTGGAAGAAGTGGCACAAAGAGACGGTTACCTCCTAAACTGCTGCTCTGGTCTTCATGGTAGTAGAAGGCTGCTTCTATCTTGAAGATACGAGTACACAGTTTTTTCGAAACGTCGGTAAATTTCTGCCAGACTACATGGTACCACAACCCATTTCCGTGAAATCCTCAGATCTCGCATGATTTTGTTATAACATTTTTACAACACATATACAAAACTCTTTCTAATTTCTATCTAATCCACTAGAAACATTAATACACGCCTTTCAGGTAAAACTTGCGTGGCAGTTCTATTCAATAATGCACATTTAATTGTAATTAATATTACGTACATAAGACGGCGTTTTATATTTGAACAGCTTTATGTACCCATAACGATCTTCTCCAAACAAAGAAACCACTCTTGACGTCACACATTCTTACACGCAGGGTATGCTGTTCGAGACTATTATTTTAAGAAGGATAATTTTATATAAAACTCCTCCAATTGTGCTTACAAGCCAATGCATCCCAAGGCCTCACATTTTCCACGTTAACTTATTTGTAGATATCTGTTAGACTCCTTGCACGGAGGATAGAGCTACTGCAGTCTTCTGCCTACACAAGACAATTCAACACAGAAAACAAACACATATCCATGCCCCGAATGGGATTAAACTCAGGATTCCAGAGTATGCCCAGTAGAAGACTACATGCATTAGATCGCGCTGTCACTGTGATTGGCATTTTATATAAACACTCCACCTGAAATGGGGGGCACGTGGTGGCGCAGTTGGTTGAGGCACTGCTCTACAAGCCGGAAGGTCGTGGGTTCGATTCCCGGTGGTGTCATTGGAATTTTTCATTGACATAATCCTTTCGGTCGCACTATGGCCCTGAGGTCGACTCAGCCTCTAACAGAAATGAGGACCAGGAGTATTTCCTGGGGGGTAAAGGAGGCCGGTGCGTTGGGCTGACAACCTTACCACCTTCATGTGCCGATTGTCTAGAAATCTGGGAGCCTCAACCTCCTGGAACCCTAAGGGCCTGTGCAGGCCTGTAATGGGATTGCTGCCACCTGAAATGACGCTAGAGCGACGAAACTCTTAGTTAACATTCCTTAAAATGACGCTAGAGCGACTAAACTCTTAGTTAACATTCCTTAAAATGACGCTAGAGCGACGAAACTCTTAGTTAACATTCCTTAAAATGACGCTAGAGCGACGAAGCTCTTAGTTAACATTCCTTAAGATGACGCTAGAGCGACGAAACTCTTAGTTAACATTCCTTAAGATGAGCACTGAAGGTCTTAAACAATCGCTTGGAGTGTGTCCTGCCAATTAATAGGTGCTATCGTGGCGTATAGAATTGAATGCATAGGTACACAGTGCTGCATTCATGTACATGTTTGAATGCGCACAAACAACGTATCTCTGTTATGTTTATAGGCGTCGTGTCACATGTGGGTCACAATCCCACGTCAACGGACGAAAACTGGAGTCGGTTCTTCACCATTGGTCCAATGTCACGATATGCGGAGGATCTGGCACCGATGCTAAAAGTACTAGCAAACAAAAATGCTGATAAACTAAGATTAGACGAAAAGGTAAAAAGAAACAGTGTTGTTTGTACTTTCAGATATACATTATTTCTTAATTCATGTGACAGCTTTCCTAGTTTTACGAACTGCGATGATATTTCTTTTGTAATTCAGATAGTTGATATCTCTTATGACGCATAAATAACATTTGTTTTTTTGGACAAAGCGCACGATACACTGAAGGGTTCCCGGGCTGTAATCCGCCATGACGCGACTGATAATCGAGGAACGCTTCAGTGAAAATCTGTTCTAATTCGGAGGTGTTAATACATCTTATTTTCGAGGATTGAGATTTTCTGGGATGAGAAGCTGCGTCGCTGGATGAATGGTTCCCGACGTTTCGAAGGAACGTTTCGCCTTTATCTTCAAGGGTTCAAGGTCCATGATTCATCGTGGACCTTGAAATAGAGCACTGTCACAAACTTTGGGATGAGCTGGGTGGGGCGTGTGGCATGCATGTGATAGACAAGAAATGCACACAGGTTTTTGGTTGGAGAATCTGAAAGGAAGCAGTTCGCTTGGAAAACCAGGCGCAGACGAGGGGGCTAATGTTAAAATGGATCTTAAAGAAAGAAATAGGAAGGGGGGCGTGGACTGCGTTAATCTAGTTCGGTACAGGGACCACTGACGAGCTGTTGTGAAAACGGTAATGAACCGCCGGGATCCATAAAATGTGGGGAGTTTGAGTAGCTGAGGCTGGCTTTGCTTCTCAAGAAGGACTCTGCCCACGGAGCCACCTAGCCAGTCAGTCAACAATCAGTCAGTCAGTCGTGTTTGTTTGTTTGTTTGGTTTGTTTATCACAAACCTTTAGAAAATCATTAAATGATGGTCGTTATACTGTGCAAGTTTAAGGAAAATATCTTCAGTGAACTAACCTTTTGCATATTTCTGTACGTTTATGCAGATTAATGTCCGCGACATGAAAGTGTATTACATGGAAGACGACGGAGGTTCTCCTCTAACTAACGGTGTTAGTCGAGAAATCAAGGCAGCCATACAGAAAGTAATTCAGTACCTAGAATCAGCGCACGGAATTACAGCAAAGAAGGTGAGTCAACAAAAACGAAAACAACACAACACCACAACAATAACACCACAACAATAATACCACAACAATAACACAACACAACAATAGCAACAACAACAATAACAACAACTTCACTGACTTTTTCTGTCTCACTCAAATTCGTCTCTGATCACCACTTTTCCTTACTTGACTTCTGCCATTCCTTTTTTCGTCGCAGACCAAAATTCAAAATTCTCTTGAGGAAAAACCTCATTCCACCGTTTCGTCATGTCCACATATCCTCAAACTATGAACTAATATTGATTCCCCCTCACTCCACATTCAATTGTACCTCCTGGTGTCGTTCTCAAAACAGCGCTATCTTCCAACCATTGCTCCTATGTTATACAAAGTTTCTGATCTTTATTATAGAACCGAAAGACTCTCATCCATTTAACGTCTTCACTAAACAATGTAAAGAGTAATAAATAAATTATATGAAAGAATGGATGTATTAAACTTGTAATTCTCTTCTATTTCCCGTCAGCGTTACTCCAAGGATAAAATGCCTTACGTAAATACTCCAGCAAGCGTGTCGACATTAAATGGTGCCCTCGCTACTAACATTTCAGGTTGACATTAAGGAGATGAGGTACTCATACCAGATGTCAGTTCCACTCGTTCTGCAACTGAACGACATTACATCTGTCCACACACCTGACAATCATCCTAAGGTAGGCACACTTCACTGAAGGTCTGTAGTTTGAAATTAACGCGTTTAGATTTCTTACTGCTTCACAGCGAAGCACTACACTCTGTATTATCTTGAGATCTGCGCTCTTCTCGGAAATTACACAGCGCTGAGTGGTTGTTCTGTACCGACGTTTCGGGACAACCTATCGGTCCCATCTTCAAGGATCAAGAACTTGACCCTTGAAGATGGGACCGATAGGTTGTCCCCAAACGTCCGTACATCACTACCACTAAATGCTGCATAATATCCCAGAAGAACGCAGATCTCATCTACATGGCGGCGGAAGCCTGAAATCACGCATATGTATTATCTTACAGGAAAATACAACAGCATAATCGATAAGTAGGCCTATACACGTATGAGCGAAGAGTCAAGTTTGAGGACCAGACGACCTGATTATTTTTCGGTGTTAACGAACTTGAGAACTGCACCTACGGTTAAATGTGTAGGACGCTGTACACGGTTTAAATCCGGTTTTAAAAGACCATTACCTCAGGCGGTTAGTCGCCTGCCTTTCACTGCGGAGGCTCGGGTTCAATCCTAGGCCAGTCCTTATGAGATGTTTGGTGGAACAAGTGACACTGTAATGGCTTTTCTCCGAGTACTTCGGTTACCCCTGTCAGCATCATTCCACCAATGCTCCATACTCCTTCAGTTATCTATCGCGGACGCTATATAATCACAATAATTGACAGCGTCGTTAAATCAACACTTAAAATTATTATGTTAATTCTGTTGATACGAGGCAGCTACCTGAATTTTACGACCAATACAGAGATTATAGTATTATGGTTCCTTATGAAATGAAGGGTATCCAAACTGGGCGATTTTATAGTTATCCCAGCACTTTAGAAACATAAACGAGAAGAGATCATAAGCAGCGCAGTTCGATAGACATTAGGCCTCTGTGGGTCGTAAAGATAAGGGTAAAGTTCTCCTAGAACAGGCCAATGAAGGCCTTCTTTAACTTCGGCACTAGATGGGGGTGCCGATCCCAGTGGCCGTGCGGTCTAAGGCGTGGGTCTTCGGCCGCTCGCTTACTAGGATCGTAGGTTCGAATCCCACCGGGGGCATGGATGTCTGTCTCTTGTGAGTGTTGTGTGTTGTCAGGTAGAGGTCTCTGCGACGGGCTGGTCACTCGTCCAGAGGAGTCCTACCGAGTGTGGTGTTTCTGAGTGTGATCGTGAAACCTCGACGAAACGAAGAGGCCCTGGCCCATATAAGGCTGTCGAAAAGAGAGAGATAGAGAGACAAGAGAGAGAGAGAGAGAGAGAGAGAGAGAGAGAGGCCCTGAAGCGGAATGTGACTATGTATTTGTAAGGTAATTTCGTGTAATGTAAAACAACATGGTGGCTGTTAGACACTTATGTTTATTTTATGATTTGAAAGTGACGTCTAATAATCTACTGAGGCTACATAACACACCTACACACTTTGTATGAAATATTTTATGTAACAGCTGCATATATTATAACGTTGCGAAACTTTTCACGTTTATATGTGGCAAACGTAACGTAATGGAAACATGTACTAGCGACAATTTCATACTGAATGTATCATTAAAGTATAATTATATATGAAATATATTTCCTGCTAACATTGTGTCACAGTGAAACTCTTTCAAGGACGACAAGTGATATAAATTCTTGTAGAGCTTTGTTTTAATACCCGCGTTTACTCGTAACTTGTCGAAGAAACTCGCACTTCATTTTCTACACAGCAATGTAATGCATTAAGCAACACATCATTATAGTGAATTAGCAGGATACTAAAAATATTTATACGCATTACATTAGAATGTTACATTAAAAACGCAGTCTTACACGACACACATACATAAACTTGTATATGTGTTGTGTAAGACTGTGTTTTTTTAATGTAACATTTGAATAAAACATAAAGGGCATGAATCACCTTAAGATTTCAGATTAGAAGCATTGACAGCTACTTGCACTTAGGACAGTATCTTTTGACGTTGCAACAAATAACTTTGTTTTCTCTGGCACACAGACGAGCTCTTCAACGGCCAGAGTCTCGGGCCTTTTTTAATCAGTTGTTATGCCAAAGAAATGCCCGGTTCCATGTAGTTTGGTTCTAGGCTGCGGCCGAAGAAACGTACAGCCATCTTCAAACGACCTCTTGCTGTATACCAATTCTCTGTATAAAGTTTTCTATAAAGGTACTGAAGTGTGTCGTTATGAGTTTCAGGAAAACGGTTTAGTTAACGCAATTTCCGTTCAATTTCACAGCCGTGGAAAAGCATCTTCATGGACCTCTTAAAATTCTGCACCTGTATGTCCGAGAAAACTTTACCTGTGATAATGTACGCGGTCGCGAAGAAGTTATCTCTCTTAATTTCTGGACGACGACTTGAAGAACTGAAAAAGAGGAACGCAAGCCTCAAGAAGGAATTATATGTAAGTTGTTACAAGCCCTGCATATTACGAGCATGTGTACGCAATGTCCGACTTAATAATGTTTTGATTTAACATTATTTTCAATCTATACAGTCAAACACAACAACGTTTTCCTGCTCCTTATTTTATTATTGTCTTACGACATGTTTCGGCCGTACAAGGCGGCCATCATCAGGTAAGAATACCACAGCTATAAAGGAATGCAAGTACTAAGGCGGAGGCCTCCCCTTTTACAGTAAAATGGAAAAATTATTCCATAAACTGTATGGTTACAAATTACAGTTTTACAATATTTATACACTTTGTAACCATATAGTTTATGGAAATAGTTTATCAATTTTAGTGTGAAAGGGGAAGCCTCCGCCTTAACACTTGCGTTCCTTTATAACTGTGGTATTCTTACCTGATGATGGCCGCCTTGAACGGCCGAAATATGTCGTAAGACAATAACAAAATAACAAGCAGCAAAACGTTGAGTTTGACTGTATACATTGAAAATAGTGGTATATACACGCACAACGGGATGGTTAAGAAAAAAATTTATTTAAGTTGGAATTATGCATGCGGTACGCTGGAAGTTTCTCACTACGTACACAGTAATAGAGCTTATAATTTGGTGCGTCATATAACGTTTATTCAAATGTAAGTTTTAGGCGAAAATGGGATTCATTTAGCGACGGGGGCATGATAGGAATGCAACTTTACCATCTTTATGTACAGTTCACCCTAGAACAGGCCATGAAGGCACAGAGGGGGAGTAGAGGTATAGCTCTACTCTTTCATTAACCTCTGCACTATTTTGGGGGTGGGGGTCAATGCCACGCCCCGGCCGCTTTACCTCCAGGGAAATACCTAGTATCCATTGTATAGGTGGACCCCAGGGCCGGTCTGGACGGGTATGGAAAATCTCGCCCCCAATGAAGTTCGACCCCCGAAACGTCCAGTCTGTAGCGACTCGCTATAAAGACTACACTATTCCGGCCGCATCTTTATATAAACAAATATACATATATAGACAAAGGGTACCCTCAACACTCTCAAAATAGTATGATGATGATGATGATGATGATGATGATGATATAGAACGATTTATTTTTTTGTAAGCTCTGCTGATGCTCTTATGTTAGTCACATGTAGCCGACAAATTATATTTACTGCATTTGCACAGGAACTTCTCGGGAAGGATGGCGTTTTTCTGTACCCTACTTTTGTCGACTGTGCTAACCTTCACATCGAGATGTTCTACAAGTTGTCCAACGTAACATACACCTTAATAATGAACGCACTGGAAGTTCCAGTCACAAACTGCCCTGTGGGCATGAATGGACAAGGACTGCCGATTGGAATTCAGGTAGTGTTCTATCAATTATCTTCTCTATTTGTCACATTATTTTCGGAAGCAAGGGGCCTCACGTCGTCAACAGCAGCCAAATATTCTGTAATAACATTTTGGCTATTGCTAACAAATCGTTGCGTAATGGGCCTACAGGTCTGCTAGTGTAAGACTGATGGTTTTCACGGTGGTAAGGATTTATTCTGCGGTCCCCTTCGGAAGATGCAGACTGCACTGTATCGTAACCAAAAAAACCACAAACTGAATAGGACTGATTATATTTCTGAAGATAAAATTTACCTCCATCTACTCACGTAGATGGAGGTAAATTTCATGTAAAAAACTTTGCATTGCCTCTACGCTTTCAGTAACACAGCGTGTAAACACGGTTATACATCCTTTCGCAGTGTTCTCCGTCCAATAAGACACTGTATCAAATAAAATTTGTATTGTTCATACCGTGCATTTTTAGTCGATCACGCATCTCTTTAACCAACAAATGCACACTTATTATTCCTTATTATACAATACAATTTACAGTAAAACTAGTCCGACATGTTTCGAATCCCTATTTTGGGATCATCATCAGGGACTCGGATTGTTAATTACACAAATTACAAATCAACAATAATGGCACATCTTAAAAGTACAAAAGTTAAGAATTTCCGTCGTCCCGTCAGCAGGCAGTCACTTTGCTGAATGAATTGTCGGTGTTATAGTCGATCACTTCGACACAGTGTAAAAACACAAATTGACTCTGCCATTATAACGGGGGCCCTACAAAGTAAAGTTCAATTTATTACTTGATTATTATTGTCATTAAACATAAAAATTGTGTAAGACATTCTCATGTCCTTTACACTTTTGTGATAATTGTGCAATGAATGTAATGAAACCGCTTACTGTCCTGTTTTGTTCTGCACAGGTCGTGGCTGCACCATTCCAGGACCGTCTGTCAATCGCTGTAGCCAACGAATTACAAACCGCATTTGGAGGATGGACAGAACCCCCTTCTTCAGAAAATATTGTATGACAAGTGTCACAACTAGTACACAGGCCTGAAGGCGTCTGCTGGCAAACAGGAATTCCACATATGACTGATTATTTAAAAGTCCACAAATCAGCAGACGGCAGTAAGCACAAGTGACCAAAGATTCCGTCATTCCGGGATACGACGCTTCGTCTTTAGGTTTGCGGTTCCTGAAGTTTCGGGGAACAATGTTGTGCGTTCGTCTTCTTGGACCTCTTCACCCTTGGAGACGAAGGCACTGCGTTCCTTCCACAGGTGGCAGACCGCTTACCCAGTGACACAGCGTCGTATCCGAGAAGCAAGGAATCGTCAACTAGACCGCTGTGAAAACCTAAAGGCTGACAGAAGTGACCAGCTTTCCAGAACAGCCACATCGTGGCAATCGCCCGACCTCTCCAGGAAGCCACTCCTGCTAACATACTACAAGACACTTCCTTAGTAAATTCACTGTTATAACTGATATAAGAGAGCCATTATGACATAGTCCTGGTTTTATATCTGTAAACTACCTCCACGATTACCAATACCATCAAATTTATCACCACACGACGACGACGAATGAAAACAAGAAGAAGAACAACAGACAGACAGACAAGCAGACAGACAGACAGATAATAATGCAATGAAATGCAAATATTTTTCTCAATGTGTCCCGTTACAGTACGTTCCTGCGAGCTGTAAGGTAATGGATTACATTAAAAAAAATATCACACCCATTTACACACTGGTCTTGCTTTAGAGAAATGTAACTTATTTGATGCTAAGCACTATAATGCACAAATATAATTTAAATTGTGTTAGTTTTCTTCATTTTATAGAACACTGCATAAATCAATATTCATGCATGAAAATAGTTGATACTGTGGCATATGCAAATGTATTCTTGATATTACCATTACTATTACTGTAACGTTACTACAGAGCATAGTGACGGTATTCTTAGAATAAACGTTTTCTCTAGAGGGGTGCAACGCGGGGCCCACCAAAAACATCGCACAATTAACAAGACGTACAACCATATACATATATTCATGGCCGAACAAATCGTTCATGCATACATTAACAAGTTATAAATTTTGCACATAGAGTAATAATTCTGGTGCTTTCGCTTAATTCTGTTTTTTTTTATTTTGGAAATCGTAATTCCCAGGAAAACGTGTATTCAGCACAAAATATGTATTGGACACAAAATGCGTTTTATGTTCCTCTGCGCTTTATGTTACAAATGTTTTTCGTTCCTATGAATATTTTCCGTGTTCTCCAAATTTTATTGCATGGAATATATTATGGAGAAATTACGATCACATGAAAAAAAAATTACTTCCATCCAGTCCCAGATCCGTAGTATAGTAACGTGCGTCCACAATAAGCAAGAATACTTAAGACCTTCGTTCGTGTCTGTTAAAACAAACGCACTGAAAATTTCACATGTATAGAATTATCAGGAAAAGGCACAAGTAATGAGAAGGAAACGTTTTAAAACGTAGGATATAACAGTACTTATAACACGAGAATAACATTATACATTAATATACAAAAACTCTTTTAATTTATTCGTTAATATTCTCTTTTGCTACCTTATTTGATTTCTCCACAGCTATCGAAGAGTAAAACAAACAGCAAACAATATCCTGTACACATACTTAGCTATATTTATTTACGTATATAAATAGTAATTCCCTTAGTCGTTACTGAATGGGGTTTTCGCTGGTGAAATTTTTAGGCGTTGAAAAAAACGGCTAGATAAATGTCGTGAGTCCAAGCATGTCACTTAAGAATTCGAATTTAGTATATTTTTTCTCATGGCTCGACGGCCCTGGTGGGCCTAGGCCTCCTCTACGAGGTTCTTCGATCACACTTAGTGACACGCCACGCTCAGTAGGACTCCTCCGGACGAGAGATCGGCCCGTCGCGTAGAAACTCTACTGACAACATACAACACTCGCAAGAGACATATCCCTGCATTCGAACCTGCAATCCCAGCAAGCGAGCGGCCATATACCCACGCCTTAGAAGGCGCTGCTACTGGAATCGGTATTTACTATATTGCTAAGGGATAAGACGAGTATACATAAGAAAAGACGCACTAATAACATGCATTCTGTTTGTACGCAATGCGTCATTAATTTTCACATTTCATCACAAATAATAAACAAAAAGTCACAAGAATATAACGTCATTTCAACTTCAGCAGCAAACTTATGACACTTCTGTACACACCTACTGCATGCAGTCTGTTTGAATGAGTGTAGAACAGTGTCAAATTTTTATTTTTTATTCAATCCTAAGTCCTTGCAGCTGTGTATTGACATATGCCTCTAAAGACAGTTGACTGCTAAGATATACTTGCTTTTATGTGATGCAACATTTGCGTTCCACAGCAAGACAAATAAGATGCATCACAATTTGCCTTGCTCTTATGTCTCATGTAATAAGCACTATCCTGCAAGCACCTTGTGAATAGCGCATTTAAAAGAAAAAAAGACAGCTCATTGCTACAGACATCCCCACAGAAAGTGCTTGTTTTTCGTTAGTTCGGTGAGAAGCTGGAAGACAAATCTGAAGGGCATTACGTGTTCGGAAATATAAAGAAGGCCTCACGTACCAAACGGATCATTTGGACAAGTCTTGTGAGGCAGGATGCAATACCGAAAGAATGTCCTTCGCTTATGTGTTGCTTTATGGACACACAAGCACACATCTTAACCCTAGTTCGTACACACACAAAATCAAATATTGACCTTGGTGAATAAGGCGAACTATCGTGCACAGGGGGAGTGGAGGTATACTCCATTCAGTCTTAACTTCGGCGCTCGATGGGGGTAAGTGCTCGCCCCTGTCGCTCTACCCCCGGGGGAAAGCCCCCGGTACGCATTGAATAGGAGGCTGGGTGTCCCCAAGAGCAGAGCAAACCCCGAGTCCTCAAACGTCTAGTTCGTAATCTAGTCACGTTATCAACATTTACACGCAGAATGTATGCGCAAGTGCAAAGAATGCACGCACTGGCAAGTAAGTGGAAATATGTGGCATGACACACATAAGCCTAATATGAATTTTCAGCAGACGCCATAAACTTTACCGAGAGTGGTCAGCATTCCGGCTGCTTATTCGAAAGTCTTTAGTTATAATCTCGGACCACAGTCCGGGTATTCTGGCTGAGGTTTCAGTGGTTTTCCTCTGTCCATCCAAGCAGATTCCGGGATTATAACTATACCATGGCCGCTTCATTCTAAACCCTCTACGATTCATAACTCACTAATCACTTTCATTCGCCACTGTACAGTCGGAGCTATTGACAGCATTATTGCGTAAAAAGAACCAGGAAAGTTGACAGAAACGCTCCCTTCTTTCGGCGATTGTAAAACTGTGTACACAAAACGAACGTCCACCCGGCATATGCCTGCCTGTCACAGACGAGCTGTGTCAGCACAATTTCAATATTCTGACTCGTACACCGGCCTTGGGTATGAAAATAACTGTGGGCATTATTATTATTGTCAACAAAATGTAGAATAAATGTGTGAATATCCAATAATGGCTCTTGTGTTTACTGATGTGTGTATAAGGACTTCACGTTTATCTAAACATTTAAAGTCACGCAAAAAATACTTAAATATAAGCTGTCAACTTCTTACGAACAGATTATAAAGTCTAACCTTGAAGATGTCCAACACTTGTAAGAATAAAATCCCTCGCCAAACGCGGTCATGTTTCTGAGAAACACAACGGTTTGGCTCGTGGATAGTTGGGGGTTTGGAGAATCGTGACAACACTCACAGAGTTCTAATTGTAAACTGCCTATTCGTTCACTATAACACACACTCACACACACACACACACGCCGTACAATACACACCATACAGGAACGAGATCCAATTTGGATCAACGAAGAATAGATGTCTGTACACAAAGATTTAATTACAACGTAAACATATATAATTTTCAATTAATTTAACAAACAATCTGTATTACGGCTTCACCAACATTATATTACATTTATGTATAATGTTTTAACTAAAACTTGTAATATTCTGCACTATTGACACCACAACGTATGTACGCTTATTGTGACCTTTTTTATTGCTGTTAAGTGTCATGAAACTTAGGTGTCAGCTCCCTGAAGATAGCGAGATAATAACACCGAAACATGTAGGAGCTATGTGAAGGACAGTACGAATAGAAAGTATAGAATAATAAATTTGTTGGTGTTACATAGTTTTCTTAACTACCGTAATGGTTATGTGAAAGCTAGAAAAATGGTTTCGGATGTCCCTATAGCCCTGTCACCAGAAAAAGTTCATATTTTTATGCTGAAGCTATCGATTGTTTCCTTTTGTGCACAAATAAAGACAGCGAATACATGAAATCAAATACCGCTGACGGTAAAATTGGATACAAATGGAAAACCGCGGACACTTGAAACGTGTAATTCACAAAGTCGCCATTGGAGATGATTGCTGCCGCATTTAGGAATTACGAAGGAACTGAATGCACAGTTCATTCACCTTAAGCACACATTATAAAGAGGGAAACACCTATCACACACTGCCACTCTGGATGATAAAATTTCTCCCACGAAAGCGGATATTCCGCAAAATAGGATAATATATCGTAAACTAAGTACCCTATCGCCGATCCCAGTGGCCGTGCGGTCTAAGGCGTGGGTCAACGGCCACTCGCTTGCTGGGATTGTGGGTTCGAATTCTGCCGGGGGCATGGATGTCTGTCTCTTGTGAGTGTTGTGTGTTGTCAGGTAGAGGTCTCTGCGTTGGGCTGGTCACTCGTCCACAGGAGTCCTACCGAGTATGGTGTGTCTAATGGTGTGATCGCGAAACCTCGAAAAACGAGGAGGCCTAGGCCCCCTAGGGGCTGTCGAGCCATGGGGGGGGGGGGGGGGAAGTAGCCTATTTAACGTACCTAGAAATGAGAACTCTTGTACGAAAGCTGTAAATTTTTATGTGAATTTGGATATAAAAGAGTAGACACGTGTACCCCTAGTCAGTTGCTTTCTTTGAAATTTCACTTCATTATCCTTCATATTTATTTATGTGTATACAAACGACCTGTTACAGACTACATTGCTGCGCTTTGTACACGTAGAATTTACTTTCATTTTATTGCCTTCAATATTCGTCATATGCCTATCGAAAATGTTTCAAATGAACGAGTGGTGAAGCTTACATTTTATGTCACGTCCAATTCTCGATAGTACGAACCATCTGTGGTAGACTTCAATAAAACAAGTGATAGTTATGGTTGAACCACTAAGAACAGAAATTAAATTTTCGGTGTATTGTAAACCCAATACCAAATGTAATCGAAATCCTTTCGGCAATTCTGGGTACTAAACATTCAAAAGAACTGACGTGACTGCGTCATTAAGCATTTATTTTATGCACTGTCTGCTAAGAACACAAACAATCCGCTATTGCCTAATTTTACCTTCGCGATTACTCGTGCAACTCTTGTCCAGTTCAGTACTGTTGTCCTATACTAAACTTTTCATTGACTTGTGTGTCACAGCCGTCCACAAAATGTGGGGTTAGAAAACTACTTCACCTACAAACACGTAAGTGAAGGCACTGTTGTCATGAAATAGCCCTCTTGGCAAGCTGTTGTTTATACCATTCTTAGACAAATTATTTTATTGATTATTATTTTACGATGAATATTTCTGCCTTCCTTTCTGGGTGACCTGCCGTAGATAAATGGAAGATATGTTTCTTTTAGACAACAACTAAGTTAGTCGTAATATTTCTTTCATGAACAGTATTTTCAGCACAAATCTTACACGCATAAAGCATGATTAACTTCAACATAAAGGCAAATCTGTAGGTGCATTACAGACACTATGTGATTGGATATTGGGAACTCTTATTAAAGCGGGAATCTACATTAATGGTTTGCAGTGTAAAGTCAAATAGGGCTGTTACTAGACTTGAAAGTTTAAACTGAATTTTTCTTTACCACGTTAAACGTTCAAGAATTAACAAAATACTAAAAACTTATTAGTTGAATAGATCTGCCAATTTATTCGAAAGTATAAATGGATTTTCATATTTAACTTATGTATTCTTGAAACAATGAAACATAATATTACCATTATTACTCAAAGAAAGCTATCGGATTGGTTGAAAATCTAGAGGGATGTTTATGATTCTGTTGTTAGAAGATTTTCAGAACCATAAAACTGACACGACTCCAGCTAATTCAAATCTATCGCATAGACTGACCACTACGTAAAACTATACTGTAAGCCTCATTTCGTAAACTGCAGTGTGCTGCTCAAAACAGAGTGAATATTATTCACGTATGCCTGTATTATACGTTACAGATTTTCACTTCCTTATGCACTCAACAACACACAAACAGTGCGACGAATTCCTCTTATAAGTACATGCTGCTTGTTAGACGTCAGGTCTCTGAAGTTACTACAAACAAGATTATTCTTTGAATTAAGGGCACTGCTTAAACTCGTGCACCACAAATCGCGAATTTATACATTAGACTGATTAATGTGTGGGTTTCATTCGCTTTATCTTATAAATTCCCACCTCTGACCGGAAAAAAAAATATATTTGTTCTTCGTAGTTATGTCGTAGAGCCCAAAATTATACATATGAACAGCAATACTAAAACACTAAAAATTGTTTAGTGGAAGAAGTTAAGAAGTAGTATTGGAGTGTCACGATAACTTTAACTTAATTACTTATGTGTAACTTAGGGCCTAAAGACAAAATGTACTCACGTAACATAAATGGGAATGGACAATAAATTGACCCAATTTGAAGAGCATTTTAGAGGTCCACTACTATTACGACATAAGGGGACATTCATTCCTTCCTGAATATTTCCGTAAATATTTACTGGGGGACTTCCCGTTACTTTTACTTGTGACGAGGGCCTTATCCATTTAAGAACTGAGCAAGTTTACGTGACTCTGATATATTAAACTGTACATACACCACGCCTCTCGGTAATTATCTATCATAATAAACACTAGAGGAGTTATGTATTATTCGATGCTACCGCCTATCCATCATCCAAAGTCGCAACGTATTCTACGACAAACAGTTGAAGGGAGGCGTAACCATTACAGTGGTCTAACAGCAGGAGTTACGGTACCTGATACTGCTTAATGATGCACGGCCACGGCAGGCAGCCGCAGAAGTACCGCTGGCTAGAAGACTGTACACAAACTGGTATGAACTTGACAGTAAGACTAAACTGTAATCACACGCAGCATGGTAGTCCTACCCCGATTAGCCTTTCCCTTAAAACTTGCAGTGACCTCACACTAGAAGACAGTTCGGCAGGTACTGGCATAAACCCCTTTCCATTAAATACCCTTAGGCCCACAGATACGCCACAAGCAGTGCTGTCTTTACGTACAAACCGGCAAAGCAATGGGTAGACTTGCAACGTTGCTATAAAATGTGACATTGATAAACGTTGCAGGAAGAAAATATATGATAATTGAAACACAGTAGTGCGTTGATTCCGAATCTGATCAATGTGACTTCAATTTAATTTTTTCTCAACTTCACAAAAACATAAAATTGCCTCGGTTAGAGGGACTGTATTTTATTTAAAACTTCACCAATTTTACGCCGTTTTGGTTAAAGCATCTATAAGACTATCTTCTCAAATGAACAAGAAATTAACATTGCTTAGCTTAGGGCAATTGTAGGACTGTATTTCTTTCCAACTCACAGAATTTTAATAGCTCTGTGCATTTTAAACTTAGTTCGCTCTGCAGTACATTATTTCGAGGCGTCATGCTTCCTCATTGAGGGGTCCTCATGTGAATGTACAAAAGAAGTGCAGCTTACCTTATGCTGACCAGTCCTAAATACTTCGCTGGATCATATTTCTGATTTCCTTGGACAACAATAAGAATAAAACCACAAATCTTGATACACTAAATTTACGGTGTCCTTCCCAGCGAATGTTTTATGTAGGCCTGCATGGAAAGTACAGATGCTGACTCTCGAGTTTGCAGTTGACCGTGGCAATGATTTGCGCTGGGGAAAGGCGATGGTCCCTTGTTTGTGACCAGTAACCGATGTAAAGGTAAAGGTAAAGTTCTCCCTAGAACGGGCCACGAAGGCCCAGAGGGGAGTAGAGGTATAGCTGTACTCTTTCTTTAACGCTGGCACTAGATGAGGGTGGGTGGTCAACTCCACGCCCCGGCCGCTGTACCCCCGGGAATGACCGGTACCCATTGTACAGGAGGCTGGGTGGGCCCCAGGGCCGGTCTGGACGGGTGCGGAAAACCTCGCCCCCACCGGGATTCGATCCTCGGACCGTCCAGCCCGTAGCGAGTCGCTATACCGACTACGCTATCCCGGCCCACATTCCACTTAAAAGTACAATTTGCTGAAGTGCAGTCGTTTTTTTGTGCGTGTGAGATAATACAGTTTAGAGCTTTGCATAAATTTGACTTTAGGCTGGTTACAAACAAAACAAAAAAAAACTACGTCATGCAGTGATATAAACCCGTGCTTTTGACAGGATCTATACGCCCTCCCCCACCATCGTCGCGGGTGTTATGGGACTCTACCTAACCTGTGCAGGGCAACTGCATTCTCTTGGGCAAGGGACATTAATTATCTGATGGTCACAACTTCTGCTTTGAATCCAGGTGGTTCCATGGTCCACTCTCGGCTCTCGAAGACCTACTATTTTGTCTGTAGTTTTAATTAATTTACCTCAGTTCCACAGGTGTGATATTAAAATAGGTAGCGACTATATATTCGCATTTCTTAAATCGTAATTCAAAAATACACTGCTGTTTCACGCTATATAATACTTTCACTTTACAAAGACTCGTTACATAAACCAAAATACGTACAAAGTGCTAATAAATGTTAACTTATAATTCAACTATGTCCAGTTATTGAATTCACTCGAAAAGCACTCGGGGATCGCCTGGCTAAATTTTAGACCATCTGCAGTATATATTGTTCTTTTCACTGTTACTCTGTCCCGTAATGTTACCTCCAGCAACGACCTAAGAAATACTTAAGTGCAGCTTCTGTTATTTTTATGTCCCTTTTTCACAAACCGCCAAGAGAAAGTCCACAACCAAAACTGAAACATGACTTAGCTATTACATAATGTAGTTGTAACGAAAGATTGCTTACCATTTTATGACACCTTACCACCAAATTTCGACAATTCTATGTAACCACCCTGTTCTTATTTAAGCTCTCTCTGAACACAAAGTCACCGAGTCTCGTAGGCTTTTGTGTCGTGACAGACCTTAAAACCATTAAAGTTTTATTTGGTGTAACTGGAACCATTATGCCCAGCAATGTGGATCTTAAGTTGCAGGCAGTTTATAATTATAAGTACATTTTTTTTATATAAAAATTACGTAGCAGCTGTGACAACTTTTATGTTAGGCACAAGAAATTGTATCCCTTAGAAAGCTACATTAATTTAATTATCCAACATGCATTTACAGCTGAACATATCTAAAAGAAAACAGAGCTTATACATTTCCTGCAGTAGGGGAGAGGGGGGCTAGTTGGCTACAGGGGTAAGTTGGCAAAATGGCCATAATTCCCAAAGATGGCGCAGGATAGCAACACCTGGCAATTTGTACTGTTCATTGACTTCTCCTGAGAGCGGTCAGCAAGTATCAGAGCTTTATGAGCTATGACTGAAGCGTGGTGTGGTGTTTTATTTTTTCCACCGCAGGAAGTAATTTTTTATCGCTGTATAAAATGTTTTGTGTTTAAAGTTTGGTTACAGCTACATGTGACATTGTGCCACCCATGAATGGTACCTCCTTTTGGCTAACACTGGAGCTAGAGAGAATTATAAACTTCCATTGTGTTTGAGGATGATACAGTCCAAAACATAAGAAGGTGGCGACGAGGCAGGTCGGCACACTCAACGTGGGGCATGTTGCTCACTGTGTCAACTTGCCCCGCTTTCGATTAGAAACTTGTTGGTTAATTATTTTCCAGTGTGATATTTTCTGTCCGGTTTAAGAAGCTAAATAATGCGTACATGCAAGAAGAGGTCATATAGGGGCAACATACGTCTGGAGTACTGCTACAAGCTGAGAGCTCTGCGAAAACGTGGAAGGTCAACAAGCAAAGCGGCGAAGGATTTTCAGATTCCTTTCCGTATTTAGGCAAGATACTGCAAAAGGGTAAGGGAGGGTGAGGTAAAAACACCTCACCAACACTGTCGTTGAGCACACCGTCCATCCCTCTGGATAGATGACGAAGGAGCATTTTGTAAGATATGTAAAACATTTCGTGGCACATGCTGAGACTTCTAAAGAGAGATCAGTAGTTCTGTTGCTAGACAACTATGATTCGCATTTGGCCATACGGGCAATAGACTACTGCAAGCAGAATGGCGTGACTGTCCTCAACTTCCCTCCACACTGCAGCCGTAACTCCAGCCTCTTGACAGGTCTGTCAACTGATCGCTTACGACATATGTGTACCGAGCTTATGATGTCTGCATAACTAACCATACAGGCACAAGTGACAATATATGAAAATTCTTGTGCCGTCAACACACCTTCGCACCTGACTTCTTTTTACTGCAAATATCAAAGCAGGTTTCCAGTTTTCTGGAATTTACCTGTTCAGCGGCTATATCTTTCAAAATGAGGAATTTATGGAAGACTACGTTGCAGTCATAGCTGCCCCTCCTATGGAGGCAGCAGCTTACAGTAGCAACAGTGAACTTCCTGCGATTTTGATGATTCTCCCAAACGATCATCGTCTGCTTCAAAAGTTGCAACACATCTTGCTACTCCAGAGGACATTCGAAACCTTCCTAAATTGTACGCAAAAAGCTCAAGAATGTAAACAAGAACAAAATAATAACTGTCATTTTGGTTGATACCTCTGTCAAAAATGCTTCGACACAGTACGACAGAAGGCTCGGAGCAAATGAGCGAAGAACTGGGCCTAAAATATTAGAAACAGGAGCATGCCACGTATCTAAGAGAGATTTACACGAGCAGAATGCAAAAATACGAAAAAAAAAATGCAAAAATGCAGGCGACACAGACGAAGACGACTCCGAGGATACTTCCTACCTCTACTGTCTTGGCGCATCCAGAGAAATGTGGATTCAGTGCACAGAATGCAAGTTGCGGTCACATGAATAATGCACTTATGGCTCTCCCAATTGTGTTTGCTTAAATTACCAGTCTCATGGGATTGGGATACTTTATTTAGAATGAAAACGTGTATTGCTGGTGGTAGGCTAGTGTCATACTGAGTTACCTTTCCTTTTGATTTTCTTTTTCAATTTAAGTAAATGTATTGAATTTTGTGCTGAAATTATATTGTTTCTCAACTGTTTTATTACCATAATAACACCGCGTTGTTGCGCACAACATGTATCTGACACCAGGTGCGCAACCAACATTTTTCATTGGGGGGGGGGGGGAGGCTGACCCTGAGGTTATATATAATTTGTGTTTGATTTTAAAAATTGTTATAAAAATCATGTCATAAGTATAACATAACATTGTCTGCAACTTCATTTATATACATACAAATATAACTACATGTTTCACGACTCATCACAGTGTCCTATCTTATTTTTTTTTAAATTTTATTAATTTATTATTCAAAATTCTAATGTACCAGTCATCAGCTGATTTCAGTGGCTGATTTTGGCTGCAGGGTAAATCACGTAAAACCCTTGATATCATCGTATTCACAAAATCAGTGTTCTTTAAATTTCAGTTTTGGGGTGTTTGGGGGGCTGCAGCCTGGTAGCCCCCCCCCCTTGGGTGCGCCCCTGTCTGACACATTTGTTCCATAAACATTATATTAATCACTGTCTGTTACTTTTTGACCTTGAAAAGTTGGCATCTTGATTTTCCACGTACTTTACCATATGCCAACTTACCCCGTGTGTGGGGCAGGTTGGCACACGTGCAGAGGTTAGGGCAAAAGCCTCTCCCTCCTATTCCTTATGAATAGCGTCAAATTTTTGTAGGTCAGATTGTAGCCCAAGAGTGTTGCTAGCCATACGTGCCGTTACATTCAACTTAACAAGTACAGAGAAAATGTGAAAAATTATAAAGTGAAAAGTGTGCCAACTATCCCCCCTCTCCCTACTTCTTGTAGTAACTTCCCTTCCTATCTATGTCTCTAACTATCAGGTGGTTTTTTTTCCGCTCCACCTAATCCAAGGTTAAGAGTGCAAAACACTGAAATCCATGTTATGCAATTTAGTCTCCTTTTATCGTCTCCTTCACTTTTTCCTCCCCCCCTCCCCCATGGCTCGACAGCCCTATATGGGCCTGGGCCTCCTCGTTTCGTCGAGGTTTCACGATCACACACATTAGACACACCATTAGGACTCCTCTGGACGAGGGATCAGCTCATCGCAGAGACCTCTACCTGACAACACACAACACTCACAAGAGACATACATCCATGCCCCCGGTGGGATTCGAACCCACGATCCTAGTAAGCGAGCGGCCGAAGACCCACGCCTTAGACCGCACGGCCACTGGGATCGGCTCTCCTTCACTTTATGCTCATATATTCTTCTGACCCACTGTGTTTCCTAATATATTAAACGTTTATGTTGTTCAAAATGAAGGGACAAGCTTCGTAGTCATCAGAAAAATGAATAGAATTGCAGTGTTTCTGATTATCATACATGATAAAACTCGAAAGGAAATGAATACACTCACGTATTATGTCATTACGAAAAAGTGGCACTAAATACACTTCGATTCAAACCAGAACGCAGTAAATGAAGTCGATCAAATATTCGGATTTAGTTAATCCAGACATAAAACAAAAAAATAATCACACTTGATGTTACACTCGTAATTTATAACGAATTCGAAATATCATAGTCACAACCATCATCCACTTTCACATCCTTCAACGCCATATTAACTCTATTTTTCACTGCAGAGGTCTAACACCTTTATTAACAAATGGTACTATTACACCGTTAAACAAAAATCTGTGTGTCACGGTGTAACAGTACCATCTGTTAGCACAGATAACCCAGCGGGATGCAAAACATAGAAGTTAACGCCATTAAATTGAAGAGGCATCAAGCACAGCGGCCACCACCTCCCATCTACACCGCCACGCACAGTGATTGCTGAAGTACGAAGCTTCTCCGAGGTTGTAACTGGTATGCTTGGTCACATATATTCAGTCGCGCGGCCGTGTGGTGCCAGTTAAGACACTTGAAGTTAGTTGTGACTGATGGCTTGGTGACGTAACTCGGGGATCCTGCTATCTGAGACCAACGTACGTAAGCATAATTTCGGGACATGCTAAGTCAGCTATATTAAAATAATTAGAATAAGCCAAACTCTTAGACCTTAAGTTCACGTTATGTTATTAATAGGTGACTGGAATTGTCTGTTTTAAAATAACACTTGCATCACCACAGACTACTCAAGACTTTCACTCGTGGCAGTTACGACACCTTCTTCAATCACCGAATTGTTTATCACGCCTTTTAACGGCCAATAAATAATATCCGTTCTTAAAGAAATATACGACGCTTTTTAGTTAAACATTTAAAATAAAATCCATCTCTCGTGGCATGTCCTCTCAGTCGCAAAGCTATCTTATTAAGTTTTAAAACAGAAATAATAATGTACAAAACTTACACGAACCTGAAAGAACGCTCCATAGTTCAAAGGATTAAAATAAGCTGTTGGCTTGGTGTAACTTTCGCTCTAACTTACCGTTTCGTATCACATGAGGTGTGGCTATTAAATAACGAGACTGGTTTCAAAGACTTGCTTTGTTAAAGGAATTATTTTACCTAAACGTTGCCCCCTTCAAAGTACTTTCCATCGAAAGCTTACACATCTCTACATATGAGCTGTTCAGGTATCGGAGCATCCCCTGAAGTCAATTTTGAGAGTGCTTTATGTAAGTGCCTGCTCCGTACGCCTCAGTGGCAGTTTTCTTAAATTTCAAGAGAAATCTGATGTTCATTCTTTGTTCGGTCTTTTTATCAAGCATAACTGCAGCAAGTCAAAAATGTTTAGAGAAGAATATTACTCGACACTTCGTCAACGTAACGGAGCATGGTTTGGCACGCGAATGGGGGAAGGTTCAGCCGTAACTAGTATTATGTTTCATTTGATGATCAATGGCAAAGGTCAGGAGCTGCAAGTGCAGTCTCGTTATTTAACAGCCACACCTCGCATTGCCTTTAATTTCTATATATGACGAGGTTACTTCGAATTTGTTCTCATTACACACTTCAATTAGGTTCAGGGCAAAAGAGAATCAACTGAAGATGATCCCTGATCAGGGCGACTAGTTACGTTTTCTTAACTGGAAATATGTGGAAATGCAGAGAACATAGTCGTGTAATAATCGTGAAACCAAGAAACAGGAATTCAACAGAAACAGCGAAAGACATTAAACACAAACACTTACAATGTCAAAATACACTTCTCATTAATTTATTCAGAGTTATAATAGAAGTATTTTTTTTCACAAACTCCCTACCTGATCCAGGAATATTAGTTTATCGCTGGAATATTGAGGTGAAATAGAATACTAAATACCAAGGATCTCCCACACGGAACATTTTGTGATCGCAAATGTAGTCTGAACAAATTTTGCGGCTGTGCCATGGGTCACCGAATTCCTACAGAGAATAATATTTGGTCGCCGCAACAGACCTTCTGTGGAATCATTAATAAGAACGCCGAATAACATAGGGTGTGCAGTCTCTCACAGCGACGACGCTGGAGATTCAAGTCTTCTGGGATGTTAAGCCGTCGAGACAGGTTAGGTAATTACGGACGTTTTGAATAATGATCGCATTAAATACAGACATATGGATCCCCGAAATGTCGGTAAGTAGTTAACCTTCGACATGGGGTAACATCCGAGAAGACCTGAATCTCCATCCTCCATTGCTCTCCTTATCTATCGCAATGCTTTTTATTACGCAGGTGTGACAGAGAATGAATCAATCGACATATAAACTTTCCAAATTATGGCCCAGGCTTCGTACCGAATTAAAATTACTGTATATCGAAGAAGCTGTCCTGCATCTAAAGCAAATTTCTAATAATGAAAGTGGCCATTTCAGTAGTTTAGTAAACAATAATTTGCCAAATTTACCACCGACACGTGTATCAACGTGAAACAACGGTCTAAAATTAAAGAGAAGTATGTGGACAGGATACTGGAAGAAATCGAAGTTTTGATGGTCTTTTACATAATATATTTAACTGCTTTGGTATTAATCGTAGCATATCTAATTCTCTAGATTCTGCCCACAAGATATCACCTAGAAGTTCGCTATTCATTTCGTTTAAAGGATTTTTTTACTCTAGTGTTGAAGCCGCCAATCTACAGATGTACGTTGAGGCAGTGTTTTCATCAGTCCTTCAGATAATCTTCTTTAGCAAGTATGCAGGATATCTGCGATTCTATCTGTCGGCAGGACTTCTGTTAGTTCTTTTGCAATAATAAAAGCAAATAGCATCCAAGAACTCGACAAAAACTATGTATTTCTAATTTTCCATTCGTTTGATTTACGTGCAGCGTGCAGACGAGTGAAGGAGTGGATAAACGAAAGAAAAAATATTTGTAAATTCAAAAGCAACGTTATTTCCCCTGGAAAGTTATTGCTTAAGAATCCCTTTCTAACTATTTTTGACAAACAATTCAGTAGGTAAAGTGCGTGAGACTTAAGTATGCACATACGCTTAGGTCATGCCAAATACGCTGGAAAATTCTTAGAGTTTATATACTGTTTCATAATATAGTAGTATGAATTGTGAGGAGGCGCTGGCCCCATGCCCAAACCCAACCCTTTAAGACCACTACTTGCCGCCCTCTGCTCCTGTTTATTCAACATATTCCAATCGTAAGCCATGTAGAGGTACCTATAGACTGTTAATCAGCGGTGCATAAATCCCGGGCGACAAAATTTTGTACCGTGGTACCCAGTACTTTCTGCGTAAGTACTGCAGCTACCTTCCTATAACCGAACTTTGCTGGTTACTTTTTTATTAATTTGATATACATCAAATTAAGAGACTGTTCTCTTCAAAAAGGTTAACTTTGTTTATTTTATTACAATACAAACGTTAGCACAAAACCATCCGTCTACTCTTTTCCTTTTACTCCCGCCAACTTAACATTCTCAGCCTTGAAATTGGAATTCATTGTCTCAACTGCGGTAGCAATATCCGCTTTCAGACTGCTTACAACATCGAACAATAACACATGTAATTGCATAGTTGACATGGTTGCTCTTTCCGATTCTATGACTGCACTATGTTCAATGCTGCCTTCCTGCCTTGTTAACAGAGTTGGAGCCGTTACTACTACGCCTTCGTCAGTTGAAGTTTCATCTTCAACACCTACCTCACTTACTTCTGCTAAACTTTCACATTGTTGACACCGTGCATCTTCGTCATATTAAATTAAGTTATAGACCAACTGATGAACTTTTTAAAGCACTTTTTAAGTAGCTTTATTAAAAATGTTAAAATAGTACCCCTACACGTGTTTCGTTCCTAGGATCATCGTCAGGGGGTTTTTTGCTAAAAGCTACGTCACTTCAATCACATGGTTTAAAATATTCCATTGGCACTATAAAACATATGTTAAAATCTTGTAAAAAGATATGTTAAAAAGTTATAAAATTATAAAAACACTGTAGATGTTAGAAGTGCGGAACTGCTGGCTTGTGGTATTGTGGTATTATAAGCTGTAAAATAAACGATTTTGTAAGTAATTTAGAATTTGTATATATATTGCTAACAGTAATCATTATGGAATTTTCTATTTAATGTATATGAATGACTTACCATGTGATTGAAGTGACGTAGCTTTTAGCAAAAAACCCCCTGACGATGATCCTAGGATCGAAACACGTGTAGGGGTACTATTTTAACATTTTTAATAAAGCTACTTAAAAAGTGCTTTAAAAAGTGCATCAGTTGGTCTATAACTTAATTTAATTCTGCTAAACTATTTACTTGATTTTCACTCTCATCAGTCTCTGATGCTGGAACTGTTCGGTTTCTCAAATTTCGCTCAGCCATTTGTTTCAACTCTTTACACAAAGATTTACACAAATTTTACACTGTATACCTGGTGACTTTCTGTAGAATCAGGCTGCACGATGTACGCCGTGTGGGCAGGATCGCTGATCCTTGATGGAGGCTCGGCTGCCGATGTAAGCTGCCAGGGAGGTCGGATGTGAGGTTGCTCGCTAAGTGCACACCATCGTTAGTAGCTAGTCGGAGGCTGGCTAATACTGGTGTACACAGATCCGTTTTTCTTTCTTTGGTGCCGTGGTAACTGAAGAAGGTTTTCTTCTTTATCCGGGCCCCAACGTTGATGCGCCACTTCTTTGAAGACTATTCAAGTCACATCTTGGGGGGGAGAAATTGTAGCCGAACATTATTGAAACATTATTAAATGCTAGTATTGTTGGAGCAGTTCGGCTCTCCCCTTCCACTCGTCTAAATATAGCAGCAACGACAAGGGACCAGGTGTCCCGAGTCAGTTGGCTGCAGTAAAAGGAAAGGAGTAGACGGATGATATTGTGCTAACGTTTGTATTGTAATAAATTAAATAAAGTTAAACCTTTGAAGAGAACGGTCTATTAATTTGATGTATATCAAATTAATAAAAAGTAACCACCAAAGTTCGGTTATATTCCTTACATTCAAGAATGTCTGCCTGTCACATGCACCGAGCAGAAAGCCAGATAATAGTGAGGTTCGCAGGTCACTCCAGAAATGTGGGTAGTCAATATGGAACTAGCTTTATGTGACTCTTCTAGTGTCTAGAATTTGGAGGTGTCCCCTATGTGGATATTGGAAAATTTGTGGAAGTCTGCTGTTAATACAGTTTTCATATACCGCAGTCTACTAGACTAGACAAATGATATTGTCTTTCGGGAAGGAAAAGTAAATTATGACGACGATGCCAGATAGCTTCAATTAAGGATCATCAACTCTGTTTATCATTCGTTATGTATAATGTAAACATGCTATTACGTGTTGGTTGTGAAGGATGACCTGCATCAAAGAAACACGCACAACCAGCAGCGCCTGTGCAGGTGAAACTAGAAACACAATGGAAGGCTGTCAGTGGTGTCAGATGCTCTAGATTAGGCAGTAAGTACACGTAATAACGTGTAAGTAAAAGAAGAGACAGAAATTATAAATTGGAAAAAAAAATTGTGTCTGTTATGAGCGTGCGTTTAGTTTTCAGTGAGACTTAACTTCAGTTTGAAGGAACAGAACAAACACACTATCTGTTACACGACAGGAAAGTAATGTGACGTTGTACAGGACATGGAGGTATATGTGGGAATAGAGGCACAGCATGTATTAGATTGATCTTATTGGTTACATAAGGGTTTAAAAATATGCCGCATCCACAATGTATGAGTTTCGTCAGTAATAGCTGCAACATTTTATATTTTCCCAGCCTTGTGTATAAACTGGCGACCTGTGACAATCCATGCATGTATATGTGAGTTTAAACATAAAGCAAAATTACGGTGACGTTTCATGTTTTATAATTTGTACTCGTTTATTGACTATGGCCCTGGGGTCCACTCAGCCTCTAACAGAAATGGGCACCAGGAATAGTTCCTGGGGGATAAAGGTGGCCGGTGCATACGGCTGACAACCTTACCACCTTCGTGTGCCGATTGTCTAGAAATCTGGAAGCCTCAATTTCCTGGAACCCTAGGGGCCTGTCCAGGCTTGTAATGGGATTGCTTTACCTTTTTACTCGTTTATTGTCTTTTATTCTTAAGGCTTATTTAATGAAGCCGTTCCTGCTGGCACTGTACAGCTTGAGTGGTAGAACTAGCGAATGGTGCAGTGGAAATGATGTGGAAGGATGCAGTCGTGGGCATAATTTTAAGCAGGGCTGTACGAATTTTCCAAAAGCCTAGCACTCACCTCAAAATTCCAGGCGCCAGCTGGGTGACGTGAAGCAAGTTCCATACTGACAACCCCAAAAAATTTAGTCACCAAGACAATTGGGCGCCCGGGATTTGTGCACCCCTGACTTTAAGTTTCCCAGCATCTGAATGCAGGGACTGAGGAAAATCCCCGCTAAATTCAGGATGGCTAGTGTCCTAGACGTTATTCGAACCGGCTACCTGCAGAATACAAGTAATAAGCGCAGCCATTTTAGCCAGTTTACTGGCTCCGTTTAATTACGTCACGTCACAATTAACAAATTACAGAATTTTCAGATCAGCAGGAATTAAGAATAAGTTACACTCCCATTCATTATGGAACGTCCCGCATTCGTCCTGGATTGTCCACTTTTACTTCTACCAAGCATTAACAAGCCAATCATGTGTTTATTTCAACATCACGCAGTAATGAACATCTCGAAATAAACTGAACTGAACACAAACGTGTTTTTATCACACAGCTGCAATAAATCCTCTAACACTGTTCTCAGACACCTTCTTCTATGAAGTCCAAAGGTTTGAGACGAACATGTCTTATTAAAGTGACATATGCACTGGAAGTTTTCATCATCTTACTTGATTTTAAAAACCACAATTCCTCGGAAGCTGGTTCGGCTTTCTTTATCAGTTAAAGTTAGATAGGCTAGTTTCTCTTGCCCATTAGTTGGATCTAATGTCGATATATGGTCTATCCCCGAGGAAAGAGATTAGATTCTCTAATGTGACCAACACAGTAAGTACGTTCCTTGCTTTTACTTGATGATGGAAGCAGAGGCAGCTTCCGAAGCGATGTGCTTCTAAACCAAGACGAAGTGATCGAAAATTCCCAATATACTTGTGTGTGTGTGTCAGTCACCTTTCATGCTCTCCTCTCAGGATGAGTGAGCAGATTTGACATATGCAGACGTTTTTCTTCAATGGCTCGAGAGCCCCTTGGGGGCCTCGGCCGCGCCTCATTGTTCGAGGTTTCACGATCACACTTGAGAAACACCACACTCGGTAGGACTCCTCTGGGCGAGTGACCAGCCCGTCACAGAGACCTCTACCTGACAACACACAACACTCACAAGAGACAGACATCCATGCCCTCGGCGGGATTGTTTTTTTGTCTGTCCGGTTTTTCCCCTTTGCTCCATTTTTTTACTGTTTAAATCCTTTTCGTCCTTCATGTCACTTGCTACCGTCCTTATACAACAAACACAACACAAACATCCATGCCCCCGGTGGGATTTTTTTTTTTTTTTTTTTTTTCTGTCCGGGGTTTTTCCCCTTTGATCCATTTTTGTACTGTTTAAATCCTTTTCGTCCTTCATGTCACTTTACGTTCCATATTACCGTCCTTACAACAAACACAACACAAACATCCATGCCCCCGGTGGGATTCGAACCCACGATCCCAGTAAGCGAGCGGCCGAAGACCCACGCCTTAGACCGCGCGGCCACTGCGATCGGCGATTCGAACCCACAATCCCAGTAAGCGAGCTGCCGCAGACCTACGCCTTAGACCGCACGGCCACTGGGATCGGCATAAAACTAATACTAAAACTTATTACATATGACTGCATATTAATCTTTACATTTTCACATTATAAAATTTATGACAACTGTTCTTGTGGAACAGATGGGTTACGCAGCATTTGCCAAGAATATTTGTAGGTCCAAGGCAGAAAATAATCTTGAAACCCCCAGAAAAGGCGGTCCGATAAATTTTGGGTCTAGGATATAGTGCCTCAGTCACTGTCCGTGGATAATGCGGAGAATATGGCTGAAGTGCAGTGTATTCTGTGCAGCGTAAGTCTGGCGCTGTTAGCTTGCACTCCTGCGTCGCCTGTTTACACTTACGTCCATTATATGAGCCTTGAAAATGTTTATTTTTTAAAGAATGTGGGGCCGAGAAGAAGGAACGTAATGTCATTGCATACGAGATTCCAATACACACACCGCCCATCTCCGAACTCGAAGGACACATGTAACATTACGTTCGTGAACCGCGTTAATTTCTGTGTGACGTCATACTCTTAGATAAACCTTTGCCGTTGATCTATTATCATCAGTGTGCAGACAGTGCAAAGTACAAATTTCGATTGTTTAATGCGCAAGTGACCTTACTTTTGTATGCAACTTTATATCTGTAATAATGAATAGACACTAGTTATTAATTATTGTTAATTAGTAATGCAACCGTAAATAAATGAAGCAAGAATAATTTTGAACAACATATTGTGACGTGTTAATGATATTTAATTGTAAGTACATAAGGTTTTGATAACTGATCTACTGTAATAGGCGTAGTTAACCGAGTAATTTCCTAAGCCATCCTGATAATAAGTGTAGCTCTGTCATCACATCTGAACACTCCTGTTGATATCCAACTGAATTTGTAACGTTACCTTACATGTAACGTCCCGTGCGGGTGTTACTGAAATAGGTTTGCATAAATATGTTCACAGAAAACGAGCTGAAATGTGAAACTTTAAATGAATCCTTCAGCTGTTTTTATTGCAAACCTATTTGAAATAAATTTCTTCAAAAAATATCACAAAGTATCCAATACATACGCAACACACCTAAGTAAATTTCTAGTTAAATTATGTCACTTACTGAAGCGTATTACCGTTTAGTGAATGTTTAATTTAACAAAGAAAAGATAAGATTAATTTTAAATATCTTATTTTATGCAACACCTGCCCAAGTTTCCTAATAAATCCAGTATTATGCAAGTGAGCAGAATGAAGTAGGGGTGTTCTGTTTAGAAATTTCTCTTTTCATTGCCAACGAAAGTATGCATATTTTTATTCTGGTTGGGCTGTTTATATATATATATAGTTGCAGTGGTATATATATATATATTCACCACTGCAACTGCAGTGTGTGCTGAAACGCTGTAATCATTTCAAACATGATGTGGCTAAACCCCGCAATCAGAAATGTTGTTTGTTTCTTTCTGGATGACGGATGTTTCGTACACTACAGCCAAAGGACAGTACATGACACCAGACTATCACAGGAATTTTGCAATACATTTTCACATTGTACACCTGTCTCACCTCACAGCATTATTCGCGTCGGAGTAAAATCATTCAGAACGATATTGAAAACATTGGTCACATGTGTTTACAGTAACAAGTGCATAGGATTCGCATGTTTTCAGTTTCTACATCCTTGTTTCTACACCAAAATGCGGATTTTATTCGTAGAAACATTCCATATTGACGCAACGATCTCCCGCTCATAGCCGTAGGTCTACAGTTTTATATGACTCATTTAATAAATCGGGAATACTGACGTCACAAATGATGGCTTGAACAAATCAGCAGCGAAAGATAATAAACTATATTCTAGTACATAAATAAATTTCTTAAACTAATTACTGAATACCACATTTGTGTATTTAAGTGCTTTTTCTATGTTACTACACAATGCTATTTCAGTTCTAAAACCCTTTGTCCAAAACCATGAAATGACCCGTGTAAAACATTCTTTCGGGAAAATACGTCATTTTTAACAAAGGGTTCATGCAGAGATGTATGCAATGTAAACGTTGTTCCATTAAGTGCAATAAACGTACCGCGCAAGTAGCCGGAATATCTCAGTCGGTATAGTGATTAAGCTACGTACTGGACGGTCCGGGTTTGAATTTCTGTCAGGAGCAAGACTTTTCTCTTCTCCAAAACGTCCACGCCAGCTCTGGGACCCAACCAACGTCCTTTTAATTGTTATCGGCGGTAAAAGCAGCCGGGGAGTGTAATTGATCACTCACCTGCATCTAGTGCCGAGGTTAGCAACAAGTGGAGCTGCTCTCCCTATACGCCTTCATGGTGTGGACAGAGACAAATTTACTTTTCTCTTTACCTGTTACGTACCGCGTAAATTGAGGTATACCTGCATTCACAGTAAAGGTTTCCCTTCCCTCTTAAGCCGGGATTAGAAGGCGCGTGGCTCGGCTCGTTTTACGTCATAACTGACGTCATTGACAAAGAATCGTATTCAAACGCGCCGTGTATCCGGCCTGGCGCGGCGCGGCTTGTGATTGGGGGAGCGAGGCTCGTTGGATCGCCGCAGAAGCGGTTTTTTCACGATCCTCAAAGGGACTCGGCGCGGGCAGCTGTTGCAGCTACACGGGGCTTGCAGTCTACTCGCCAAGCCAGTCTCGTCCAAGTCTCTATACACTTAGGTCTGGTCTTTGTTTTCTGCTGTCGGGGTGCTCGAAGAGTGAAATTTTCTGTCCCACAATTGGTATTGGCTAGAATGGAGTGGTCAAACGAGGACATTTTTAAGTTCATAGAACAACACGACTTATTCCACAAGCCGAGCCGAACCTACCCGAGCAAGGCCGCTGGTCCGCCATTTGCTGAGCTGCGCCGCGTCGTGTAGCCAGATTGTCTTTTCTGTTCCGATCTGTTGGCCGAGCAAATGACGTCACGTCACTCGACGAGCAGCGCGCCGTCTAATCCCGGCTTTACTGTTCTAGCTACGACCAATAGGCCTACTCAACAATATGGAGATCGGTGTCCGGTTCATTGGACTGCTGCAACTGATCGCACGGTGGCTAACGTTCCCCTTCTACTTCATGTTGTCGCTGCAAAGGACAAAGACACTGCCGCCCATTACAGATGAGGTTTTGTTGCAGAGCGCCTCTACTTTAGCCAAGAAAATCAGAAAACGCCAAGTAAGTAAAGCTTCATAATGAGAGAGATGAGAAATGCTTACACAATTTCAGTCGGAAAAAAGTGAAGGGAAGGGACCAGTTGAGAGACCCGCGAGGGAAGATTATGTTAAAAGGCATCTTAAAATAAATAATATGTGGGGCAGTGTTGATATTCACCTGGCTCAGGATAGGATCACGTGGTGGGGTGTTCTGAACGCGAAAGTGGACCTTCGAGTTACATACAAAAAACGAGAAATTTATTGACTAGTTGAGTGACTGTTGAAATATACTCCATGGGGTTGGTTGAACAAACGAAGCAATTCTCACGTAACAGGAAGCGTTACAAAATTCTGAGTTACACACGTCGAAACTGCTGAGATACCGGAGTTTCGTGCAGTCAGTAGGAATCGTGTGGTAATTCCACACACGACTGTGTATATCTACTTATATACGTAGGCTCTATGTGTTTGGTTGAGTGCTTAATTAAGGGATATAATCATGCCGCCATGAGTAGGTTACCAAACCCTCTATTGTAACATCGGAAGCATTACATTAAGGTTATAATGGAATTAACGAAAAATAAACCTAACATCTCGCATTCTTCGCCTTACACACCGTGTGTGTGTCGCCTGAGAGACCCTATACGACAAGTAATGAAGTTTATGGAACCTTAATGCCTTCCGTGTATGTTCAAGACATCCCGAAAAACTGTGCGTGTTTGTCCTGTACGATAAATAACCAGATATTATTACGTAAATGCTACGTATTTATAATAGTTAAGAGCAAAAAACTTTCAAATGTCTGAGAAAAATTGTTGTGGTCATATAAAGTAATTATTAAATTCGCAGCATAAAATATATAAAAAAACAATTCTGTGCATGTGTAACATATTTTGCACATAACAACCAAGTTCCTTAAAATATTTAACCTGCATAACAATCCGATTAAACAGAATAAAAGGATATGGGACTCTGTTAACGATATTAGGCCTAAACACCAACTGTCAATCACATCAAAGGCTTCTAACTTCATATCGTCACTACGCAATATTTCACTGAAGGATACGTACTTTCTCAAATAACACTGTCAAAAGAATTCGAAAAAAATCTAATGGAATGCTTTTTAATTACAGATGAGAGACATAAATCGATCGCTATATCGACTAAAGTCTATCGTACACATAGAAAACGGTGTGTGACGTCACTGCCTTATACCGATTTATCCCTATAAAAAACGAACTTGTAACAATTGAAACCGGTGGTTGTGACGTCATCGGAGTGTTTCTTTCTTACAAACCAACGGTGATTATACAGAGTTAGGTGATGACAATTTGGACTTCACCCAGGGGTACAAAAATTTTCTAAAAATCTAGAAGCCACCTTCAAATGCTAAGCGCCAGAAGGGCCCATTCTGAGGATCCAAAATTCTGGAGTGACCTGTAAACCTCGCTGTTAACTGGCGCTTTCTGTTCGGTGCATGTGAACTGATAAATATTTTGTGTCAGGAGAAAAACTGCAATAATTATACTGACAGTGTTAGGCGCTACCATACAAAATTTACTCACCCGGGCGACCAGGCGCCTGGGATTTGTGCACGCCAGACTTAATTCCTTGTCTGACTTCGGAGACTGGGTCTCTTTCCGTTCTCATTGGGTTCGTTAGACAAAGTTGTTCTTCATCACGCTTACTGATGATTTAACACTCACCCAATATCGAACTACTTTCATGATAGTCCCTGTTGCGTAAGGCGTACGGAGGAAAGGCAGAGATACTTAAAGCACTGTCACAAAATAGCTCCAGGGGATTCTTCGAGGCCTAGGAGGCCCGTATGGAGCGGTGTGTAGCTTCCGATGGAAATTACTTTGAAGAGGTTAACACGTACATAAAATAATTTTATTAGACGTAATAAGATACTAAAGACTTGGCTATTTACTTCATAGTCACACCTCGCACTTCTCCACATAACTATCAATCACAGCGTTGCCGTATATGCTTCTAAGCCTTCAGAATAATTCCGTTTTGCCGTCTGAATTAAAATAACGTCCGACATGATAATTAACATAGACAATGGCTCCCCGCGAAGTAATGTGAAGCTAAGTATACATATGCAATCATTTGTTGGTTTTACACATTACGAAGACCTTGACAACACAAAACTACTGGGCGTTTCACAACTCGATAGAAGACTTTGGGGTAAGAGGTCAGCTGGTCTACTGCCGTGAATCCCGGTGCACGTGACTGGTTAGATTTGTGATGCGGTCGCAATGAAGAATTGCAAACACTTGCCTCTTAACTTCGCCATGACCGTCCGTGGATGTCTTTACCCTTTAACAACTCAAGATCTGCTGAGCAAACTTCCATGAAAATTTATGGTGGAGGTTTCCTTAACAGTTTTAACACATTCCTGTTTTGTTTAAAATGAGACAATAATTGCCACGTTACTTAAAGATTCACATGCGTTTATTTGTTCGCCTCACGAGCAGCTCAAAAAAATATGTTTAACACAAATTGTACACATGCCTGACACGCGTTTCCCTGTATGTCTGGCGTATTTTGAGATGAATAAACAAAGGGGAGCAGAGGTGCTGGAATAGTTAATGCTCTACGTACATTTCCTCTCTACAAAAACTTGGCCATAACAGCATCATTTTGAACGAACTTTTGATGTAGGTTTTAAAAAATATGACTATAAACATACACTTTATGCAAAATACAGAGGTTTTTAGTGTTACGGCTCATGGTACATAGAGTAATCATATATGTTAAAGGGTTAATATAAGGATCTTCAATAATTTCTAGCTTGTTTCATCTTGTTACATTAAAATGGGGAGGAAGGAAGCAGCTCTGGCTGCCACCTGCTGTTAACCTACTGGCAGAAAACAAACAAAGAAATTTTGTTCCTTGTCAGAAAATAACTTAGTGCAATCTTTTCCATTCTGATGCTGAAAATGTGACTTCTACGTAACTGTTTCTAAATCAATCTAGTGCAATGGAAACACACATTAATACAGTTGGAAAAAATGTTTCAGCTGAGCAGTGAGGATGCTGTACAAGCATATATTGCAAGAATAAAAGAAGTGAATCCTTACCTAAATGCCGTTGTGGAAGATCGCTTTGAAGATGCAGTCCGAGATGCTCAGGAAGTTGACAGACTTGTAACTTCACACTGTAAAGCAGAGCAAGAAATTGAAAAAGAAACACCATTACTTGGAGTCCCATTGACTGTGAAAGAGTTTGTAGTGTCAAAGGTTGTATAAAAGTCAAAACTCTTTTATTTGCTAGATTTTCACCTACAATATAATAAACAAAGACTTATATGCCATAGATGGGCCATTACTAAACTGAAAATTTTGTCAGTTTTCATCCAATATTAAATAAAGACAAATGGCTGTAAATATTTATAACAGACTACCTAAAGGACTCACACCTGTAAATAACAAAGCAATAAGGTATATTAATGCACGATTCTCTTAGTTCTCAAAACCGTGCAAGTAAACAGAAACTCTATAAAAATGTAAAACTTGACATACATTTTCTTGATACATATTTCAAGATGTAACTCAATTCAATCAAATTGTTAAAAAAAAATCCACATCCAGTTTTTGTATTCTGAATTCTTGGATGCATTTCACTCCTTCAACCCAGAGCTGAAACTGAAGTAGGATGAAGAAGGGTACCATCATCCTCAATTTTCACTGGAACTGGAACAATTCCACTGCTTTCTGGCATATCTAATACCATACTCATTGCCTTGAAGAATACACTCCTTTTTTAGAATATTTACTGGCCTAAGGAAACATATGCACAAACAGTCTAGTTGCTTTTCCTCCCACTTCAAGTACATAAGATAATTTCCATTTTATATTTCTCCACACTTTTTAAAACCAAGTTCTGAATGGTAGGAGAGAATGAAGTGCATAATCTGCTGAATGTCTGAAAGAAGTAAAAATGTTGTGTTGAAGATTAAAATATTTTGGGGATGTTATGCTGTGTCAGTGGGTAAGTAGTTACAGACGTTTGGAAGGATTATAATGTCTTAATCTTGAAGATGAAGGCACTACGATCCTCTGAAACATCACGAATTGCTTAGCCAAGAATAAAACTATCATTCCAGAAGACTTCAAACTTCAGCAACACTATTGTGAGAACCTCAACTCTCGCATATTCACTGCTGTTTGTTGAATACGTGTTACTTAATTACAGAAATATTATGTACTGTCTGAACCATCCCAGAAAACCTCACTTTTCTAGTGACATAACTGAAATGTGCATTTCATTTTCATAGATATATGTAAGGATTATTTATATATGAAATAATGGTATGTGACATGTATAAGAAAAATTAAACAGGGGCCAATCAAAAGTAAAACTGCTCAATAATTAACACGAAACGAGAGAAGTAGTAGCACTTCTACGTTCAGTGCAGGGAAGATTCTACTTTTTGACGTGAATACGTCTTTAAATTTGCTTCCGTAGTGGGAGCCAATTCAGAAAACTGATGATAACAAAATTGGGGGATACAGTTTGGCATTGCAGCTACATATCTATCATCTACATCCAAAATGTAATTACACCACTCGATAGTTAAAGGATCAAAGAATTCATAACGTTGAGTGGGGACTGTGACGCCTCGCGCGCGGCGGAGGGGGAGGCGCCGCCATTTTCAGGTCGTTTCGTCGCGTCACATACTTTCGGTTTAGTATACATTTTGACTCGGAGAAGCTACGACGCTCGTTTCAGTTTCAATTTACAGCTCTCCTCAATATTTATCTATTGCGTACACAAAACATAAGTGTGGAATACTTATGGTGAATGTATATGGTGTTAAAGTTAAAAATTTAAGAAAATGAATACAATGTCGGCCTATACTCGTCAAAAAGCCAATTCGAAATATATAAATCGTATACGGTTGGAAAAGGCTTCTCAACAGCTATCCAGTGATACCCATAAAACACCATATCATACAGTGAGGCGGTGCCGGGAACGTAAAACAATGAGGGCGTCCGAGCGGATCAACGACTGCGCAGGTACATCTGACGCTGGGGCGCCGGGCCTATGCAAGTTGATGATGTAATCGCTTGTGTATCAACGCCGGGCTGTATAGACATCGGTTGTGTGCGATCGCCGATTATGACGACACATTCGGCAGCAGCTAGTGCACGTTTCACTACAACGTTTTTTCATCAATCCATTCGGACATAAGTGTAACGTGTGTGACCGTCTATGGTTTCTGCGCTCGTTGAAGCCACCAAAGGGAAAACACTTAACGCTGCTTAGTAATCTCGATGTATCCTGCATGCCATTTGTATCGTACTTTTCGTATCACAGACCTATAATTAATAAAATTATAACACACTAATGATTTGTTTACTTCAATTGTTTCCTGAACCCGACTAAAGGAACATGTTGCCATCATCAATAAAACATGCAGATACGAAGGACTTCTTACTGTTAAGCAATGATTATGACATACATATAATACGCTGAAACAAAATATTACCCGTTAACGTACACGTATTCACGTTAAACACACGGCCGTGTCCCCGACACAGCCACACCCCGCTTTTTTGTTTCTCACTGCAAAGTTCCAGCACATTCTGACACTAAATACCAGAGTGGTGTCATCTAGGAAGGTTTATATTAATAAAAATGTAAAAATATGATTTGTGATAGCAGAAAAAAAGAATGGGAAATATTGTCAAGTGCCTCAAAAACACCTGCAGAGGCAGTCTAACTGCTGAGTAGAAAAAGTAAATACAAGAAAGTTAAAGTGATCTTTATGATGCACTAACTGGAGAAGCGATAATAAAATATTTTGTAGCTTCAAATGGGACAGTCAAAACCCACTTCACATTAAGCTTGAATACTGCAACCTTCCACATTCTCATTAAAAACAATCAGTGTGTCAGTTCTGTACATAGATTTCTGGAAGATACATTAAATTGAAATTGAAATACATTCAAATGAGCAGAATATTTATAAGAGGTGGTAAGTGAAAGCATTAATTTCATTACAAAATTAATTTAAAGAAGGATTTTCTGCAACTGATGGATTATTGTAAAATAATTTATCAACCAAATAATTTTTCCATCATTAGCAATTGCTCAACAAGTAAAATATTAATGCTACTAAGGAAGAGATTTTAAAGTAACTTGTTGAACACAATTGTTTTGGTTAGGTGTATTTTTCAGTCTCATTGCATATATAAAATACTAGTAGCTCATTCTGCTTAGTGTACCTTTTATTGCAGACCTGAGTACAACAGCTGTCACGGAATGTCACAGCAGACGCAGGCTTTCCATGCAATAAACCTGCCATGCTCTGATCAGCAATAAAATAAACATTCTGTATTTCACTATGCATTGCATTATGTCCTATACTAGAATCAGTATTGTGTCTAATAAATGAAAAGCATTTGTAAAATATGTTAGACATTTGTTTCTACTTACTGTGAACATTTTAGGCTTACCATTGGGAAACTTTTTTGGAATACACATCACTGCAGAGGTAGAAATGACCTTTGAAAACTAGACAGATGCTCAAACATCAGTTCATAATATTCAGGGAAGTTGAACATGTGTTATAAGGGGAAATATTATCATGGAGAATTGTGAAAAGTGTGTTGTCACTCAGGCCCACAAAACTTGTTCTACATGGTTTTTAGGTACCGGAAATTACTTCTTAAAGTAGAGATGTCTACTACCAGGCAGATAGCATTTACCATATCTACTCACATTTCCAGCCCTGCACTAAGGACCAAATTCTTAGGTTATGATTTTACACATGTAAGAAACTTGGCCTTCAAACAATATTTTAGCTTTCTTTTGTACAGGATTCTTTTCTGATTAGAAAAATGAGGAACATGTTTTCACACAAACTTTTATTCACTGGATTCAGATATGGGTATTAACTAATATTATGCTTTATTTTGTTGATAAGGAATGAGCCACTGTGTTGGTTCCTTATCAAGGCGTGGAATCAAAGCTGATAAAGATTCAGAGGCAGTGGAACTAATGAGAAAAGCTGGTGCTATCCCTCTGTTGGTGTCAAACACTCCAGAACTATGCCTCAGCTGGGAAACAACTAACCTGGTCACTGGAAAGACACTGAATCCTTATAATTTTTTACGAACTTCTGGAGGTTCTTCTGGTGGAGAGGTAACAGATAGAATGCTAGTGAGCAATGGTTACTGCAGTAGCAGTTTATGAAACTTGAAAATATCTAACACTATACACAGTAGTGGTATGCCAAGTTTAGTAACAGCAGCTTACTGAACTTGAATATACTACCATTTTGAATATGGAACATACAAGGCACTGATAAACATGGTTATCTGTACTAGTCATGTCTGTGACAGATACAACCTTTGACTGTAGAGAATATAAATGACAAAATGGTGACCACAAAAACACCACTAATTTGATAAAGATAACTAAAAACTAATTTTATCTATCCATGCGAAATTCATAATTCTTATGAATTATAAAAATGTCTGCAAATTATTTATGAAACTATTTTTTTTTATTTACATCACAACAGTATGAACCTTGGAGGTTGAATCTCTAAAATTTTAGATACTACCAATATATATAGAGAAGGAAGTCTTTTGAATGCCTGTGAAGAATTGATTGTCTTCACCTTTTTCATACAATTTAATATATTGCATGTATTAATTTTACAGGTTTTGTTTCATGAACCAGTAATGGAAAAAAAAAATTAATTTCTTTGCTTACATTTCCTTTTTCACTACATGCCACAGTGTTAAATGCTGTGCAGAGTTCCAGTGGGTCCGTTGCCAACAGATCAAGGAATATAACTAAGAAAGATGGTATTCCATTACATTTGGTCACGGACCATATTTTACTGTAAAATGTTGCTTTTCAAATTCCCGCCTTTTTTATACTGTGTTACAATGCAACATCTGAGAATACAATCAGGGGTGATAATGGCTTTTCTGAACTACACTGATGTTCTACATAAACAGAGAAGCCCAGAGGATAATAAAAATATTACTATAAATTAAATTATTGTAATGCTGGTTTGGGGTTTCATTCATATATATGTATCTTGTTGTGAATGGTAGTAATGATGTCTTAGGCATTGGAAAGACTTCCATTACAATGAAAGTGCTCTGGATCAGCATGGTATCAGATACACTCACTTGAAGCCCTGTATACAATTACTATTTTTTACCTGAAGATATCCTTTTTTCTATCATCTTATCTCCATTTAGACATGCCATAAGCCTATGTTTTAGGTGCTTTTTTACAAATTAAATAAAAATGCTTTATACAGAGATCATTTCTATGCATGAAAATGATTTTTCAGAAGTAGGTACACAATGAAGCATAAATTCAAGATCCTGGGGAAACACTAACACATAAAGGGAATTATTTCCATTCAGGCTCATAAAAATTTGACACTCAGGTCTATAAGCTCATTAAATGTTGACTTTAGACTTACTGGGCGTAGTAAAACAAGTAAGCATTGCTTGTTTCAGGGTACTGCAGAGCTAAATAATTTTGAAGTATGGAGAATAGTGTTTTCCATTTCCTGCACTAAAAAAAACACAAACTCATGTTTTACACTGCAAGGAATCTGCTGATGTCAGTCTCATCACATATACCATCAATGTAAAAATTAGGAAGTTTACATTCATAACATATAACATGTCCCAGAGTTAATTTACACAATGAGGTAAGCCTGGCAGCATATGAGTCAACACTGAGAAAATCAGGTTGCTGCTGATATGGTTCCACTTTCAGCAGGATGCCTTGTAAATCTATGTGTAAAATGGGAATACCTTGTAGCAGCACTACAGTCATGTGTCATGTGTCTGGAATCATTATATCAATTATATAAATGTTTTGTATTTTTATGTAGTACTGTTGATATGAAGAAACATTTTTGAGAAATTTAATAAAAGTTTACTTCAGAGTACACAATGCCAAAGGATGCTAAACCAAATGTTTTTCTCACTCTTGTTTCTTAACTTTAATATACGATTCACGTCCCAAACTTAAAAAATAGCATTTACATAATGGCAAATTTTGTGTAGTTTTTAAATCATCAACACACACTGTTCCTTATATGCCATATTAATATTGAAACAAGTTTCTGAAATGTAACATTCAGCTAATTCTTTTAAACTTATTTTCTTAAAGGCTGCACTAATAGCTTCAGGTGCATCAGTGATTGGTGTAGCTTCTGATGTGGCTGGCTCTATTCGTGTCCCAGCAATGTACAATGGAATCTTTGGTCATAAACCAACTCCAGGTAGGCAGGTCCATCAGTATAAGCACTAATTTATCACTACCAGAAAGTTCTTAATAAATATTACTAAATATTTAAATACACAAAATATTTAATGCATATATATATATATACATAGACAGGGGTATATATATATATATTTAATGCATATATATATATATATACATAGACAGGGGTATATATATATATATATATATATATATATATATATATATAGGCAGGGGTTAATAAATATTGACTCAGTTCACCAGTCATAAAAATTCTATGTGCCAGATATGTTGCCACTGAAGAAACCATACACAAATATGTTGCAATTCTTAAGCATGACCCTTCTTATCATTACTTAACATACACAGCATATAAAACAGTATCCTTTATGTTACAGAATATGGATATATGATGTCAGTTACTGATCCCAATCTGTGAAGAAACAAAAAAAGATTGGGGGGTGGGGGGGAGGGAATATTGAAAAATACATTCAAAGACTTTTCTGTTTCCCATGTACAAGCAGATTTGTACGTTTGTTGAGCCCAAAATGTAGGTCACAAGCCATATATCTTATATGTCATAAGTTTACTGGAGTGATTCTATTATCAAGGATTCTTAAAATGTCAGAGGTTTTGAAACATTTGTTCTTAAATTTCTTACAATCAACTCAATTGTAATTGTAATTGGAATCTGATCAGATGCACCTTTAAAACGCCAGAAGACTCCTAAATTTCCTTTCTTATACCTATGTATCAACACCATGCTCAGCACTGACTTGGTACGAAAGGGTGAATGTTGTACATTTGAGAAATGCTAATATGAATTTATTATTTCTTCCTGAATATAGGTTACGTGTCTATTGACGGCCACTTCCCATACGCAACGGATAAAAACTTCCATAAGTATCTTGTAGTGGGACCAATTGCTCGATATGCTGAAGATCTTAAACTTATGCTGTCTGTTATGGCAGGAGACAAGGCTTCCAAACTAAGACTATATGACACGGTAATTCTAATGTTAAAATGACTAAAATTAAAGTTACTGATTAAGAGTACTTTCAAAGTTAACAGAGGCATAACATTTTCACTGTCTCAGAGTTGTGTTTTAGTACCTGGACTGTTCATACATGGACAAAACATACACTGGCCCTCAGAAACAATAATCTTTTCTTCTCCAGATCAATTTTTTTGAGTTTTTCAACCAATCTTCAACCCTGTATTCACATATAAAACATTACAATTCATTGAGAACCAATTATCTTCTGGACTCTCTACATATCCTCATAACCTTTATGCAAACAACAAAATTATTATATTGTAAAATTTTTTTATGATGGCTTGTTTGAAAGTGGAAACATTTTATGTTTTAATGGCAAACTTTGAATTGTAAATATGTTACTTAACAAGTATTATGTGGCAGTGAAATATGAAACATATAGAGAAATTACATAGAAATACTACACATATTTCTTAAAAATTACAGCAAAATACACTCTTTTTTTAACATAAAAGAAACTAAGAAGGAATATATTACATATCACACCAGTAGAAGGCTTCATACAGTGCTACAGAAAAAGGTGGAAAGAACTCATAGGAAGAATTAACTTAGCAAGGTCATAAAATATTTGAATTTCAACCCAGAGGAAAAGCTCTCCTGAAGACTTTGAAAAATATACCATAACAGGCCATCAGCTTCATTCTGAGATCACTGATCTTAAAGCTTTTGAGTGAAAAAGCATTTAAGAAGAGGCAGGTATATAGGCATATTACTTCATCTCCCAGCTGTCTCTAGTCACCTCCCAATAACTTTTACTTGCAATAAACAGCAAGTTTGTTAGACATGACACATGTTTGCAAGCTGAATGAAAATATTTCCAGCACTTTCTTTAAATATGGTCAGTAAAAGTCTCTTAATAACTGCAAACAGTGGACTAAAATGCATTGATCCTGACTCACAGAAAACTGGAGTAACAGGAAGTGCTCTTCGGTCTGCCATCACCCACAATGTTCTGAGTGAAGAAGGGATGTAAACTGTCAGATAAAATTATGTCCCTATACCACCTCCCAAAACTAAGTATGCATATGAAGAAAATGTGAACCACAACTCCCTCTATTCCTCCAGCCTTCTCATTGTCTAAAGATCTACTACCCTCAGCCTTTTACTAAAGCACTACTTCCCTTGTCAGCTGTGTATTTAACTGCGCTGAATAGTAGTACATGACAAAACGTACCACAGTGCATACATTTATCATGTACTGTAATGGTCACACATACTTAGCAAACTGTTTTCTGTATAACACAACATCAGACAAGATTTAATTTTAAAAATTTCTCCTTTTCACTGTTCACTTCATTCATTTATTATGTACATTAAGTTTTTTTTTTTAACACACACAGGTCTGGCCTGTTACTAGGTTTGAGATCATTTAAGTACTTCAGTGCAGCGTTTTCTACAGCAATTGATATTAAGTGTCACTTTTAGGTGGATCTTCACAATTTGAAGGTGTTTTTATATGACTGAACCTGGCTACTCTCTAGTCTTGTTACCTGTAGAACAAGACATTAAAGATGCTATTCACAGAGTGGCAGAACACCTTAACAAAAAGTATGGTATGACAGCAAAAGAGGTAAGATTCCTAAGTACCTAAATAACTACTTGTAATTGCATAACTGAAAATTGAAAACTATGGTACTTGTTACCTGTATAATTTTCATGCCGTAGCATGCAGTATTGCAATTTAGTACCTATTCAGACGCGACTTAATCAAAAGAAAATTTCAGAAGTGTTTCCAATGAGTAAAATTGACAATTTTTTACGTAGTTTGCTACAATTATTTTGTGATGATCACAAGAGTCGCTTATGAAAGAAAGAATAAAGACTTAAGGAAATTTATGAAAGGCTTAGAACTTTTCCATGAAAGATATCGCTGTGTTGTCAGAACATGTATAAACAGTTAAAAGGTTAAGATTAATCTCAAGTTCATTCACTGTATCATCGTGTACTTAAATAATAATACATAAACGGATACCATCATAAAATATATTAGGTTTATTAATATGTATTAATAGATCTCAAACATGTTGCAATCAATACATCATCACAGAGATGTTCACAGGTTCATAATATATATTACCAGGGCATATGTAAGCCTTGAAAATACCTCCTGTCAACCCATAGACCATGGCAAAAGAAAATGTAAGGGGTTTCTTAATTGATACCCTTCACCAAAAATTGAATGAAGAATGAGATGAACGTTACGTATAACCTACATGGAACATACGACACATGGGAGACCTAGGCACTGAAGAAAAAATTATGTTAAAATGGGTACGAAAAGAACAGGGTTGTGTGAATGTGGACTTGGTTCATCTGGCTCAAGATAGGCACAAGTGGTGGGTTCCTGTAAACAGGGTAAGCTTCAAGTTCCATACAAAGCAAACAGTTTCTTGATTATCTAAATGATGCTCAAGAGGAACACTACCCCATACAATTACATATTTAAGTCATACAGACATTCATGCTCCCAGTACAGAAACAAAAACTGAATTCAGGGAAACTCATTACAAACTGTTGATGTTGCAGCTATTAATGAAAGTTTGTGTATATTATAAAACAGTATTAGATAAACTCAAACTAGCTATTTACAGGTCAAAACCAGCATGTTGAGATATAGATAAATTTTCAGTTTCCTCTCTGCACAGGCAAATTTCAAAGAAATGGAAGATTCTGTAGAGACAAGCATTGCTGTGTTTTTTGGATTACAAGGAATACCAAATATATTAGAGGATCCTCAAAACCCCAAGGTAAGATATTCAGAGAAAGAACTCACATTTCTGTATTAATGTCATTCATTGCTCACACTAATTGCACATAGAAGTATACTGAGATTGCAAATAGGTGATAGTAAAGTAAAGATAATCTAATTATTATTTATTAATACTTACTAAATTAAATAGTAATAATTCCCAATATTTTATATTATATATAAAAATATATAGTGTATGCAATATACATTCATATATCTTGACTTCCCATTTTTTAATTTTGTTCCCTAAATATGCTGTGACTGGGTCAAATTCCTCACTTTCTCTACACCTGTTGTGGCTCTGATAATCGTTATAGTGTTACCCTTCAACAACCACATAAATTTATCTGAAATTACAGACTATTGCTCTGCCTTGTGACATGACGTATTCATGTAGGTGGTTACCAATGTCGCAGAGGAAGCTGCATTTTTCCCCAAAAATAATAGTTGGACTAGCTGATAACAATAAAAACACAGAACTTTATATTATATATACCGTGCATTTTTGATAATTAATTAATTAATTAATTTTATTTCAATCCAACAAATGCTTGACGACCCCCCTGAGGATGGCACAGGTGTGCCAAAATATATGTAGGGGCAAGAAATCAGTGAAATAAAGTGTAGTGCATTTGTTGGATTGAAATAAAATTAAATTATTAATAAAAACACAGGTTTTAGAGACGTTAAATAAATACTAGTAAATAATAAGGAAAGCTGACAGTGTTATGGTTTGCAAAGGAGGATATTATCAAGGGACAAAGTAGGACTCTGTGAATTCTGAGATTCCAGTACTTGTTAGTGGGCAGTTGTATTCTGCAGTCACCTTTACATCCTTAGTGAATAGGTAAATTATGTATGATATTACTTATCAAAGGATAATTTTATGAGACACAAAATGTTTTACAGCCTGCTAATCAGGCTTCATGCCCCATAAAAGACAAGGAATTTCTTGAATAGCTTAGTGGCTATTAACTTCTCAATGACTCTGCTCCATGGTATTCATTAATGTTTTATTACAACACATTTTCTTTTTGTGGGTTTGTTTCAGAAGTCACATAACTTGTTCCTGGAAATAGTGAAGTCACTAATTGGAGCTTCAGAGTATTCATTTTCTCTTTTAATATTTTATTTCCTGAAAGTCACAAACGTATTCATTCCAAAATGGAAGTATAAATATTATTATGATCAGAATGAAGCCCTGAAGAAAAAATTTACAGTAAGTATTTTTTATGGATTCTATTATACGTATGACTTCTCATTATGATTTATTCTAACTGCAGTCTTAATTCCAGGATGTTCTTGGGGACAATGGCATATTCTTATACCCAACACATCCTACTGCTGCCTATTACCACAATCAAATGTATATAAAAAACTTCTGGAGTCATGTATTCAATGGTATTTAATGTGCTTGGATTACCATCAACAAATATTCCCCTTGGGTTTAACAAGGAAGGCATGCCTATAGGAATTCAAGTAAGTACTCTATGATTATATCAAAGACTGAATTTTACTAAATAAATAAAATTTCTTTGCTAAAACATTCATAAAATATTGTTGAATACACTTTGCCAGTCAGTATTGAATGTATGCAAATAATGCTCAGTGTTGTATAAATAAGATCTGGACAATTAAGGTCCAGGAATAATTGCTGGAACTGCAGATCATAACACTTAAACCAGTTTCTCCCCTCTGATATGATATCCAGTTGATTGTTGATTTTTGTAACCTTGCCATCTCTTCAAGGACTTCTGTTACTCTTCTTTCAGGAGCACACGTAACTCTGATTCACAACTTTTTACGGTCTTTAACACATTCCTAAATCTTTCCTTTTCATTTTCGGAAACAGAAAAGAGTTCTTGGTTCAGAATTCGTTTAATATGGTGGACAGGGAAGAAAGTGATGAATAATCTACCATTACAAAATAACAGGAATATCAAGAAATGGGAATTAACATCCGAAGCAGCCATCCTCTTCCTTGGAGTTTCGCTATTTTTAAAAGGGACAAAGTAGTTAAATATTTATGAATAGCGTAGCATTTCATTCCCAAATGCAGGTGTTAGCATTCTGTACATTTCCTTGATTGTGTTCCTATGTTTCACACATGATCACCACATTACTCCTTCATATTATACGTTTGATGAACATGCTTACACAACGTGGTGATTCATCAGAGACGAAGTGGCAGCTTCTCACCAGAAGGATGAAGTCAGCAAGCATTCCCAACTACAATAACAGCTGGTTTATCCCTGCATTGGGTGATCTGGAAAACTCTATTAACTGGAAGTTTACATAGGCCTGTTACATTTCACTATTCCATGTACTGACAGCACCCATAACCGATTCTGAGATTTCAAAAAGCAAAAGTTGATGAAGAATGACTATTTACAAAGTAAAGTTACATAAGTGAACAGTTAAGATAGCAACAGCAAAATGTGAGCCTTGGTGTCTCGTTTTTTTTTTTTAGATTATATACACACCCATGTTACACAAGTAGTGATGAAAAGGGAATAGAAAGTGTGGTGAGAACAGGAGTGGATACCACATGACAAATTAAGTGGTTAGGCCTGTCCACGAGGTTACTAGGTACACTAATATACACGTTAGGTATAACGTTCTAATATCCAGAAAACAGTGATATGTGGCAAATATCTGGTCCAAGAGGTGCTGGATAAACCAGCTTATACTGTATCTTACTTGCCTATTGTCCTTGTTAAGCACTATATTCACCTTCAGTAAGTTCAGCCACTGAATATTTCGATCTGAACTCCTCATAAATTGTTTTATTGATGACTTCTAAAACTTTTATGTAAATCATTTTGTATTGAAATGATGCACAAGTGTCCAGTGCCACCATTTAGCTAAGATATGACAATGTTTTTTAAATAATCAGCTATTTACAGACTTATAAAATGCCTATAACCATCTTTAAAGGAAGCACTGTACAGAATTTAAGTGAATTAAAATAAGGAGAAACAATCTCACTGCATACTTACTCTCTGCAGCAAGTTTCATGCCACCAAAACAAGAAGCATAACGTTATACATACCTGACCCTGAGACACATAAAAAAATTCACATTACCACACCCTACTGCTTTAACACACATTCTGGTAATATCTCCCAATTTATCTTCTCATGAGGTTTCTTCCCTAAAAAGAATAAGTGAACTTATTGTCCTATAGCTGACAACATATTCAGGAAGCTACAATCTCTTGGAATTAAAACATTCAAACAGTAATGGGAAAGAGTGGAAGTTACATAGCTTTTCATAACATATTTTACATTTGCCAACCAGACCAATCTGTCTCACATCAAAAATTAATTAGTTCATGTGTTTAATCTTGGTTCACAGAGGTGATAAAATTCTGTGGGCGGGAGGACACAAAGTGGCTCGCACACATCACTGGTGCAGCTTGCACAAGTTGCTTCTAGAAAAATAATATTCAGGTAGTTTACATGCACACAAGGCTGACCATGAATGGTGTTTTAAAAGATTTTCTAAACGAAGGAGACTCATAACTAATTGAAATCAACCATTGTAGATGCACAGAAATAGGAAGCCATCAAATAAGGTAAAAATATTTTTATTAATTAATGCGTGGCTCTTGCCCAAATGCCCTCCTAAATTATGTTTCCTTCAGGGCGTCTAGTTGGCCACCCCTGTTATATAACATGTTCTTATATGACACATACCACTGCTTATCTTATCTATCTCTCACTCACACACACACACACACACATTGCATACACCTCCTCATACATACTGCACACTTCATCACACCTGCCCACATGAACCCCCAGCCTACACACACATAGATGCAACTTCATAGCACTGATACCACATCCATGCATTACAGGTAGTAGCAGCCCCACATCAAGATCGGCTGTGTCTTGCTGTTGCAGAAGCTCTGGAGAAAGATTTGGGTGGCTGGATACCTCCACCAGCATAACCTTCTGGAAAATACAACTACATAAATGAAATAAAATGACTGCAGTGTAGTTGATTTTGGCCAGACATGAAGTTAATTACACACACAAGTTATGTTCTTCATGTATAAAAAGTGTTTTTGACACACATCATTTTTAAAAGTGATGACATTTGCTTACATAAGGCAACATTACAGCATGTCATAATTTATATTAAAATTGTGGCTGTGGTGTTATGTACTCTTGTGTATGTTCATTTAATGTCACTGTTATCCATTGCTATGATGAGCTAATGTGAACAGATTTTGTTGCAAAATCCTTGAGGCCACAGACCTATCAAACATTTCCAAGAACCAAGGACACAGAATGTAATTATACAGAACATTCAACACAAGAACAAGAGGCTATGGAAAATACAAACGCACATTTTCTCATTTAGAAAACCAAATCAAGAACAATTTTACAAGCGTTTTAAAATTCTCATTTTTGCAGGTTGCTTAGTAATGTGTTATACACCACACACACCATATACAAGTGAACACAAGAAGATGAAATACAGAATAGGATATGTGCAGAAAATGTTGATTCATTGGGAGAAAAAAGTGGAATGACGATAGAGTTAAGACTTTTAATTCAGTGAATAAAAAACTCAACCTAGTCTTGCAGTTGATCTGTTAATGATGACAGAAATGCTTATTAACCAAGTAACTGATAGCAAAGAAAGGCCATGGGCCAAAATCTCCATTTTTCTTGCATAAACATGTTGAGATACAAAAGATCTTGCTAATTTACCATGGCTATCAGCACAGTTCAGCAGAGGTAACATGCTGTACACAGTACACTGGAAGTTTTTGTCATCTGTAATTATTGGTTTACCTATTTCTAATGTATAATCTAAAGGTTTCATGGCAACTGAATTCAATAAAATGTTCTCGGGCTAGCAGCGTCATCAGGTGGTTGATGCAGCTGCTAGCACGAGAAAGTTTTGTTGCATTTCTAACGCACACATTATGTCCTGACCCTATACAAAATTCACTATTTGTAATTTATGTATGGAAACATGATATTTAATGATTCCTGAAGTGACATAAACAATAAGGTTTCGTTTCAATATTAGAGTGAACAAAAGTAATGTAAAGATTTGTAACAGCATTTTTATACCTTCTGACCAGCATTGACAATCATTTCCAGCAAACATTCATATTGTTATGACAATGTGTAGTCTGCTATGTCAGTTGTGCCTACCAATGTTTCAGAAGAACATGCTGCCTCCATCACTCATCTACCTGAAAATGGAGGCACTATAGTGTATAATCCTCCAAAATGCTGGTATCCACATACCTGGCTACACAGTGTCATAACCCATAAGGTCACATTACGAATCTGCACCACTGTGAATACTTCAAATGTTAATAAAGCGGAAAATTATGTGAGATGTTACACATTACTTACACTTTTCTTCTTTTATATTCACTTAAATTTTAGATCACAACAGCTCAAATAACTTGATCCAGTGGAGTCCAAAGTCCCACTTTGTCTAATTTCTCATGTATACACCTCACACATACAAACTTCATCTGAAGCCACCCACCTGCTAGTGAATTCCAATAGACGATGGTATGGAAAAATGTTTAGGTCAGTGCAAGATTTTAGGTTCTAACAGTGTTGTTGATGAAGATTCAAGTCTTCTAGAATGTTACACTTGTTAGCTGGTAAATAGTTTCTGGCATTTTTGAGGAAAATTTTGCCTCCATTTCAAGGCCCAGTAGATCAAGAAAAGTCAAAGATGTTTGCCTTGGACTGCTTCAAACTGAAGATCGAGGCAGCCTCTATAATGTTTTACCAGTTGACATGCTGTAACCTCCCAAAAGAACTAAATCGTCATCTTCGGGTAAAATTATCAAGGAAGATGCACACGGTATATATTAAACAAATTACATCATTTACAACCAACTAAGAGTATAAATTTCAGTCACATGAAGGAAGGAATAAATTTTATGCATAGGTGCACATAACCCTCTTAAATAATTTTACAGGTCCATACTCAAATAAAACATATACATTTTTAACTGTATTCTGAGTTTTATTACTAATACCGGTTTATTTATGGTTCATAAGTAACATACCTTAATTTTGTATCGACAAACATAAACTTAAGCCTACTTCTGAAGCTTTTATGCTTCCAATACTATATTTCTTACATGTGACCATGTAGAGTAACACAGAGGCACAGAATCTGTGCATTTTTGTAATACAGCATTTCTTGGATGAGAAGTTCCTGGATGCAAAGTTTTCACATGCACAAAGTTAAATTTCTGAAGGCCCACAGAAACTCTCATAAGAATAATGTTAAATTTGCCCACGTATTAAACTCTCACGTAAAACGTTTTCCCACTTCGGAAGTTTATTTTCTCAGAACCTCATATAAAAACTTCCCATTTAATATATTTGGAAGGTTCTATGTTCAAAGTGTACCACAGTCAAGAATAAAATGCAGAGCATTTTGCTGCTTGCGCATGGCCTATTGATTGTGTGTTTCCATCCTTTTTATTATTCATTTTTTTATTACTGAAACATATCACCGAAACATAGTGAGGTTTGCACATCCAGTGTAGTCTTGAAGATTTTGTTGCACTACGTAATAATGTGCTATGGCTTAATGAGCACTGAAGACTTGTGTAATAAGAGTGCTGAGGTGGAGGACACAAGTACTGTAAATATAGGAAGTGCACCTGTACAGCAACAAATGACTCTGGACTACTATTATTTTTGGTGGTACATTATGATTCTTTTGCACTAAAGTAATTGTACACCCCAGATGCTCTGATAATATAAGTTTGTGATCTTTGTAATGGAAATGTTACAACATAATTGCTTGGCATCAAAATACAAAAGTGGATACAAAAAATGAAGCAAGTTTTTATTTCCCATTGCAAGAAGTTTTCCCCTTATAAGAAGTCCTTGTCCACTGGTCCACTGACAACTTATTATGCAAGAAACACTGTATTTATAAGAACAGTAAGTGTTTTGGTGAAATTTAAATATTTGTGCCTTACTCTACTTAATGTATTGTGACAGAGTGAAATATCTCTACAATTAATATTATTGTGATTTTCCAAAATTATCCCAGTGTGTTATTAACGTATCTAGATCAGAAACTGAATACTGTCATAAACATTTTTAATACACAGTAAATTATGTGACGAAATCTTCCATTCCTCATACATACATATACAGGGCATACACAAAAGAATGGTGCGGTATCAATAGTGAATTATTTTGAAACCGCACCATTATTTTGTGTATGCCCTGTATATGACCTACATCATTTTAAATATTACTATAGTGATCAAAGAATACCAATTGTGCTCAAAGTTATGGATTCTGCATATCCAGAGTCTCTACAGTCCTAGCTGTCACAGGTATGAAATCAGTTCCTTTCCTAGACATTGTGAAATATGAAATGTTCTGACATGAGGCATAAATAGCATAAGGCACAATGTGACATCATTTCAAAAACACCAGTGATCATGAACTAATGTATAACAATTGAAGCTACTGATGTCTAAACTTACAAGTTTCTTCTTTTTAAAACCACAGTGCCACTGAAAAACGACAGTGGTGTATTTACAGTTTTAGGATATTTATGAGTACTATTTTGCACATGACATCTTCATTGTATAAAGTAAAATAAATATGTCATAGAAAATTTAGCAATTCTGTTACTGACTGCACAGGAATATTATATGTATTATGCCACTTACACCTAGATATAATTTCAAGTAAATTTACAGGTACAAATATGTGTATATAATTTCCAAATATGTCCCAAGCTCTAACTGAATCAGTTACTTCTGAAGTGACGCATCAGGTTTTGGTTGAAAATGAAATAATGGCAAATTCAGCAATTTACCCATACCTCTTTCTACCCATAGAGTAAAAACACATGCCTCTCATTTATTGTGTATGGTAGGGCCATTTGAAATTTTTGTCCTTTCAGAAACAGCACAAGTCACTGACATATGCTACTGCTATAGTGATCAGTCAGACTTCTGGGAGAAATCACCGGAGAGGATAATGTTGGTTGTATTTTACAGCAGAAAAGTGGCATTCGTCAGTGAATGTGACTGTGTATTCTCAAAGGAAACACTGAAAATGAAGGACAAGAGAAGATAACATCAAAATGAATCACAAAATGAGCTTCATTATACAATGGAAAACATGAACAGTATAAAGGTTTAGTAGTTCCAGCTAGAATAAAAGGTGCAGACTGTTGATGATTTTCAGCTCCTATTTTTATACATGCTTCTCTGTTTTAATACAGGAGGACAATCTTGTAACACTATTCTTGCTTATAGCTCTCTCTTATCTGTTTATCTCAGTGCATTAACATAACTGTTACATATTCTTCCTCTTTGTGTTTCTACTTAGATGACAAACCAAATGCTGTGATCGGGTCTGTCTTGACAAGTCAAGGCTCTGACAACTTTCATTCCTTTCAAAGTTAATACAAAAATTTACACGTTTTGAAGACTCACATAAGCATAAAGGAAAAATAAAAGAGTGCAACTGTATTGATGGTTTGTCAGATGAGATACTTCACCTAGCCACAGTGAACACTGTAACAGCTCCCTCACTTTCACATATATCAATGACAAGGTGAGCATAAACATTAAGAAAACAGGAAATATTAAGAAGCTTCTTCATTTAGTACACAGGAGAAGGGTGAATTTTATGATATTCTTATCTGGTCTAATCTGGTCTGGACTGATTGTGGTGAATTGTTAGAAGAGTGCCACATGGGCAGAATACACGTTATTCACAACCTTACTTAAGTATAAAAAATACTTGCAGTTGATCACGGGACATAAAAATTTCAATTCCACCAATAACATGATTGGAAATTTCTACACGTAGTATTCATCAGTCATGTTATCCATTAAGCTATGCATAATTTACTCTTAAAACTATACTGGATTGTGTTTTACTGCATTCCAACTAAAAATATAAAAACCACTATACGTCAATCGTGTAAATAAATCAGCCTCTAATGGGAGATAATTATAGTAATTTTATGTCCAGTACAGAAAAATGGTAATAACTCATGCTGCTGGCCTAAATCAAAGAGAGCTGACTGAAAATATATCACGTTTTATTAGATCATACTGTAAGTTTCAAGTTATAATTCACATAAAGGTTGTCATCACATTTCCATTTTTATCTCAAAATTAGCTGTTCATGACATGTTGTTTCACAAGTGATTGGTTCAATTACATGCAATTATTTTGAATGAGAACAACAGCAACATAAAATTCCACAGATATCTGTCAAACTGCTTAATTCTGCACAAAACATGTTTATTAGGGATCATTTGTATGTTAACTGACGAAGTGGGGGTACAGAAGCATGCAGTTTCCCGAACTGCATACAGGCAACTGACTGTAGTAGTCTTCAAATACTGATGACTGACAGTAGTCATAAAAAATGAATCAGACCATGGAGGTGGAAATATCCTCCAATTATACCTATAAATCAAACCTTCATTCTCACTTTCTCAAAAGATGAAAATTAATATCACTTCCTTGTGGAATGGATAAAACTTTTGTGCATAAATGCTCAGAAAATCTACATCTTTGAATGGATTTCCTGTCTAGGACAATAACTTGAAATACACCATACGAAATCTGTGGTCTTCTGGGTAATTACATGGCGTCGACACGACGCCATGTAATTACCCAGAAGACCACAGATTTCATCAACATCGTGGCGGAAGCCTGAAATCAAGGTTAAATACACCATATGTTTGAAAACATACTTGACTATATACTTACAAACAGCATGTAGTAGGCTATGTGCTTCAGCACAGTTATATGTTTCATTTAAGATTATTTCTAATTATTTCCAAGCATATTTTATATATACATAATAACATGCATGACTAGGTTTGCTTGGAAACTATGCATTAACAATGATCAGAAACAGCATAATTATTTTCATAATTAAAATTTTTCGACTTGTTACAATAATTTAATGTAAATGGGCCAGTGTATTACGCCAAATAACCATTCCATTCGTCAATCAAGCTAGCCATCACCTAGGTTGTCTAGTTTATTTAACTGTACACTAACCATCTGAAAATTTTATTTAACTTTGGTACTTTGTCCAATATTAAATTCTGGCATTTTTATCATATATCACATTTTGATAAACTATATACAAGCAGTATATTTTTAATATGCTGCAACATGCCATACCTTATGTCACTTTACAATTCCTCTTGCAACAAAAGACAAGGAATTATGTTAACTTACCTTCCTTCTTTTTGTTCACCTCTGTCACCTGTCATATAATTTTAGGAGACAGATTTCCATTATTATTCAAATACATAATTCAATAATTTGGCTACATACAAATGATCTTACATTTCTGTACTTTCTATTTCTTACGGTTAGCTGGTGCTACATATTCCTTCCCCCCATTCCGTTCCCATTCTTTGTTGAACTCATGTTCAAGTATTTCAGCACCACGTTTTCTTGTCAGTCCAGTCTCATCAAGACTCAGTTCACACATCTGCATGTCATCAACACCTGCAACAAATGAAACAAACGGTACAGGGGGAGTAGAATTACAAATCTGCTTATTCTTAACCTCAGCACTAGATAGAGGTGAGTGGTCCAAGTCATGACTGAGCTGCTTTTCCCCTGAAGAAATAACACCCCCCCTTCCATACCCACTGAATAGGAGGCTGGGTGGGTCCTGAAGCCAGTATGGTCATTTTGGAGAACAGACAACTCTCTTGGCCCTGCCAGCTTTCAGATATCAGATCATTCAGCCTGTATCCTAGTCACTGCATTGACTATGCAATCCTGGCTCCTCTATAAGGCCAAAAAAAAAAAAAAGTAAAGGAATCCCAGTACAGGCCTGGACAGGCCCTGACGGTCCCAGGAGGTTGAGGCTCCCAGATTTCAAGACATTTGGCACATGAAGGTGGTACGGTTGTGAGCCCTATGCACCGGCCAACTTTACCCCCCAGGAAATATTCCTAGTACTCATTTCTCTTAGAGGCTGAGTCGACCCCAGGGCCATAGTGTGGCTGGAAGGATTATGTCAATGAAAAATTCCAACCAATGACACCATCGGGAATCACACCTGCAACCTTCCGGCTTGTAGCGTAGTGCCTCAAAAAACTGTGCCACCATGTGCCCCAGGCTCCTCTATAAAAGCAGAAATATTTCATACACTGTCAAACACAGGTCAAAGGGGCCTAACTTATTCTTGACAATTTTCTATGTACAACGTTTTCTATGCACAGAGTAATAATATTTGTTTAAAATGTAAAATTTGTTGTGTCATGTCCTGTGTCTAATATGCGAAAGCTCACAGTTTGAGATAAAAGATTAAACTGTCATTGCAAAGGGATACACTATGTCTTGCTCTGAGACTATGGATACATTGGCTGAGAAAGATTACAAAATGCTGCCATTCTGTATGGAATATTATATAAAGAGCTGTATTTTCTATTGCCTGGCCCTTGCACTAAAGAATTCTTTATTATATAGTGACAGTAATCTCTATCAAGAAAACGAGTTTATGGATACACCATTGGAAGAAGTACTGTAAGTCATAAAATAAATTTGAGTACTGGCCAACTGACTTCAGGACTCAGTGTTTTATTGCAGCAGTTTATTCTCACTCAAACTGACCAATATATCTCCTCATAGGGGACTGAATGTTTTGAAAGGTTTAAAAGTCAGCCATGAGAATCTTTCATAAGCTGTTTATTGTGTGTACAAAATTGGTAACTATACTTGACACCGAACAACTGCAAAAGAGTGAATGTAGTTTGAGTAACTCAGTCTGCTTTTAAGGCATTTTGGTGGTGATGGTAGTGATGGCAGTGGTGGTGGTGGTGGTGGTGGTGGTGGTGATGGTGGAGGGGCAGACAAAGACAGAGACAAAATGAAGCAGTAGAAGCAACTGATCTGATACCACCAGACAGCTGTTATACAAACTGTAGGCTCAATAAACAGTTTTCCTATGTCTATGCAGGTACAGGAAATGTCAAATAAAAGTACCACAGAATGAAGATCAATTAAACCAATTATGAAATGTGAAGTACATGAAGGTTCTGGGTAGTATCCACACTTCAATTCTTTGGCATCCATTAACAGTGAATTGCAAAAATATATCAGGCAAGTGAAAGTAATTTGCTCACCAGCTACAAGAAGGATGGCAGGTTTGTCAGGGTGTAGCTCCATCTGTCGTGCTACATACTGTCCATCAAAATGGGCATACCACCAGCCTCGCTTGCTCCCTGATGTAGAGTCATTTCCTCCTCCCGAGTTGTTAGCTCCTGTTCCACGTACAAAAGGAATACGGAAATACCGCTGTGAACTTGCGTTTACCAGAGCCTTAATAGGTGCACGTGGAACTCGAGCAGCTGAAATTCATAAATTAGACTTCTGTAATTACTTGAAAAGTGAGCTGGATTAAGTGACAATAGAAAAGAGCTTTATAAAAAAACAAATACGTGTATAACTAGTGCAAGTCACAGTATTAGAAGAACCCTAAATTTAGCTTATTAGTGGAGTGTCCAGTTAACCCCTTAAAGACAAATGAATCTGCACTCTATACGTACGAATTCAGTTTGCATATCGCAAACAACACAGAGTATTTACTTCAGAAAACCAACTGCTGAATACTGTGTAGGAAAATTGTAAGTACCATATGAAACACATAAGTAAACAGTATGGACAGAATTCACGTTTCTTGGTGTATAATCCGGTGGGACATGTATTGTCCATTGTACTTTAAAGGGTTCCAGAAAGAGTCGTGAATAATTTCTACACTTTTCATTCCACTCCAGTAGCCCTTAGAAGCTCTGAACTAAATTAAGACTTACTGAGTGTTATGAAAAATTTATTTCATAAGGTTGCCAGTAGCTACATCAATACTGACACATGATAGTTAAATTTTAATTAGTTACTGGAATACATTTTCTATACATTCTTTTCCAACTCATTCTAAAGATACTGTCTCATCAATCTTGTAACATCAAAGTAAGAACAAGTGAAATCCATCCCAAGGCGCTAACTGCACAGTAAAAGGATAACTACAGAGTCACCTTATTTCTATTCAAATAAGGTCATCCTGTAACTTTACACAAATTATTAAAATGGCACAAAAAAAACTTAGGAAGATAAAATACAATATTTCATACATACCTGCATCCATAACTGAACGAGGAGCCCGTTCATTTTCATCCATGGTGGTTCTCCTTCTATTCTTAGCCTTCCAAGCATGATAAACCTTTAACCGACGATGAAATTCAATTCTGCATGCCTAAGAATAAATAACAGATTAGATTGAGCTTTATCACAAGAATAAATAACTGAACACATAAAGCTGTATTACATGGGAACACATTCAAACCCTCCACAATATGTCACTGATAGCCAAATTTTATGTCGTGATTTTAATCATTAATGATATTAATACTGAAGAAATGCATATATCTTTGGCACTTTTTTTCCTGCTAAAATGTCCTAGTAAAAATCACCTCAAAGAAAATACACTGCAATTGTACAGTGTTTGAACAATACTTATTAATATATTATATCTCCAAAAAAGGTTTATAGATTCCTCAAATACAATAAAATATTACACAAATAAATCCAGATGTACAGCATTTATAATTTTGTAACTATTACTTTCATTTTCATATTGAGATAAAACTCTGATTATTAGTTTACACCTCTGTATGGTAAATTTGAAAATATGAGTAAATATATATGAAGACTTTTCATTTTCAGCACACAAATTTGGTAATTGCTTGTTTCTTACTGGCTGGCCACGTACAACACCTTACGTGTGATGCTGCAGCTGGTCTATGAGCAATGTGTTGAGCTTCAAATCGGGTTACTTGGCTGGCTTATGAGTTTAGTCTTTCTCTTGGGATGGAACGAGGATGGACCCTATTACATTTTTCCAAACAGACTTTAAACATAAGTCAGATAAAAGTTTCGGCTGGTCTATTTCTTTTACCACAAGATGAAAGATTTCTGTAGTTATTACAGTTACATCCAACAAATAAAAAAAAATCACTCTTTTGTCCATTTTCACGTTCACAGACTAACTAAATAGCCGTCATTCAACTATCCCTTTGTGCCAACTGCAGACTTCAACAGTGACAGGTTTTTGCAGTTACCATGCCACAAAAGTTGCTTTATCCTTACGGTTTATACTTATTCAACTACATATACATATCTCACTTACAGTTTCATGCCAATAATGCCAAATTATCTCTCACCCCATTATGGTTGGAGTGTTTGTCAAAGACCCTAAGTATCCCTTTAATGATTCCGTCTGACAGTTTCATGACAATTTATTTCCCTATGTGTAGGTCATCAAATAAGTCCAAGGATGAGAAGATATTGTCCATGTAAAGTCTGTGATCTACCCCTTTATGTCACCCAGGGAGGCTTTTCACTATTGTGTGTTTAACTTTCATCATCTCTTTTGCCTTTTTCTTGTCCTTTCCCAGGCTCATATTGTAAATACAGCCAGTGATACTTCATAGTCTGTAAACTGTATATTAACTGTTATGTTCTTAGACATGTACTGCTTGACAGAACTCCCCTCTGAAGAGTACAACAATTTTATCCAAAGATAAATATTTAGGCAGTCTGTAAAACTCAGAATGGGCATTATTCAGCCTGTTAGAGATCTATTTACAAAGTCTGTCAAAGTCCTTGTCAGTCTGCTCTGGTTGAATCACAGTGTTGTAAAAATGTAGGAAACTCAATATAGATAAATAAATCTAGTTACACTTTATCTTGTTACCCTAAAATGAGGCATAGGACTATTCAATGAGACTGCAATGTCATATTTGATATAGCATGTTCTGTACAGTGAAGTCAGGGATTCATGAGAGTATGTAGCCTCAGTGTCAAATGTTCAAACATTGGCTGTATTTCTTATTAGTCTCTGTTCGTGCTGCCAACAGTTGGATCACTTCTACAGGGAGCAGGGGAGAGGGTCATTGGTGCAGAATTTTTGTTCACATGGAAGTACCTCTTGTATATCTGTCGAGTAAGAGCTTCAATGAGAGAATGGGCACCACCACAATTCCAAGTGTGTTGCGGTCTTCACCAGTCTACCTTGGCTCCCACTACAGTCACCACCTGCTCCTGCTCTCTCTTCATTATGCTCATTTTTACTACTAGATAGGTTAATTCTTCAGAGTCCCTCTCAAAAATGAACTCCTGTTGAGTATCTCTTTCAGTCCTCGAAATTGTGTTATTATGAAAAGGGGAAACTGCATATTCTACTGACTGTAATTCTAGGACTATGTACTGCTCTTGTCCAGACTATCAGAACAAGACTTGAGGCAGGTCAGTGCCTCTGATGATGGTTTACCATCCCTTTAACTAAATACAAACTGTGAGAATATTTTATTTCTGTTAGTCACTTTTACACTAGTGCAATATGAATAGCTGATCAGTGTTTGTGCTCAACATTTGTATGGGTGGTCTACACCCAACCCCTTCAGCCTCACTCCTGCCCTTCATCTCCCAACAATAAATGTATGAAAAATCTTCTTTCATACAAGGAATATTTGGTGCAAAATAGTCTATTAAAAAGGATAAGCAAGTGGGAAAGTTTCCCAACAGAGGATCCCAGACTGATACTTCCCCAGTTCTTTAGGTTTCTACATATGTCTGCTCACCTCCAGCAACTCAATATCACATGACGTATTGATCGTATCACGTAATTCAGAGTATTTCCATTTGGACAAGTCATACTTCTGTTTTCCCTGTGCTGCCTGCACAGATCTCACCAATTCGGACCTGAAACACCATAATATCATCTGTACCCAACTTCATAATACTCTACATGTAAATAACAAATAATAAACTTATTTCTCAAGTCTACAAAGAAAGCATGAGATTACAGTAAGTTATTAAAATTCTCTTGATTAATGACCTGAATACAGTGTTACACACAAGGGATTAAAAATCTGATATTAATCAACATGTCGATGAAACACATCAATAATCTCTTTCCAAATCTATTTAATAGTCACTGAAAACAAGCACCAAAAAGTAATTAAATAGAAAACACACAATAAATTTCAGTTTGCTTGCTCCTTGTATTATCTAGTGGACTATAGAAACACATTCCATGAAGAGTCAAGTCTTCTGGGATGCTACACCAAGTTGATTGGTGAATAGTTACCAGTGGTTCAACGAATAATAGAACTTTCACCTTCAGAGGTTAAGCAGTCCATTTTTCTTGGGCTGCTTGACCTCTAAGTATGAAGGCACTTGATCCTTCATAACAATGGTAACTACTTACGAGGCAACATGATGTAACATCCCAGAAAACTTGAATCTTCAGCATGAACACTGTAACAATCTCATACATCACAAACGTATTCCATGCTGGTTTCTTTATTAATGCTACTGGATTCCACATAAAATTCTCTTATGGCAGTTTCACTGCTTCCGCTATGCAAACACTATGATTGATGAACAAGAGTAATAAACAGATCACACATGTTAGTTACAGTAATACAAATGTGCCAAGTGCTGATCATTCACCTTCTAAAAAAAATGCTCTTAGCTATTCAGAAATATGACACATTATTTACAATGGATACATTTAATTTCAAACTTAAAATACTAAAGCACTACAAGTATTCATATCAGCACATTCCAACAGGAAGCAAAGCATGCATTCAGAATCACATCACTACTACATAAAGACACGCAAAGCAATACCATGCACACCAATGATTATGTAACATTACTATATAGGCATATAGAAAAACCTTTTCCATTGAGCCATCTCATGTGCTGCCATCTAGTATTTACATTAAGCATCATGGTACAGTGGTTAACACTTCAACTGTACCTCTGAGAGATACGTTTCCAATCTTGGACACAGAACTGGCCATCTTGGCTGATGATTTTGTGATTTTCCTGTCTCTTAAGGCAAACATTATGATACTACTTTAAGCAATTCATAACTACTTCGTTATAGTCTCTTTCATTATTTCTAATGTCACATTAAATAGGCAATGCAACTAATAAAGTGTTACAGAAACCAAAAACTATTGATAAGTGATATTAACAATGACTTTACACACACATATATACTTATAATAAACAGTAATATTTCCATGCAAAAAAGTATGAAAAGCCACTTTATTTTCTCAGTTCAAATCCAGAGAAAATTCAGATGAAGATTGTAAGCATTCAGCTTATCCTTCCACAGCTGACACCAACAAAGACATGGAGAAAGTTTGCAAAATCGTCAACAAAGACTGACAAAGTGCCACTTCAAAAGATTTCTCGTAGGTTAGACCTCTCATATTGATCATGCCAGCAAATTCTATTGGAAGACTTGAAAGTGCATCATGTATCCACAAACTTTGTGCCTTGGTTGCTCACTGGTAAATAAAAGCAGCAGCAATGAAGTCTGACACAACTCCAAAAGATCAAACAGGTACAACTACTATATGTGGTTTACTTAAGATCCATATTTAGCATGTAGGATAAACATTCAATTCCCAAGCATGCTGCTGATAGTATAGTATGAATTAATGGGAATATGTTTTGCTTTTATCAAAACAACTAACATTTTCACTACTCAAGAATGAAATAAGTTTTCAATAAAGTAAAAATATTAATGCCAACAAATACCATATACCAAATATGAAGATATCTTCACATGCTGATATGTGTTATTTCAAATTGGAAAAAAGTGCATGCATAATGTATAGAAGAGGAATTGTTATCACTCTTAATCTTACACATACCACTTTTACCAAAAGGCACTGTGAGAAAACATACAGGTTAACTGTTCGTACTTTATAACATATGTCATGAATTCTACGGTCCCTCGTGTGTGTCAACTCTTGTCATTCTCATTCAGTTCCATTGTTTAATGAATTTGGATTGTATTCGTTAACTAATATGCTAAATATTAATGTCAAGTTACAAGGTACTTCTGAAATACCCAGCACAATTTACGAGCGTGTTCTGTGCACACAAACAAAATAAGACATCCATGTAAACAGGGGTCCATAAACGCCTCATCTTTCAAGAGCACTGGGATATGTTAAATTACCCACTACAAAGCATAACTTCGCAGAAGACCAGAATCCTCAACACCAACACAGCTGAAACCTCAAATCTCACACAATACAGGAGTTGCTTCAGGGGACCTGCCAAACAGCCAAATGGGCAGCATGTTCTGCCCTGCATGTGGGTCTCATTATCTTCAGCAACAGTATTTAGAATTTCATCTTTCAGCTCTGGTGTCTGGACTGTCATCTTGTCTTCGCATTCGGCTGGTACAGAGTGTATATTCCTCTTTTGTTAAGATACTAATCAGTAGTAGAATTTTCTTTTCTGTATGGAATTCGGCATATGGAACATGTGCCCTGGTAAAGATGATGTGCCACAACTTTATTGCTCTATGTAGGATTAAGACATGATGTGCCTATCAGCCAGTTCCACAGATGTGCATTCACTGACCATGTTTAGCAGAGCAACAGGCTTACATTATATTGTATACTGTGCAACATCATGTTCAGGTAAGAGAGGGGAGGGTCTTGTGGACAGAGCCTTGCACTGCACATATGCATCACGCACTGACTTGGGGCTTCCTATTCAAATGGGCCACAGCTAGAAAATATTAAGCATCCAAGGAACCACATTTTCATAAACAAGTGCACAGAACTTGCCCCCTACGATGCTGCCATGTATTTCAGAAAACATTATATTTAATAGGTATTTATTAGCTTATATTTCTGTTGTACCATAAACATAACGAATGACACACCATCTTTGCTCTTGACATATGAACAAAATCAATATATAGTTTTAATTTTAATATGAAACGTTCAAATATTAAAAATCCATCCAACATATTTCTACGGTTATGTTTTCCATGTTGAATTCACGCAACCACCTCAAAGTTTTGGTTTTGTAGTTCAAGCCTGGTTTACATGTTAATGTAGGCAAAGAAATCATGCAGAAGAGAAAAAGTTGCAAGTTTGAACCTAAATTATAGCACTTTTGCTAGATGTAAGTTACATTTAATACATCTACTGGTAAACATTGGTTTGTGTAGGCTTCCCCTTCTTTGGTTTGCCTGTGGGGATGAAGATGGAGCCAATCTCTGAGAAATGCAGTAACTTTCTACTTTTGTCTATTTGGCAACTTTTTGAGTCAAGAACTGTAAAATCACACTTTCTGTGTTCCCAGCATCAAGATGAAAGTATCATAAGAATTTTAAATGTGTCCATAACCACACTAGTCAGGCAATTCTACAATCCCAAGATGCTAATATATTCCAAATGGTGCTTGTGCAAAAATACCTGTTGAGCTTATTGGGCGGCGAGCTCCTGATCTCTGTGCAGGCTGACCTACTGATGGGAAACAAGCAGAGAAGACATTGGCCCATGTAACAGCGGGGCAAATGTACACTACAACTAATCCCTCTCCGTAACACTCTATACAAATTTAATCAGTTTACTGTTTGAAGATATCCAATGGAAGTTTCCCTGAAGTCATTCATACAAAAATGAAAATACCTTGAAGTGTATGCAACAACTGTAATAATTTTAATTTTACAAGTAAAAAACAGTGCACTGTGCTTTCTGCATAAAAATATACAAAATATTAACTTCAGGAATACATGCAAAGATATTTGTACATAAACAAACAATCACATCTTAAGGTGATTCATCACTCTTATGCTTACAGTCAAACAAAACCAGCAATTAACCTGTCAATAACCTGCCAATACAACAGGTATTTTAACAATATCAACAGCTACATGTCTTGGTCACATAATAGCCATAAACAGGCTGTACAGAAAAAAATAAAACATTTTGACACAGAACTGTGAAATGTAGTAAGATATCACAAACTTCACAATGAATTCATTCCCAAAATTAGTACAAAGTATGTAGTCTAAAATAAAATAGGCTGTATGTAATTTTAAAAAGCAAGAAGGATCAGTTATTTAATGATAACTTAATTAGTAATTACTATTTTGTGTTTTTCTCTATATGTATGTCATTGTATCTTATTAGTTTTATGTGTTTGTTCGCTTTTATTGTAATTATTGTACTTTTATTGTAATAACTCTCTTGACATATCCATTATCATTCTGTAATGATTTTTAGGGTGAAATACAAACTAAACTAAACTAAACTAAACCAAACTACATATGTAAGGCAGTACAGTGTAGCTGGATGTAATGTAAGTTAAAAACACATAGTTTAGTTACTTTAGTTTATTCAATCCACTTAGTCACTGACATGACACTGGACATGTCAAAATCAGAGGAAAATTTTTATATCATGACTCAAACTTACAATACAGCAACATCAAAAACAAAAATACAATATGATATATGTAATGTAATAATGTAATACTAATTAACTAAGTAAAATTACATATCTTAGTAAAAAAATTAATTTGTAGGCTCTCTTTTAGGTGAAATAAATTAGAGAGGATAATATATATATATATATTTACTTATTCGGGATCCTGCAGTGAACTCACTATAGTTTATTCCCCAAGTCTAGAGACCTAGACACTTTGGGAATACATGATTCAGAAAACCAAAACCTTGCAAGATTATATGTATAGTATCTCTGAAAGCAAACAATACCATGACAGTGACATACAGAAGAACTCAGTTCATCTCTACACTTCTGTTTTCTTTTCCTTTCTTCACAGAAATATCATTTCTAAAAAGTTACCTCATATATTACATGACCATCATTTAACTTTGTACTATCTCAAAGTTTTTCAAAATATTACCAGCTACAATGAGTTTCCTGCACGATCCTGCATAAGAGAATACATATACATAGTCCTATCTGATTAAACCACACCCATAAAAAGAGAGCCTATGATTTTATTCTTTATTTAGATATGGAATTTTACACAGATATGTGTTTTTAACCTGCATCACACACAGCTACACTCTACTGCCTTACATGTATATGCTTTCTAAAATTATATACAGCCTATTTTATTTTGGACTACATATTTTATACTAATTTTATGAATGAATTCATTGTAAAGTTTGAGATTACTTACTACATTTCACAGCTGTGTGCCAACATTTTCATTTTATTCTGTACAGCCCAATGATGGCAATTAATGTGGATGAAACATGTAGCTGTTGATATTGTTACAATACATGTTGTATTGACAGACTATCTGTTGGTTTTATTAAACAACTGCACGTTTTAAACAGCCTCCCAAAACACATCACATGAACAACACACAGGCAGACATACTGTACTTGCATAGGTGTTACTACTCCATTTTCCCATTACTATCATTACATAAAATTCCAAATTTAATACCATGTACACAGTACAATGCAGAACATGAAAATATAGATAAAATATGTACTTCAAGTTAATGTCACATACTGTTATATTTATTTTGTTTGTGGTTTCTTTAATAAGGTTTACTATTATACAAAGACAAATATGTGGTATGGATCATATAGCTTTCTCCCATCCCTCTAACAAATTGCTGGACCCAAGAATTGAATTTTTAACAAACGTATGTTAATTCACAAAATTCAGCAAAAATACATCCTTTCAAAATGATACCAAGATTCAGAGACAGGGAAAGAGGAGTAAAAAGGAAATGTGTGGAGCAAAATATGTAAGCCATTACAAATAATCCAACAAATAGTATTAGGAACCTGTGAAAGTGTTTTTATAGTGATCATAAGTTACATAAATATCGAACTATAATGAGTATGGTGACACAGTGAACTTATGGATGTGAACTAAATGTAGTTTGAACCCCTGATGATGGTCTAGACAGACCGAAACATATCTAGCGGAAAGTTGTAATTACTATTAAAAATTGATAGTGAAGGTGCATTTGGTTGGTTTAATAAACACTGTGAAACACAATTTATGCTCTACACACAGAAACAAGGTCCACACACAGATTAATGATGTAGCCTGAAAGAATGACCGTTTCAATCATTGAAAACAATAGAGATATGTCTTGTGGCCTCTTCTGAAAAGTTAGCTCACCCCTGGGTTAAGCCAATAATGACAATTTTGTCCAGAGTTCTTTGTGAATACTTTGGTTTGAAGGAAGTTCAATGCAATTTGAATTTGAAGAAGGGAAGAATTTTTTACAATATCACTTCAGGACAGAAAACAGAAACAGTAAAGTCTTTTTTTTAATAATTATGCTGTGCACTAATTTCAGTTAATTTTCCAAAAACAAAATTGTACAATTCATCACTAATATGGCATAAATACATTTGCCCTGAACCAATTTTATCAGAATTCTGTGAAAATATGTGTACATACCTCCTATTGTCCTGTGGAGACATCTCCTCTAATTGGTCATTGGTTTCCTGTGCGAGTCTCAATGCCAGTTCATGATCTCTCCTTTCCTGTTCCAGCTGCTCTCTATAATGAGCATCCTCTGAAGCTTCCTTTTCTAGTTGAGCCTGTCAAAAGAGCACGTAACTATTTTCATATATATCAAGTGTATGAAATTAGGCAACATGTATGTTTTCAGTGAAGAATAAACTATTCCACTTCTCTACTGACTACAGTATAGTGTTTATTTCAGTGTTAGCACTGACAAGCTTTACACAAAGCAACCAGCTTCCTACATGCATAGTCTGTGACAATTTTCTCCTTCAGTGAAGGTCAGTTAAAGTTTCTCTTAAAACCTGTTGAAAGACAGAGAATTTAATTACATGGGCCCATAATAACATACATTTAATATGCTGAAGAAAAAGAGTTTTCCACTTTGCACTGCCTTTTGTGATACATGGTAATCAGATACACTTTATAATGTAGCAAGTATCACAGCCAGTGTAAATACGTTACTCAAAACAAAATGTTAACTGAAAAAAGGTAACCGAGTTGCTGGCTGAGTGGTTAAGATATTGAATGGCAAAAGATAAACCTGTCTCAGTTGGACCTAACCAAATATTTACAGAAATTAATGATTTTACATGAATTTGGAAGGAAAATTCTATTGCCTGCAAGTGCTTTACTTTTTTATTTATGAAGAATTTGTACATATTTAAAAGGCCTACTGTTATCCACATTTTTATAATTCTATATTGACTAGCGCTAATTGTTCTCCTACATCAGTTGGTGGTCTTGTTTTGTGTTTCTAGGCCATTTGGTAGATACGTGCATATCGGCATTTAAGAGGAATGTATTGCCTCCATTTTCACAGCAACTAAATCTGGTTAACGTTGATGCTGAAGTGGTTGGGAAGAAAGGATTTTGTTGGTTAAGTGGGAAAATTTAAGGAAATCTGGCCAATCACAGCTATGGGGGATGGGAAAGACTAGGCTAATGCCAAGCCAATGGGAGTGAGTTCCAAGAACGGCCCTTTTCAGGGTCAACAGTGGGGAATGTGCAGGTGGACGGATGCGAGTTGTTAGCGTGTGAATAGCCCTTTTCAGAGCCTGCAGATGGGAAAAGGTGCACATCATCTGCAGCCTCAAAGAACAAAACAGTTTCACTCTAACACCCGCATCAAATGATGGTCACCACACATGTTGGCTGACTTGCACTAAACAAAACTAACCTGAAGAGCTGCAGCTACCTTCTTGTCTTCTTCATCTTGCCTCCTCCTCTCTTCTTCTTCTGCCTTACGACGAGCCTCCATTTCAATTTTTCTGAAAACAGGAATTTTACTTATATTTAGATAATGACTACTTCATACTTTGTTATCAGTGATGTATGAATATGTGTAACTGTATCTCACATTTATTTACAGCCTGATTCTTTGTTAACCTGTAGAAAAGTAATTCCTTATGCCATTTGTATCCTTTTCTAACAAATTAATGTCAATAGCATATACCAAGTATCTGATTTAGGCCAGCCAATTTCAGTTGTTCCTGCATTTCTTCATCTTTCATGACGGTATGTTTTAGTGGGGAAAAGTAATACCGTGTTTTAACTCACTATAAATTTGAAATTCATCAGATGTTTATTTACACACACTCTACATGGCTTATGTACACACATTTCAGTCATGCTGTGGTCTTCCTAGTTGCACCACTAGACTGAATGGCCTGGGTAGAAGAAGGAGCAGTAATTTTCCATAAGACAAGTTTTCACCACAATGTGCTTTTAATCACACACATTACTAACAACGTGAGACATTCTTGCATACTTACTTTCTTCTGTTTTCTTCTTCTTCTCTTTTCTTTCTCTCTTCTTCTTCTTTGCGCTTCTTCTCCTGTTCCATTTCCTCTTGGATCTTCCTTAGACGTTCTTGCTCTTCAGCATTCTTCTGTTCCTGAACCTTCTTCTGAAGCCGATTCATTTGGCTGTTCATCACGTTCATGAGCTGCATGTACTCTCTATCCACCTCTGTAGGTGTGATCTTTTCTTCTCTCTGTCAATCAAAATAATAATTATTGTAATTAAAACAAGAACTAAGATATGACAAGATAAGATAAGACATGCAGAGCACAGAATAAGAGCCAACTCCAGACTCTCCAAGCACACTTCTGAACACAAGCACAACATATAAATTCCTGAAACACTCACTCACATACACACATACTTGTACACAGAGGGAATGATTTGTTCAAGGCAGAACTAACATCAGTTTTCTACCCCTCTTTTTATTTTGTTCATCCCACATCTTGTTACAAAGTTCATTGTGTAAACATAACATTTTTGTTTATAACATTTTAATATGGATCCTACTCATTCATTCTGTAGTCTCTTATGACAGGTCTGTAGACTCTTCCAAATTGAGTTCTCCACAGGGTGCGATCTAGTGCTTCCTCTTTCAATTACCAGTATCTTCTCTTTTCCTTAAGGTCATCCAGTAGTTGCTTATGTCTTCTCCCTCATCTTCCCATCATTTCTATCCTTCCCTCTAACTTTCCTTCAATCGTGTGTTTCAGAAGGCAGTTTCTATGCAAGTTGTGACCAATCCAGTTAGCCTTTCTTCTTTTTATTGTATGTAGGATATTCCTCTCCTTCTTGACTCTGTGTAATACTTCTTCATTTCTCACACGATCGGTCCAACTGATCTTCTCCATTCTTCGCCAGCACCACATTTCAAAACCTTCCAGGTACTTCTGCTCTACTAACGAACAAAAATAAGAATATTACTGTCTTCCAGGATGTGATTCCATGTAGGTAGATAGGTACCAGTATTTCAGAGAAACATGCTGACTCATTTTTTATCCAGAAGATGGACGTAACATGTTCAACCAAAACATTGTTCCGATTTTTAAAAACCTACACACTGTAACATTCTTGAAAACACTACTCTACATAGTAAGTGCCATCATGAGAAACTCAAATCTCACACAAAAATAATTTTGTGCAAAACGTCTAAACCTAGCTACAATTGCTCATCTACCAAATCAGAAATATTTCATGTTATTTTCAAATAAGAAATATTAGCACCACAAAACTTGCATACATTTCAAAGGCCCATTTTCATAAAAAAAAGCTCCAAAATCCTACAAGGAATGGTGTTTTTGTTGGCTCCATCACATTTTTATGTTAATGATAGTACAAAATTAAGAATTATAACAGTGAAGTGACCTTATTCGCTTTAAGTTTTACGTAACACAGAATGCACACAGATTGTTAACCCATATACTGATGTTCCTGAAGGTAAGTGGTTATTGCTGTGCATGAGGTTAAAATGGAGGAAAAATTAGGCACAAACTGTTTTACAGTAATTTTGTCTCCACAAATACATTACTGATTACATAATTTCAAAGAGTATTCATTATAAAAATGTGTAAATGAATTTTTCTCTCTTTTATGAAAAGAACATATTTAGCATAATATAATGTTTTGTGTGGACACTGAAAACTTGTGTCATGATATTTTTGATCTTGAATGCTGGCAATTTTAGTGATTGCTTGAGATACAAAAAATTTAACAGTGTGGCACAATAAATCTTATAGCTAATTGGATATGTTAAGATTTATGATAAAAGCAGCAAAGTCCAGGATGTCATAACACCTCCTGCTAGCATGCAATAGCATTGCAGCCATGCCAGATCCACATGTCACAAAAGCAGTAAACAGATTAATAAATTATATCTCTACGATTCCTTATCAGATTGGTATTACCTTAATTTTCTCTACAGCAGAAGTCATGTCTGTTTGTAAGGTCTTCAACTCTGATAAACAAGATTGCTTGTCTTTCTTCAGCTGGCCAATCGAAGCCTCCATCTGTTTTAGTTTGTCCTGTAAGTTTGAAAATTGTTATGCTTTATTAACATCACAGGTAAATGACAGGTTTTTCTTTTGTTACATACATACGTACATACATATATACATTCCATGGATCCATAATTTTGTCACAAGACAAGAGGATGTGGAATAAGTCATAACATACAAAATCATACAAAATGTACATTGCAAAATGCTTTAAACATTCTATGTGCAGTCTTAGACGTCAGTATTATAGGTTAACAGTACTCATAAGAAATTCATCTACAGAGTAAAAGGAGTGTGCATTTAAGTATCTTCTTAGTGCTGCTTTAAATTGTGCCTTTTCATTCTTAAGATTTTTGATATTACGTGGTAAGCTATTGAAGATCCTGATACTAGAATAGAATGCACTTTTCTGAAAGCATGATAGGTTGGCAATTGGTCTATGAAGATGGTGCTTATTCCTTGTATTAATACTGTGTATTGATGAATTTGTTTGAAAGTTTTCTTGATTATCAACGAGGAAGTTCATTAATGAAAATATATATATTGGCATGGAAGAGGCAAAATCTCCAGTTTTTTAAATAGACTTCTGCATGAAGTCCTAGGATGTGGTATGCCTATTCCCAATTCTTTGAAACTAATTATCATAAGACAAAAATAATGCAGAATATAAACAATAAGATAAACTCTGACAAGAAAAAGTAAATACACTGTTCACAAATTTTATAGTTTTAATCTGAATTCCCAGTCATGTGCAATGAGTTTCCAAGATGTGACAAACAGACATATCATGATAGGCTGACATTATATTTGAGTCTTTCTACTCAAAATAACCACATAAAATGTTTAAAATAAACTCCTCAAAACTATCACATAATTTACATAATGGTACTTATCTATTGTCTGGTAAGAAAAATTATTTTGGCTTTCATAGGATGATATTTCACTGCTGTGAAAGTTGCTAATGTCATCCAAATGGGAAGATAACCCAAAGTACGCCAGTTGACAGCAAAATGTAGATGGCATTACCTACATTATCAACTTCTAGGGTTATCTACCATCAATCACGATGGTAAATGACAAACGGAATGAGTAACAGACCCTGAAGCAATCTTTAAATGAAACATTCATGTACATGCAGACTGGAACACATCGGACAGAAGAGACGTATGGCACGAGTCAGAATATTTTTGTGAGTACACACACTGAGATCGGATTTCTGTCCATGGAATGATAATGAAATAAAAAAACTACAATTATTAGTGCTTAATACAATATCATAATTTCAGTTTTGACTACCATCCTCCCCCGTGTAAAAAACTGATTTGAAAATCATTTAATATTAATGTATGAACTACAAATATTATGTGACAGCAACTGGGAAACTGGAAGCATGGAGGATGAAGCAGCTCATAGATCTGACTGAAGTCAAAATTTAAGTCAAAGTCTCATTTGTATTAACTAAATTGCATAATAAAATTTCGGTTGCATTTTGTGCAATCAAAAAGAGTTCTTTATTGACAGTCAACTAAAGAATACTTATGCATCAGATACATTTGGGAGAAGTGTAGTGCACTTCAGAGATTGACTTAGTATCATCATGCAAGATTTATCCAGCATTCTTCGAAACATGGTTAAGATTATATGCAGATGGAATTCTTGGCAATAATTAGTGTGTTACAATGGTGGGCCTTGTGAACAGTAAATAAATATTTCAGTTCTATAAAATCAATTTCTTGACAAGTTGAGAGACTATCACAGAATTTCAAGGAAGGCCCTCAACTATTAGGCTGGTGGGTTTGACACATCTATTGACAGGTTAATAAATATAAAAAACAATGTACCTTTAGACTCTCTATTTTTGCAATGCCTCTGTACCTTGGCTGATGAACTCTCTTGGCAAGAAACATGCGAACATTTTTCTGAATTGTTATCAGGCATGCCCTTCGATAAAGAATCTTGTATTTCACTGAAAAGTAAAACATCCCCTCCATTATATACCCATAACTTGCTACAAAATAAACAGATACCAGTAATGCAGCAACAGAACTTCCAGGGACATATTTATACAAGTTGAAAGAATTTTATTGTGAAACCTCCTGATAATGTCTGATAAAGAGGTCCTTTATCACAATACTTTCTTGTAATGATACACAATTTATGTCCTAGCCTTCTAATCTATGTGCACCTAAAAATTAAGCTATACTTCATAGCAACATTCTAGCATGTTTACAAATGACAGAAGTAAACAAGAGAGCAGTTCCCTGTCTAAGCAGGCAAGTATTAATTCATTTCAAAATTCTAAACCAGAACAGGACAGGCCTAATCCACAGCAACAGATGAAGATAATGGGGCAAAGATATAAACACTGTAAAAAATAAAACCCATAAAAAGGAGGATGTGGGACATAAAGGTGTAGTAAACACCATTCTTTCTGTACCGCAGGATGGATTCCCCCCCCCCCCAGAAAATATTGTGTACATTTTCCTGCCTCTAATGGTCCAAATGTGCATCAATATGACCCTCAAAGCAACTGAGATTCTTGCTGGAGGGATAAGAGTGGTTATCACATGGCTCATCCTTGGTCAGAAAGAAACAAAGCTGCACAGTGCCATGCACTAGTTGTTCAGTAGCATGCAGTAATACTGAACCTGTTGAAAACACATTTATTCCCAGGATGTGTAGTAAACGGATGAGGATTTCATATACTGTAGGTTTAAAATTAAATGTGATAAAGTATGTGAAAGAGCATGGTAACAGGACAGCCAAAAAGCATTTTGGTGTACCCCAACCACGTAAATGATGCATGGAGAATGAAAGGGGAAGAGTTAAAAAAAGCACACTGCAAAATGTGCCCAACCTAGAAGCAGAGGTGAGGGACTAGATAACAGACTACAGAAACAACAGATTTTCTGTGTCTTCTAAAATGATCATTTTTGAAGCAAGAAGTTGGGTGGTCACATAGAGAATCAATGACTTTGCTGGGACAGTTTCTTGGTGTTAACAGATTTATGAAGAAGCATGGGCAGCAGAACATGGGACAATGGAAGCCTTGAAAGAATGTGAGTTCAGTAATGCCCTTGATTGTATTGAAGAACATGTGGTTTTGGAAGACAAAGTTTAGACAACAGCACAAACAGGAATGATCAGTGTGATGGTAGTGATGAAGATTTTAGGGGATTCTATGACCAGTAGAAACTTCCCGTTGCACTGCCATATTGTTAAGAATCTGTGAATTTGAGTTTCAAATGTGCACAAAATATTTCTTCCCTAAATCTGCACTATAAAATCTTTTTGTCTCTTATGGTCTGGAAAATACTACATATTAGTTCTTATTTTAGCCTTCTGAGTTTGACTCCATGCAGTCTGGTAGGTGGGTACCAATATTTTACAGGAACATACAGTCATCTCGAAAAGAGAAGATACTGGAAATTGAAAGAGGAAGCACTAGATCACACCCTGTGGAGAACTCGCTTTGGAAGAGGCTACGGACCTGTTGTAAGACAGAGAACAGAATGAAAGAATGAATGAATGAATGGTCATCTCCAGTGTTATATATTATAGAACTGTGGTACATACCTACCAGATTACATGGTGTCATAACCCATAAAACCACATCATAAATATAGAATATTCACTGCCATGAAAACCTCAAATCTTATTATAGTATATAATAAAATTGCTATCTATATACTTAATATTGTTTTCACCATGCATCTTGTATATATTAAAAACAAGACCAACTAGATGCACAATCACTATTAAAAAACTTTAATAGTACTATTACATTAAACCCGACAAGTTTCGGTCAGGTACCTGACCATCTTCAGGGGTATACTACATTAAAATGCGTAGTCCATATGTTAAACACACGTGAGAGTCACTAGAAAATCACTAAAAACTGTTTTAAAAATAGTGTTACTAGTTAGTATTACTATATTATTATTTATTATTTATTACTATATTATTACTATTACTGTTACTATATATTATTACTATATTAGTACTATTTTTAAAACAGTTTTTAGTGATTTTCTAGTCACTTTAAAACTGTGTTTTGAAAAACTTTATATACGACTAGACCTTATAGGCTCATATCTCACGTGTGTTTAACATATGGACTACACATTTTAATGTAGTATACCCCTGAAGATGGTCAGGTACCTGACCGAAACATGTCGGATTTAATGTAATACTACTATTAAAGTTTTTTAATAGTGATTGTGCATCTAGTTGGTCTTGCTTTTAATAATTAATGCTATCTATATAATTTGTAATTCTTATGCCTATTAGCACTCACAGTGTCAGTATTATTGTACATAAATCACTTTCACTAGCTACAAGACATGCTATAACAGTGGATGACTATTTACTGAATATAATAACTTAATAATAATGGTTATGTGTTTATGACAAGAAATATTGAAAATTAAGGAAAGCAGAGTCCATTAGGTCCTTGCAGATATCTAGGATGCTATGTCAAGCATACCAGTGTTTCACATCCATACATTATATGGCAAGACACAGAGCTTGCTAGCAAAGTATTCACACCATTTTTAAGTACAGAAAGTCCCCGACTTACGTAAGTGGGTCATTCCGCAACCCTATGCATAAGTCGATTTTTACATAACTCAAGAGCCATGTTTTGTTATATACCTTATACACAATAATAATAATTGATATAATAATAATTAATAATAATGATAATAACAATTAATAAAAAGCATAATAATAATAATTAATAATCGATACTGGAGTCACTGTCGTATTCAATTGAGGCAAAGGCAGGGGTGGGTGTGGTGGTGGTTGGAGTGGTAGTAGTGGTGGTAGAGGCACAAGAAGTTTCTACGTATGTCAGAGCTACGTAAGTCGGGGTCCGTTTGTACAACCTACAAAATGTTACCTACACTTAATAACAGATAGGGCACACCACTGTGTTTTCTTCCACCTTGATGTAACAAGCCATTTCTGGACCCCAGAAATCATACTAGTCAAGTGTTCAGGTTCAGATTTCATGATAGTATCAAACTGTACAAATTTTCCTGGTCGGAAAAACACTCTTGTCACACCAAAACGGTAATCATTCTCTGTCATTCCCAGCGCTTGCAGCAGTACCTGGCAGATAGAAGAATATGCAAACATATATATAGTGATACAGTACATACAATGCCAGCTTTCATGTAGATAGTTATACCTATGGCTGTTTATTTTGGGGTTTTCCACTGTCCGTTCTTTATGTAAAAACCACAATGTTAAAGAAAAGTGTTATACCTCTATCTTTCAGTGGAAGGGATATGAAAAAATTCCAGCTCTGCCAGTCACCTTAGTGCAGTTACTCTCACAAGTGGCACAACTGTGTAGGACCCTATTGATGCCCATCTTCACTAGAAAACATTTCCAAAATGTTGTGGCTGATATATAAAGAACTAGGATAATGGACGAAGTCCAAATAAATAGCCTTAAAAGTTGTCACACCATTGTGAAATAATTTTAAATTTATAAAATGTTGTTTTTGATCAAAAAATCTAAGGTTTTTACTAAATGCTTTGAAGTTACATGCACAGTGGAACCTCAATTTAGGTTTTCTCTGATCAACTGTGATTTTTAACATAAAGCAAATAGAATCTTAAATGGAAGATTTAATGCTAAGTTTATTAACTTGGAATCACTAAAATTGAAAGTTAAGTGTGAGAAATCCTGAACTAAGACAAGAAAAATTACACGGGAGATTCCACTGTGTAGAAAGGTTATTCTGACACTTGTATTTATTGCACACAGCTGTGTTCTGATATAATAAATGAATAAAATTCAATGCCCTTGCAAACACATTTGATTTTCTTAACAGCTCATGTATACAGGGTTATACAATAAGACTACATGTTTCGGCTTAAAAGACCGAAACATGTAGTCTTGATTGTATAACTCTGTAGACATAAGTTGTTAATAAAATCAGGTGCGTTTAAAAGGACACTGTGTTATATTTATTGGTTTTTCTGGTATGTAATTGTCACAACCCATAAATGCTATGCAGAAAAATCTTTTCCCATACATAATTAGGGCTGCCTTAAGATTACATAGCATAATACAAGGTTCTGAAATACACAGCTATTCAGTTTTTTTTAACTGGTCAAATTCAACTACCCTCTGGGACTGAATGCCATCTCCCCGCCAGAAGACTCTCACTGTACTGTCAATAAAATAAGATCTCTCAAACATAAAAACTCAACAGGTTATGATAATATTTCTAGCAAAATTATAAAATACTGTACGATGGAAATAAGTAAACCACTTAATTATATATTTAATTATTCACTACAAGTGGGCATCTGCCCTGAAAGGTTCAAGTACTCGGTAATTAGACCTATATATAAAAAAGATGACAAAACCAGAATGACAAACTATAGACCAATATCACTATTAATAACTTTCTAAAAAATTTTAGAAACCATAATGTTGAACAGGCTGAATCAGCATTTACAAACAAACAGCATTTTGGTGCCTGAACAATTTGGATTCAGGAAGGGTATTACCATTCAACAGGCTATTTTTACCTTGACAGATTCCATTCATAATGCATTAAATCAACGGCAGCAGGTAGGGGGAATATTTTGTGACTTATCTAAGGCATTTGACTGTATTAATCACAAAATTCTTATTGATAAATTACACCACTATGGAGTATGTGGTGTAAATATAAAGTGGTTTGAATCCTATCTAGCAGATAGGAAACAAAGGGTGGATATAATATCTCCAAGTCAACAGCAGAAGGTCTCATCAAGATGGGAAGAGTCAAAGTATGGGGTCCCCCAGGGATCAATTTTAGGACCACTATTGTTTATAATCTACATTAGTGATTTACCTTTCCATATAAATAGTGATTCTAAATTGGTGTTATTTGTGGATGATACGAGTATAATAATTACTGCCAGTAATCTAAATGACTTGCAAACTAAAGCAGAACATACATTAACACAAATAAATGAATGGTTTGCAGCAAATGGATTAACATGTAACCTAGATAAAACAAATGTATTCCACTTCAAATCAAATTATCTTCAAAGCAGCGCAATTCAAATATCATGTCAAGGAAAAATGGTTAAAGAAGCAGTAGATACAAAATTTCTTGGATTACGTATAGACAACCATATGAAATGGAAGACACATACAGATTTAATTTTACCAAAACTTAGCAGGGCTTACTTTATTCTAAAAACACCGTGCATCTTATCACAATCACTATTTAAAAACACCAACTGGATGCACTTTTTATTTTAAAAAACTGTATAGTTCTTTAAAACATTTTAATAAAACCCAAAACATATGTCGGGTTTTATTAAAATGTTTTAAAGAACTATACAGTTTTTTAAAATAAAAAGTGCATCCAGTTGGTGTTTTTAAATAGTGATTAGCAGGGCTTGTTATGTAATTAGATCCATGTATTTTCTCAACTATATATCCACACTTAAAGTGATATATTATGCTTATTTTCATGCCATAATGGAATATGGTATCATATTTTGGGGAAACTCACCATTGAGTAGGAAAGTTTTTCAACTACAAAAGAAAATTATATGAAATATGACAGGATCTACATTTAGGGCATCATGTAAACCATTATTCAAAACATTAGGAATTTTAACTATGCCATCTCCGTATATATTATCTTTAATAACCTTTTTGACAAGTAACTTAGAATATTTTACCTTTCAATCTTCAATTCATTAAATAAATACAAGAAGAAGGGTGCAGATGAAAAACCAATAGCTAATCTTACATCTTATCAGAGAGGTGTATATTATGCCAGTAAAAAGACATTTAATGCACTACCTGTATCCAATGCGAACCAAGTAACAAATAGGAAGTATTTCATAAATGAACTAAAAGGATTTTTACTTGATAAATCCCTCTATACAAATGAAGAATACTTCACTTATATGCATGGGATGAGGACTGGTGATGTTTTCTAGGGATGTTGTCTAGGGATCATAAGCTTTATTGTATAATCATTATGTCTTTTATTTGTCTATGTTTTGGTTGTTGCAACTGGACTGTGCATGCTGGGCTGGGCTGTGTACGCAATAACTGTATTTCAGTTTACTACTGACCATTGAATGATAAGAAATGTGTAAGATTATTAAGAGTTTTATTGATTAATTTATATTTTAATGATGAAATCTTAACCTGTTTGTCTTTCGCGTCCATATGAAATATTGCTTTACGATGAGTGTATGATATTTATATTATTTTATCGTATAGTGTGTGGCATTTTGTTGTTTTGTATTACACCAAATTTGTATGTATGTATTCCAATGTCATTTTATGTTATGTGTGATATTGTGTGTGTCCAATATGACACGATTGCTGTGCAATCATATATTATTATAATGACATGTTTCATATCCTGAGCTGTTGGTCTACATGATGGATCTATGAAATGTATGTAATGTAAATGTAAAAATGTAACAATGTAAATGTAAATGCAGTGCCTAATTTTGTGCTCCAACATTCTCATCACTGCCATGTGTACAGCTCATGGGTTGCGAAAATAATGTAGTTTTAATTACCTTACAGAAAACTCTAGGCTCCAACTTTGCCAATTTGGGAGGCAGGTATTTAGAATACAGGTTGTACAAATCTGTGAAAGGAACTCGAGACGGAAAGCCATTCTGCATCAGCTCCATAACACTTGTCATGCCTGAACATTCCAATTGTGATAGAATTGAACCTCCTTCAAATTGGTGATCCACCATTTTTTGGTTCGGTTTGATACATCGTATGAAATTTGTGCCCTGCAAAATGTAGAACTGTATTGCAATTATACATAACAACAAATTTATTCATTGATAAAAAATAGCTGAATCCTTATTTGGAAAAGGAAACATCCCCACTTAAAGGAACAGGATGTATTCCTCTTCAAATCAGTTTATTCAATAGCAATCAGTATTCTTCCCAGTGTTAGAACACAGTTGGCCCCATACAGGCATCACAGAACAAACTTTTTCCACCGATCCTACTATTCTGACAAATATGGAGCTCAGCCCTTGCAAATATGACAATAAACCTTTGGGTTCAATAAAAGATGAGGAATTTTTGTGCCACTGCATGATTATTAGCTTGTCAAAATTGAATCTTCTTTCCAACATCAGTGACTGAGCAAGTGAGTTAGGAATGTGATAAATCAATTCCCCCTAAAACTGATAACATAAATTCTTATATTGTGATACTTTATGGCATTCATGTCCAGTACTTTATAGCATCTGATTCTGGAAGCACATATCTAAGTTACATACTACAGTAAATTATTTTAAGCTTCAGGTGAACATGACAATGCTTTAGCAAAATTTTATTGAAAGTGATGAAATGAATACCAAATCTTGAAAAGACTTAATTAGATGAAGTAAATCAACTTTCAAGATATTCCATGCACACAGCCTGAACATGTTCAGTTGTCTGTCCTCAGGTTTATCTTCCAAATTATTTGGATTCAACTGGGTGTGTGAGGTTTATGATGTACACAGGCATCTTTGCAACTGATTTCACATGTGGCCAGTAGATTTCCTACTTCATGTAAGAAAGCAGACAATTTCTTTTTTTATTTATTAAGTACATGTTAAATAAAGACTATGTTTAAAATACATGATACATATCTCAGTAACACACACACACACATACATATGTATGTGTATATATATATATATAAGGGGGCACGCGGTGGCGCAGTTGGTTGAGGCACTGCACTACAAGCTGGAAGGTCACGGGTTCGATTCCTGATGGTGTCATTGGAATTTTTCATTGACATAATGTTTTCGGTCACACTATGGCCCTGGGGTCAACTCAGCCTCTAACAGAAATGAGTACCAGGAATATTTCCTGGGGTAAAGGCGGCTGGTGCGTAAGGCTGACAACCTTACCACCTTCATGTGCCGATTGTCTAGAAATCTGGGAGCCTCAACCTCCTGGACCCCTAAGGGCCTGTCCAGGACTGTAATGGGATTGCTTATATATATATATATAAGTCATGTACCGTGCATTGACAACAGCTTAATTTCTGCTCATTGAATTAAAATTTTAATTCGTGTGAATTTCTTAGCAAAGAAGTTTAACTATAACATTCTTTACAACAAGCAGGACAGGGAATGATAAATGTTTTCATTACCAGTCCTCTGCATTGTGTTTAACTGCCTGTTGTTTGTATTACACACAACACTCCAAACTTGAAAACAAGAAGTCAGAACCGTGACTGTTCTTGCTGATATGTACCACAATAATATGAATTTTTTGTAATCTGGAGAGCAAGTATATGTTACAATAGAAGATGAGAAACATTTCCATAATGTTTCAGAACTCACAGTGCTCTTGAGCTTGTCCATCAATTCCCCTAGCTGTGTTTTAAACTTTGATCCAACACTTATGAAAGTTAACTTTCCTTTTTGTTGACTCAAATTGGATGATGATGTAAACAAACTTTGAAGGAATGGGTTCTTGCTCTCTTGGATCAAACCTTCCAATGAAGCGTGGAGTGCATCATTGTTCTTTTCAATAAACTGTCCCTAAATTAACAACAGAAATTTAAAACATTAATCAGTATAATATCATACATGATATTCTTGTAGGTTTACTCAAGAGACCCAATTTATTTTATTATTATTATTTTACCTGACAACTATTGCTAGTCACATCCCATCAGCTTGCTTAACTTTTAAACCCAAAGAACTTTGAAATGCAAAAAATAACATGTGTGTTTAATTTGACACAAGTCTGTGAGCTGAAGAAAAATATTTCCAGTGCCTTCTTTAAATATGGTGAGTAAAAACCTAATATTAACTGCAATGCATTGAACTAATATGCATGGACTTCAATGCAGGGCAAGCTGTAACAGTGGTGAGAATTGTACTGCCTGTCACCATGCAAAATGGTTCAAATGTAGACTGGATGCCAGTTGTCAGGTAAAATAACATCCCTGTAAGTTTGTTCAGTGAAATAAAATGTTTGCCTGAATAAACATCTCATATGTATAGATATTACTCACCACCTATTTACTTTAATTTCTTCTTCATCACACCTTGCTACTGCAATTTGTTATTCAGAAAACATGCACTCATTTAATAATCATCATATTTATTACACATTTATTGCCCAGAAAATTTTGAACAAAATAAATCTGAAAGTTTTATATTGCTTTCACTGTGCATTTTCCCTTAATATTCAGTAACCAAAAAATGCACAAACATAAACTACTTTATAGTTTTTATTAATATCGATGCATTCAGATTCAGTGTGCTGTTGTGTGGAGTGGTACAAGCTGATACAAGATTCAGCTTGTACCACTCTACACAACAGCACGCGTAACAACATGCTTATAATCACCAGCATATACAATACCATGATTCTGTGCATCAAGTGACAACGCTGCTATTTTAAATTTTGACTTTAACTTATACGATAAAATTATAAGTTACTATACAGTTTTACATATTTTACAAATTCAAGTGTTTTATAACTTACTTCTGAGACAAGTGTGTTCTTCGGCACATTAAACATGCAATGTGAAGTGTAGTAGCTTGTTACCCCTCTGAAGATGGTCTACGGACCGAAACACGTGTAGGGGAATGCATCAATATTAATCAAAGCTATAAAGTAGTTTATGTTTGTGCATTTGATGGTTACTGAATAAAAAATCTGAAAGTGTCTACTCTTATAAATGTCTAAAATTTTTACTACAGAAGGGCTTCCTACTTTGTTCTCACCAACTGAAGTCTGAGACCATTTGAATTTTCTGGCCTTATTCATGTTTAATTCATTGTTGTCTCAAATAAAAATGACCTGGTTAATGAGCTCATATCATATCATCATCATTTTCTTACATTTCACAATTTGCAAACTTCTGAACATTTGTCTGACTTCTTAGAGTGACATATAGTGCTAAAGGATGAGATTAAGTATTAGTGTATACTGTTGATACAGCATTCAGTAAGATTCGAATTATATTAATGTTCAAGATGACTTACAGTTCTATAGCAGACTGCTCCAGCAAAATGTCTAATCATGAACCCTTCATTATCCCTTGTGTCACGGTGTGCTTTGAGTCGTGATGTTCTTGGAAGAGCTAAACGGAAGTGTCCTGCGCACTTCTGGTGAACTTCCATAGTGAAATGTTCAGCACTTGGTTTTGGAAGCTTTGATTCCTCATCCAGGATGCCAAAGATTCCAGTGCCCTTAGCCTCTATCAAATCTGTAAAATAAGTGGCAATTGCAAAGCCATGTAGCATAATGAAATCAAACAGCGAAAAAAAAAATTACTGTTTAAATTTATACTATAGATAAGTATATATACTGAGCACATCACCACTGCCCTTGTAAAATGTCACAAGTTCCTGATCATGTACAACTAAGGATCCAACAATCACAAAGGGAAAAAACTGCATTATACAGTAGAGGTAGTTCCTGAATTATGCCCTAGTTGTGTTCCTGAGAAAGCGGGCGAATATCAAAAAAGGAGTAAATCAAAGATGATATTCCCATGAGAAATAATGCAGTAGGTAGAGGTTAGGGAAAATCATACACTTGACAGCCTTTTCATATATGGTATATATACATGTATGTATTTTATTATTATTGTATTACTGAAAATAATAAATAAATAAAAAATGTAGTGCTAGTTGTGATCCTTGATTCATGTAATCAACATATTTTCTGTATGTTACATAATGAAATTTCTTAAAGAAGAAATTATTAGTTGTCACTTCGTTCAGTTCCTCACTTAGCACTTTTCAGCATTATCACAAATTGTGCATACTGTACTCTTGACCAAGCCAACAGCACGGCAGATTAATAATGTGTTCACGTTTTCAAACTAATTTCTCTTCAATACAAATTGCCTTTCACTGTTTTTTCAGTGGGGCTGCACTAGAAGATGCAAATTTACATCTATCGCCAATTTCAATAAGAAAAACTAAATGCTGTTAAATAAAGACAAACACACCACAGAAGATCAATGTAAACTAAATAATAAATGCATGATGACTAAGGCACTTTTCAGTGTGTGCGCTGCCACTCAGCCTCATTCTACAGAGAGTTTCACACATTCTTGGCAGTGTACTAGTGCAAAGCCACCTAAAGGACATTAAACCAAAAATGAGGAGGCAATTAATTAAAGAGTGGTGTAAATTGTTAAGTAAAATTAAAACAAAATGGCATAAATAAAGGGGTGTAAATCACGAACTAGCCAATCCAGTGGCCATGCAGTCTAAGGCGTGAGTCTATGGCTGCTTTCTTACTGGGATTGTGGGTTCAAATCCCGCCAGAGGCATGGATGTCTAGCTCTTGTGAGTGTTGTGTGATGTCAGAGTCTTTGCGATGGGCCGATCACTCGTCCAGAGGAGGTCCACTGAGCGTGAAGTGTCTGTGTGTGATCGAGGAACCTCATAGAGGGGACCTAGGCCCACTACGGCTGTCAAGCCATGAAACAAAATCAAGCACTATCTATACTAACTAAACTCCATTGTCAATGTTCAGTTTATGGATCTATAATCATTTATATTTTGCAATCCAATTTGTATATACCAATGCAGTCCTGATTGTCTCTGAATTCTATCTTCGGTACTTGTAAGGCCTCTTTCTGGTACAGATCTTGTTCATCCTTTAGGATCCTCTCATTGAAAAATTGCTGTAATTTCTCATTGCAGTAGTTGATACAGAACTGTTCAAAGCTGTTAACTGTGAAATACTCTGCAAAAGTAAGTTAAATTACTCGGAGTTACTCCAATGTTAATGTAAGACAACACATGAAAAATTCAGAACCACGTTCCTCAACAAAAACACCCATATGTCTACATCAATTATAAATTAGATACTAGCCAAATAAAAAAATTAAAACTGTATAAAGCTGTGATAACACTTGTTGTTACATATGCTTCTGAAACCTGGGTACTATAGGAAAACATTACACAAAAATTATTAAGATTTGAAAGAAAGATTTTAAGGAAAATCTATGGCCCATTTAAAAACCCGGATGCAGCATGGAGATTACGAAATAATGAGGAATTAGATAGGATAATTAGAAAGCAAAATATTGTACGACAAATAAAAGCGAATAGACTTGAATGGTTCGGGCATATACAAAGAATGGAAGAACATCGAATAACTAGGAAGATAACCAAATGGATGCCAACATTATTCAACAAGCCAAAAGGGAGACCTAAAGACAGACGGTGGGACAGTGTACATGGAGATCTGAAAATTGTGGGTGTACTGGATGGGAAAAAGAGTGTTTTTGATAGAAAATATTGGCAAGGAATACTTGAGCAAGCCAAAACCCATCCAGGGTTGTACAGCTTAATAATAAGAAGATTAGCCAAATAGAACATCACAATAGAGTTACTCTAAAATACATATTAATCAATTATGTGCTTGAACTGAAAAAAGGAGAAGAAAATATATATACAGAAAAAAAACTCACACTACTTCTGATGTGTGGTGATATTTTTGTAGATAACCCACTTCCTGCTCTGAGCAGATATGTAACAAAATCACAGTGGATTTCTGTGTACTTTATAAGAATGTGGTCTCTTAAACCAACAACATTTGTATATATATATATGTACGTGCATGCATGTGCATACATGCTTACACACATACACAAAGAAGTCTTACATGTTGGGTTGAAAGTGTGATATGCAAATGCATTTTAGTGAGAGAATGAAAGGGCTGTTTGGCTTGAATGTCTGTAACAGAAAGTGGTTAGTTGGTAGCATCATAACCTAGCCACTCTAATCCTGGGGAAAGAGCCCCTACACCCTATACCCACTAAACAGGACGTTCAGCTCGTTTGCATGCAGTAGCAAAGAGAAAAATTCCTGCTACTGTCAGGAATCAAACCCTAGCCATCAAGCCTGTAGCATACTCACTATACTGAGGGAGACACCTAGGCCAATTTCAAAATAAGAATTCTTTGAATAAAGCAATATTAGGAATTAAATTAACATAATTCTATATTCACAGGAGAACATCAATTTTTTTCATTCCTTACATATTTTATTCACAAATTGTTAGATTCAACTTTTGGTTTAACATGTTTGGTTTAATCTTCACAAAAGACAATGAATTAGATAAAACAGGAGTGAAATGCCATACTCACATGAAATAGTTACATGTAAAATAGCAGACGACATTCAATTTATTGATGCTCTATTTTATCAGAGATGGGCAGAGTTCAATTTTAGGCAGTTCATTAGTTTCATGGCTTTCTCACATGGTCTATCAGATGGTATATACTAAAGCACAAGTTTACATACGAATGACAAAATGTTCCTCAAATTGCTATTAATTTCTGTATATGTTTCAAACATTTGTCAAAGTGAAATCCTGCTTATGAGTCCTGATCACAGAAATCTTAGTTGTGGAGTGTTTTGCCAATATGATTCATTCAAAATAACTCTGTCATTATTAATTGCCAACCACTCTGCATTTATTAAGGACTGTTGTAATTTCACATAAAATACCCAGAGACCCAACTTCATACACAGTAGGCATGGCATTAAATCTTCTGACTCACAGTACATTTGTCATCACAAACTGACAAATCCCTCTGAGGTAACAAGCCACAGACAGAAAAAATGAGTTAAAAATCTATTGTCACTCATGAAGGTAAGTGCACCTGCATTTCTGTTACTGTATTGTATACCTTGAAAGATAATTAGATAGAATCAAATTCGCGAATGATAATACAGGCCAAGTTCATTAGTTTACATGTAGCAAATCTCATCTTTATATGTGCTTCGAATTATTCTTGATCCCCTTTAATTTTATTTACTGAAACATGTTATTACTTCCTAATTACATTTCTTGAAGTAATAAATGCACAAATTATTATGATTTGATAGAAATACATGCCATACCAAATCCAGCAATGTCCAGCACTCCAATGTAGTAACTAGATGCTTTAAAGGGAATTGATTTGTTGATGCGCTGAACAATGTAGTCAAACAGATTACTATAAACAGCTTTGGCAAGAGCATCTCTTGCATTGTTGGCTTCATACACCTTCAGTGGAACCTGGAAACAAACAGGAAATAACGTAATAACTTCCTAAATTAAGGAGAACGAACTCTTCAAAATTAAAATTTACTCCTCTAATGCCCATAATATATGCATGTCATACAGGCACACATTGTAGCTGGAAGCCAAACATAAATTGCAGGTCCATTCTTACAGCCATCACATATCTATATGTACCATCTTATCACCATTTAAAAAAAATAAGTTTGCTGGTTCGGTGAACCCAAGCAACATAAAAAACTTATTCAAGCCCTGCGAAATTTAAAGTACTCACAGTGGTGGCTATGAATATTACTGTCTTCTGGAATGTAAAGCCATGCAGTCTGGTAGCTGGTTAACAAAGTTTTGGAGAAACCTGCAGACCCCCATCTTCACAGTTGGATTTATTTTCTATTTGGATATGAACCACAAGGATGAAAAGATGCAGTGATGCATAAATAACTTAAAAGTATAACTTTTATAATTCTGAGATACACCAGCTGGGGTCCTTAACATTCCAACAGGTCACTAGTGCACTTTACTACATATTATATGTATTACTGATGAAGTTTTCACCAGTTGAGTGGTGCCCACAAAGAGACCTACTGCTTCACTCACATGATAACTGTTCCTTTCAGACCTCCCCGGCTTGACTGCATGACTCTGGACACCAGAGCCTGCCGAAGCTCCCCTGAATCCACTCCCATTAGTTTGGCTGCTATTGTTAGAGACTTCTCAGAGCTAGCACATACTTGACATCCACCTTTCTTATCCTCAGGATTGTCTTCAAATGCAACATTTCCCAAGTGAAGTACTGAGGCTACCATGGTATATATGTTAAGTCGCTCAACATCACTCAGGCCCAGTCGGATCAGTGCCTAGAAAAGAAGGAATGGAAATGAATTTTAAGGGCAAATAAAAAAAAAATACACTGCCACTATGGGCATTATGCAATACTGAATGAGATTATGTATGATATATTGCAGGAAGTCTCAGAGGGAGCAATTACTGCACTTTAAGGCTGTACTCTGGTATTTGTTGAAGGAACAGAGATAAATCATAAAATGGCCTGTTACAAGAACCATTCCTCTGACCATGTTTCGAGTATACATATACTTCATTTGCTTTCTATATGCTACCCATCTTCCTAAGATGTCAAAATATATGTTTCGCTGGAGAGGTACTTGTTTTTGCATATTTCAAAATTTAAGTTCACCTACAAGACATGAGTGTCAGGGAAATAATTAGTCTGTACTTTACTCCATTAAGCCGGCTGCAATGGCTGGGAAGGACATGATATTCATGCATAATTATGGTGAAAGATTGTTTTTGGGAGGCCGTAATATAGATTTCACTGATCTTAAGAAAACTAAGGGTGTTGATGTGAAATGGATTTAGGTGACTCAGGACACAGTCTGAAGGTATTAGTGCAGGGAAAGCTTCTCATTCCAGTGACAGGGTCAGTTACAATTCAGACTTACAGTATCCATATTAGTGAAGTCCTCTACATCATCCAACATTGTATCTCGAAGTCCTCCTTTTGTTAGATGACTCTGACTCTTGTGACTGTTGTTCAATTTCTTTTCAGATGTACTAGTAGTAAAGTACTGTGTGCATCCATGGTTTAAATACTATTAAAGAAAAGAATCGTAATTACAATCACTCCAAGGAGATGATGTATCACATAATTGTGTAAAATAATACCAGCATAAGAAAAAAACAGACAAGAAATTTGCAGCACTTCTTCTATGCCATCTATTTGTTTGATGATTACATTTCAGAAATTAGATTTCTACCTACTTAAAACAGTGTAAAAAATTAGAGTGAATTCTTGTTGTATCACACAGAAGTTTTACACACTTTAGCAACAATATATCAGGTATATGATTTACAGTTATCTATTTTATAGTCCATTGACTTCTTGGTTTTGACAAACCATCTCTCAGAATGCAAGTCTGCAATTTAAGACCCTTACCCATCTTAGGCATGGACAAGTCATTTTATAATATTACTGACATCTGAAATATCAAAACTATAGAGTAACTTTTTGCTGAGTATTGGATAACATGGTGAGCACTTATGAACTTTGTAATGCACCATGAAAGGCAGGAAATATCAGACACATCAAAGTGACTGTTAGCTTCTCAAGAAGGATTCTGCTCCATGGAATTACTTGCAGTTTTAACTGTGTTTGATGTAGCCATGGACTAAATTGCTATGGAAGGGCAAAGTGATTTTAACGTAATGCAAACAATATGTGATATGCAGGCTAAACTTACATGAAAGTCATCAGGTTTGGTGATGCTGAGCTGTTGCCGAAGCTTGTCTGGTGCTCCAGCACACAGGAGGTAGAACACATGGTAGTTACGTTCATGTTCACTCTGGCGACAAATACGTGACTTTTCTAACAGATAATGAGAGATGAACCCACCAACCACCTGACAGCGGCTATCAAAATGTACCTCGATGAACTTGCCGAAACGACTACTATTATTGTTTCGTGTTGTTTTGGCATTACCAAATGCTTCCATGACAGGATTTGCTAAAGCAGATAAAAGTTATGCATTATTTAATACAACTTAACTTAATAATTGTTGTAATAAACTTGAACTTATGGCAGGTTTCCAAATACCCAATGGAGGAAGAGCAGAAGCCAGACGAAGACAGAGGAATAGGAATGTCAGAAAGGTAAAGTTCCTCTCTTTTTTTGTTCAAAAGAATTCTTCTATTATTAAACAGGCACACCAGTAAAATCACATTCACATAGTCATATTACTATTGCACAAAAAAATTTGATTCTCTTAAAGATTATAATTGTCATAAATATTCTCTAATATAAATAGGCAATATCTATCAAAATATTTTAAAAATACTTTATATTTAATTGCAGCTTCAAGTGAAGTTTTAATTAGTCTTTTTCAGAAAATTAGCCTACATAAAATCTACAAATTTTAGTGAAGAATTCGTAAAATCAATTTCTTCACCATTCATTCATCCACATATACAAACTATGAAATAATAGTGTGCAATTCATACACAATTATGGTCTGCACAGAAGTGTAAATAATTACTGTACGTTCACATACCCTGGACATGAAAAGCTTTCTGTCTTACAGTTAAAAAAGATGGAGTTTTAATAACTATCAATTGTTTTAAATACAAACTATGTATCAATATAAATAGACAACTTTTCCTAACAAGCGAACTGCTAATGAAAATTTATTTATCTCTGAAGTCCTACTGGACAAGGCTTTTAGTTCAGTATTCATTATTAGGACTGAAACAGGGGTTCAATGAATAGAGTTTGTAATATTCATATTTATGCCTTATTTCAGTTTGCACTTACCCTTAACTGCTTGCTACACTGATCTGTACATATGTATTTCTTACCATCTAAGATCTTCTGTTCAATGGGTCCTGCTGTTGTCCCCCAGAGCTTACACAAGTAGTGTAACAAATATTGGTTGATTCTGTTTTTCCTGCTCCTGACTCACCAGATACTATAATTGACTGGGACTGCTTCAGGACTTTCATGTCCCGAAATGACTTGTCCGCTGTAAAAACAGTTATCTGTCAGTCAGTCTCTCTCATTAATGCTAGTCAGTCATTTGTTGGACTCCATCCAACACTGTTTTAATACAACAATGAAGGAGTCCAGCAATCTCAAAACTGAAAAGGCTTGGCTCTGTTTTTTGTAACACATTGCAACAAATGTAAGATACCTCAGTGACATTGCTCTGATGCTTTATTCCATTTCGATATAGAAATTTTATATCTCATAATAAAATTGGTCTGGTGGAGAGCAGTATCAAAACAATGTGTACTCAGTTACTTTAACACATTTGAAAATAAAGACTTTTTTATTCCAAACTAGTGGAAGTGCCAATTCTTCACTCAGGCTACTGTTTGAAAATAGTTTACATTCAGAAAGAAAAAGTAAAGTTAAAAGTTCACCTTATAACAGGCCATAAAGGCCCAGAGGGAGAGTAGGGGTATAGCTCTACTCTTCCTTTAACCTCGGAACTAGATGGGGGTGGGTAGTCATCACAACGCCCAGGCCGCCTTATCCCCAGTTTAGAAATCTGGTACCCATTCTACAGGAGGCTGGGTGGGCCCCAGGGCTGACCTGGACAGGTGCAGAAAATCTCACCCCCATGGGGATTCAATTCTCTGACCGTCCAGCCCGTAGCGAATCGCTATACCGACTAAGTTACCCCGGCCCACACATTTAGAAAAAACAGAAACTACAACTTTACATTTAAAATTAAGTTTCTGTACTACAGGTCATAAATGCATGCATACATACATACATACATACATACATACATACCAATTGCAAAAACGTGAGGAGGAACAACACCCAGAGATCTTCCCTGATAGTTCTTGATTGTCTCTGAAGAATATAAGTCTTTAATTTCATGATATGGATTGACAGCTATTACAATGTTGGCAACATACGTCTGTAAAAAATAAAGTTGTTGATATATATACAGTAATTTTCCACGTGAATTATGAACTTACAAACAATTAATAACTTACAAGCAAGAAATGACTACTCACGTAAATCTTGTCTTTATAATATCGAGTGCGTATGTTGTTTAGTAGACTAGCTGGATTGAGATACATTAAGGCACCTGGAAAAATTAATTGTAATTAATAATATTCCTTTAATTATGGAGATTTTTTTTCGTATTTTACAACAGTCAACCACTGAGTCTGAGTGGTGCTTGTAAAACTTGTAAAGGTGTGTACACAACTGTCTTGAATTGATTTATTGTCATATGTACCTCAGATACTATGTCTCAAATAATGACCATCAAAATACACTCACTGGTACAAATGATACCCCTTTAGTAACACTCCAACATGTTTTGTTCAATTACATTATCAAGAGAGAGATAATTACATGTTGTGATGAAAACAATAAAGGCTTGCAGTTAATTTGTTTAATATCAATCGTGCCTTACAAGAGGGCAAGTTTATAATATTTGATTATGATACATGAAGATTCCACTCTTCTGGGATATGAGCTGTCACCAGGTAACCAGTTTTATGCTGTGTTATATGCCAAATAGATGGGATCCTCAGTTACGTGGCCGTGGAAACCTTAAAACTCGCCCAATATAGCATGTGTTTAATACAGAACTTCAAACTGATATAAGACTTTATTATATTCACCAGGACTCATGTACTTGTCTCCCACATAATGGTCTGACCGAAATATGCTGGAATATTTAATAAACGAGTTGTCATTTATCCCCATTACCATATTTTGATGGTTATTATTTGAAACACTGTGGCTATGTTCTTTGTTGTCTGGTTTTCTAGACTCGTATATGAAAGATGAGAAAGTCAGTCTTTTGAGAAAATAAGTTGTCACATTTCATGACACACGACAGGAATGTCAAGACACAATATTTTTAAAAATACATTCCTGCAGTAAAGTCATTATGTGTACAACACCACCTAACTTAAAAATACATTTACATGATGAGAAGATACACACTTTTATAGGCAATTTGTACAAAATTAGGTAACAGTTTTGATAAATGTGCATTTTTCTTTTGTTTATAAAGTCATCAAATATGGCACACGTGGGCGCATGCCCACACACACAATCACACACACACAGAGTTATAGCATAAGCCATGCAAGTACTCTTCAGTAGTATGTAATTTTGTTATAATTTCTATTTCAGACAATGTTTATACCTTTCTTTCATTAACATAAGTAACTGGTCTGGGGCCCCCTACAATTATTAACAAAGTTACTCCCACATCTCATAACAGGGATCCATAATAACTACCTTCTGTTAGAGGAACAGAGTGATGTCTGAAAGAACCCACAAAAAATTTCAGCATTCTGTACATTTGAAACTTGCATTAGAATGCTGAAAATTGTGTAAGGATTCACGTGCAAGCTGCAAGAGATTTTTACTGAGAACAATTCCCTCACAAAATCAGAATGCATAAAAAATTTATATCTGAAAATAAAATTCATATAAAAACCACATACTCTATGACTCTTTAATGAGTAATGCTAGAACTTTTTGGTGTGTTAATATGTACGTATTAGCCATATGATGTGGACATTCATCTTTTAACTTCACAAAATCAGAATGCATAAAAAATTTATATCTGAAATAAAAATTCATATAAAAATCACATACTCTATGACTCTTTAATGAGTAATGCTAGAACTTTTTGGTGTGTTAATGTGTACGTATTAGCCATATGATGTGGACATTCATCTTCTAACTATAATAAATATAAGGAAATAACAAAGATTTGGGGTTCATATTGTGACCTTTTGGCTTTGAGACATAAAACAGGCACAAATGATAGGAGTTGCCAATTATAAAAACTACTATTTTCCCATCTTCGCTCACTTCTACCCTGAAGATGGAGGCAGAATGTTATTCTGAAATCTAGGTACCCACCTACCAGAAAACACTACACCACAACCCAGAAAACCACACTAAGTATAAAAAAGTGATTATTGTACTGGCATATGTGACATGAAACAGATGATGCTGGTATATGAACCAAACTGCCAGGCTCAACAGGTCTTACAGTTATCCTCAGCTTCTGTCTGATTATGCTGCTCAGCATAGTAGATGTGTTCCAAGTTACAAGTGACTTTCGAGTGCTTGACATCTGCAGTAACAATCGTTGCTTGTCCATTGTGTCCGATGTCTTCAATTGCTCCCAGAATAAATCCCTCCACAGGGTCTGGGACCCACACTTTCTGTCTTTCCATCATTTAGTCCACGTCTCCTGCAAATAAAATAACGAAGAAATGACTTGCCTGGAAATTTTCCTATTATAATAATATTTGTATACACAGTCAGTTGTTAGGGTGAGTACTAAGGAGTGTCTGTCATACTGAAGACAAAGTGGCAACTTGTACTCAACAGTAATATAACCCACACAATGATTCCAATTATCCACACTTTGAAATCAACTTGCGCTGGTTTCTACTCAAATAAACCTCCTTCTCTTTCTACAGCTTTCCATGTAAACCTGTAATTTTTACTTCTAAAAGGCCAGAAAGAGAGACGAAAGGATTCTAGAACAAAACTACTGTAAAAAATATTTGGACATTAGAGAAAAAAAGGAATATGAATATGGAAACAACTACAAATATAACAGCTTTATGAACTCTATTCATCATGATATATTTTATGAAATAAGATGTATGAGGCATGTTCAGTAAGTAAGGCTACACAGCTGTAACTCCTACGTAAATCAAGCATTTTATTTTTGGTAGGAGGTAGAACTTGTAGCATGTAGGGGTAACATGCAACAGATGGTGCACGTGTCAGATGATATTCTGGGGATCAGTTTATGTGCAATGACAAGCAATGGTATTGGAGACTTAATCCCACGACGACGCTTGTATGCGATTGGGTTTTGTGGACAACACCCACAAAGCCTATCATTTTGTCTTGAGTCAGGTGAATCCAGTCCTTATCAACACACCCTCTTTCTTTAAAATTGTTATCTACGTCTAGTTCTGATAATGTCTCACTTATTGACTTTTTCTTTCAGTTTCTTACGTTATGTAGCATCGAATGGTAAAATGAGATATGTTGCAGAGGATGGGGAAGTAAGTGAGCATTTAGTATTTGAGGTACTGTATTGGCATTTGCCTGGAGAGACTTAAAGTTGTAGGTACGATAGCCAGCCTCCAGGCTGACATTAAACCCGAGACCTCCAGGAAGGGAAGAATTGCTAACCAGTTGACTGACAATATTCAGCTAATTAAAATACAAATGTCACTAGAGGGGGCTAAATAAAATGAATAAAAGTAACAGAATAGGCCATTGTGGTCCTTTTAAACAGAGCACAAGTCAACATTCTTCTGTTTTGATAAAACGCTTCTGAATAATATCACTACAGTGCATAAGCTAATTTGGGAGGAAGGTATACAAGTATGGGGCTGCGACTGGTGACAAACATATATATATATATATACATTTTACTGTCAGTTTCTGTTTCTTGCTAACCTGTAAGTATTATGAGATCTGAGAAAGTAATGCAAACAAGAGGGCTATACAGAAGAGTCCCTGGCAAACCTTCCAACTTTGACTCTGCCCATTAAACATTTCCTGTAGTTCCAAGTAATTCCAAAATTAGCATTTGCCACTTTACCTAACAGCCAATACCTGTTTTTTTTTTTAGTTTAAGTTGAAACCAACTAATGCACAAGATTATTAACAGAGTAAGATGTATTTATACCCCTACATACGTTTCGGCAATCAAATTGCCATCCTCAGGGGGCATCCACCAAAGGGTCACAAGCATCTACAGCATCCAAATACACAACAGCTGGCTTTACAATAGAAGTACTCACGCAGCTCAAAATATTACAATGTACAGATCCATAAAACTATAAAACCAAAAATTAAGAGCAATAATACATTATGTCTGAAACAGTGATTATAAGCAAATATGCCTTCTGAAACAGTGATTATAAGCAAATATGCCTTCTGAAACAGTGATTATAAGCAAATATGCCTTCTGAAACAGTGATTATAAGCAAATATGCTTTCTGAAACAGTGATTATAAGCAAAAGCCAACTGTTGTGCATTTGGATGCCGTAGATTCTTGTGACTCTTTGATGAATGCCACCTGGGGATGGCAATTTGATTGCCAAAACATATGTAGGGGTATAAATACATCTTACTCTGTTAACCTTGTGCATTAGTTGGTTTTAGCTTAAACTCATGATAAAATGCACGGTACATACAACATAAAATCAGCCAATACCTGTGTCTGAAACAGTACCAAATGTCACCAAAAGACTTATGTCATTAAAGATATATTGGAAGCATGGATAGCACAGTCAGTATAGTTACTGCACTAAGGGCTCGGCAGCCCGGGTTCATCTCCCGGCACGGATGGGAGATTTTTCCCTTTTTCAAAACGTCTAGACTGTCTCGAAGGCACACCCAGCCTCCTATTCAATGAGTAGCGAGATTCTTTCCCCCGGGAGTAAAGTGGCCGAGGAGTACAGCTAACCATTAACCTCTGATCAAATATGTATAGGCAAAACATAGCTGTTAATATTAATGAAACTTTAGAAGACCTTGCACTAGATGGTTTACTCCATTAGGTATATAATCACAGTAGACCTACTTGGAGCATGAATCCTTCGTTAACCAGTGGTTACTTTATGTACCAACAGGTCTAACATTAAAAGATTCTAAACTCTGCACAGTGTGATTTCTATGGATCTGAGAACATGCAGCGATTACTTCCCTCCACATCACATTAACTGACTGATTTTTATGATCAAGATGCAATAAGATTACTGTGTGGTACAAACTGAATCTTCAAATATAATTCAGTTTAATTTTTCTTCTTCAGCCTGCCATTTCTCAGATGGTTAGTTGCCTGCCTCTCAAAGCGGAGACCCACCCTCCATTCTCGGCCAGTCCCTCTGAGTTTCATCATGGACGAAGTGGCAGTGGGACAGGTTTCTTTCCGGGTACTATGGTTTTCTGCTGTGAGTATCATTGCACCAATGCACCATACTCATCTTTATCTTAATATTAATCTTATCAGAAGGACAAGAGGGCGAAGACTAGGAACCTTCCAACAAAGCATATATCTATGCATATCAGGAAGTACTGGTCAGAAAATTATTTTTCCATTTTTTCCTCGTGTTGAAAGGGTTAATAATTAGTCAATAACATGGTCTATTATGCTGGTTAGGCGAAGTTCTGAGGTGTTATGGAGATCAGGGGCGTAGCTAGGTGGGGGTTCATAGCTGCGGCCGCTTCGGGTGGCAAAATTGACGGCAAAACAAATATATTAAATAAAAATATTTTCTGCCTTCAATAAATTTTAAATTATTGAGCCAAATAAAAGGAAATTCGATAATTGTGCATTTGTAAAGTTCATAAGTCCCGTTATGGGCGGCCATTGTGATTATTCGCCCCGGGCGCCAAAAAATCTAGCTACGTCATTGCCGGAGATAATCGCCTGCAGCATCAATGTCAGTCTCTACATCTGGCATCGTTGTATCTCCGAAGAATGACACATCAGAATGTGCAGAAGGGAAGGTACCACAGACGTGCCTCAAAGTGCACAGTTACTTTACATCCGTTACATGACCTCCCTCTACAACAACGTTGTACAAAACTTCTGATCTAACGTAACGAAACCTGTGCCGGCCACCGTTCATTACGCAAATAATTTTTCAACTAAAGCAAGTAACCAATTCAACAGAAAACATAAAAAATATTCTTCGTCTTCTTTTATGGCGCTTTGGCCCGTTTTCAGACTATGGCTTCCCCACTGTCGGGGTTGCGAGAGAGTTTAGTTTTTACGAGGCGATGTAAGCCCCACGACAAACTCCCAAAGTGGAGCGCCAGGGTATCTCTCTTTGCCCGGCACCTGGCTCCAAATCTGTCCCGAATGGGTGGCCCAAATCAGCAGCTAGGCTGCCACCGGCAATAAAAATTATTACTTAGTATTTTATGCGAGGGGTGCTCGATGGGTGATGAATATCGGTGTATTTCACTCATTCATTGCTTTTAACACAGATGCCCAACAATACGAAGAATATCGAACAAATCCTCTTTTGCTCCACCCAACTGCCACAGCAACTAAGGCCTTTGTCCCGGCTTTGCACAAAATCTTCGATTCCAGCGGAGTAGAGACCAAAGTTCTTGCTTCCTTCCGATGCTGTAGAGTTGTGCAGGCTAGCGGTAAGGATTCGCTCTTCTGTAGATTCGCTGCTGTTCCGCGGTCGACGAGTGAAGGAACAGGACGCCCAACTGTCAGTGACGAATGCTGGAAATTTCTTGACCCTCCACCATTCAGCCTTGCGCCTAACGATGTCCATCTCTCTGGATCATCGGAGAAACACTTCGAAGGAAAAGATTTCTGACATGATGAAGACATGGCAGCCAAGATGCACTGGTAGGTGTCGACACTGAGACCTTATTTCCCCTCCGTAAGACAGAACAGCGATGTATCGCTGGGACAAACGTCTTAATTGGTCTGGCAATTACGTGGAGAAACAGACACTCTGAAATTATTAATTTTAGAAACCAGTCACTGTGCAACTGTAATTCTGCAGTGAACCACCATGGCGTCCGTAGTGATGTGTGCCATGCTGGTGCATTGTAGATTAAAGTTAAACATACACTTTGCCCATTACTCCCATTTGTTTTGTATATGAATGTCGAAGCAATAAGTATGTGTGTGCAAAGTTCTAGGACGATATTAACTGAACATCCCACATAGCATATTACGATTTTCGCATAATTTTCTACGTGACGATTATGATTTCGAGAACAAATCATACGATTCGTTACATCTTTCAATCGAAGAGGTAGTATCCAGTGACAGCCGAAGATGGTCATACACGCTAAGTAGGCAACTCTATGAAACAGAGTCCATCTTCAGAATGTAACAGTTGAAATTTGGTCAAAAAATTCCCCGTTTTTTATTGAAATTGACTGGTCATTACCGCATTCACAACAGTCCACGAGCAAACATTACCCAGAGCCAGGTGACTATAAGTATTCAAGTCTTCAGGAATGTTACGCTGTGTCGTTGGGTAAATAGTTTGAAACACTCCAAAAGCCACACTGTCTTCATATTTGGGGGTCCTGGGCTGCTTGACCCTAAAGATGAAGGTGCTACGATCCTCCGAAACGTCGGGAACTATTTGCCCAACGGCATAGCGTGACATCCCCAAAACCTTGAAATCTTCAGCCACACCGCCGAAAGAACTTCAAAATCTCAACCCCACATCTCCACATTCTATTTAATTAAGATCCAGTTTAATAGTATCCACCCATCTACGCCTACGTATCTCAAGCGGTCTCTTTCCTTCATGTTTATTTACTGTATTTACTGTACATACCCTGGCGGACATGAAAGGTGAGTTGTCAATTGGCAGACAATAATCTCAAATAAACAGTTATATCTGACATCGGTACATGCAAGACAGGCTCAAAGTCTTCGGCGAACCTCAGCCTCGCCACCGCCACCCCCCCCCCCCCCCCCCGGATTTCCAAACCAGATCAACCTCATCTCATCGAGTTTTTGAAGACTGTATTTTATCCCTGCTTCCTTACTCCCACCCACCCCCGAAATTTTGCCGCCCTGGCCCACCGCCTAGTTCGCCTAGTGGGTTAAGCCAGCCCTGCCTATATGCATACATACTTGACCCCACAAAATGCCCGCATACACACGCACTCACGCACACGATAAAAGTAGAATCGACAGATGTAGACCTATCACTGTATTCACTTTAAGGCAATGGCATGACAGTTAATATGTAGCACGGCCTATTTATTTTGCTTGTTCCAAAACCAACGCATAATCTCTCCCTTCTCGTGTCACAACGTACTGCCATGTTCACAATTTCTTCATCATTGAACACGCTAGTATTTTTAAGTTATCTCAATACAACGTGTTCAGACAGATATGTCAATCCTGTGTCCATTTATCATCTGTTAGGACTTACGTCACGAGACAATGATAACACAAGACGCTGTTCAACACTTCCTGCTATATCTTTAAGGAGATAAAATGCATTTGATAAGCATTATGGTCGAGCCGTTACAGTGCCCACAGATATGATACACAACACCCTCAGATAAACCAAATTAATACCAGTCAAAGTTTAAAAAACCAACAATGCACTTCACTTTCACTGTAACATGTATTAATTAACCCCTACATATGTTTCGGTTATCCTTAAAATTCGTCGAATTTTGTGTCGAAATAATAAAATGCGGCAGCCTGGATCAATGTGTCACCCCACACCTCTGGTTGTTTTGGTTCTTGGTTTTGTATACTGAGGTGGGCATTTAGTAAATATGTCCTGCAGTGTTCTGCTGTGTTTGTTTCGTGCTGCGCTGTGTATACAGGCTGCCGCATTTTATTATTTCGACACAAAATTCGACGAATTTTAAGGATTTTATACAATATTTTATATGTTTTAAACTCTGGTTTTATAGTGATTGTAAATAACATGCAAGACATTGCACAGTATTTAAACCAGTATTAACATTGGATGTGATATAACGTAGTTTTAAACCCCCTGAGGATGGTTTTGCGTAAAACCGAAACATATGTAGGGGTTAATTAATACATGTTAAAGTGAAAGTGAAGTGCATTGTGTTGGTTTTTTAAACATTGAATCGTAAAAATGCACGGTGAGACTAATATAAAAATTAATACCAGGTTACAGACAGAAATATCATTACAGGCGTACTTCTGGTTATGACGTACCTCGTGGGAATTGGTATCAGATAAGTTCAGAAGTGTACTACGCGAGATTTTAAGCTCTCGCTGCCATGTAGCTGAGGTCTTCGGTCTTCTCGGATGTTCCGCGGCATCACTGGGTAGTTTGTTACCGACGTTTCAGGAAAGCGTGTCGGCCCGAAATGTAGGTAACAAAGGACCCACTGATACCGAGCAACATCACTGAGGATTGGACACGGCAACTCTATTATTCTGCCCAGTGCGGCCTGACCCTGTATTTTTTACGCCAAGTGTCCTCTTTTCTTAACAGCCACTCCCCGAGTCTTCTGTAGTTGAACACTCTATACCGTTGTAGAGCAATTTTTTATTTCACAAGACGTTTGAATATCTCCAAACCCTGCGCGGCCAGCAAAAGAATGTTTAACAGTAAGAGTCTTATTTTTTTCAGGGCAATTTTATTTCTTACTTGCCGATTAAAAGACTAAAATTACTATCAATTAATTATTAGTAAAAACTAATATCGCAGTTGATTATAATTTAATCTTTAGGACTTAATGTACTTTCTTTTAACTTAATTATATTCTCGCAAATTAATAACGAAAAAAATTGACTTCGCCCTTTTCCTCCTATACGTTTCCGGGCTGGATGATCCAGGGTTCGATTCCCGGCAGGGGTAACAGATTTTTCTCTCCTCCAAAAGGTCCAGCCCTCTTCCGTATTATTTTCAAGAATGGACTTACCCTGTTTCTTTGTCACCGATATTTGTTGAGAAATACATGGAATTGCAGGCCGTAAAATTATGACCGAAATATGCTTACACTAATTAGTATTAGAACGTACTTAGAACTGAAACAGCTAGGAGGATAGTGGAGCCTGCCATGTTCTCACTCCTCTCACTGTAAAGTTCCCAACATGCGATGTCTTCCCATGCAATATGCGCGAATCTCTTTGCAACTCAAATACTCTGTACCAAATTCAACTATGCGTGCGAAATTCACCAGATCACTGAAAACGTTATCCTTGTCTATGATAGGCAAGCATGGGTTAAATGTGTTTGAAAACTCTTTCGAACCGCTGATATAACTTCGGCGGGCCGCGGGTTGTATATCACTGCTTTGCGATGTCGACTACATAGCATCAAAGGACAAAATGAGAATGAATGCTGTATTCAGGGCGTGGACAGAAGCAGCCGTGTCTACTTTAAAGTTATACGAGGGCTGTCCAAAAAGTATCCGACTATATTTTTTCCGGCGGTAAGTAATGGCGAAAGGGTGGGGAAACTGAGCGTAGTGGTAGAAGGGACTTTCATGCGCATACGTGATTTTTTGCTGCCTCGCAACACCGCCGGATGCGTCTGTCGCTGCCAGATAGCGAAGTGGTGTAACACGTGTTCGTCGCATTCTCGTTTCGCTCAAGATGACAGAATGTTTGGAGCAGCGATACTGCATCAAGTTTTGTCAGAAACTTGGGGATACCTGGGGATATTAGCACTCTGCCTAGGAGGACTGAAGAAAGTTACATAAAATCTGTCATGATAGTCGGTACTATTATTTACGTATTATCAAACGTCACTGTCTACCAGATATTCAAACAAATCGATAGTCCGAACTCTGCTCGTCCTCGAATATATTATATTCTGAAAAGTAATTTCATTTCGCCTATAAATATTAATTTCCAATTATTTAACTCATGTTTAATTGGATTCACGTGGGCGTTTTGTGATCAACACGCATTCAATTGGAGCTGCATTATAGTGTATAACATTATGAAAACATAGAGAACGGTAAATTTAATTTAAAATGCTATTACAGCTTTGCCGATCCGGAAACTGGCGTTTCAAAACTAAAATACAGTCGAACTCGGTTATAACGTCATAAAAGGGACTGAATATTTTGTGTCGTTATAAACGAGTGTTGTTATAACCGAGGAGTATAATGATGTGGTTAACAGGGAAAAATTAATTGGTACCACGCAATATCAGACGTTATAGATGAGGTGTCGCAAAAACCGATGTCGTTATAACCGGGTTCGACTGTATATGTCTGGAATTACTGTCCCATTCGGGTTTAACTGCACACACATACACACCCCGAAGTACAGATCAGTGGTATGCACTACACATCCAGTCAGTGGCAGTAAGACAGTCTCATTCCCCTAGGTCGCGCCGCAAAATATAGGTGCTGAAATTGGAATTCCAAAATGCAACAGGAACTACAAAATTCTTGGTACAAAATAAATTCCATGTTAATGTTTCTTGCATAGGAAGATAAACTGACCTACTGTACACAAAATTTATTAAATCTTATGTTACGAGTTTCATATTAGTATCACCGTGCATCTTTATGAATTAATAAATTTATAACCAACTGATACACAATTGAACCACTTTTATTGTAGCGTCTGTATTATTATATTATTATTATATTATGTATATATATTGGGGCGTATAATAATATAGACGCTGCAATAAAAGTGGTTCAATTGTGTATCAGTTGGTTATAAATTTATTAACTTGTTACGAGTTTTCCTGATATTTTCAAAACCATATCTCCTGAAAAATATCAAGTCGAGGAAGTGTGCGATTTCGATTCCGTGTTTGTGTTTCCAGAATTTCACCTTTGAATGTTACCCTTCAGGGGTACGCTGATCCATACAGCGGCATGACTGTTTTAGCAGAGTTCCGTAATGAAGTGTTTTACTGACTGCAATATCATTTCCAAGCAAAACATTGTACTTGGCTGTACCTCCAGCCTCCCGTGACAGCTTCTAGACAATAATTCTATTCGAAACTGAAAATGTCTTATCCCACAAAAGGAACAAGATTTTAGCAAACTGAATTACAACGCTCATTTCGAGTGGCGCACAAGAATAAAAGGCAGGTGGCGTTGTAGTCTATCAGTCGTATACACAGGTCTAATAACAAACTATACAAAGGGACTACTCACAACTTGCATACAGAGGAAACAAAAGTTACGGTTTAAAGAGAAGATATTGAGTTCATTGTCGTATTACATCACAAACTGAAACTCTGAATGGTTCAATAAAGGCTGTTCGACAGAATGGAATTTATGTAGGCCTATATGTACGAAACCTGCGCTACAAGCCGGAAGGTCGCGGGTTCGATTCCCGATGGGGTCACTGGGATTTTTCATTGATTTATACTTTCGGCCGCACTATGGCCCTAAGGTCGAACCAGCCTCTAACAGAAATGAGTACCAGGGATATCTCCTAGGGGTAAAAGCGGCCGGTGCGTAGGGCTGACAACCTTACCACATTCATGAACCGATCGTCTGGAAATTCTGGGAGCCTCAACCTCCTGGAGCCCTAAGGGCCTGTCCAGGCCTGTAATGGGATGGTCTTGTCTTTTTTATATGTACGAAACACTGTTTAATGAGCGGCGTGTTTCAGCACCAGTAGGCGTATACTGTAAGCCAAAACTTATCTTATTTCCAGTTATCAGTGTTTAACTTTCATTCCTGAGGTGGTTTTTCATCACATCACTTCGAAGCGGTTATCTCTTCATTTTCTGTCCTTTACTAAAACTAAAGATAACATACACACACACATTCGTTTCTATATGTAAGGACGTTGGTTCCTTTCTCTAAAAAGGGACATGATTTCAAGTTATTTAAAATCAAAATTCCACAAGAATACTTGTACCTTAGAGACCCATACGTAGAAAGGACGATACAACTAAAATGGTTCGATCTAAAGTAAAAAATGTTGCAATATGTACTGGACTTAACAGATGGCAGGTCCACTGTAGAAAGTTTGGCCGAGGATTAAACCTTCGGGGACCGTAACATGGAATTTGTTGGTTCATACCGAAATACCTGTCACCGAAACTTTCAATTTGTTGTGCGAGGCTTATGAAGAAAAGACAGAGCTACTTAAAGCACTCCCATAAAACGAATTCAGGGGCACTTCGAGGCGGTTTGTAGCTTCTAACTGAAATTAGTATGAAGTGGGCAACATGTCACACGGTGTTCCATTCAGACTTATTTCTAATTTACATGTAGATACAATAATTTAATTAACAAAGTATGTTTTTGATTATAGTCTTGTTATTCAACAGCCACATACGGCGTATGTTATGTTATGTTATGTTATGTTATGTCTGTACAGAAGTAAAGGTGATGTGGCTTAGTAGCCATACGCGAAACTTGAAAGGGGGGGGAGGCAAGGGGACGCAAATGCCCCCCCCCGTATTTTTCTACCTTAAAATAGTTTTTTGGGCTACTGATTTGAACAGGGGCAAATAAAAATATTGGGGTGAGATAGCGGGAAAGAGGTGTACGAGTATGTATATTAAGGACTGGTTCATACCAATCTTCCCATTTTTTCAAACTTGACTCCTTCGCAAATTAAAGTTCCTAATACCCATGGTCGATTTTGCCCCCCCCCCCCCCCCATTATTATTAGCCGAGGTACGCTGATGTTAGTAACACAACATACATGTTAAGTGTTATGATGACCTGTTCAAAGTTTTTAAGAGCAACACACCGATAAAATCTGACAAGTGTGTTAGTGAGGGGGGGGGGGGGGGTTTAGGAAAGTAGATGAAATGTTAATTTGGCGTTAAAGTTTGAGAGATTTTCTAGTCAAGTTCCGATAATGAATTCTGGAAAACGTGGCAATCGCATCAGCAAACCGTGGCAAGCGGTAACATTAGAGCGCTCTTCTGGGCCTTACGTCACTCCGCGTTCTTCCTGGTCATTGTATTTTATTGTTGTTTAACTCAAGTCTTGGGAACTGCCAGTCCGGAATAGAGAAAAATCACGAAACACATTAGTGCTGATGGATATACGGTGCTCTAGCCTAGACTGGTACTGATTATATCCAAAGCACAAGAGAAATGCACGAGACTGACAATGAGTCAACAGGTTCGGTTGAACGATGCTGCACAGTCAACTTCAAACTCATCATTAAACTCATTTACATAACTCACGTTTACGAAAAGAACTGGATTATAATTTTGTTAAGTAAGCTTTAACAAGAAGAAGCCATGTTTCCAGAACAGATGTTAAATTACACGATACACCTGATATTTGTAATGAGACTGAACAAACACAGAAAGTACACAAAGGCAAAATACAGCTGTTTAAAACTGACAGAACTGAAGTGCCTTGTTGCTATAAAAGTTTACATTCCATTTCGCGTTTCCTTAAGGGTGTTACCATTCAGTTCGGTAGCGTGGGCTAGCTCAGGGTCGGGGAGATAAAATCTTATCATCAATAGGAATATTTCGGGGAGGTAACCCATCGCCAGAGCACACTTCACCAGTTCGCCCAATTATTCACGTGATGACTGTTCATAAAGGTTTATTGCTAGTTAATGGCTTTGCTATTAATTTGTGATTTAGCACGGCAATTGAACACGATCACATCAGTATCGTAGGGATGTCACTTAAGTCTTAAGTTGACACATAACAATTCTATTTAAATTGAATTTCACAGTATTCCATTGCACCAATGAAATTTACATAAAGACTTGCAATACTCTTTGTGCAAAAATATATCAATTTAGGGTTACAAATTTTATCGCGAGATTCCGAAAGTTTATAGAGCTATCAAGTAACGCGTCTATATGCCTCCGACGTACCAAAAGAAGTCCCCGCTTTCGAGCTCGTTTCGACTGTCTGCCCCCCGTTCCCCCCCAAAGAAATGTTCCCTCCTAGTTTTAAAATATTCTCATTGGCCAAAACGTGAATTATGCTGTCCCCCAATAGGCCGAATTTAACTTTTTAAAAGTTTAAACCTAATTTGCTAGACACAACGGCTCGCTGGAACGCTGTATTTTAAGTTGGGAGACCCCAAGCTCGCAATAAACGAATCCCTTGTCGAGCACGGGATTTCACAAAGAAACACCGCGACATGTCCCTATCGTCCTTGAAGCGGTAGTCGCCACCACAGATCATATAGTGATCGCCACTTTCCTTCCCAAATTTGCCGCTCTCCGCTAATTTCTAAAGCCAGATGTTGTGCTCATCAAACCCCAATTTGTAAGCCGAAAATAAATAGTTACATCCCGTAATCGACAGGTTCAGGGTTCGAACACGAACGGCCGATTACAAGGGTGCGGCCCAAGTAGCGACAGAACTGTCTGTGCTGTCAGTTTTCCTCGAATTAATGCATCATCAAACGGAACGAAGTCTTGTACAACTGTTCCGCACAGTCGGGCGCGAGTTAACTTCACCAGTCGTCACAGGCACACACCGTACATTGTTCATAAACTGGCACTGCCCGTTTCTTTTAGCAAACGTGAACTTTCAGAAGTTGCTCAACCATTAGTTGTAACCCCGAAGATCACATTTCCCTTCAGTTGTTGGTAAGAACTGTAATTATTCAGTCAGTTGCCTCGCGGAAACTAACAAACATTTACAGCATCAACGTCAATATTAATTTTCTTTCAATAAGATCCTCATACTCCCCTTTATCAAATTATTCAAACAGCTCACACTGTTGTATAATAATCAGGTTACAATGAAAATTCTAACAGAGTTATATTTATATTAGTACAGCGTTAAGAAGTTTCCCCACTCTCTTGTTTCTTCTCTTTTATCACTTTGAATCAAATACTACCTTCCGCAGACACCCAAATTCCTACACTTCATAGTAACGTACCTAAAATCTCGCACATATGGCTCAGATAATGTAGGAACTTCGTTATTATCGTTTCTGTAACTCCCAAAAACACATTTATAGTATATAATTTAAAGCTATCACGGCGACTAAACTGAATACAATGTTCTCGGGCTAGCAGCCGCGTCAGGTTGCTTAATGGTCAGTGAACCTACGTTTGGAGGACCATCTCTATCCTCGTCAACAAGGAACTGAGGACAGAGATGGTCCTCCAAACGTAGGTTTACTCACCATTAAGCAAACTGACCCGGCTGCTAGCCCGAGAACATTGTATTCACATTTATACTAGTATTTAGGCTGTATTTTCATCTTGGGCTCCATAACTTCATGTAGTTAGACTAGATAATTTTTTAGAAGCATACAATCATTATTATTTTTACATTATAATATATAAATATATATTCGTATGCTGACTGCTGATGAGTTATTCAAAAAAGTCGTGCTTTCGAGTTGGTAAACGTACGAACAAGCTGTTTCAAATCACGTTTCTCGGCAATTTCATGTTCTACTGACAGAGTGGAAAGTCAAGCTAGTCGCTCTTGTGTTATGGTTGAGTGTGAGTAAGTTTTACCAACTTAGTTTGTAAAAACGTCACTCCCACTGGCCACAGAAACGGCGAGCGTCAATAAAACACGTAAAGCAATAAATACGGCATTTGTAACACTCGCTGCTAGATTTTGTTTTACATATAAATTTCAAAAGTCTTGTGGCAATGCACGCTTCGACCCTTTTCGCAGTGAACTGTCAGCAGCCTCAATATCCTTGTCATCAACATGCTGTAACTTTATATACATTTTAAGCAGTCTTCCATTATTTTCTTCAATATTACTGACTGCATGTTGTGGACGTCGCAAAGGGAGCCGGACAGAGAACTTTCTTGAGCCCACGTGTGAATCTTTGTTCAACAGAGCGCAATGCTGCACCCAAGGCTCAAAACAAAGGTTCGCTTTAAACTTTTTCTTCAGATTCTAAAATGTTTCATCGTCTAAATCATATGAGGCATGCAAGCTTCTTTCCCTTTCTGACATAGACTGCTTCTGGTTGTAATTATAATTATTATATTTCTCAAAGTATTTGACATTCCTGCACTTTACTAGATTTTTTTGTTTCTTTCAGCTGTATCATGTATATATAATTCCTTCTCTCATAATTTTTTACTTCCTCTATTAATCTGAAACAGAATATCATACCAACTACAGAAAGAAAATATAAACTTCAAAATGGAAATGTTATTTGCAAGTCCGCATGCCTCAGTACGTGAAGACTGCCAAATGATCCTGTAATAAAAGTCATCAAACATTTCAGTTACAGCATTAAGTACATTGCCTAGCTACTAGAGAAGAGATTCCAATGCGTGCTGCTAATATGACTTTTCCATCTCCTCTCACTTTATGGTTTCACTGTCGTATTTGGCACGTGAGTTTCTAAAAACTCCCAGCAGAGCGCCAAAGCTGAAAAGTACACACAAACACGCTGTATCAGGACAAATAATGATGATGCCCCCAGACAACATTTGGCAGTATCATTAACAACCAAATTTGAAGAATGTGTACTCCAGGGAACAAAGAGAGGTTATGGATTCTTATGCAGTATTCTATTTTGCACACCATATTCCTTTCCTTTTGTGTAGCTTCCGTTATCACACTCTTTACCTTGCAAGTATTAAACCAGTAATGACACCTGTAGCTGATGAAGATCACTGTCTATCATAGCAGCACTTGTTACGTCCTTAACTAGTATGAATCCCACAAAATATCATCTAGACCTAAGTCTTCCAAGTAGTCTCTTTCCCTCAGGTTTCCCCGCGAAAACAGTGCATGCACCTCTCTTCTTCTCCGTATGAGTCACGTGTCCCGTCCACTTCATCTTCTTAATTTGATCACCCGAATAATATTTGGTGAGGAGTACAGATCATTAAGCTACCCATTAAGTATTCTCCTTCAGTGTTTTGTTATCTCGTCCCATCTTCCTCAACACCCTGTTGTCAAACACCTTAGCCTATGTTCGTCCTTGACTGTGAGAGACCAAATTTAAAACCCACACAAAACAACAAGAACAATTAATTATATGTAGTTATGTATATTTTCACATTTATATTTTTGGATAGCAAAGTGAAACAGAAGGTAATTTTATTATCTGAATTAAAGTTATTCCAGATTGGGTCTAAGGACAAACGATGATGGAACTTCATGTTACGTAACATCAGAGAATGTCTTAACGAGCTAAGGAACTCCTGAAACAAGACCTCGTGCGTCATGACATATACGTCATCATAAGAAAGGAAAAACTGTAACGCTTGGAGCAGCTAACGTCCGCCATGATGTTAATTTTCACACCTGACAGTGAAAAAGGATGGTAAAGGTTTACTGGAATGCCTCGACGCTTATGCTCACATAGGCACCGCTGTTATTTCATTAACAACGCCTCTAAAATGAGAGGTAGCCTACTGAATACCAACATACTAAAGTGAAGATCCTTTCCTACGTTTCCAAATTTGGGAAAAAAAAACGGTAATAATCATGAATAAATTACCCAAGAGTTCAGTGTAAGCTATCACAAGGTGTCGTCACGAAATTATATTGATTTGCACTTCCCACGGGCTTGTTAGACCAAAGAGAGGCCTGAGATACTCACAAAAGGTGTTGCAGGAGATTAAAGGCTAGATGTCAAAGTGACTTCTTGGCCCTGAAGATGAAGGCATTATGACCTTCGAAACGTCGGCAACCATTCGTCTGTCGACAAGGAGCCACATTCCGGAGGATTTGAATCTCATCATTATTCCTACATTGCAAATCTAGTGTTTAACCTTAAGCAATATACAGGGTGTATTAAAATCACGAACGACGCACGTACGACTACTTTATTTTTAATTTATAAAATGGCTTACAGCCAGCAACCAATTAAGAATTGAAATATTATATTATCCTTCTATTTCACAGGCTAAAGATACAAAACTCTTAGTGTATTAGTGAACCTACAAACAAATTTGCAATTTATTTGACTACGCTGTCGGTAGTTCTAAAGCAAAGGCTACAGCGTCTATTGATTGGAAGGCGAGTTGGAAAGGATGTATAATGAATCGGTCGAGGCATAATTTAAGGTAATATCTCAGCACTTGCCTGGTGAGACTAAGGAAAACCAAGGCAAACCTCCATCATTGTCAGTGTATCGGCCTAGATTTAAAATTCGCTCCCCTGCACACAAATTAGAACCAACTGGCTCGGTTACTGTGCCGATCCCAGTGGCCGCGCGGTCTAAAGCGTGGGTCTGCGACCGTTCGTTTGCTGGGATTGCGGGTTCGAATCCCACCGGGCGTATGGATGTCTGTCTCTTGTGAGTGTTGTGTGTTGTCAGGTAGAGGTTTCTGCGTCGGGCTGATCACTCATCTAGAGGAGTCCTACCGAATGGGGTGTATCTCAGTATGATCGTGAAGCCTCGATAACGAGAAGGCCCTGGCCCACTACGGGCTGTTGCGCCATGGAGGGGGGCACTGTTATTTTAGCACCGAATTGGGGACTGAAGGTTGCTTTGGTAAAAAAGAGAGCAAGGTAAATGGAGCGGTTTGACCCTCTGTCTTTAGCAGCTATGCATTATTATGTCTCACCCACTTTTTGAATGCCTGGGTGTTTTGGAAGTGCGAAGCCAAATGAAAATTAAGAAAAAAAATATGTAACGGTAAAGTTGCCCCTGTGCATTTCACGAAGGCATATGGAGAAACAGAGGTATAGCTCCACTCATTCTTAACCTCGGAACTAAATGGAGGCGAGCGGTCAAACTTACTTCCCGATCGCTTTACCGCCGGGGAAACATACCTGGGTAAACATGAAATAGGAGGCTGAGGGGGTTCCGGGGCCGGTCTGGACGCTTCACAGAAGAGGTAAATCTCTTCCCCCCTTAAGGAAATCGAACCAACATTCTTCTGTCGTACAGCCTATAGTCCAGTCACTATAACGAGTTGCTATACCAGCTCCCCATTTAATTATGTAATTGATGAAGATTACGTTTATGAAGTGCTTATAAACCACTGCACCATGAAATAATAATTTGTACCTAGACACATTTTAACCACTGATAATTAATGAGATCTGTTCATCTCTCTACAGCACAATTTCATGTATGTAACCGAAATCAGATTTATTATCAGTGAAAATGTAAATTCCTATGCAAAAGTATATTTTACTCTTATCAGTAGTACTACTGATAAGAGTAAAATATACTTTTGCATGTATATGCCAACGGAGATGTCTAATATTTTAAAAAAAGTAAATTTATATGACTAAAAATATGAAGACGGAAGTGAAAAATGAACGGTCATGGTGTACGTGCATTAACGTACATAACAAACTGTAAGCAAAATTGACAGATGGACACAAACGATCAGACACGTAAGGTCAAATGGAAGATAAAGTCAAAGTCCAAAACACAGCCGAGGGTGTGTGTGGCTTACAGGAGGCGGCAGAGAGACAACGAATACAAAATTAAGGCAAGCGATGTGGGATATCACGGAATTATACGCCTAAATCTACAGAACAGGAAGAAATGAGCAAGTTGCTATACCGGTAACGCTGTAGGCTTGTATTCGGTTCGCATGTGGGCTGGGACACCGACTATGACTGACGAATTTCGTGGTATTGCTCAGGCCTTCTATGTAAATGCTGGGTTACTACCTCGACTATACCACTGAAAATCCCTTCAAAGTCCTTTCCAATTCATTATCCACCAATCATATTACTATCAACGTTATACTGTCAGGGACTGCGACACTCACAGCGTCGTAAAATAAACCATGAAAAGCAACAAAAATGAATATGAGAAGCTGGAAAGAAGAGTTTGAAAGAGGTACCGACATTAACTTGCCAAATTTGTAATGCCAAAAAGAATTCTTGATGTTCAAAAACAAAAACAAATTACATATGTTTGCAGCAAGTTGCTCACTGGGCCGTGCCATGGCTCAGGCGGCTAGTCGCCGGCCCCCGAGTCGGTCCATGTGGGATTTGTGGTGGATAAAGTGGCACTGCGACAGGGTTTTCCCCGAGTATCGGTTTTTCCTTGTCAATTTCATTCCACCGGTGCTCCGTTACAAGGAAAAAAGAAAAAAATTAATCTTCTGCATCACAGGGTTGCACAATAAGCTTCAAGGCTGCGGTGCTTCCGTAGCATCTTCTGCGGCGCCCTTCAAAAAAAAAAAGTGCTCATTCCCGGGTCGCCTCTATTAATCTGATACTTACACAAACAGCAAATAACTCAATTTACCGGTTCCGGTGTTTCATTTAACCTGTAGGGATAGCTCCCTGAACTGCCACTTTTCCATTAGCCCGGTAAATAATATTCCACAAGAGTTCCTGAAGATTAAAATTCGTGTCATTATCACTATGAACACAGCAACGTAGTGGTGACTTTCTACATTTCCTTACATCAACAAGAAGCCCTTGGAAGGACGGGATAATTGGATTAGTCTCTTACGTAGGACATGCGAGGGCAGACCTCATATACGACCGAAAACCTGCTTTAAATCCTGCACAACCCGGGGAGTGAAGCAGACCGCTTGCCTGTATTTAATGCCGTGTTTAATAACCAGTAGAAGTATACCTACACTCCCCCAGCATGCCTTCATAGCATGCATAGAGAAAAATTTAACATTATTTTTACTTTACAAGGAATATAGAGCTCTTTATATATTCATGTGACTCATAATCAGATAATAAATACAGCTCATCAGTTGGTCACACCCTTTCAACTGCACTGGCAATATGGCGTCGAATGAAACCCCACATTTATTTATTTATGGTTTAAAGACGCCGTCACAGCTTAGACTGCCGAGTCTGCACTGTGGAACAAAAGGATAATCAGTAAATAATTAACTGCAAAGGATGTAAATCGAAGTGGTCGTAGCTTAATTTTAAGTAATGCTCCTTAGTTTGCCTGGAGGTACTGACAAACACCTCGAAAAATAGCAATCTGCTGGTTTCCAGACCGGGAATTCAATCCGAGACTTCGTGCATATAAAAGAAGAGTGCTAACCATTGGACCGCCGGTTACGTCAATGAGAAAAAATAATTTGCTCTTAAGAGTCTTTTTAAATCTGTTACTTAACGACACTGTCAGTTGCCAAACTTATATAGCGTCGGTGACAGATAAATGGAATACGAGTATGGAGCAATGGTAGAATGATAATGACAAGGGAAATCCGAAGTACGCGGAGAAAAACTTGTCCCAGTGCCACTTTGTTGATGGCAAATCCTATATGAACTGGCGTGGGATCAAATCCGGGTCTCCACGGTGAGAAGCCGGCGACCAGCAGCCTGTGTACAGCCCCACCATAATACCGTGTATTTATCTATAATTTTATGCACCGTTTTTAACTTCATTATACTCGTACGCTTCTTTTTAAGCACTTCACACAAAATACGGATAACACAGAGAAATTACCGATTCACTTGCCACTGAAATCAACTTTACTTAAACTATAAAAAGTTTTGTTTTAAAAACTTTGTTTTTCAATGACGCCAAACTATTTCCGGAAGGATCAGAGTGCAGCTGTATCCTGGGTACAGTAGGTAAGCGAAAGTGATAGACGTACTATACCACGCCAGTGATCAATTTTCCTGCCGTAGGGGAGCCGTCACAATTGTGAGAATCAGCAGTGAGCCGTGACCCAACTTCTAGACTGAACACGAAGCCAAAAAGCGTAGTGCCACGTCAGCAAAATGTTATGCAGAAATGAAACACAGGAGCTAATGCACCTTTCACTACTGCGCCGCTGAACAGCGCTGTCGACATAAAAAGTACCTCATAGTCAGTATAGCGAATGGGCTATGGGCAGCACGATCCAGGGTTCGAATCCCGGTATGTGCAAGAGACTTGTCTTCTCCAAAACGTCCAGACCGGGTCTGAGGCCCATCCAAACTTCTATCGAATGGATACCGGGGCCTCTTTCTCTGGGGTAAAGCGGCCCGGGCGTGTGGCTGGCAATGCCATGCATATAAAGTGAGTTGCGCAAATAATAAAGCTGCAAAGCCAACGATTGATTTCCGCCTAAGAAGCAACATTTTTAAACAATTACTGTCTTCTGCGATGTAATGACGTAGAGTCTGTAACATACGTAAAGGCTTTTCACGCCACCCTGAAGATGGAGGCAGCAGATCCCTCGTAAACATCGATACATATTTAGAAGATTACTGGACGCCAGGTTCCAGAAGACTGTGGACAGAAACTCAAATCTGATATAGATTTTTGTCCTTTTGACTGCCACACCCACAACGGGCCTGAAGATAGAGAGGCAGTGAGAGAAGTGTCTTATGAAACGATGCCTTCAAACTGCTAAAGTTACATAGCGTCGGTAACAGATGAACGAAATAAGCGTACGCAGCAATGGTGGACTGATAGTGACAGGGGAAGATCGAAGTATTTGGAGAAGAATCATTCCCAGTGCCACTCTATCAACCACAAATCCCACAAATCCTAACTTCTCTGCAGTCCACCCAGATGAGCCTAATCGTGAAGCTGACTACGGAGCTCTATTTCATGTTAGCCTCTTAACATCTTCTCCTGTGATTTGGTTGTATATTATGGTTGTCGTTGTGATTTTATTTTCTGTTGTAGAGTCGTGGGTATTTATTTCTTTGTTGTTTGTTTGATCTGATATGAAGTATATTAGTGTTGCTGACTTTTTATATGGACGCATTTTTTACCTTTACGGCATTCCCTCATTAAGAATAATAAGAAAATGTGAAAGTACACTGTGAAGTTCTTCCATTTAATTCCTGCTGTCATCAACTTTCATTGTTCCCGTAACCCAAGTACCCATTATAGTCATGAGAAAGCAACTGCCACTTTTTAAATACAGTGCTGCCATCTTTCTACAACTACGGCTGTCAAGTATCCGCAGTTTTCTTTTGTATAAACATGGAAGACTCCCGTGGCTTCCACAACAAGGCACCCCAATTTACTGAGGGCAGCCTTACCAAACCACGCTCTGGCTTTCAGATGTGTTTGTACATATTTGATTCCACAAAGCACGACTGTAATCTTGCTTTCAGGTTCAAGTGAATTCCCGTCTTCGTCCATTCTCACTCAGCCGTCACTGGTTACTGTGGCGAATTTCTTTTCGTTATTGTGTATCATTTGTCACTGTATGTGTATTTGAGCCGATTCCAGTGGCCGCGCGGTCTAAGGTGTGGATCTGCGGCCTTTCGGTTGCGGGGATTGTAGGTTACTAGTGTACTAGTGTAAGGAATACTGCCACCGGGTGAAAACCCAATTGCAGTAAATAATAATAATAATAATAATAAATTAAGAGGTTAGAATCCCGCTGGGGGCATGGATGTCTGTCTTTTGTGAGTGTAGTGTGTTGTCAGGTAGAGGTCTCTGCGTCGGGCTGATCACTCGTCCAGAGGAGTCCTACCGAGCGTGGTGTGTTCGAATGTGATCGTGAAGCCTCGATAATGAGGCCCTGGCCCACTAGGGCTGTTGCGCCATTAGGAAAAAAAAATGTGCACTTGTATTTCAAGTTTAACTACAAAATACCTTAAACGGGTTATCATATTGATGGTACAGTACATTATTTTGCCTCACACTTTCTCATCAAATCAGACTTCTGTAAAGCACTTTGTGTGAAGAAACGGTTTACGATTACACGCGCAAGAACCTCTTTTGTTTGACATCATGTTCCGAATGGCTAACTAATTTCTCTCTCTCACGTTAACTGTAATTACTTCTCACTAAACACAATCTTCAGGCAGACACATCTACTCTCACGTCATCACAGTTATTTTCCATGTTTCACTATTGTTCATACTGACATATTTCTGGTGTATATTACTTTCACTTCTCCTCCCAAACCCACTTACCGTGATGATGTGTTATAAGAAATTTATTGCCAAATGTTCGTTACCAAACTCTCCAAAAACAACTTTTATCCTCATATGTAGGCCCTACAAGAGACCGCAGTTAGAGTTTGTAATTCTTTTAACGCAAAATGTCAAAGAAATTTAGCCAGTCTCTTCCGTAACTAATTTTACAACGTGGTAGGAATATTTGTAGCTGTTTTAAAATAATTGTGCATACGATATAATGACACCATTAAGATTAATGTGTTAACTGGGTCAGTGTCAGTGTTATTTTTTATTAATTAAATACGAAACGCAATTAACATGATAATATGAATCTTTGACTAGCTTAACATGAGACGCAGTGGTTTTCTCTGTCAGTTACACTAATTGTACATACTGTTCCACGGTCCACGCTTTTAGGTCTGCAAGGAAGCCTCGGCAGGTCAGAGTATTCCAGAGAAATAATACATGCCCACTTCCACATGACACAAACTCTGCAGAAATTGCTTTTAAAACAGAAACTTTGAATGTCCTGCTAAAGAAACACGGTGTCTGTGATTTAGTAGGTCAGACATATGGTCATCACACACTGTAGGGCCTACCATGCAAAGAAGTGATTTTTTTATAAGTACTAATTCACGTCTCCCGCTAGCCTTACTTTTCAGCAAGGCCAAGATACAGACGGCAGTGTGCGTAATAAATTACTCGCTGACTTCTCGTTTTGGGATCGATCATACTACATTCGTTCAAACGTAATTTTTGAGGAGATCTTCCACAAGTTTCGTAATTCTCACTGAGTTTGGGAATTGGGGAACCAAAAAACGCAAAATGAGTCAATTTTCATGAATTCCAACAGGAACCCTGCAGTGTTTTGCGGGATTCAAGTAGGGAAGAAATTAAAACCTGCCAGACAAAATTATAGGGCCTGTATTTCCATTATTTTAACTTAATTTAGTTCCAGACTCATATGCAAGTGCAGAATAACACAGGTAACTTGGTGGGTACAGTTCGCGCAACAGCTGAGCGTACTTCCGGGCTCCATACATGATACACATCAACAAATTTCCCACAATGTACGTGACAGGTCTATTTCCTGTGATTGATTCGGACCGCGCCTGAGATTCCATTATCATGTGTATCTCCCGCGACCAAAACAATGCTGCCCCCTAATTCTTCATAAGTGGCACAAATAAGATGTTTTGTGGCTACCAGCAGGCCGGGTCGACAGGGGACACAACCTTATATACACACAGGACAAGAGATTCAGGCGATGGCCATACAGTGAATGCACAAATCTGAATGTAAATACCAAGACAGTGCCACTTGAACCTGCACAATTAACACGCCGTGCCCATAAAGTTCACACAAAATGTCGTTAAATAATAGTTACGTTGAAGAACGTGAGATGGTGCTGTCACATCGAACCTAACGGATAAATCAGTGAAAAAATGTTGACAGTAAATTTCACGAATTTGGAATTACCGACAGCCTTGATTTCAGGCTTCCGCCGCGATGTTGATAAGATCTGAGGTCTTTTGGGATATTACCCGGCGTCGTGTGGTAATTGTTTACCGACGTTTCGGGACAACGTATAGGTCCCATCTTCACGAGTCGGTAAACAATTACCACACGACGCCGCGTCATATCCCAGAAGAGCGCAGATCTAAATTACCGATAAGTTAATTCGTGATTTTGTACAATAACAAAACAAAGGACATGAAGGCTACACCGAGTAGGCCTATTTTGCTTAAAATCAGTGTGACGCCTTGAGAACTGCAAAACGTAACTGTATTTGATCAAACACCGCCGTTGAAGCTCAGGAATATTTTATTTCTCAATGGTTGGATATAATTCCTGGCTTACTCCAACATGAAGCCCCTCCAGAAGCTACTCCACGTACATCAACTTAGCACGACATAAAACCTAGTTCCGTATAATCTACAAAATTGGTTTCATTTTATTTTTCGATGTGATGAATATTTAACGAATTAACTTCCGTCTATATGCAAAGTAATGTCTGCAGCACGATTACACATGCAGCAACAGCCAGATACATGACTTACGCTAAACAGCAAGGAACATATTAAGAAAAAAATGTGTACATCCTCCGATCGGAGTGTCATAGGTACTCCCCTGACATCGCAGACTGCATTGTACCAGAACAACCATTCAGTACACAAAACGTGCCGCTTGGGAATACAACTGGGAAACCGTAATAAAATAATAGCTGCTATGTTATACATCCATCCTCCACCCTCTCCAGTATGACGTAATGATTAATGACGAAATAAGCGGAGTAGACCTTGCATTATATTTCAAGGCTAAGGTCAAGTGTCTATATACATGTGCGCGGAGGATGGATGTACCAGGCGAAAGCATATGGATGTACTGAGTGGGCAACAAATGCGAAGTCCGGGAACTTGTTCATGCCTAACTATGGTCAGATCACGAAAGAAATGTCTGCGAAATGAAAAACAGGCTGAGCTGCAAACAGCCGGTGTGACAGACATGAAAATACCAGCAAGGCGAGAATGTGAATTCGTTCTGTAAAGTTGTCGGCGTGTTTAATAAGCACCACGCCATGACGGTACATGTAGTAGTGGAAGCATAGCTCAACGCATTAGCTGTACACAAGATGGCGATAAATGGTCAGCTTCACGCCCCGGTCACTTTATCCCCGCGACAATAATCCCCGGTATGCATTGGATACGGGGCTGGTGAACCCGAATTCGGTCTGGACGTTTAGGAGAACAAACAAATCTCTTTCTCCTTCCGGGAATCAAACCTCGATACATATATCGTCCAGTCCGCAGCCTAGTTACTACGCCAACTGAGCTATCCCAACTCCAAACACTCGTATTACGGTAAAGATAAGTGGCCTCTGTCTCTAAGCACCACAAGGTAAGATGTGTGTGGAAGACAAGCTCCTAACATGTTACCCCTCGGCACTGCAAACACCGCGCACCGCGACCTTATCCAGAGGCATAACATCGGGGGGGGGGGGGGGGGGCTATTTCTCTAGACTTAGGACCGTGCCGTGGCTCAGGCGGTTAGTCGCCTACCTCTCACTGCGGAGGCCCGGGTTCGATCCGAGGCCAAGCCATGGGAATTTGTGGTCGACAAAGTGGCTCTGGGACAGGTTTATATCCGGGTATTTCGGTTTTACCCTGTCCGCACAATGCCACCAGTTATCCATACACATAAGCCATTCATCTACCATCGACGCTACATAATCTTTGTCGCGGAATGTCATTAAATACAACACTTCCCCTCCCCCCTTTCCGCCAGCTTCGGACGGTGTCTGTCTACCCGACTGATGACATTAAGAAAAATGTCTTTGATTGAAAATTGCATTATTTAATTTGTCAGCTTAAAACCCGCAAATGAACTAAGCTGGTTGAAATGCGATTCACTTTACGAATAACTGAACCGCTATGCATTTCTGCTGGACCGTGACATTTGAATGCGCGGGTCTTGTGACATTTCAGAGGGAAAGGTCACCACCGGCAGTCATTCTGCGAGACGAAGAAACGAAATGACACATGTCGGCACACTTAACAACGGAACGGAACGGACGACACACGGATCATGTCTTCTATGGGTACTTGTATGTTTACGGAATTTTATACAATAAAAGATGCGTAAAGAGGAAACTGGATTAAACGGAAGTCTGCGTGTGTCGCAGTAATCTGTCTGTTCCTGAGAATAGTAAGTAAATCTAGTGTAAAATTATATAATACGTTAAAACTGTGTAAAGCAGGAACAAAGAATTTCGTACTTCAATATAAACTGCTTTCTGCAAGTGCAAATTTTGATCCGTACTGCTTTCCTCGAATTCATATAAGAAAGAACATTTGTATCAAAATGTGAAAGAATTCATATCTATCTCGACCAGACAACACGGCAGAACATTTTAACAGCTTACTAGACAGAGAGAGAGAGCATGAACAGGACAAACAGAAGCGAAAAAAAGAAGAAAGGCATAATGGAGAAATTGAATGTGCGTGCCGCTCTGTAACGGACTTCAGGAATTCCGCTATAAACAGGTTTTACTTAATAAGGAATTAAAGGTAAATTTCGCCCTAGAACAGGCCATGAAGGGCCAGACGGGGGAATAGAGGTATAACACTACTCTTTCTTTAACCTCGGCGCTATATGGGGGTGGGTGGTAAACGCCAAGCCCATTGTACACTAAGCTGGGTGGGACCCAGGGCCGGTCTGGACGGGTGCTGAAAATCTCGCCCCCCACCGGGATTCGATCCCTGACTGTCAAGCTCGTAGCGAGTCACTATACCGAATACGCTATCCGGTCCAATTAATATGGAATTGGTACAACCAGAAGCGAAAATTCTAAACCTTGCCGCCCTACCATATCTCTCGCTTAATTTGATGATTACAATATTCGATAATTCGTTGTGTGTCTGGGACAAACGCCACTTCCAGCCGTGTAACATATGCATTGTTCTTAACCTTTTGAAGTCCAGTTGTTGTTACTTTATGTACCACCAGGTTTAATATCCAAACATTCGACATTCTACCTACAGAGTGTATGTGTGCATTTTAGATCTAAGAACAAACAGCGACTATTTCTATATACAGCAGTAACTGGTTGGTTTATATAACCGAGTTGGAGAGTGTTTACTGCGCGGTACGAGCTGAATCTTTAACTATAGTTCACGTGGATTTGATTCTTTAAAGGGTTAACTGAAGCACTCAAACCAAGGAGTCGCATACCGTCCTGTCGAAGCCAAATCAATGTGTGGTATTGGGATGCATCCGCACACTGTGTCCCAATAGACATCTCTGAGCAAGGCGGAGATTTGCATAGTTTATTCGGATCATAAGCAAGGTCAGACATAGTGCAGTTGGGACGTTGACACTATTATGCTCCTCTCATAAAATACACATTTTATCTGGACAATGAATTTGCAAATTGCATGACGCGAAAGATAAAAAAAAAAATGAAAGACTCACGGAACGCCTGCCAGATCATTAACCTTTTCGAATGGAAACATTATCACAGCGTCATCTTCGTTGATCATGACTTTTATGGTGGCAATTTAAGTCGTGTCTGCTTTTTTAAACCGGGAAAATATTCTTTATCAAAATGTCCATACTTGAAAATTGGCCACTATAATCATGCGGGTAATTTCTGCTATTTATTAGGGGATTCAGGGCGTGAAATAAGTGGAAAATTATGCGAGAATTGTGCAGTCGTAGAAAGACTCTGTTATATTACGTCACAGGATCGTGCAAATTGACAGTAGGCCTATATTGCCAATTGCGCGGTCCTGCCCGTGTGGGTAGAACGGGTGATGGTACAATGCGTTTCTTCACCCATCGCTCATCTGGACGAGGCGGGGTTCGAATGCTGGCTGGAGAAAGAGACTTTCTGACGTCTCCAAAACGTCCAGACCGACTCTGAGGCACACCCAGCCTCCTATTCAATGGGTAACGCTACTATTTTTCCGGGGTAAAGCTGTTGGACGTTTACGGGGATTGTGGGTTCGAATCCCGCCGAGGGCATGGATGTCTGTCTCTTGTGAGTGTTGTGTGTTGTCAGGTAGAGGTCTCTGCGACGAGCTGGTCCCTCGTCCAGAGGATTCCTACCGAGTGTGGTGTGTCTGAAGTGTGATCGTGAAGCCTCGAAAAATGAGGCGGTCTAGGCCCCCAAGGGGCTGTCGAGCCATTGGGAAAAAAGCCCATGAATATCTTTGCTACAGAAATGTTGTAAACTGGTAATTAGAAAACCAATTGCCTGCGTTTACTTAGGCCTATTATGCATGTTCTGCTTGTCTGAGGAACACATGCCGGTATGTTTACAGTTTGCCACCCACGCGAAGAGCATATTTCTCACATCAAATAGCAATCACTATCATCGCGTGCCTTCCAAACTAAGGCTCATTCTGTTACATTCCTCTCAAAACACGCTCACTTGGCATCGCACAATCTTATAATTATTTCTATGTTAAATATCACTCTTTTGTTTACAGTTTTCACTAAGAAAGCTTTTTTGTAAGTTTCTCTCTTACTTTCCCCCAGTATGTCTGATAAATCTGTCTAGCTTCATGTGAGAGATGCCGCTTTGGGCACTCGCTCAGACTCCCTCCACCCACATGCTAATGACGTGAGTTCCGGAAGTTGTACCTCACGGGAAAAACGGAAGTTCAATAGGGGAAAACCGGAAAGAGACGCGGAGAATGTTTGAATGAGGGGCTGGGTGGAGAATGCACAGGGGGGGGGGGGGAGTTCAGGACAGGAAGTTCGTCATCATAAAAACGGACAACTCGCTGCTCATTGTCAACGAATATCGGACATTTCCAGCTGTTTCCGACAAAACGATCCTTTGCTATTAACCTTGATAACCAAAAAGCTTCTTTGTGTACAGTTCATACCGTTCGTTAACGCATTTCCTTTAGCAGAGGTCAATGTTTTTCATTGTCAAAATAAGTCAACCGAATCGAATTTCCGACTAAAGCTATTTATTCCTGCTGTTACCGAGGGCGCGGCTTCATAGCTGCCATCCCCTGTTGTATACGATGTGAAAGGGTGTCTAAAACATTGATATCCTCAGCAGCAGTAATAGTATATCTACAGAATATTTCACGCTCGTAGTTCCGTAATTATCCCAAGTACAGTTAAAAAGGCATTCACTTCAGCATGTATTCTACAATTCAAATCTTCTTTTACGTGAAGAAGAAGAGTTCTCAGAAGAAACTTCTATGCCAGATACGACGTTGTCACGTTTGTGACTGTGACGAGTGCTGTCGTCTGGGATGTGAGGCAGAGCAGCCTGGCGTAAGTCTACGGAAGTTTCAGAGGATTCTGCTGCCTCCATTACGTTTCCTCATGATCGTCAGTGTAGATAATGAAGGTACCATACAGGTAGAGGGGGGAGCAGGACCCTCTAAAACGTCCGTAAACTTCTGCCAGGCTACAGGGCGTCACGTCCCAGAAGACATCAGTCTTCAAATGTTTGATTCACTTTCAGTAAATTTAGTCGAAACTGGTCAATCTGCAACTCGCGTTCTCCTGTAATATTTACGTAATTCCTTAGCGCTGTGCCTTTTGACACGTTGTGTCAGTGCTGCGACAGAGCAGCAGAGGTGCCATGTCTCGTTTCTGATACGCCTATTCCATCCCTCCACTTCCACTATGATTCGAGTAAGAAAAGCTGCCTCTTGTAATATAAGTCGGAAGTTTTCCAATGGGTACTCTCCTGTCTCTGGATATTTTATATAGGCCTATAGGCTGTTCTGTGTGTTTGGCCCTGCTCCGGTATTATTATTATTAAACTGTCTTTTCGGGAGTGAAGTTTTATTTATCGCAATTTTTTTTATTTTAACTGCGATTTGTTGGATAACTTAATTGTATTTATTATCTTTTTTGTCTTGTGTTCTGGTCTTTGTCTGTGATTTCGTGACTGACAATTAGCTTAGGACTGAAGTGAAGTGAATTTATTATCATTGAAATATCCATATCATTGTGGTTTGGTGTACGCACTGTAATTACGTTCAATGCCTTTCTTCTAACTTTGACCTTAAATCCAGTTTCGATGTATTGCTTTGCTTTTTTTTTTTGTCTTGGGCTGTGCTCTTCTTTGTTTTGTTTCTTGTCGCTTTGTATTGGTGCAGTCTTCGTAATAAGCCACCAGGCAGCAACAAAACGAATAAAGAATTTTACTACTACTACTACTACTACTACTACTACTACTACTACTACTACTACTATACTAATAATAATAATAATAATTCAATTCTACATTATTAATGTGCAGGCACAAAAGCCGTAAGGCCAATTGCAGAGATAACACGGGAAAATAACACAAATGCAAACGTAAAGACATACAAAAGAGATAATAGGAAGTCAGCTCTACAAAACAGCAGTAAAAATGTAATTGTTAGAGAAATATTTGTTAAGAGTGACAAATTGTTCCTGGATGTACTGATAGTACTGTTCCATTGAATTCAGGTTACTGACATGCAGGTTTAGCGGCGCAGGACCAGTTGCTAAGTGAACACCCGAATGCAACAATACACAAACACACACATACAGCACAATGACTTGGTAAATGAAGAAAAAACAGAAAGAATGTAAAAATACAATCAAATTAATTGCAAATATCCTAACTAAATAAAAACCACAATTCACATGAAACGTCAGTGACCGAACTACAGCGTAAAATATGTTAAAGAGTTTTGATTTATTTAGTAAAAACGTGTTTCTGAGCACATTAATAAATTATTATTATAATTATTATTATTATTGATGATGTTTGAAATCGAACCTAGAACATTCTGAACATTAGGATAATACGCTAACCACTAGCCCCATGTTCACAAGGTCCTAGCGTCGATTCTAACCAACTCCACAAACATTACTAACAAAATGCACAATAGTTTGTACGTAAGTCTTTTGTTGAATGAACGTCTCTATAAATACCCACAATAATTCCCTCATTCTGAATTAAATTTCTTAGACTCCATCTGTGGTCACTGTGTTCGTAACTACGTGAAAGGAAAATCTACAAAGTTAGAGAAGGTAGCAAGTTTGGATATACCTGGCCATCACTTGCTGCTGGGTTTGTGTAGGTGAACACATTCCAGTTATCATATCTAATTTTTGTCGCCATCACCGCATATGCTGACATCGTATTTTTTGACCAAAATCTATTTCACGTTATCTCGCATTTATTGGCAGCATAATCTAACCTCTATTGCTCTTTTCCGGGTTATCTATAACAACGTTGTAATTATGCCCTCATCCGTCAGTGATCAATCACAGTCACTAGCGGCTATACTATCCTCTTTAGCAAACCGGACTCTCATAACCTCTAGCACAGTACAAAACAGGTGATGCTCTTAAACATGTAAGAGCAGAAAATTGATGCTACAAGTGACTGTAAAATCTATCCACTTCGAGATAATTAATACTGAATTTTGCCCCACGCCACCATCTTTACACCCCCCAAAATGAATTCTATGAATCTGTTTAAAATATCGTGACAACTGATTTGTTAGCAACTAGTGATTTTTCTCTTGCTTCTGTCACTCGGATGTTCTCGTTTTACTACTATATCTTACATTGTTTTAACAAATATTTTACATAATTCCATACACATAGACCTACTCTTTTTTTTCTTTTTTTTTATAGCTCGACAGCCCTATATGGGCCTGGGCCTCCTCGTTTCGTCGAGGTTTCATGATCACACACTTTAGACACACCACAGTCGGTAGGACTCCTCTGGACAAGGGACCAGCTCGTCGCAGAGACCTCTACCTGACAACACACAACACTCACAAGAGACAGACATCCATGCCTTAGGCGGGATTCGAACCCACAATCCCAGTAAGCGAGCGGCCGAAGACCCACGCCTTAGACCGCACGGCCACTGGGATCGGCTGACTTACTCTTTAATATTATTTTATAAAAAGATCCCCAAATAATATCCCCGAGACATATAGGCCTATAAATACTTGTCCTGCTTTGTTCAAATCTCTCCCTCCATTGCAGCTTCTCATACGTATTTACTAAATATTAAAACTCATACCCTTGTGCTATTGGTTTAAGATTTAACACAGAATTACACCATCCTAATCCTTGCCTTTTAAGGCTGATGGGCGAAGCATTGGTAAAAACAATATCTGTGAAAGAACTGCAACAAGAGAATGAGTGAAGACAGGTGGTTGAAGATTTTGTACTACACGAAGAGTAGGACAATGAAGAGGGTGAGGCAGGAAAGAGGATTTTGAGGCCGGTACATGCATCTAAGTACCTAACCCATAAGCCTGGAAGAATACGATAAGTAATACACCTATTAAAATGACTACATATTGCACAGGACCGAGAATACAAATCAGTGTAAGAATTGTATTTTATAAAAAAAATTAAGGAAAAATGGTACAGTTGAGGTACCTATTTTGATCGACAAGAAGAAAGGCTAACTGGATTGGTCACAACTTGCGTAGAAACTGCCTTCTAAAACACGTGATTGAAGGAAAGTTAGAGGGAAGGATAGAAATGACGGGAAGACGAAGAAGATAGCGTAAGCAGCTACTGGGTGACCTTAAGTAAAAGAGAGGATACTAGAAATGGGAAGAGGAAGCACTAGATTGCACCCTGTGGAGAATTCGCTTTGGAAGAGGCTAAGGACCTGTCGTTAAGACAGACTACAGAATGAATAAATTAATGAATGAATGGGAGTTCTTTGCTTGGAGAAGCATTAGCTCCAATCTGCGTGATGTTAGCTATCCCAAGTAAGTTACAATCTGTGTGACGCTTGCTAGCTATCTACGTAGCATTTATGTTTGTTTTGCGTACATATGTATATAACACCAATTTACTCTATATACATTATCTTTTAGCCTTATTTTATTGTCAAGGCTTCATGTGTAATAATTCTTTAACGTTTACGGATACATTTACGATTGTATAATTACATTGAAAAGGTTTGAGATATCAGACCTGCTTGCAGTTTTAATTTTTTTCTTTAATATTCTAGTTATAGGCCTGATGATGGCTTATTCAAGCCGAAACATGTAGCCTGTTTTACCTTGTACTGTGATTTGTGTATGGGTACTTAAAAAAATCAAATAAATTTCTGTCTGCACAATGATAACTAGGCAATTTGCAAATAAGTTGGATTCTTCATAATGCTAGCTGTCCCCTAATAATAGATTCTACGTGATGCTGGATGTCCCAAACACGTTGTGTTCTTCGAATTCACTTCGACAACTGTGCATGACGTAAACCACTAAAATGCAACAATGCATTTCGATGAGTTAGCAATACTTTCAGCAAGTAGTCACATAAAACGAGATGGTAATATGTAGAATAGTCTGGTATACTTTCAACACGGACAATCTCACTGCTCAGCAGAAGTCTAGCCTGTACAGCAATGTTCCATGGACTGATGTGTCAGGGGTACTAGGATGAATAATTCAAGAACGCATGATTACATTTTGGACAGTCTGTTTCACGCACTCTTACAAGACCATAGTCCAAAATCTGATCAACCCTTGCCTTGAAAAAAAAGCTTCTGTTCTACGCACGGATTAATGAAATTTGTGATTCGCCTTTGAGTCAGAAGTCATTCTTTTACTTGAAAAAAATATTTACCATGAAAATCGGTATTAAGAAATTTTGTGACCATGGAATAGCTTCCAGAATGTCCCTCCTCACAGAAGAAATACTAATTAAACTGAAAAAAATTTTTGGAAAGTTCCGAATTTATTAACCAAATAACAGTAGCTTACATTTAAGTACTACTTTAGGCTCTCTTGCGTACTGCACCCTATTTTGAAATTGTATTACATTTTCTTAAGTTAGCTGCATTACTTTCTAACTATTGCCACTCCCGCATTTGCAACTGAACCTGGAATTGTAAGTGTCATGCACTAAAGAGCAAAAATACATACTGAGAGGATACGAATACCATTACGCAATTCAACATCAAAGCTTACCAAGCAATGAGCGTCAGTCGGGTTTGTGGAATATGTGACGAAATATCAATGCATTTTGAAGTGAAGATTAAACAAGATAGATAAAGTGATTCAAGGTCTAAGCTTATTTTATCGCTTAAAGATATTACCTGAAGAATAAGCACAGTATGAACTACAAACGTTATCTCCCGTCCACTTAGTAATCGACACTAATAAATGTTTTAACATGATGAAATGGTATTCAACTTGACGACGATAAAATGACTGTGACTTAACCAAGTGCCCAGAATATTTGGACCTAACTGCGAGAAGGAATAGAATCATGAATAAAATTATACATTGAGCAGCGTCACAAAAATGTACCATTCACACAATACGGTAAGACGGAGGAGATATGTAACACGTGCGAGGGCAGTGACGTGAGACATATATTTTACTCAAAAACCCATCAAGGAAGGACACCCACCTGGAAATTCTTGGCGTAGAGGAGTGGGTAAAAACAAGACACAGAAGGTAAAAGTTAAAGTTGCCCTTGTCCATGCCCTGAAGTCAAATATAAGGAACAGAGGTATACCTCCGCTCATTCTTAACCTCGGCACTAAATGGAGATGAGTGGTCAACTTCATGCCCCGGCCGCTTTACCCCCGAGGAACAACCCCGGTACCCATTGTCTAGGAGGCTGGGTGGGTTCCAGCACCAGTCTGGACGTTTTGGAGAAGACGAAAATCTCTGCCCTTGCCAGGATTGGAACCCCGGATCGTACAGCCCGTAATATTCACCACGCAACACCGTCACCCCAAAACAAAATACATTCTAAAGGAATAGGGTGCAAAAGTATGGACTGGATTACGCTGTTTCAGGACATATTGCAATGGCGGACATTGCGAACACTTTAGTTTAACACGGGGGTCTAAAAAGGCCGAGAGTTTCTTAACCGGCTGCGAAATGAAAAAAGAATTTAAGAAAGTGCAGCATCATACAGGTGGCCAGGTTAGGTTACAGCGCAGTCAGTATAGTGATTAGGCTACGGACTGGACGATCCGGAGTTCGAATCAAGTAAGGGGCAAGATATTCATCTCTGGCACCCACCCAACCTCGTATTCAATGGGTACCGGGGGCTTTATCCCCGGCGGCAAAGCGACCGGGGCGGGAGGCTGACCACTTAACCTCCATCTACTGCCGAGTTTAAGAATGAGTGGAGTAATACCTACATGAACTATATATGTGCAGACTAATTATGATGATCATGATATTAAGTTAATTATGAACAATAAATTCGTAAAGGCCGATCCCAGTGGCCGCGCGGTCTAAGGCGTGGGTCTACGGCCGCTCGCTTGCTGGGATTGCGGGTTCAAATTCCGCCGGGGGCATGGATGTCTGTCTGTTGTGAGTGTTGTGTGTTGTCAGACAGAGGTTTCTGTGTCCAGGTGATCACTCGTCCAGAGGAGTCTACCAAGTGTGCTGTGTCTCAGTGTGACCGTGAAGCACCGACAATGAGAAGGCCCTGGTCCACTAGGGGCTGTCGAGCCATGGGGCGAAAAATTCCTTAAGAATGACAATGATAACAGACTGATTAATGCATAGAAAAGCAAACTGTTTGAACTAGTTCCACAAGCAGACAAAACACATATCTGTTAACACACTCGACATATAATTTCGTACTGCCTGTCTTGATTCTTTTTATAGAATACTTTTTTATTAAATATGGGGCGAAGGTAATATTTACATCTCGCCTGACATTGGAAATACGCAGTATCATTACCTTCTTCCACGTTTGGGATGACAAATGCTAGTGACAAAGACATAACTCGGTGCATAAATGTACAAGAAGTGTACCACTGGTTAGTTGAATTCTCTCACACTATACCATCTGTAGTAGAGGCAATGACTGAAACTAACATGTTTAATACGATGAACTGTCCAGTCTAGTCGCTCGGTATGATTCTACACACGCATATCCTGTGAGTTAGACGCCAGATAAGCTCGACACTACAGCAACACGACATTCACTTCAGCCTATGGATCCAACATAATGAAGACTGGACGTCATTCGCTTTGAAGACATAATGCCTTCCAGCTGTTGCCATATCTACGTTTCAAACACATACAATGAAAACCTTATGTCTGTATACGTATAATATGTAGATACTAATAACGTATCCAATTGCCCACAGTTTCTCTTTAATATTATATTGGTTTATCATTTTAGTTACCAAATCGAAGACAGTCGCCATGGTTAAAACATTGGCGGCCCGGAAAGAATGACATTTTAAACAACGCTATTATGGTACAAGTCATCAGAAAGATTCCGCGAACAATGCTGCTACCTTCCTAGGCGCGGCACTGTCACACGTTGAAACCGTACAAGTGTAACCTAACGGCAGCCTTTAAATGACATTTAACGTGCCATTAGTTCAAGAGTGCAAAGCCTGTGGGTCTAGAGTGAAAGTTATCACGTGAAAATAAATTATAAATTTCCGTCAGACACAACAATTTTATTATATTATGTGTAATGTTTCGGTCATATTTTGAAAATCTGCAGACGTTAATGTACATTATCTACAACCAAGATGGACATGTGTTAAAATATATTTTGTAATTTGTGAGAAAAAAATGTATTTTTAAGGCATGTTCACCTTAGTTTGAGATAATGTATATAAATGTCTTAAGATGGTCAAAATATGACTGAAATATGTAGCACACATTAATAATTGAATATAATAAAATTGTGGTGGTGGCCGCGCGGTCTAAGGCGTGAGTTGACGGCCGTTCGCTTACTGGGATTGTGGGTTCGAATCGCTCCTAGGGCATGGATGTCTGTCTGTTGTGAGGGTCGTGTGTTGTCAGGTAGAGGTCTCTGCGACGAGCTGGTCACTCGTCCAGAGGAGTCCTACCGATTGTGGTGTGTCTAAAAAGTGTGTGATCGTGAAGCCTCGAAAAATGAGGCGGCCTAGGCCCCCAAGGGGCTGTCGAACCATTGAAAAAAAAAAATATATATATACAAAATACTTGGAAGGATATTAACAACATGAAGTTCTATACAAAGAAATGAGATCTCATTTTTACATAAAGGATAATAACATATGTTTATGTTATTAATATACATTTTGAAGTTCTACATATTCCAGCTGTCTCAACTTCAAAATTTATATCAATAACACAGACTCTTATATATTGTTATCCTTCATGTAAAAAATAAGATCTCATTCCCTTTTATAGAACTAATGTTGCTAATATCCTCCCAAGTATTTTGTATATGTTCTGTATTAGCTGAAGACGGCCAGGTCGGCCGAAACATGTCGTGATAAATAGTAAATTCTGTAAACAATAAAATTTTAGTTGTGATTGACGTGTTATTTCAATATAGTTTACATGTTATCACAACGGAATATTTACAATGATTCCTGCATATTTTCCCGTCCATTATCTCATAAAAACGGGCACTACAAAAATGAATGAATGTTCTCGTGGATTGGTTGAGGATCACCATGAAGAAGGGCCAAACCAGTGATGCCTTCGAGTGTACTTAGTGATACTGTTGTCTGTACTTGTTCCGTTCATTACCTAGGCTTTGCAATGCAGTATATTTGCTGCACTTCGTTCATGACTGTACTCCTGGTAAACAAACAACTAGGTATGTTTGTAACGGACGAAGGGATGCCGCTGCGAACTGAAGAATGTCGCATCCCATATGCCGAAGGAGAATATCGTGAGTCCACATTCCGTATGGCAAGAACACAAGGCTCAACGCCCACCTACACCGCCCACGATGATTCAAATATTAAGGCTCATGACTTTGCTCAGAATGTGCATGTTTCGTATATTGACCAGGATACCGATTATTTTGAGTTATATCGTGATTTTACTCCGTCCTTCCAAGCAAATTCACGGACAATATTTCAAATTAGGCCACCATTTATTCCTTCTGCAGTTCACAATGCTCTAGTAATCCTAAAATTTGAAGTTATATAGTCTAGGTCACTGACAGTGTCGTTAAATAAACAACTAAATCCCCCCATCAAGGGCAGTGACTAATCAACTACCATCTGAAGAAACAATTTTCCCTACTAACAACAAAGGCAATTTGTGTTGTCACATTTTGACGACGCATTAAGATGCAGGCACGTTAGAACCAACTGGTTCTACATGTTGATAGACACAACAATTCTGCAGTTTTCTCCGTTACAGCTCACTATAGTCAAGTGGATGTTACGTCTGTCACTTATACCTTGAAGACTGAGACAGTAAGCTCCTCAGAAACGGTTTACCCCCACCCCCCCCCCCCCCCGGCCACACACACACACACACACATACATAAACATGCGCCCGCGCGTTTATCCGACCTCGCATTCTGCTTCACTCAGACTGTTTTGCGTGAAGGTAGGCATGCGGCGCTCGCCGCTTTTCCAATTTGCCATAAGCCGGGATCCAACCGTTTGAGTTCAATGTAGTGCAGTTAATATTACGTTTTTACCCACATTATTTAAAAAAGTAGCTCGAATTTTTTTCATTCTGCTTCCAGAGATGCGTCACGTCTAACAAACACGTTGTTTGTTGAAAGTTCAAGGTCTATATGTTAAGCAAACCGACAGGAAGTGACTAGTGACACCGAGATAAATCCAGTCCACGCCCTCTCATCCTATTTCTGTCACATCTATTTTGATATTATCCTGCCATCTACGCCTAGATCTTCCATCATCCTATCATAGACACTTAATCTGAGACACTGAGAAGTTAAAAAAGACAAACAGTTAAACTACTCATATTTGGAGACCGTCATGCTCTGAGAATCGTGGTATTGAGTTTGGATTAGACAGATAACCAACATTGTTCTAACTCCACACTTCGCCCTATTTACCTCCGATTGTTCCATCTTTGCCATGGAATCACACACCGAATATGTCAGTCGCCTGGATCTGGACTCATGCTAACCTCAGAGCAATGCTACTGCGTTGGTATCACATTCTGGAAGTCCCGGGTTCGATTTTCTGTCCTCAGGTAGGCTATCCTGATTTCCTTCATGGTTCGCCTCAGTTCTTGAAGCCAAATGCTCTAAAAGTAACTTACAGCAGGACATCACAGCTTCCTTCTACGTTTTCCAATTTGTGTTGCAATGATCCCTTCTCCCGTCATTACAGAATACACACGGACACCGTAAAGGAAATTCCTGCTTTTATACTGAATATCTCGTTTTAGTTTGAGACATATAATAATGGAGTTTGTTGAAAAATGTTCAGAAACTAAGTTTTTTGTCTTTGCCTGCTGCGCATGTGCACGAAATGAGTACGGCGCGCCTTCATTAGCAGTAAAATTGTGTGCCTAAGGCAGTTACAACGATGACATCGCGTCATATGGTTTGCTGACTTCAAGTTCATTGTAACCGTTCCGCGCAAATTTCGTCGTACATAACGAAGACAAATGACAGGTGCCAATGCTGAACGTGTAACGGTATCATGTGTACGGAGTCAAAAGCAGTAAATCGTTTGACGCAGTTTGCAACTTGATGTACCCCAAAATCCAAAACTTGCTGCAAAAGCGGCTGACAGTACAAGTTTATGAAATTCAACTGAATATGAGACGAAAGACACTGATATTTCGAAAAATGTCGAATATGCAAAATTTAATGTTAAATGAATTTTGATGAGTTTCTACCATACGTGCTTTTCATAGACGAAGCCTAGTTTCTCATCTGTTGGCACGTAAATCTCCACAACGCGCATAACCACGTAACACATTAGGCCCTATCACAAATGGATGCCATCTTACTAATTGTTTCAGGCACACCTTTTTATATGTCTTACAAGATGAGACCTTATGTTGGGCCCAAGTAACCCACGATGTTGGACCCCTCTGAGCCACGAAATTGGGAACTAAAATATTGTGTCCACAAAGTCGCTTCGGGGTTTTGAAAAATTGTGGCGCGCAAACAAATTGAGCTAGCCACATGCGGTTTGCGCCAGATTACAGTGAAACTCTGGAAGTTTCTTTTGCCGCCAGACCCGTATCAGGAATGCGATCTCGGCTATTCCAGCGGACATGCTCCACAGAACATGGCAAGAGCTCAAATGTCGTCTGGACGTTCTCCGTGCTACCAAGGGAGCCCACATCGAGGTTTACTGAGGTCAGTAAAAAACTTCCAGAGTTTCACTGTAATCTGTCGCAAACCGCATGTGGCTAGCTCAATTTGTTTGCGCGCCACAATTTTTCAAATCCCCGAAGGGACTTTGTGGACACACTGTACATATAACTCGAGAAAAGTTCACAACAGTACCTTGCCTGATAATCCGATAACGAATCAGATGTGGACACCACGGCGACATGATATTTGGCATGATTCTTGCGTCTCACTTGACCGAGCTCAACCTCTGCTGATCCCGACCAATACGCAATTTAATTCTTTCCTATCAACTATCAATGAGGCCAGTGACGTCGCACCGTTTAAGTGGTCAGCACACTGTTAATAATGTCAAGTCGAGGTCAGGGAATGGTCAGAAGAGCACAGATCCTGATCATGGATTCGGGGATACGAAAATACCCAGTGCACGCGTTTGAAAGGCCTTGCGATATGCCGATCTCCGCCCCAGAAAATCTATCGAATGTCTTGAGGATTCATTTTATCAGAATTAACGTTGTATTCTGTGTGATTAATTTACTGAACAACACTTCCAATTGCTAAGATCATATAGCGTCGGATGATACGTTGGGATGAACGCAAAATTAAAACACACCACCGGTAGCATTAGCGAATATGTAAAGAATATGGAAAGGTTCAACAGACAAATACTTTGGTCTCCTTTACGTTGTAAATGTAGATTGGGTGCCATGAGGAGGTAAAGTTTTTCCTGTCCACGCCATGCAGGCATATAAACGGAGTAGAAGAGGTAGAGCTCCACCCATTCTAAACACGGCACTACACGGAAGTGAGTGGTTAACTTCAAGCGCAGGCGGGCGTGAAGTTAACCACTCACTTATCCCCGGGAAAGAACCCCGGTGCCCCTTGAATAAAGAGCTAGTTGGGCCCCAGAGCCGGTCTGGACGGTCTGTAGAGGAGAAAAGCTCTTGCCCCTGCCGGGATTCGAGCCCCGGATCGCCCAGTCCGTATGCCGACTATGCTACCTCGCGTCCGATAAGGTAACCTACCTGACATAAAATCGAAGCACAAGGACGAATAATGGAAGACTGATTAACTCTTTCTCATGTTCATAAAAGCGACGACCTTTGACAACACGGGTTGTGACAAGTTACATGCCCATCATTAGTCACGTACATAAGTATGAAACTTTAGCAAACCTTATATTCAGTTAGGCAGCATATTTATTTGTTTAACGATGCCGTCAGTAGCTCAGGATACATAGTGTCGAATGACAGGAATAGTGAGTAACTGGAAAGGATATGCAAAAAAAGCAGAAGGTACAATCCTGCTACGTGGCTAGATGGACTGAGAAATGCAAAGCAAAATCTCATTCAAGATAGGCCCTATCCTAGCCAAGACTTAACCCGGAACCTCCTGAATGCGACGTTGTTCAAATTCCTCACAAATATTTAATTTTAACACTACGAAGTTCAATATCATGCGTATCTTATGAAGCAGTATCTCTTAAATTTCATTTTGAAAGAGAGGTTGAAAATACAATATGAATATACACATATATTAAAGATAATTTTTAGTATACAAACATATGTCTAGACAATAATTTGCACTGTTTGTGCCAGTAGAATTTCTCAGACTGTGCAGATTGCATGTAACTCGTAAAATACACAAAACAAATTTATAACCAACAAATCGCAAATATGAAATATATAAAACACTCCTACATGTCTTCTCTGTTGCCTTTAGCAATCTGCACTGAATACAGAGTAATCCTTCGTGGTGTAAACAAAGAGTGGCAATATATAGGGTTAACCGCTCGATTTCATTCGAAGAGATTTTACTATTTCAAGATGTTTGCATGCAGAATATTTCAATAACCCTCATGTAATATAATAATTTCAACACAAGTTTTATGTAACACTGTACATAGACGTTTTAATGATCTGCAGGCCTTATACATTTTACCATTTACACATGACAAAGCTGAATAACAAGACTGTGTACGTCTATGAGTAATGCTACTTCCTGAAGATGGTTAAAGGCAATAGCCGAAGCATGTAGGAGTGTTTTCTATTCTTCATATGTACATTTTTTGGGTTATAAATTTGTTTTGTTTATCAGTTTCACAGAAGATGTATAATATTAATTTCGTAAAACATAGTTTTTGTAACTTCATCGAAAATGTCACCAGAAGACGTGGAATACGCGCTTGGAATTTAACTTCTGTCTTACTAACAGACTCCCTTCCGATAATTAATTATATATACCAACAAACACATGGGGTTGTTGGTATATATAGTTAGCTGCAATCACAATGCATGTACGAAAAGTATTACGTTCTCTTCCCAGACTTAACATTCTCACCCATAAAACCCAATGCGAATGCCGTAAGACAGCATTGACTGCATTCGAACTGGAAACACGGCCCACAAGTCACGAAACTGTCAAATTCACTACGCGATCCTCTCAATATTTTCGTGACGGTACGTACGTTGACACAAAACGGGGTAGCATTTCCTGCGCGAAGCTTTATTTACACAGGTTATGCACATAGACTAATCACAAGGCAAATAATCCTGTTGTATTGCTGCTCTAACAGCGATCACTTCTTTCACACCCCTGTTACATCAGACAGCAGCAACAGTCATCACTTGCAAATATGGCTCCACGCATAATATCAGCTGACTGCGACATCGGCCGACGACAAGGTTTCTGTGATATAAATGTCCAAAAACACATTTCTCATTGTACCCATTCTACCCTAATTAATATGCATCGTAAATTAATTTTGACCGGAAACGGAAAACCTTCAGAACACGTCAACAAGGGCATTCATGATTTCTTTTAAAATGCAGCAATAATTACAATAATGAATAGGCAAAGTCTGCTTAAACATGCCACAAACTAATTAAAGCACTAACGTCACGCAATTGTGGCGAACAATTAACTGGCGACTGCTGCTGCACCATACCACAACACTAACTAAAACACTAACGTAACGCAATACAAACAATCTTAATTGTTGCTACATCGCCGAGGAAGAACGCCATATTTGCACTCCGTGTTCTGAAGGTTAAACTCCTATGCTGCTAATGTAACAGAACTATAGACAACATGTCATTCATTCTGACGTATGAAACTGATGATGAAGTGCCACACGTAATAAAGTACGTGCCCTTGTTAAAATTATGAAAGTCAAGATGAAAACTATAAGCATCTGCAAACGAAAGGGAGGGAGAGTTTTTCGATTCAAAACCATAATGACAAGTCAAAAGTGCTGCAGACTTCAATCATTCACCCGTTTACAAATAACTCACAACGACGTGTTAGCAAAGAAACAAAGAAAGCAATCTGTTGCCGAAAACGCTGTTTTATACAAAGGAAGGAAAAAAAGGGATGCAAGCAGGCCGGTCTATTCACCTCCATATCAGAACTTAAGACTACGAAACACACTACCTACCTTAGCACAAAGACTCCAAAACGTTTCGTTGTGTTCAGCATTCACACATTAACACTCCACAGCAAACCACTTCTCTTGCATGGCTTCTTACCTGCATCTGAGCGTGCCTACCTCTGGTGCCGCGGCAGCACAACTGAGTCTCACTCGCACGGCCGAGCTGCAGGCAAACAGTCCAGTTCCTTGCCACGTACTGGAACACGCTGTTCGCTGCATCAAGGCTGTCCAAAACAGTACCACAGGTCCTTACATTTGCCGCCACAGCGCACACTCAGTGTGTGTAAGAAAATTCATGGAAACATTCTACTAAAGCGTGACCACGTATAAGGTGCACTCGAGCTACGAGGCATAACACAAAGAATTCTAACTTAGCAACGAAAAATACAGAGATAGATGGTCTGTAATCATCTAAGTCAGGATACCTCCCAGTGGCGGATTGTTGGGAACACGGTAAAAAGTCGTTCAGTTCCACAAAAGGGGGCGGGGGTGGTGACTTCTTGACTAGTGACACGTCTGTAAGCATCTCAAAAAGAAGTGTGGCATAATCCTGGTCATGATAATACAGGGTTATTAAAAACTTTTGTAAAGGTATGAATTGTTGATTTCAGGCTTTCGCCGCGATGTTGATGAGATCTGCGCTGTTCTGGGATATTACGCGGCGTCGTGTGGTAATTGTTTACCGACGTTTCGGGACAACGTATCGGTCCCGTCTCCAAGAGCGCAGATCTCAGTATGAAATATATCCATTGGTGAGCTGCAATGCCTAAAGTGTAACACGTTCATAACTGAAATATTTTGGCACCCGTTCATTTTAAAGGACCCATGATAGAATTTAGGCCCCTCCGAAACGTCCACGATTTTTGCAGTTTCTAAATCTGTATGCTTTTTTGATAAGAAGTCTGTCTGTTATTAGACTAAGATATACAGACGCTGCCATTGTTATCGTCTTTGTTGTTTAGGGAGGTGGTCTTCTTTCAGAATGATGTGTACCATTATACAATTTAAGCAAGAATTCACAATGTCTACCCCCCCCCCCCCCGCCCCAAATATTACTTTTTTGACTCTATTTTATAGTTGTTTACTGCCAATTTACCTCAAAGATTTGTCCTCGCACTAGTGAGGTCGAAAACGTACAGTGTTCTTTGTGCGAGGAGGAACCTGTATGCTGCAGCCGCACAGTACAAGGTAGAACAGACATTTCGTACCATGTCTGTTGTAATTAATGTTGGTAAGAAGGCTGTAGAGGAATATACACCATATGTTTACCGATCACATCCGTGATATGACACTTTCCTCAAGCAGATTGCGTTTGTTTGCTTGTTCGTGGTTGGTGCTTCGTCTGACGACAAATCGAGAGGCATTAAATTACCATTACCTCCGACAATTTGCTGATACCCGTCCTTAATTTCAACCATCAATGGACTCCGTTACTGCACACTTCCTTCGGGTAGAAGACAAAGTCCACAGACGCATTCATTTTGCGAGAATGTCGCGAACATTGACAGCTGCTGTTCAATACACATTTGCAACAAGTGTGTACATCATAGATCTGCATTTAAGTTATCTGGCACACTTCGGCCTTTCCACCCACATCAGGACAACTTTTTTGGTTATTAAATATAAAAATTCAGAGTAATGGGGCATTTACTGCATTCTCCCTCAATTCCAAGGCCATCTTTAAATATGTTACGTAAAGTTAACTCTAACAATAATAATATTTTATGAACTAGTTTCTTCTAGGTGTGTTAGTTAGCTTCGAAAATTAGAACTGACATTATAAACGTTTACGATATAAATGTGACCCTGATGTAAGTTGGAGTCTGGAATATTTGTAACACATTTTATTGCCTGCAATAAAATAAAAAATTACGGCGTGCTCGAAGTAGAACTAATGACAATCTGATATAAACAAAAATAAAATTCGCCAGATATCTCTGAATGTAAATCTTACATATAGATGCTTTTCATTATTTGGGAAATTAAATATGTAATGGAACAGACGGACAGTTCCTTCCACTAATCATTGATTTCTCGTTGACCGTGTACAGCTTTACTTTACATGAAGCCCATATAGAAATTGCATATTTACTCAAAAATGGTTCATCACACACAAAGAATCAGTACATTTCATACATAAAACTTTTATTTAAAACTTTCTTTCATAGCCCATAGTAAATATATGTAGCATGGAAGAAAGTTGCAGACACTGCAGACTGATGTACGTACACCTATGCAGCCTTAGAGCGATATCCTCGAAGCAATTTTTATCACAAAAAGGGGGACACTAAAGCCAAACAGATAGGAGAAATACGAAAGAACTCGTTTTCAAAATTGTTGGTTATTTTTAGGGAGTATTGTTTCTTGTCGTAATACTAAAATTTGCGCGATCAGAGAAACGCATCATTATATATTTACTGCAGTGTCGCTTGGACGTTCACCCTGGAACAGGCCATGAAGGGGAATAGAGGTATAGCTCTACTCTTGCTTTAACCTCGGCGCTAGATGGGAGTGGATGGCCAACGCCATGCTCCGGCCACTTTACCCCCGGGAAAGGGAACCGATACCCATTGTATGGGAGGCTGGGTGGGCCCCACGACCGGTCTGGACAGGCGCAGAAAATCTCGCCCCCACCGGGTTTCGATCCCCGGACCGTCCAGTCGTTGCTTGGACGTTACGATGGGAAAATATTCCACGTGAAATTTAATGTAATTCGAAAGCCCGTTGCATGTGGTGATCAGATGTGTGTGACTAGCACGCCTGTATTTATAACTGAATACGTGGACAGATTTGTAGTTTAGGGAGCTTTTTCATGATACATTTCATGCGTCCTCTAGCGGCTGAAACATTTTGTTTTCATGATGTCAGAGGTGTGTTTTCACAGAGGTAAGTGATAGGTCTGAGCTCTTTAATGAGTGGTCTCTTATTTGTCTTCCACCGAGATGAATTGACATCCCTGTTTCATTACTACATGTTTCACAACTGTAATGTTAGGTTCTATATAATTTCATAACGGGCAGAGTAAATACAGAACATACCTACTCCTTGATAAGGAAAGCGCCGTTTTGTATTCCCAGTTGTAATGTTCTTAACACCGTGGTTTTAATTTTTTCAGAATTCAGTTTCATATTATGGTTTAGATACAGGACTACAGTCAGAGAAAGGCAGTGATGTATTAGTATCACATGACTCACAGAGATATCTTCCACTTTAATTAAGTTCCTGAGTAGGTTTACAACTGCTCGTGATAAAGGCAATCCTCTCTTTGCTAATAACACACATTATGACCTCGACGTCTCTTTCATTCACATAACACAAACCTGCGTATAAATTCTTCTCACTATAGTGTTACAGTTACAGTAAATATGTACGGGTGTACTGTCCCTCATGTTGAGTTCCACCAAATTTTCGGGAACTGGATATGTTGTAGTCATCACTGACCGAGGCTTTTTCTAGGGTCGTTTGTACCTGTTGACGGAAAAAGATCCAGCTTCCAAAATATGTGTTTCAGAAAACTCGAAACGGTGAACAGTGTCTAAAATAATTTTTTCCCCAATGGCGTAACAGGCCCTAGTAGGTCAGCCTTCAGCCGACATGCGTTGTCTTGGTGTCAAGTACTGCTGCAGGCTCTTGACATATTGTGATGTACAGCTACATAGACACTTGTTTCTTTCTGCTGCACTTGGGGAGCCTGTGCAGAAGTGTCCAGTTGTTACCTAACGGAATGCCATCATGCACGTGACTGTCGTGAAGAACACAGGGAGTCCGCTGAAAGCAGCATCGAGAGACAGACCCGACATCTCCTCAGAAATGGTACCCGAAGAAAACTAAGGCACTAAATTTCAACACTGGCCATATGACTGTCAGTCGTAACGTGACTTGGACTTACATGAAGCAGATGGTTGGTGGGCCGCGAGACAGTCTGAAGCATGAATCGACTCCGTAGTGACACAGTCCTTTCGCGACCAATGAACTCTTCTGCAAACGAAAAGCGGTAGAATTTGCCGGTTCCGAGCTGTTAAAGCATGACTGTGCTAAGTAGTTGATACCCAATTCTGTGATAAAAATATGACAAATTGAGCTTTGGTTTCCTTTAGTTTCAATATCCGATCTATCACTCCATGGAGTACAGCTAACGGTTCCTCAGCTAGTCAAGAAATTCCTAGCTATTATGGAACCCCGAATGTCGTTACCGTGTTCACAACAGCCGACCAATTGTCCCTATCCTGATCCAAATTAATCCATTCCACGCCCTCCCATCCTCGTTCTTTAAGATCCATTTCATAACGCTATCCTACCATCTAAGCCCAGATCTTCCAAGTGGTCTCCTTCCTTCAGATTTCCCTATGCATATATCTTCTCTCCCACATGTGTCACATGGGTCGATCATCTCACCCTCCTTGACTTGGTCAACCAAATAATATCAGATGAGGAGCACAAATCACGAAGGTCCTCAATATGCAGTTTTCTCCGATCTCTTGTTACTTCCTCCCTCTTAGTCCCAAATATCCTCCTCAGCACCCTATTCTCGAACAACCTCAGCCTATGTTCTTCCCGTAATGTGTCAGATCAAGCAGCATAAAATTTATTTTACACGAATTCTCGTGCTTAAAATTTTGTGATAATATTTTAGTATCGTCAAGTGGATATTTTTATACTGTAGTCTTCTCCGTTATGAACTCATATGAGTATCGTCTGGTAGGTGGTTACCAAGCCTTAGAGGAACACACTGCTACAGGTCGAGACTTCTGCCTTCGAGACGGAAACCACGGAGTCGTAACGCAGATGACAAATCTCGTACAACAGGGCATTTTGTGTGCTCACTGTGCACTCCCCCCAGCCCCGGATAAGATAAGGCCTACGTCACTTCTCTCAGACGGGCTCTCTCCCCGCCTTCAGACAGAAGGAAGGACAACCACTCAAACACTCGTGTGTTGAGCAACGGCAAACAAGATACTATGCTATCTAATTTAATGGAACGAATTTGACAAAGGGCTTATGTTTGAGTGAGTTGAGATACCTTATCACTATCTTGCGAGGAGGAGGATATTTACAACATCTAATTCCGACGGCAAACCTGGAAGCAAACACACGATAAAAATTAAGACTGTGGTCTTCTTAGTTATAATACTGTGTAGTATTGAGGTTACCAACGTTTCGGGGGAATATCCTACGGACATCTTCAGGGTATTCTACTCTGGAAACGGAGACAACACGTTCTTCCGAACGCAACTATATGGTGTCATAACCCAGACGACCAGTCTTTACCTTTACCTCCGCAAAACCTCAGATCCCATCACACACTCACAAGATTTTCAATACATAATACAAATTTGTCCTTGTGACTAGACAGCATGGAGGATCCTCACCGTCCTACGGCCGTGCGATCGCTTACGCCATGTTCCGGCTCCAACTATCTGTTGCATAACAACGCCCAGCAATCATGATATAACAGACAATTAAAAATTTTTAGAGGCGTCACCGCTTGGAATCCATCACTGGTTCTTCCGGTTTAGATACAGGCCGATTCAGTAAATGCACTCACATGACAGCCTAATTAAAGACCGTTATTTTTCAGACGGCATAGGTTACAGCGTCTGGTGGTAGGATGACTGCAAATTGAATGGAAGGAAGCGAGTGCAACATTTTAAGCTAGTCTTTGAGCCTTTGTTATAAGTGACTGAGAAAAGCCACGTAAAACCTAAGTTCCGACAAACGGCGGGACGCAGTATAAATATGACAATTGAATGTTAAACATTTAAGGGGAATGACCATTCTTAGCTCTCGGGAGTCTCAGTAACCGACAGTCGCGTGCTGTAACGTTTGCACTGCAGGTACACATACCGTTACCACGTATTACCAGGGAATAAACATCATTTTAACACCCCTGATTTACCTGCCTACTTCGGTATCGTTTTGCCGTGTTTGAATAGTTGATCTTATCGAATGTGGAATTACGTAAGCTTAGTGCTTATTATCTCGTAATACTAAGTTGTATTAACCAAACTGGCACACGCAGTCACACTTCTAACTTGTATTTGGGAGGTCCCCGGTTCGAATCTCGGTCGGGGAACCAACTATCCTAAGGATTTGTTATTAATGTTGTTGTTGTTTCGGCCATGTTCAGACTCAGAGTACAATTATTTAAAACATATTTATTACACACAATTAACAATTAAAACATAATCACGATAATGTGACAGGTCCCTTTACAAATTTCTCTGCAAAATGGTTTGATATCCAGCAATATGCACTTAATTTCCCAAATAAAATATTTTCATAACAATCCAATAAAGAAAACTTCTTTAATATTCACTTACAATTAATACTGTTTCTATTTCATCATAAATAATGTGTGCAGTGAAGTCTTGAATTCAAATGAGAATTTGTAATATCAATTTTGTGCTCAACTACTTCACATTTTCTTGGCACTATGTGAAAAGATACTGCTGATACAAAATGGATAATTGGACTGGCAATGAAACTGGAAGCATGTAGAAAATTGTGTGGGGTGTGTGGGAAAGCAATTCATCCCCTGTTTAGTGTACTGTGCTGGGTTTTCAAACTATGAAGCTGTGAACATGCTTGATAGAAGCCAGCAGACAGTGCTTACACAGTGTCATATGATAACCGTCTGTATTTGAAGAACTAACATTCATACAGATACATCGAGAAACCACAGCAACAAAATAAACCCCACTTTATAACATTTTCTCATGTGAAAATCATAAATGAATGCGAATTATATCACAAAATGATAAAATCGTGATGTTGGCCGATTCCATCTCGTACTGAGGTTAAGAATGCATGAAATTGCACCACCACTCTTCATGGTGTGCTGCTCATATTTATTCTCCTGAATCCAGTTTTGTAAATACGATACTGACAATATAGAGCCACAAACATGATATGTATGTTGCAGACGAGAACCTTGTGCATAAACTTGTATTAAAGAAAACAGCAGTAGCTTGGCTTGGATCCTTTATTGATCTCCTTTACAGTGACATTTAACATTATTTGTTCTTTATTGTTTCTTGTACATTCATTACAGCTAATGAAAATATATTATCACACATTTTTTAAACCAACAAAATGCACACTTCTTATTTATTATGCAATATAACTTCTTTTTTACAGTAAAATCAGTTCAACATGTTTCGGTTCCTTATTATGGAACCATCATCAGGGACCCATATCATGAGTTACCTGATGATGGTTCCATAATAATGGGACCCATATCATGAGTTACCTGATGATGGTTCCATAATGATGGGACCCGTATCATGAGTTACCTGATGATGGTTCCATAATAATGGGACCCGTATCATGAGTTACCTGATGATGGTTCCATAATAATGGGACCCGTATCATGAGTTACCTGATGATGGATCCATAATAATGGGACCCGTATCATGAGTTACCTGATGATGGTTCCATAATAATGGGACCCGTATCATGAGTTACCTGATGATGGTTCCATAATAATGGGACTCATATCATGAGTTACCTGATGATGGTTCCATAATAATGGGACCCGTATCATGAGTTACCTGATGATGGTTCCATAATAGGGAACCGAAACATGTTGAACTGATTTTACTGTAAAAAAGAAGTTATATTGTATAATAAATAAGAAGTGTGCATTTTGTTGGTTTAAGAAATGTGTGATCAAATGAAAATGCACGGTGTGAACAATATAAAGAAAATATATTAATGAACTCACAGCAATTAACCCGCACTGTAACACACTGGATATCCAGTTTGTTTTAGGACAAACAAACGCGCTTCAGTCATATCACATCCAATCAAAGAGCCACTGAAACACACAACACTTGCAATTATTTACAAAAAAATTAAATCCTGTTAACAGTAAAGGTGCCCTCTCTTCTTCAGACGTGATGAGATTCTTGACGAGGTCAGTCTGCAGAAGGCCTCAGCGCCCTTGTGCCAGTCCGTCTGCCAGATTTCGACAAAGACTGATAGAAAATATCATCCCAAACATCTGCAATATTCATAAAATACAGTCTGATAAATTCAGTTTATTTATTAATTTTAATCAAATGATATGGATGAAATTGGTCATAATGAGCAAACAATGTAGAAATTGATGAAACGGATGACATGAGAAGCTAGGCATTATCACTTAATAACAAATTATCAAATTTTACCAAGAAGACGGAAGCAGTAGGTTCCTACGAAACGTCGGTAAATTTATACCAGTTTACATGGCGTGACATCCCAGAAGATTGTATTCTTCAATACAAATGTAATCCCAAAAACAATTACTCACATGGAAGAAAGCTATGCCAATTCCAAGGCCAATAAGTAACGTTGTGTCTTCCTTGAACCACTTTTCTACATCTTCTAAACAGCCCTGGAATGGAAGTAAAACATCTTCATTATTATTTTATTTTCATATACTTCACTAGGTTTTAATGTCAGTTACTTATCTACGAGGGGGCGCGCGGCGGCGCAGTTGGTTGAGGCACTACGCTACAAACCGGAACGTCGTGGGTTCGATTCCCGATGGTGTCACTGGAATTTTTCCTTGACATAATCGTTTCGGCCGCACTATGGTCCTGGGGTTGACTCAGCCTCTAACAGAAATGAGTACCAGGAATATTTCCTGGGGGGTAAAGGCGGCCGGTGCGTAGGGCTGACAACCTTACCACCTTCATGTGCCGATTGTCTAGAACTCTGGCAGCCTCAAACTCCTGGAACCATGAGAGTCTGTCCAGGCATGTACAGGGATTGCTTTACCTTTACCTCTTTATATATATCTATGAGGCTACACTCTACTAGCTGTGAGCATGTCAGAAAAGTAGTAATGTCCAACACAAATTATTTTGTACTTACAAAAGTAAAGACAAGTATGAAGAAAGGTCATTAGTTATGCGTGTGTGTTCTGCGCTCACTACAATTCTCCAACAACTGGAGGACAAACATTGCTGGAGGTGAAAAATCAGAAAGAATGATTGTATTGCTTCCTTCAGCAGAATGGTCTTTGTACATAATTTCCTGAATCTTGGCCATATTGCTCAGAATTTATCATTGGAGAATACATAAGGAAAGAAACCCTACTGAACCAAATTGACAAGAAAAATGTTGACACGGTTCAGTCTATAGTTCAGCATCTCCCAATCTCGCTGCATGAGTTAAATGACTGTAAATTAATACGAGAACAGTACTGGTGTACATTGGATTATATGGGGGAACAAAAATATTGTATTAAAGTTTAACTGATTAATCCCAGGCATCTAAATGCAAAGTGATATCAACATGGCAGTAGGCATACAGAGACAGAATGAGTCGTAATTACAATTCTACTTCTTCATTCAAGAAAACCATGATCTGATTCTTCGTCCTGACAGAACTGTTGCTATTCAGGAAAGATAACATTAAAACAACTAAAGTAAAACAAATGGAAGTACCTTTTTGTGTCTTGCCAGCTGGTGTTTATCCACTTCAATATTCTGGCATGCCGTCTCATCTTTCGGTTGTGGATGCTGCCACGATTCCTCCACCTGCCCACAACAGTGACTGTCATTACTGCATTATGGATACATTTCCCCATTATCAATCATGATTTCCTTATATGTGCATCACTTCAAGTTTTCTATACTGAGGTCTCAAAAAATATTTATACTCGACAACCACATTCAAATAAGTGAATTCCAAATTTTGTTGAGTGGACTCAACAATTCTTTTTAAATTTCATTAAATTTTCATGGGTTAAAATCCATGAGCTACGGAAGTCAGACTTTCCTTCTCATAAGGAAGAATAAGGTTTTGTGAACAGAATTTACATTTTCCAGATTTCATAATGCTACTTACCATACTACAGTAGAACCTGCAACCGTTGCATATACAACAATCAATTTTATTAATTTTAATTACTGGATCAAGTTCCATGTGAATTATGACCAAAAGCCCTAAAAAGGGTAGAAATTTGGAGGCCACTGAAATGGGGTGCTGGGACACTGTTTAAGCCAGAAACAATAACAAATGGTCACATTTCCAAGACACTGACAAAAATTTTCAATCCGTTCTATGAAATCTTGCTGTCCTTTTCTCACTGCTTCTCCAAGGGGAAGCACTGTTATGCATATAATATACGGTGCTAACCTTAGACATACCTTTTAATGGGCACCTCACAAGTCATCACTTAAATCTTATTGACACAGACAAGCAATTGTTATGTGTGAGGACAGCTGTGCTCACAATCTAATAAATTCTAACAAAATATAGCCAAGAGGTTTAAAACTTCTGTAAAGGTCAGTCACCTTCTACATTATATCAGCTCACTCTCTTTGACAAGACAGTCGTGCACATACACCAGCTCTTTTGTGCATCCGTGACAATCTGTGTAAGAAGTGAACTCATAAAGATCACACCCAATCTCTTTTCTGTTTGTTTACATGTTTCACCTCCCAAATCAACTGACATACTTGGATGAAACTGGATGCAGAAAGCCTGGACTAAAAGTTGTCTTGAAATTTAATTTTTCAACATACTGGTCCAGTACATTACCCTGTAAATACAGCTTCTCCACAAAAAAATATATTAAAAATTGTCAAATGCAACTCTTTTAGACTGCCAAGTTACAAGAAATACAAAATGTGTTAGGTCTATACCCACCACATTTTGATCACTGCAAGTGGTCACAGAGGGCTGTTTAATTACAAAAATATGCCTTAATTTCAAGATTATATTTTTGGCATTTCATAATTATTATTGATATATCAATTCTACAGGATTCTGACAATGGTCCATCACACCTGATTGTTGTGCTTTATCTATAATCTAGTATTTCAAAGAGAATAAAACATTTTGTAAACTGTCCACCATCAGAACTAAATTCAATCTTTATAACTGACCAAAGTGAGTAGGTGCAACACCTTTCACCCAAAGATGGAAAAAGATCCAGTTTCTAAAACATTATGTTCTGTTTGAATTATAGACAAATCATAAAGTCCAAAAAGCCAGTAATACTAATCAAATGTTACTCAAAATGAAAGCTGCATAACCACATTAGAGACACAGTCTTAAATATTAATGTCATTTACTGTTGTTGAAACATTTTTAGAGAAGATTCAAGTCTTCAGGGATGCTGCCTCCATCTTCATCATCTAACAATCTGCTTAAACTGCTAGATCCTAAAGATGGAAACAACTGTGTTTACCAGTTGTCAAGGCATAACATCCCAGAAGACTTGAATCTTTATCAACACCACTGTGAGAACCTCAAATCCCACACTTTCAGAGAAAGTCATAACAGCCTACACATGGATTCAAGTGTTACATAAAAGTGAATGTGATTAATTAACCAATGAAACAAAAAAATTACTCTTAGAAACTAATATTACTATTATTACATCATGCATGAATAAAACAGTCACAGTTCTTTGCACTTGTAGTCCAACTCATGTTGCATTAGTCATGAATCAGAAATGCCCGTGGATCTTACAAAGTCATGATAAAACAAAAATTACAGCATATACGACAAGCTCACCACCAAGCAGAATGTAACTATGCTTACACTCTACACTAGGAATACATGCTGCAAAGAGTACCATAAAATGAACAAAATCATCCTCCAAGAGAATAAGACAGTCAATTATCAACAAAACAGATCTTCATTACAATTACAGACACAATACTAACACCAACACACATTACTGATACTGCTGTCCCAAATAACCACAACACTGAAGAAACAAAAACTCAGAAAATGCACTAAACTTGCACATGAAGATAGCTACAGGGAAGGTACTATTCTGTCCTTGACTGGGATAACACCCTTTCTCTGCAGACTATGTGACAGTAATTTCTGTGCACAGAGAAATTCGCATATCAGAATATCTCAATAATAGGGGTAAAAATGTGAAATGCAACATTTTCACTGTTATCTATATACAATGCTTTTTATATTCAAGTACTTGTGTTGGAATGTCCATTGAGTAGTGGAAGAAGACTACTTAGGGTGCAGAGAATTTATACTGTACAATAACAGATCCTACTACTTCATTCATGCTTTAAGGCATTGTACAAGCCTCTGCACACAACACAGTATATCAAATGGACACTGTCTGTCAGTCTGTCTGTCTGCACACCCCGTGTCCTTATGTTCATGTGAACACTCCTCTAACAATGTATGTCTGTTGAGATTTTAAATTTCTGAATCCTCTTTCAGATCTCACAAAGTCTGGTCTGAGAAACTGAACATATATAACAGAACAAGAATTCTATCCATACTGCCCAACCAGATTACAATGTGAAAGAATGAATGTGTTTGACTTCCTACGAAGACACCTAATCCAAACGTGTTTCAGATAAATGTTACAAATACACATTTGGTAAATATTCTAAATGCCATTATTTATTTCAAAACAATTGGTCTTGAGAAACTTGTTACAAAATATTTCAGGGTACAAACCTCCTAGTAACACTACAATCACACATTCTGCCAACCTGTCTTTCATTTAATATTTCATGTAATAAAACAAATGCTATCTCTGGTCCAGACATATATATCACATAAAATAAATATCTAGGAACTGAAAACTGGCAGCTGCTTTGTTTTCTAGAAGTAATGGTATAATACTAAGAAAGGAATCTTTACACATATACAACGGAAATGTGAAATTAAACATATGTGTCACAACAAGCATGCTATGCACACTCTGGGACTGCACAACTTTGCATGTTAACCACTTACAGTTCCACTGAAGAATCTTGACACTACAATAATTGGACTTCCAGCATTGGAAACCTAAATGGTAAACAGGATGCAGGAATGAAACAAGAGAACAATAAGACAGCCCTCAACATTCCATTGCAACCCCGTCAAGCTTAAATTTAATAAATCTTTGTTAGCCATTTATTCTGTCAGATACAGAAACAAAACTACTGAGTTCTAAGGTTTATGAACTAGCAGAAACCCGTATAGATTTTACTAGAAATAAAAATACAATTTTGTCCTAGTGAAGGTAAAATGATTGAATTTTCTTTCCAAATTCTTTAAATATAAGACGTAGGAATTGCATGTGGGCATACATTTACACTCTCTCACTTCTATCGCTATCTCATTCCTATACAATATACCGGTGGCCCAATAAAACATATGCCACACTTCTAGTGGTTATTTATTCGCTTATTTTGAATGAAAAGTGTTATATGAATATGGGTCATAATCTTAGTTGTTACACATCATGAGGGAACAGAGTACGCACTTAAATGGCTTGCTGTTTGAAATCCCCTACTGCCTTGGCTATGCATAAAAAGGTTGTTTTAAGACAGTACAAACAGAGTTATGTCCACGATGGACCATAAGAGTTCATCTCTATTTGTAATTTTATCTGATACACAAACTATGTCATTATCCCCACAAGTAGAAACACAGGCGTGTCAAGTCAGGAAAACTGGGTGGCCGAGCACATGAACATCCACAAAAATCTATTGATTTTCATGGCATTGATTCAAATATTCTGAGAACTACCATGTGAAATAAGATGGGTATGCAGTGGCACACTTGCTTTAGACACTGCACTACAAGCCGGAAGGTAGCAGTTCGATTCCCGATGGGGCCATTAGGAATTTTCAATGGCTTAATTTTTCTGGCCGCATTGTGGCCCTGGAGTCGACCCAGCCTCTAACAGAAATGAGTACCAGGGGTATCTCCTGGGGGATAAAGGCAGCCAGTGCATAGGGCTGACAACCTTGCCACCTTCATGTCCAGGCCTGTATAGGGATTGCTTTACTTTTATCTTTATTATCTGAAGTAAGATACAGCACTGTTACAATGCAGCCATGTGTTTAATCCAGCATGAAGGGCAATGTCTGCAGGAAATGAATAGCCGCCTGCTGTAGAAGTGGTGCTGGATGTTAATTGCAGTAGAATTGAGAAGACTGTTGGGGGGGGGGGGGGGAGCGTACATGCATGCTGTGACAGCTGGTTATGCCATCTAATGTAAATTAAGCTTCGTCATAGAACAGAATGTGCTTCACATACTGACATTGTTCCACATTTCACTAACAGGTATCTTCTTTGCCTGTGTAATCCTAAGGTTGGAGCGTTTGCAGATTTGCAGTGGTGAGAATTCTCTGCTGGAGCAGGTACTAACTACACAATGTATGAGAATCTGACCAATGCCAATATAAAATTTTGCACTCAAAATAAGCCAATGAGTAAATCACCAGAAGTCTGGCAGCCTGGTGTGGGTGTCCTATTTACATGTAATACTGTATCCATACAAGTCATTTGCAGTATAAATACATTATATTTATATAACATAGTAAGAGTACAGTGCCCAAGATATGGGCTAGACAATCAATAAATCATACTTATATAACTGGCATGGGCAAGAGACTTTTCTCTTCTGAAAAGCATCCATACCAGCCCTGGGGCCCACCCAGTCTCCTACTCAAGGGTACCGGGAGACCTGTTTCTGCGGGCATAAAGTGGCCAAGGCATAAGGCTAACCACTCATCTCTATAGTGTGAAGCTCACAATGCATGAAGCTATACCCCCATTACCCATATGCCTACATGGTGGGCACAAACAAAAATTTACTTTGTGTGTGTGTGTGTGTGTGTGTGTAGAGGCACTGCTTAGCTAATACCACACACAAACCAGAAAAATATCTAATTATTGAACGTGCAGTGAAGACACAAATTAGTAAATGCCATTCGCACAAACAAAAACAATGATTCGCAAGCGATAGTACCTTTCTGTTCACCAGCTTCATCAATTTGGAGCACAAGAGTAGTGCTATGAAAACCTTCTCTGCTTCCATCATCAGGGAATGGTGTGATGGGTAAAGAGCACTGATCACATATAAATCACCACGGCCCCCTGTTTCAGGGACAGCCACCGGCCTATGAAGGATGGCAGGTGAAGTCATGTACATTACTACCTCAGCATCAACCAGCTTACAGTTGTTTACCATGGGGAGTTGAATTAATGATGGTAGCATGTTGTGATGTACCCACTATATACTTCCCTAATGATGGTGGCACAGAAGGTCACTGAAAGTATAGACTTTTGTTCTGTATTGCTGTGACTTGTTCTGTATTGTTGTGACTGGTTGTTCAAGAATATTTTATCACTTTCAATTGCCATAAAAGATTCAAATTTGTTTTCATTTCTTTCAACTTTGGCCAAATACGATGTCATATTTTAAACAGATTGATTATAGTACCATTGCAATAACTGCCGTGTTGTTTGTAAAGAGTGTCACAAGGTAATGTTAGAAATATACACACTGTACACTTAACATACAAAATACTAGGACAGCATCAAATATATGTTCCATTTTAATGGTTTCATGACACAACTTCCTGTAATCACATCCAAAGCACAGTGATATGGAAACATTGTCTTTATTTTGTAAACATTCATCCAAACACAGCTTTATAACAAGACAGGGGACTTGTATTCTCTTCTTAACTCATATACATGTAATTGTGACTCACGTCTGTGTTGGCTAGTATGCAGCATGTAAGAGGCACATTGATTCTTGAACGAGTGGACATTCCCACACTTTCATTTTGCCATTTTGTACTAATATAATCAGCATCGGAGAGGACCCCACAGCAATTAAACTGTAAGAAATATTAAGTTATATGAACTAATGCAAAATAAACTTCAAATAAATTCTTATTTTATGCTCAAATCACACTTGTATATGAATAAGTACATATAAAAACAGACTTTGTGTCTACAATTATGGCTCTCTTTGAAAATTATTTATACATGCTATTTTTACGATGTTCACCTTAAACCCTGCTGAATCAAGTTTTACAGCCTTGAAGTAATAAATAAGAATGATGGACTTGTGTTGTGTCATACTGTCTCAACCATTCATATATATATATATAATCCTCAAATACTTGAAAGTCTGGAGAATGTAATCATCTTACATCACTGGATGTTAAATAACTGTTGACATGGCATTGGTACACAGGGGCGCACCCAAGGGGGGGGGGGGAGAGGATCTGCAGCCCGGCAGTCTCCCCTCCCCCCCACAAACCCCCCAAAATCTAAATTAAAAAAACACAGATTTTGTAGATATAATGATATCAAACGTTTTACAGGATTTACCCTTCAGCCAAAATCAGCCACTGAAATCGGCTGATGAGTAGTACATTAGAATTTAAAAAATAAATCAATCAAATTAAAAAAACAAGAAGACAGGACACTGTGATTGAGTCATGGAACATGCAGTTACATTTGTATGTATAAAAATGCAGTTGCAGACAGGGTTATGTTACAGTTACACCTATGACATGATTTTTATAACATGATTTTTAAAATAAAAAATAAGTTTTATATAGCCTCAGAGTCAGCACCCCCAATGAAATTTCTGGGTGCATGTGTTGCTACACAACCTACAATCCAAACATACATGCATCGGGAAATGAAATAAAGGGATGGAATTAATCACAAAAACAGGGACAAAACATTTTAGACGCCACCACAACCCTGCGGAGCATCTACTAAAATTTCACTGTATGTCTGTCTCTCCGTATATAAAAATTCGAGACCCGCTGAATGGTTTTTCGGGAAAACGGACATTTGAGAATTCTGTGACAAACTGGCCAGCCAAGTCAAACTCCACTTATATCAGAAAACGACCACTTTATATGACGACCTAGAGCGTTTCTGGGTACATCTCGAGCGTAATGTGTTAAATATTTATGGGATGGAAAACACGTTTTGAGCAGAAGTTGTAGAGAGGAGTGAGATACACGTTTTACGCCCCGCACACTTCTTCCTATCTGTTTTCGAGGTAACTAAATAAAGAGACGCTACGCGTACATTTCCGATATTTCATATTAAACAACTAGTAACGACCTTCCAAACACGCCTTCCCCGTGACAAACACAACGAAGTATACATTGAACTTAGTTTCTGTTGAAATCAAATTTGTTTTCGTCTTTAGTGTCGTGCTCTATTACAGTATGGATCTGAGGCATACACTGTAACACCTTGTCTAATGTTACGTCTATTTTAAAACGTGTAGTAACAGGGTATTGATGCTGCTTCGTTATTCACTAAGTACTCGTACGTAGTTTTGACTTCAATTTGAGTATCAACAGCGTTGACGGCATAGTGACTACGCTACGGAATTGGTGATCAAGGGGTCGAAACCCGGCAGGGGCAAGAATTTGTCTCTTCTCCAAAACGTTCAGATAGGCTCTGGGGTCCACCCAGCCTCCTAGTCAATGCGTGCGGGAGTTCTTTCTCCAGACGTGAATCAGCTCGGATGTGAAGTTGATCACTGACCTCCATACAGTGTAGAGGTTAAGAATAAGTGGAGTTATACCTCTACTCTCCCTGTATGCCTTCATGGCGTAGACAGGGTCAATTTTACCTTTTTTTACTTTACCTTTACTATCAGTTAATAGTTGCAAGTGAATTTAATGCTTGTTCACTGTCACAGTAAGTTTGTAACAGTCTTCCCTAGTCAATACAATGACGAGCTTTGCTTCCACCGACCATCTGTCAATGACTGCATTTGTTAGTGTCAACTGTAAAAGGTAAAGTACTCCCTAGAACGGGCCATGAAGGTTCACAGAGGGATAGAGGTATAGCTCTACTCTTTCTTTAACCCTGGCATAGATGAGGGTGGGTGGTCAACTCCACGCCCCGGCCGCTTTACCCCCGGGAAAGAGACCCGGTACCCATTGTATAGGAGGCTGGGTGGGCCACAGGGTCGGTCTGGACGACTGCGGAAAATCTCGCCCCCCACCGGGATGTACACTTTACAATTTTGTCTGTAAGAACGATGACTGTACCATTACCACTGTGATGCTCAGCAAACTAATATTTCTAACAATTTACTTACAGGCACAAAACGGTTCCAGTATTTTATCATAAGTGCAATTAAACCTTCACCCACATCGTTAATTCCGCAGTTACTGCGTTTAACAGAACATTATCCCTCTGGCCTGTCACTCTTCATCCACCGCTCACTCATATTCTTTTCCTGTACAACAAATTTAAAACTACGGCAAAAATCGCCTTGTGTTTAGACTATCTGCATACCGCGCCCGTCGCAAACGTTGCCTCTACGACACGGAGCATGGCATTACGACTGCTAAACAAAACTGGGCGGTACAACTGCAGGCTACACTGTACCTACATTCAGCTACGTTTACAAACGTAACGACGTTGCAGGACGACACATATATTTATCTTTGGTTCTTAAAACGAGGATACTGTAACCGTAACAATGAATGCCAATACAATATAAGTGGAAACGACCTAGATGGGATTTGGATCATAAATGTGCATATGTCTTCGTGTAAAGTACCCGTTATTCTTGTCAGATTTTAATGAAACTTGAATTTTCTCGGCAGGTTTTCGGAAAATACCGACATATCAACTTTCATGAAAATCCGTTCAGTAAGGGCCATGTTGTTTCATGAGGACGGATGTACAGACAGACACGACGAAGCTAATGGCCGCTTTTCGCAATTTTGCGACCGCGCCTAATGAGTGGAACAACTTACTTCTCAAGTGCGGCAGATATTTCTAAGAGGTCTTACATTACACAAAACCATTTGAAGTAATTTACAGTCCGCTACGAGGTTTATGGATTTCCTTCTGGAAGTTTATGAATCTCACGCCAAGCCTGAGTTGTGGCAGATACTTCATTCAACACACAAAATGTCCAGCGTTCACTATGTTTCATTTTTAGCGCTGATATCAGTTGCAACAGGGCTCTTGGGCTACTGTTTGGGCACACACCACCATATGGAAGAACTAATTTAAATGTTACTAGGCATAAAATTTCACACACATGCGTGTGATTTAATCTTAACGCGTTAAGAGGCCAGTGAAATGCGTATTTGAACCTTCAGTATAGTCAGCCAGTGTTCTTGGTTTATTGAACTGTATTTCATAACCGCTTAAAATGAAGGGGCAATTATGAATTTATATGGATATTGAAGGAAATTGTCAAGATGCTGTCCCAACATTTATTGGAAGAGAAGGAGGAAACCCAATAAGGGGTTAATTTGGAGCAGTTGTTTTCAAACTACTGTAAAGCAAAAGCATAATTCTAAGGTGGAAAAATAAAATAAAGCTCCTTAAAACAATGTTTTATTTAAAAATACAATGCTGAAAGGTATTTAGGAAAAACAAACACATTTTATTATTGGTGACTTACACTGAAAGTGTGAGTACCCCAGCGCCGATGACGCACAAAGATGGACAGAAAAACAAAAAATGGAATTAAAATTAGCCAAGTTATACTTACCAACCTCATTTTAAAGGAAATGTGTTTGCGGAACCCCTGAAAGTCGCCCGTGGAACCGCAGGGTTCCGCGGAACTCAGTTTGAATAGCCACTGCTCAGAGCGACCGGTACGGTATATGAGGGACGACTAAATCAAAGTGGTAAGGAATCACAAGTATGTGGCTCTGGAAGAGCAGGAGACACTTACGGTGTACTGCGCTTGGTCTACGGCCTCGGTGAAGACACGGGAGTCTTTGCCATAGTTATCTTTGAATCTGTTCACGAGTCTGTTCTCCAGACCGGTGAGGAAGTGTTCCCGGTACACCAGAGTGGTCACAGCAACCACCAGCTCGGCACACAACAATAAGAACAGGAACACAAAGTACTGGAAGACAACAAACTTCATTATAGGCCTACTGTATGACGACAGGTGCAATTACTTTAGGCTGTGGTATTCCCGGTTCTGACACCGTCTCTTGTGGAAGGTTACGAACGTTTGGAGAAACGTGCAGCCTCCATATTCAGCGCAGGAGTACGACTTTTATCCATGTAGACGGAGACAGCAAGTTTCCTTGTTATGCTGACAACCATAATATAACACGATTATTATTAGCTACACAGCCCTTAATTTGAACTCTGCCCACCGTCTGATTAAAACATACAATTCTGAAACTTTAGTACTCAGAGCCTAATCCATATGAAATTGGTTATGGTCGTATTCACCTCTCGGACTGCTTCCGCACCTAGGAAAGAAGATACGTGCTGTAAGCGGGCCAAACAAGGCAGACCTGTGTCTTCGGCGTTTTACCTGAGCAGGGAGACGGGTCAGTCTGAGAACAGTATTCATTCGTAGCGTATTATATTTTAATCAGACAACAGACACTGTCCTAACAAAGTTCCACAATAATAACAATAATACCAATAACGACAATAATAATACGTGCAAAATATAATCCAGTTTTAGAAGGAATACCAATGCCAGAACTAAGAACACCACAACCTATATTCTGACAGTCACGAAAACCTCAAATCTCACATAATGTACGAAATGTTAATCATCAGACAATTTAACTTCTCCAATAAAGAAAATCGAACATATTCTGAGGGCGATAAAGTCTTCTTTTTCATATACAAGGTAATGTAAATTTCATATTAGTATCACCTGCATCTTTATGAATTAATAAATTTATAACCAACTGATACACAATTGAACCACTTTTATTGTAGCGTCTATATTATTATACGCCCCTACATATGTTTCGGACCTCAGTCCATCCTCAGGGGGTCTCGTTCGTAAAAAGCCACTAATCAAATACATATTGTCATGGGAATATACAGCACTTATGTACCACTATTGTGGTAAAATTGTCTTAATATGATAGTAAAATTATTAAAACACAGTTTTTTTATGTTAAAAACCTTGTTAAAAGATTTGTGGACTGGTTGTATAAAATATGCGGATGGGAAATACTGGCTTATATTTGAGCGTCTGGAAATGCGTAATCTGTAAAGCAATTAAAAAACTGTGTTTTAATAATTTTACTATCATATTAAGACAATTTTACCACAATAGTGGTACATAAGTGCTGTATATTCCCATGACAATATGTATTTGATTATAGTGGCTTTTTACGAACGAGACCCCCTGAGGATGGACTGAGGTCCGAACGTACTAGTATGTAGGGGCGTATAACAATAAGGACGCTACAATAAAAGTGGTTCAATTGTGTATCAGTTGGTTATACATTTATTAACAAGGTAATGTAGTTAAACCGATCTCAGTAGCCGTCCAGTCTGAGACACATAAAAATGAATATCCTTACATACAAACTGTAATTATTTTAATTCCAGCTGTCAAATGTGAATAACGGTTTAACTTCACAATGTTGACAACATGAATTGTGTAATGTATACAGCGTAAACACCCGTCAAGTGGAGCATGTTTATAGTACCTCTAACAAGTGCGGTTTAAAAGTGCTTCATTTAAACTAGATTAAATTGTTTTAGAGGGGGGCACACTTGCAACGTACAGTATTGATTTTTGTATTAGCATTATTTGGTACAAACAGCACAAACGTTGCATGCTGCAGCGACTCATCTATAGTTTCTGGTCCCTTCAGCAGAAATTAATTTTGTACCCCATCCTGCTTACAAGTGACCAAGCAATTAACTGCAGTAATAGCACACAATCGTTTTGCTGCTAATTTCATTTTTGTGATTCGAACAATATAATCCAGAATTCATTAACATTACGATGTAATGCAAGTGATGCACGTCTATTCCAAATTACTGCCTCGACCTACCTTCAATTAAAACCACTTATGTTTTGTTTTCATTTTTTCTATAGTATCAGTTAAAGCAGTGACGAGTCAGGCAGAGGAGACGTGAATCCAATCTACCACCATCAACTCCCGAACTAAATAAATAACCAGCCAATCAACCAATTAATTAATTAATTCACTCTAAGCAACTGACTCTCTGAAATCTGCGCTCTTTTGGGATTTTACGCAGCTTATAGTGATAATTCCGTACCGACGTTTCGGGACAACCTATTGATCTTATCCTGAAGGGTCAAGCAGTTCAAGAAGCCTGAAATCACGCAACAGAGTCCTTCTTGGGCAGGTCAGCTAGTCAACAAATTATCCACTTTCTGTGTAATGGCAAGATCATTACCGTTTTCAAAATAGTCGGTCAGTGGTCCCAGCCCTCAGCTAGACGAATCCTACGCTTTAAGATTCATTTTAATATCATCCTCCCATATGCATATGCCTTCAAAGTGGTCTCGTCCCTTCTGGGTTCTCCACTCAAATTCTGCATACATTTGTCACCGGTTCCGAACACTTGACCTTTCTTGATTTCATCACCATAATATAGTGAAACCTGTCTATAATGGAACCAAAAGTGACCGAAATTTTTTCCGTTGCAGGCAGGTTCCGTTTAATGCACTCACTTGAAGTATGGGTCATCGAGACTGTAAAATTGTCCCACTAAAGTCAGACTTCCGTTATGCCCAGGTTGCGTTTGAGACAGGTTCCACTGTAGGGTGAAGAGTATAAATTATGACGCTCTTGAGATCTGCGCTCCTCTGGGATATAACGCGGCGTCATGTGGTAATTGTTTACCGACGTTTCGGGACAACGTATCGGTCCCATCTTCACGGGTCAAGATTCCGAGTAGGAAAGAAAGAAAGCCAGCAACCTATAACGTAGATACCTAAGTTATAGGTTGCTGGCTTTCTTTCTTTCCTACTCGGACCTTGACCCGTGAAGATAGGACCGATACGTCCCGAAACGTCGGTAAACAATTACCACACGACGCCGCGTTATATCCCAGAGGAGCGCAGATCTCAACATCGCGAAGGAAGCCTGAAATCATGGTATGACGCTCTTCATTATACAAATCTCTCCACGCTCCTATTACTTCTTCACTCCTGCGAAACTCAAATATCGTCAGCAAGCTGTCCTCAGTGCCCTCAGTCTCAGTAAATCGTACGTCCTTCCCTTAGTGCTAGAAACCCGTACAAAACAATACGTAAAATTATAGTTCCGTTATTTTCATTTTCACGTTTTTAGGTCAGCCAACTAGGTCAAGTTATTGTATTTACTTTGTCGACTGTGTTTCCGACAGCACAGTGTTCAGGACATGCCACTGCCACTCACCGTTACCAGCACACTGCGGCGCTCATACAGGGATCCGCAGCAGCCACAGAAACCGGCGGCAATGATCACACAGCCTATGGCTACCATGAAGTAGGCCAGATAGTGTAAGAGATCTGGAGCCACGTCTTCTGTCGCAGTGAGATGAAACAGATGTGTTTTTGTGGGATCCAAGAGCATCCATATCCCTACGACGATAAATACGCAGCCAGAGAGCTGCGAGAAATCACATATTCTTATGAATATAAAATATGGATAATTTAACAGCCCGTTTCATTTGCTAATTGTCGCCTACCGTAGGCAGATCAGTTCAATATAGGTCTGATTAACAGGTTCAGGCAAGGACGTAGGCCGGTTTTACACAGGACGGAAAATCTCTGGCTGATATCACTGATTGTATTTGAACTTTTTCCATCGTCACTGATCACACAAACACGACGTTTCGAAAGCAGACTGCTTTCGTCTTCAGTGCACCTGAAGACGAAGGCAGTCTGCTTTCGAAACATCGTGTTTGTATAATCAGTGACGATGGAAAAAGTTCAAATACAAATCAGTGATATCTCGAATGTTACACCATTGCCTAAGAATTAAGTGTACATTTAAATCTCTGGGTGCTTACACGCCTAGTAAATATACAAGGCTGCAAATGGGGTAGCACACAGACTTTACCATGGCGTTCATTACTTTCAAAATGTCATACAGTTTCACGGTACATGCGTTAAGTGTAATTTAATTTGAGCCCATAAAAAATTACTGTCTTCACTCCGCTGATTATCACGAAACTCACAAATGCTCAACCGCATATTGCACGTCTCTTACACCGTATTTTACCCAAATCAGATAACAGACATGGGGAGGCACGGTAGCCATCTTTGAACCCCACCTCTCTTCTGGAACTGTAGGTCTACACGGCTTTAGGAGATTTGTGGATGATAACACTGCAGCAGCCGCCGGAGGTAACAAGCCAGAATGACACAGAGAAGAAACTTCCAAGTCTGCTTGCACTTAAATATATATTGATGTATGTTAGTATAAACCTACGGGGCTGTTAAATCTATTTTATATGGGCAAAATCAGTTTCACTAGTCCCACCGAAAGTGTATACGTATAAGTAGTTATAACAAAAAGAGGATGCTGGAATCCCAGCCGCGCTACCGGCCAACCCAAATGAGCTTGTTCGTATACGTCACAGCCTCTTCAGCAGAAGTCAGAGATCCTATCTTGGAACAGGCAATGACTACCTCGATCCAAACGGTTACCTACCGACCGTTCGTGACCATTCTATCAAGTCACTCGACGATATAAAACCTATGCAATTGAAACAGCATCGTAAAATAACAAAAATAAATAAAAACTCCGTGGAATAAACACAATTTATTGTGTGATCAACAGGAGGAAATATAGCAACACTGTATAGTCTAAACTTAGAATATAACAGATACTTGTACGTTTCATACAAATGGTTCACAATTTACTAACAATTCAGCCATGATTATCCTTTATGTTCACAGATTGCTAAGTCGGTCTGTAAATTCCATGCAGGCCCAGCTTAAAACTGGATATCCTACATTAGCATGTTCCTCAGTTTAGTGACTTACCCAGAACAGAAGGTTGAAGAAAATGAGGACGGTCTTAGAACATTTCAGCCCGCAGCCGATGGCCATCGTTGCCTCGAAAAGGTGGCAGCCAGGTTCAGGCTTCAGACCTCTACTTCACCAGCCCTATAAAAAATTGAAATGCCTCACACAATCCACCATAATTATGGTCTTCGTCTGCAGCAGAAGGAAGACAGAAAAATCAACGGAAACCACGAGAATAATGTAAAAACGTGTTTTCAATAGTTCTAGGTCTTTAACAAGGCTATTTAAAATAAACCCGTAGGAGTTTCTAAAAAGATTTTCGCTAGTCAGCAATACTGTCGCCGTACAAGACTTTAGACTACAGTTTTATTAATACAGAAACGCACAGAGGCTGTATGTAAATATATACATCACTAAGAATTGAATGTCTGCGGCCGCTAGCTTACTGGGATTGTGGGTTCGAATCCCACCGGAGGCATGGATGTCTGTCTCTTGTGATGTTGTGTGTTGTCAGTAGAGGTCTCTGCGACTGGGCTGGTCCCTCGTCCAGAGAAGTCCTACCGAGTGTGGTGTGTTTGAGTGTGATCGTGAAGCCTCGAAAAATGAGGCGGCCTAGGCCCCCAAGGGGCTGTCGAGTCATTAAAAAAAACTGAATGTTTATACTTGAAGTAAACGCCGATTATGTTATAGAAACTCCAGCATATTTTCCAAACGCAAAGTTGTCCGTCTACACGCCATGAAGACACACATAAGAGCGAAGGTATATCTCCACTCATTCTTAACCTCAGCACTAGTGGGAGTGATCAGCTTCACGCAACGGCCGCTTCGCCGAAGAGGAAAGCGCCTCCAGTATCACAGAATAAGCAGCTGGGTGGGCCCCAGAGCCTGACTGGATGCTCTGGAGATCTCTTGCGATTGCCGGAAATCGAATCACAATTCCTCGGACGCCCAGCCGTAGCCTAGACACTACATCGACTACGCTATCCGGGCGCCTCATCAAATATTATTAAAGTAATGAAATAAAGGAAGATGACACTGGTGGGGCATGTGATCTGTAACTTGGCTGATACAAGAACATTTAACAGGTACATCGACTATGACAGTAAGTTTATCTTGCTAATATTTGTAATGTGTTTACTTTTAGGTACGGAAGAGTCGGTGTCAATATTATAATTAACACTGTTTAACTGACATTTTGCGGTACAAAATAAAATTTGAGATCTGCGCTCTTCTGGGATAATACGCGGCGTCGTGTGGCAATTGTTTACCGACGTTTCGAGACAACGTATCGGTCCCATCTTCACGGGTCAAGAGTCCAAGTAGGAAAGAAAGAAAGAAAGCCAGCAACCTATAACGTAATTTCTGGAAAGTACGTGTGGGTAGCAATCAGTATGCGTGATGACAGCCAATAGGGTAGAACCAGGGTGAGAGAGGAGTAAATACAAACAACGTAAAGCTGATAAGGTACCGAAAATGCAAACAGCTAAGACAGCTGGAAGAAACATATATAGAATAAAGCAATAGTAAAGGAGGAAAGTATAAGGATAAAGCTAGATAAATAAAATACATCACTCTTGACCCGTGAAGATGGGACCGATACGTTGTCCCGAAACGTCAGTAAAAAATTACCACACGACGCCGCGTAATATCCTAGAAAGCGCAGATCTCATCATCACGGCGTAAGCCTGAAATCAAAATAAAATTTATTAAAATGATGCACTAATATGAAAATTCATAGAACAAAGTGAACTTCATTTCTGTATCTTTAAGAAGTTTAAAGTGTTCCCCTTACGAGATCCGTTACTTAAATTCTTACGTAAATAGCCCACATAAAATTGTATGAGTAGGAACAGCTGTTATATTGCAAAACTTAGTTGAGGAATTGGCTGTAAATAATCAACAAAATCGGTAGTTCTCGAGTACGGGTGTTGATTTTAGATACCGCCGTAAACCTAAAGAGGCAGTGTTAATTTTCATGCATTCTTGTTGAAAAAATCGTCTTGGAAAATTCTTTTTAGGTCTAAATCTTAGTAGGCCTTTGTGTGCAGGGCAGAAAATATTACTTGGTAGCTAACCCCAGTTATTTCTGTATAGTGACACGAGACGTCAGTTTCCATACATGAGTTACAGTGGGCATATTACGTCAGCGAGGCTCCTGAGGAATAAGCAGTTTTACGGAACTCAGTCCGGTTTTAGTCCAAACCCTTGAGGCAGAGTTCGCCTGTTCAAATTTTCATCCACATGAAATTAGATAAAGTTACTATACTTTTAAGATTCAAGTCTTCTGCGATGTTACGCTGTGTAGACTGGTAAACAGTTACCGCCGGTGTGAGAAGCGTAGGACCTTCGACACGTCAGGAACTATTTACCAATCGAAACGGCGTGACTTGTCGTCAACACCGCTGTGTGAATCTCAAGCAACTATTCCCTGTAAGACGAAATTAAAAAGACCTGTCTATTGCACGTAAAACCTTCAAATGACGCAGTGATTGTTATTTTTAGCCTGCTTGTTCACTGAATGTTTCTATTCCTACATAATAATGTCTGGCTGAAATAGCTTCTGAAAACTAGTAAATGAGAATCCAAATAAAGGAGAGGTGCTGCGATCGACTGCGAAAACAAGCTGAAATGTAACAACCCAGTAGTGTAGAAACCATGCTGTTAAAACGATTTTACAAAGGGGAATACAGTAAACTTTGGTATAACACAACGAACACAATAATAATATTCACGACCGTATGAACACACTCTAAAGCTCCCTGATATCTCGAACTGTATATACGGATTGAGTTTTACTCAAGTTTCACATACATTCAGCCCTTTCAGTAACATTGACCTTTCTTTCTCATGGCTCGACAGCGTTAGTGGGCCAGGGCCTCCTCTATGAAGTTCCTCGATCACACTTTAGACACACCACACTCGCTAGGACTCCTCTGGACGAGCGATCGGCCCGTCGCAGAGACCTATCTTCCTGACAACACACAACACTCACAAGAGCAGACATCCAAGCTCCCGACAGGATTCGAACCCGCAATCCCAAGCGAGCGGCCTACAGATCCACGCCTTAAACGGTACGGCCACTGGGATCGGCCAGCAACACTGATCACGGATGCTAAATTTCCTTTTATATCGCTAATTATACAAATTAATTATGCAACTTAATTATATAAACAACTGACGAATTACTCATGAGATGCATTAACCGTCGCAGACGCTTTGGATGGAGAAATGGTCTGACGCATGGTTTTGAGCGTGTACATAAGAAACAGAAAACATCCAGAATTATGGTCGCCAACGAAGTAAACCGACGTCGGAATCGAAGTTGCTTCTTTCTCTGACAGCAAGATACGTAATGAAGACTGTGACGACAAAGTACCGCTATTCGTGCATGCTTTCAAGAGATGTCTAATTTATACAAAGTGCATCCACTTGATGTTACGTCGTAAACCCCTAGTCTATGCTACAGTTCCGGGGACAGTTTTGCGACTCTCCAAGGAATGCAAGCCAGACATTGTACCTCGTATTTCTCCTACATCTCTCCAGTTTCTGCGGTCGTAGGGCTGAGTTACGGACTATATTATTCTTTCATCCCCAAGACCACTGTCCAATAAACCAATACAAGGAACATGTTCCATACTTACGCAACATAAAACATGAGCACATTCATGCAGATACGCGTGCATAAGAAGATCGGAAGGATCATACTCCGCTGATAGAGACACTCGTCACTCTATGAAACGTCGGCTGACTTAACCTGAAGCGGCTGTCTACCCCAGAAGATTTCGTTGCGACTAGAACATCAGTCCTACCACGCCTGAACAGACGCACACGCTTCGGTTGGAGAAATGTTTGTATTTGAGAAGCAGAATGGAAGCTAAGCAGAAGTAATATGATAGGAAATGCTCGTGTAAGGTAGCACTAGGGTGCGCTCAGTTTCCTGGACCAATGTGCGTCACACGTTTGTTATTGTTCACATCTGTCCACACATTATAGAATGCTGTTACTATTATTAGATTCGCTAATGATATTGAGTTTCAGAACTCACGCCAATTAACGACTCACAAACAATATTTCGTACACAATTTGCATGTTTATTCATAATCCATCTACATACCACATTTCGCATTCCTATACATATGCAACAAATATTGTTTGCAAGGTTTTCTTCTCCTTAATTATGTATCACATAAATCGCACAAAGAAATAAGACAAATTACTATCGTTATTGATTATTATCGATGACAACAACGGTAACTGTGGTGTTATTTTATCAGATTTAACCAATCTAGAATTTTCTCCACGATTTTTGTAACCCCCCCCCCCCTCCATCCAATATAAAATTTCACAAAATTCGTCCAGTGGGAGTCAAATTGTTTCATGCGAAGGGACATACACGACGAAGCTAACAGTCGCTTTTCGCAACAGTTTGAAGTGCCTAAAATCGATGCCGATGCCCACATTGATTCCGCGTTCGAAGATGTCTCCGAGGACAAAGACGAAACTGTACCGGTACTTTCGCAACCATCTGTCATGTGCACACACAGGAGGAAGGCAATAAATTCACCCAATAACAGGCAATGAAAGCCCAGACGAGGTGTAGAGGTATAGCTCTACTCTTTCTTTAACCTCGGCGCTAGATGGGGGTGGGTGGTTAACGCCACGCCCCGGCCGCTTTACGCCCAAGAAAGAGACCCGGTACCCATTGTACAGGAGGCTGGGTGGTCTCCAGGGTCGGCCTGAACGGGTGCGGAAAATCTCGCCCCCATCAGGATTCGATCCCCGAACCGTCCAGCCCGTAGTGAGTCGCTATACCGACTGAGCTATCCCAGCCCAAAAGCAAAGCAGTAAAAAATTATTTCCGACGTTACCTTAACCCAGCGTTTTCCAACCAGGGTTCGGAAGAAAATTATTAGGGATTCCGCGACAAATCGTGGAGTATATGCATAAACATTATAAAATACCGCAAAAAATCCAAATATCCCTCGATATCGTGGGAATTTTTGTCCAGCAATTGGCAATACTGGATTAATTTCCGTACACTACCAACTGTCTCTTTGTTTTCTGGTCTGTAAACCTTTTCATAGGCAGGGGTTCGTCGGGATATGAAAAATTATTTTAGGGGTTCCTCCAAGGAAGAAAACACTGCCTTAATCTCTGCGGAACGTTGGAAACGAGAAATGACTTGTGGAACGGGTTTCAGCATTGATATCAAAAGCCGAAAATATGCAGAAGTAACAATAGGTACCGACGCCTATAAACGTTATTCATAACATCTGGCCATCAATCATTACCTAATATAACATTAAAACACTTAAGACTGTATTACTATAGACACAGATCATTACGTTTGCCTCGACCCTCTGTTGTTCTGCTACAAGCAACCGACAAACCGTGAACAGCCCCATAAACTTTCGCCATTCTGGCATCCATCAGTACGCCAACTGCCACACACGTGCTCAAGTTCACTTCCGTCATCCCGAAAACTTGTGGGAAGTTCCGCCTTTTGTTTATTTACGGTTCATTTTGGGAAGGACGATATCAGTTTCTCAGAGTAAACAATGCCAAATGCTACGGCGTTCAGTAAATAATGAATTGGAAAGGACATGCAAGGCAGCGGTCGTGGCCAAGTCAGACCGACTATCCCGGTGGTTGCCTGGAATGACTGAGGAAAACCACGAGAAACCTCAGTCAGTACAGTCGATGTCACGGCCTACATGCAAACCAGGCACCTCCACCAAAATCTAGGCCAGAAGTGTTACTGTTACAGCCTGCTTGTTCAGTGGTCCTTGTGTTCATGCACGTAACTGTTAAACACGGGCGATGGTGAGACGGACCGTAGAACTTTTTTTTTACATGGTGAAGGGCCCCGCAGCAGATGCTACGGACGCACCACAGCCTTAAGGCTTTTTGTGCAACCCTATGATGAAGATGAGCAGTTTTTTTTTACGAAGTTTTACAAGTAATGGAGCACCAGTGAAATGAAATTGACAGGGAAAAACCGACAGCTCGGAGAAAAACCTGTCCCAGTGCCACTTTGTCCACCAGAAACCCCACATGGACTGACCCGGGATCGAACCTGGGCCTCCGCAGTGAGAGGCCGGCGACTAACCGCCTGAGCCAGACCGTAGACCCTACGATGTATCTGACACAATAACTAACATTACAAAACTATTAACTGTCCTGGAATATTAAGTCACATACCAGTAAATATACAGCTACAGTGAGCTGAAGATGCCTTCCGCGTTACCTGACGGAATTAGCACTTGATAGCTAGACGTAGGCGAAGCTGTTCGTAGCAGCCGGTGACCACCGCAACAGTCCACACGACACTGACGGCCGTCCTCCCATTGATGGCATCACGCAAGGCCAGGCCCCATTCCATTGCCTCACATGGCGCAGCATCCTGATAATACAGAAAATGAACATTAAAGCATTCACTGTGTGCTGTAGGTCCGAGAAACGATACGTATTTGTTACCGCACATACACACTTCCATACGCATACAACAGTTGGACAGATACATTTAATTTCCTCAATATGAAGGCCAAGGGTAACGAGAAAAAAATGTACTGTACACAGTAACAATGCGTGGATTTTGCCGTGTCCGTACGTCGTAGGTCGTCACTAATGCCACGCTGGATAGACGTCTTAATGAACTGCTTACGGCAAGCAAAACAGATTCTGATACAAATACTCGTACAACAAGGTCTTAACTTCGTTCTGATTTTATTTCAATAAATACTGGCTACGAATTAGAAAATTTGTGGATAAGAAGGCGTTTAGTAAGAAATACAACCTAAATCTACTGCCCACTTAACAAAAGCCGGTTGCCCATATCTTGTAAGCTTCATACAGGTATTTTTATACTCGCAAACGGTATGCCATACACAAGATACATAATCAGCGTATCAGTGGATTACTAATACTAAAGAAGTCCGAATATAAGACGCCTTCTAAGCAAGGCCTTACGCCAAGTGATATTAGTACATAAAGACAGTACTATCACGTGTAAAGTGAAATGTCTGTGTTAAAAGGGTGTATTAAGTTATGTTCATACAGTAATAAGGTCAGATATGTGTATTATTTTTAGTTTTATATCTGCCTCTCTGAAACTTTATTAACGTTTTATGATATTTTATAAATTTTCTCATTTTTTCCTCTATAATACCCCAGAGAGAAAGGAGGAGTCGCCTTATGTTCGGAGCCGCCTTATATTCCGGCTTTTACGGTAATCTGAAAGTTCACAACGCTAAAGCAACGATTTAAAAAGATTAAGATCGAGAAGTGGTTGTTTCGATTTACTTCTACTTAATGCTTTTCCACGGCAACAATGGTTACGCGAACGCGCCTCAATGCTAAAGTTGATACGTACATTGCCTGACTCATTATTACTTCATTAGGGCAGGTATTGATTGCACGGTTGTCTGGTTAGATACGCTTCGAGACACATCACGTCTGAGACCAGTCACTGATATTGCATCACCTCTAATGCATACGAAACGCAGACTGTTTCATCGCCTACCTTGACATTTTACACCTTCTTCCTCTGTCTCCTTTTATCCTTCCACTCACTCCCGCTATTTTTCTTCCTTTCTTCGTGACTAATCATTTAGAATAGTGGTTCCCAAAGTGGGCGGTACCGCTCCCTGGGGGGGGTGGGATTACCGAGGTGGGCGCTAATAGGTACGAGAGGTGGAAGGGGCGCTGTTATTATCACAGGGGGCGCTAGTAGACAAGCTTTGCATTTATTTTTATAATAAAATTCAAATAAAGTAATTTTTGTGTTAAAAATAAAAAATGAACTAAATTTCTTTGTATTTTAATTTATGAATCTTATTCAAGCACGTATTATTTTTTAAATAAACTATTGCTAGATGAATTATTGTTAATCATAAAAATATAATAAATTTTAATTACTTAATTAACACATAAAACATTAAGTTTAACTCTTATAATTTTATTTAAACGATTTTTTAAATATAAAATAAAAGTGGAAACAAAAGCGCATTTATGTTTTTTTAAAAAAGGTAGGGGGCGCTGTGGGTGTGTATATGGAATCAAGGGGGCGGTGGACCGAAGAAGTTTGGGAACCACTGATTTAGAATGTCTTATGAATTGTGAAACAATTACTGCATCAGAAGTATTAACGACTCACTAAAATCAACTTGGCGTGAACATGGCATTATAGGACGTGAATGGACAACACTGAGGTCCCTCGCCTTGTTCTATCATCAAATAAACAGTCCAGTCGCCGTTAGTAACATCCGCGCACGAACACGTTAATGCATGTCCAAACGTGTGGGGTATTTATTTAAGCGTACAGGATCACAAACACACACAGGCCTACTGCCAAGCATAGATGCACTGCGTACGAAGTGTTGGCACACGCTACGCGTTCTAGAAAAGGCAGATTCAAGCCGTAAACGTCCCAGAAATTGGGTAACTTCGACGAAGTAAGGCCAGCGCACACTACACCTAACCGAACGGAACGGCAACGAAATGAGCTTCCGGTTTCTGGCGCATACTGGAACGAGAGTTTCAAAACGAAATCGAACGGAACGAGGTCTCGGGTCTGTCACTTAATATGTGATGACAGAAAATTGAAATGCTAGAGAATATCTTACAAACAGCTGCCGACATCTCAGTTTACTGTGCTAACGGCCCCTTGGTTATCTGTTAAATAAGTAAAGTCATTGTTAATATTGTCAATATTACACTTTAAGGAGAATTCAAAGTTCTGTTAAAAATACAAAATTAGCAGTTTTAATAATATGACGGTATCCACACCCCCCCCCCTCCAAACTATCCCCCTATCTCTGATGTCAACTATCTTATACCTTTTATTAAAAATAGAAACTGAAAATACAAATTACCGATTAATTAGTTATTCTCAGTGGCAGCGAGAATACCGTAGTCGATTTACTGACCAGACAATGAGCTGGAGATCTGAGATTGGATTCCCGACAGAGGCAAGAGAATTTATCTTCTCCAAAAACGTCCACACCGGCTATGCCATCCGGGCCCATCCAGCCTCCTATTCAATGGGTACCTGGGGCCTTTTTCTCCGGACGCAACGGGGCCGGGGCGTGAAGCTAACCAAACACCTCCACCTCGCGCCGAGGTTAAAAATAGGGAGTCATACCTCTACTCCCACTACATGCCTTCATGAAGTGCACAAGAACAATTTTTCATTTGCCTTTTAGTTATCCTTATGTTCATACACAGGTATTACATTATAATGTACCGGGCGTTTACAATTTTCCACCAGTCTTCTTCCATACATTATCCTTCATCAGCTGATCTGAATTACCGGGCCCCTACAATGCGCCAGGCTTCCGCCGAAGACAGCCGAAGTACCCCCTTGCTACTGTCGACGCCTACGCTGTAGTTTGCAACGCTAAAACATGTACCGCGCATCCGACCAAACAGAACCGAAAAATCGTTCTATAATTCTGGCCTCTTAATTGCGTGTCGTTTCGCTTCGGTTCGAGCTACTGTGTACGTACTAGGTCGCCACAAAAATTACATTTCTTATTAACATTTAAGTAATGTGCGTCTGGTTTTAAATTATTTTTGAGGTGCCGAATGCGTCTTAAACAGTTTTTTTGTTACAATTCCTCGCCGACCTGAATTGAGCTTTTATTAGACGCAATTCAAAGAACAAGATTTTGTTGATAGCACCTTCGTTTCGTCTCCGTTCCGTTTGGTGTAATGTGCGATGGCCTCTTCTTCTGTTCTTTCTCTTCACAAGGCTTAACCTATTTTGTTCAGAGTATCCATATTTATCTATTTATTTATTTACGCACGTTTATGCTCTGCACTTTAGCTTCGAGATGCACAGGGAAGATTTTGCAGTGGCTGTGGATTGGGAACGGCAGAAAGGAAGAGAATGCAATTTACTTAAGGCGACTCAAACGCGATGAAAATCGCGCAACGTGTTTAAAAGTTATAGGGTTTCTTTCTGAATAACACAAAATATGTGAGTCTGACTACGCTTATAGCTAAAACGGCACACTGGCCGGAAGACTGTGCTATGTTCATGGCCTGGCGATTTCGGCTGTTGTGCCAGTGGGGTCGGGACAATTGAAGCGCAAACACGAATGTTTCGCGAGCAGAACGAGTGTTTATTATTGAACATCACTTAATGTCAAAATCGCACGTGGAGTGCCGGAGGTCATTTAGGAATGCGTTTCGTGTGTCGCGCATCCCGAATTATTCAACAGTATGCCGTCAGCATGATCGTATTTGTGAAACAGGCGGCGTGGACAAGAACGATCCGGTCGGCCATCACTTCCCACTCACGGAACACTGACCGACGTTCATCCGCGTTTAAGTCACCCAGAAAATGCATCAAAGAATGTTTCATTGAATTAGATCAAGCTACGAAGTTCGCAAAGCTGTAAGGAGCGTCTGAAACTTGGGTCATGCCGGATTCACGGGTTGTACGAACCCAAAGAGCGGGGCAAAGAAAGAAAGAAAGAAAAAAAAAAAGGAGTACTCTTAAGCTACTGGGAGTGGTTCCGACAATTTATCTGGAATGGTGTTCACATCCTGGACCAAGTTTCCTTAAAACAAAATGTGTACACGAACAGCCTTCACACATCGTGGGAAAGATATATAGCAATCGCCTCCCAGGCAACTCTTTGTCGTGTCTGAGCACATGATAAGACTGAATACGTGTTACACAGAAGGGGAAATCTCTTCCAAGTCTTTTCACACATTGGTGAATTCGCAGCCGACACAGTACATTTGGCATACGGTGTTACAAAAAAGTGTTGCGAGACTTTTGGCTCATCTTATTTTCCTGTTAGTGCCGATGAAATACGTGCAAAATTAATCACTCAGAACTGTTCAGGATTTTACCTAAGGTCTTAAATGAGAGGAGAATAAAAACGGAATTGGGGTGGGGGGAGGTTCAAGGACTTCCTCGCGTGTGTAACCCATTTTATACGAACGCCTACGTATATTTACGTGATTGGTCTTTACAACGGAGACAGTGTTCTCTGTGAGGGACAAACTGAGGCTTAAGAAACAAATGACGATCTAAACATCTCGCCCTTTACGAGATACGTACAGTATCAGGCCAATCATCAAAGAGAGTACGTTTATGAAACGCACAGAAACTAATAAATTCAGGCAGTCGTATAGCAAGAGTTAATTACAATAAAACTCTAATTTTAATACAAGATTGATCCGTCCACATGGGGCTCCATTTTTTACGTCCAGCGGTTGACCGCAATAATTACGTAGGTACACTATCCTGACACATATCCGGAGAGAGAGAACGAAACCACGAAACACCACGCATGGCAGATCATAAATTCAGAGTAAGCTCTTTCAGACTGCGTGTTTGGGAGACTGGATTCGATATTATGGTCATGGTAAGCACAGCATTAGTGTATACCGTGCAGATCTTAATCACATGTATTCAACCCTGCTCGTACAAGCAGGGGTAGTAGGGCAAGGAAATTACGTTATACATGGGGGGCGTGACATTCTGCTGAAAGGGGCTGTGAAACTTTGCCCGCAGCTTTAATCAGTTTAAATCTACCAGAGACCATGTACTCAGAATGACACACTTGAAATTACTCTGGCCAGATTCGAACTGAACTTCTCAACTAGCCACCACGGAAGCTGTCTATACATTTTCTTAGAGATACACCTGAGTAAACTAAGCATTTACGTATTCAAGTCAGCCAAATCACTGTCATGACTTACGACGTGTAACTATTCAATAAGAAAACGAGTTTCAAAAAAGGAATTAATAAAATTACTGTGTACACGGGAAGCCACACACCGCTCCGTACGACCATCCAGGCTTCAAAGCATTTCCTGAAGTAATTTTGTCACAGTGCTGTAAGTACCTCTGCCGTCTTCTCCATACAAGTCACGTAACAAAATGAAGGTTTCGGTGGCCGTTTTCTTCAGTTTCACACCAAATTTGCAGTTTATTCGTTGCTCGATTTTTTTTATCAAGCATGATTGCGACAAGTTGAAAAAAGGAGTTATAAAAATATTGCTCGGAAAAAATATTACTTGGAAATAGGTTACAGGTACCGACACTTATGAACACATGTAACCCATTTCCAAGCTTTAAACATTTTATCAATTAAAAGTTTAAAAACCAACATATGCACTATATTCTTACAAGTAAGTCAATTACCCCTACATATGTTTCGGCTTCAACAAGCCATCTTCAGGGGGTCAAAGTTCTACATATGCTCGACATCCATTAGTTCAATTATAAGCACCTCATACATCAACATAAAACAAAATAAAATAAAATTGTTTTGTTTTGATGTATGAGGTGCTTATAATTGAACTAATGGATGTCGAGCATATGTAGAACTTTGACCCCCTGAAGATGGCTTGTTGAAGCCGAAATATATGTAGGGGTAATTGACTTACTTGTAAGAATATAGTGCATATGTTGGTTTTTAAACTTTTGATTTGTTATCATCATGCACGGTGAATATAACGTGAAATTTTATCAATTATTTTGTTCAACACATGTATTTTAACATTATAACTGCACATCTGTAACATAATTAGCCACTACTCTTTCTTTTGTTAACCATCTCCCTAAAGATGGCGAAGGTAGGCCGAAACATGTACGAAGAGTGTCATATAAGTATAAACTATCGTCTTTTTATTATTGTGCAGCTGTTGGAATAATACTGTGAACACGATTTCTCTGTCTCCATCCCGTAGTCTAGTCACTATCCCAGCACACATGTTTTATCGTACGGATTTTAGAACTATGAACAACAAAACTCGCATGAGTTCCGCATGGTTCAACATTTAGAGTGTTGTAGGAGTGACCAGAATGGTCTTCCTCACCAAGCATGCGTATATTCATAACGTTTATCGCACTAATCTCTTTGCACTGCCAATGGGCTGCCTCTGTTGTGTGTCACATCATAACTTTTGTCCCTACACCATCTGTGTTTAACACTACAATTAACACTTTACGCTAAACTGCACTGACGCTGTAATTTTCAGTCTGAACATGTATGTCACTCGGCTGGACTCGCATGCTACATTACACCGAACCCGGTGTCATGTGTCCATAGTCAGGAGTAGCCATAGAACATCTAATTTTCTACTAAAACATACATAGGTTTGTAAATTGTAAAATTATACAATATGCCTACGAATGTGTAAGGCTCCTTGTCACGGTTGTAAACTAGTCACTGACAACTCACACAGGCGAATTTTCTGTATATAGTATTTCATTCGTGTGTTACATTATAATAAAGGATGCTCTCTCGGTTAGGTGATCGGGAAAATCAGAGTTTCGCAGAAGCCATTCCGAAGACTTGCCTCTTAACAGAGTTAAAGCAGGCCAGTCTGTGAGAAACTATAGTGGTGCTAGATGATCTGAAAATTAACTTCTCTAACCTGCTAAGAAATCTGTAGACGCAGAGATCTAGAGGCATATAAGAAAAAAAAAACGTACACACATCAATATTAGAAAAGCCTGGAAAAAGGGCAAGCTACCCGTTGATTTCTTCCTACTCTGAACAGACACACGTGGAAATTTTTAATTTATAAGCCACTAAAATTCATGAAGATATAACTGATTTTAGTAATATCAGTGCAATATTGCTTTGGTCAACCTCTAACAAAGGATTATCAACTATTAATGTCAAATAAAGTGCTAGTGTTCACAACTTTGAATTTATGTTTAATGCATCGATTTTTCATAAAATTTCTACACTCGACAGATGTCAGATAAAATCAGAACGCAGTGGTAAAATGTAACAGTTCATTACATAATTAAAAGTATATACTTCTGTTAGAAGGGGACCATAACAGGCTATTCCAAATAAATTTTAGGTAGCCAAACTAAATCTTTAGGTTAATTAAAACATGACTGCTGAAACGTCTAGCAAGTATATACCCACGAACAATAAAGTTCTGCGACTGACGCTTCGCGGGTGTAGGTTTGGTGCATAAACCAGTTGTAGCCGGTTTCTTTTAGCTGACTGGTGAAAAGAACGTCCCAGCTTAATCAGTTCATCCGTAGCTTCCCCGTGCCTGAGCTGTGTTCTTAGTTATTATTATTATTACTTACTGCAATTGGGTTTTCACCCGGTGGCAGTAGTCCTTACACTAGTACACACAATACAAATGTTTTCACCCGGTGGCAGTAGTCCTTACACTAGTACACACAATACAAATGTTTTCACCCGGTGGCAGTAGTCCTTACACTAGTACACACAATACAAATGTTTTCACCCGGTGGCAGTAGTCCTTACACTAGTACACACAATACAAATGGACATATAAATATACATAAAAGTAACAATACAATACAAACTATACACAATTACAAAACAAAATACATACAGTAAATACAAGTACACACATTAGAACACCATTCACACATTACAAAAAACATCCACACCTTAACAAAAACATCCACTCCTTAACAAAAACATCCACACCTTACAAAAACACCCACACACAATACAAACAAAACACACGCACATTACAAAAAACAACCCCACAAATTAAATAATACAAAAACATCAAAACACACATACTGCAAAAAGAAAGAGTTGTTAAGCCTAACCTAAAACCTAACGTAAATGAATCAGAGTTAAAAGTAATTTCGTATACCAAACAATGAGTCAAACACTATACAAAAATAAAATTCCATGTTTTCAAAAAATGATACACACACATTTCAACTGCACCATCACTTCACTACGCTTATATACACATCACGGCATTCCCCGTTTTGCCTCCCTTTACTTCACTTCACTTCACTGTATTATTAGATATTTTTCCCCACCCTCTATACCCTTCACTTCACTTCACTGTATTAATAGATATTTTTCCCCACCCTCTATACCCTTCACTTCTCTTATCACTTTCCTAACCCTCTTCCTAAAAATACTCGGCTTACAAGGGAAAGTCCCTAAAGCATCTGCAGGTAGTTTGTTCCAGAGTTGGATGGTCCTATTTACAAAGGAGAATTTTCCGATATCCGTCCTTTGCTTCCTGTTCCTAATTTTCCGATTATGATCAACCCTGCTCAGATAGTGTGGCCTTTGTAGTCTGTCACCTATAGCCTTCCAAGCCCGTTCGCCAGTGTATGCTTTGAAGAGAGCACATAAGCGTGCCGTCTTTCTGCGCTGCGCCAAAGTTTCCCAGTTCAAATCGGTAGTATAATTTGCAAATTTAGCCGCTTTCTGTTGTACCCGGTCTAACGCATTTATCTGTCCCTCCCTGTATGGATCCCAGCACGCAGCCCCATACTCAAGAATCGGACGCACTAGTGACGTGTAGGCTAAGCTTTTAGTATTACTATTTCCCTTTTTGAGTATACGCATTATGAAATGAAGTGCCTTCCAAGCTTTTCTCACCGTGTAATTTACTTGGTCAGCCCAGCTTAAATCGCTGCGTAAGATTATTCCCAAGTATTTACAACTGCTCACTTCTGGAATTAATTCGTCCCGTAAAGAGTAACTTAGTGGATCCTTCGCCCGGGCTCTCGTGAAACTAACTGCCTTACTTTTACCTGCATTTATTTTCATCTCATTTTCTACCGCCCACTCCCCCAGTCTGTCCAGATCTATCTGCAACGTTTTTATGTCATTTTTATTTACAGTTTTCCTATATATTACACAGTCGTCTGCGAAAAGTCTAATAGTTGAGTCAATGTTTCTCCAAATGTCATTAACGTACGCTAGAAACAGAAGTGGGCCCAATACACTTCCTTGCGGTACACCTGACGTTACTCTGACCTCCTCTGATAATTGCCCTCCTACCCTGACTCTCTGCGTACGACCCAAAAGGAATTCTCTTATCCATACAACTACTCTAAAATCCACGCCCGAGGCCGCAATTTTCGCAAGCAGCCGATCATGAGGAACTAAATCGAAAGCCTTCGAAAAATCTATTACAATAGCGTCTACCCTGTATCCATTATCCAGAGAGTCGGCAATGTCCTGGCAAACCGTGATTACTTGACTTTCACACGAATATCCTGGCCTGAAACCGTGTTGACCCTCGTATAACCAATCATTTTTATCCCAGACCTGCCTTAGATACGATGCTATAACGTGCTCCATTTGCTTGCAGACCACCGAGGTTAAGCTGACTGGTCTATAATTCGTGACTAGCGATCTGTCACCCCCCTTGTAAATAGGAACCACTATGGCTCTTTTCCAATCACTTGGGATAGTAGCATTATTAATTGTTACGTCCAGTAATCGCGCAAGGTATGGAATCATGGCTTCCCCACCCAGTTTCAGAATTTCGCCAGAAATGCCGTCTGGCCCTATTGATTTGTTTTTCCCGATGGCTGCTAACCTTTTCCTAATGGTTTTAGTACTAATTGCGAAGGGTTCACCTGAGTTAGAACATTCTATTTGCTGGATGTTACGCTCGCAACTGAATACAGAAGAATAATAGAAATTTAGAGAGTTAGCCTTTTCTATCGAATCTATAATAAGATGTCCATTACAATCTTTAATTGCAGGAATATTTTCCCTATTTCCTTTACGCCTTTTTACATACTTGTAAAACTCAGACCAGCATTTACCTTCGTTTCTTAAAACTGACTTTAAAAATGTCTCCTGTGCATTTTTTTTGGCTATTAGCAACTGCTTGGATAGACGTTTCAGTTCCTCTTGGTAATGCTCTCCTAATTTCCTTCTGTTATATGCTTTTCTGACCTTTGACTTTAACCGTTTCACTTCCTTGTTGTAGTATTCAGGGTCCGTATTTTTTCTCAGTATTTTATGTGGAACAAAACGTTCGATACTCTCGAATACAATTCCCTTGAAATTAGTCCATATCTCCTCAACGCAACTACCATTGCTTGCCCATTTAGCGAATTTATCCTGCAGGAAGGTTTGTAGGCCTAAAATATTTGTTTTGTGGTACACCGGGACTAATCTGTCTGTCTGAGGTTCAAAGCACTTTTCTTCCCATTCTACTTCCAGTAATACCCCGCTATGGTCACTGATCCCCTGTACAACATTGCAAGAGGTAAACGAACCTCGGGCCGAACCAGATAAACATCCAGCAATGCATCCCCTCGGGTCGGGCAATCTACTACCTGAGTGTAACCGTTGTCCCACACCAATCTATTTATAAATGCCTGAGTTCCGCTAGCACATTCCGCGTTTCCATTCCAATGTGCATAAGGCAAGTTTAAGTCACCTCCAATGATGCTATGTTTCATAGAATTACCATATAACCGGTTCGGGCTGCCAACCTTTCTATAACTCGCATGTCCTCGTTCGGAGCTCTGTAGATGCCTACAATTTCCCAAGTAAATTTTGGGTCCCTGCCTTTCACTTCAACTGCTATCATCTCGAACTCCTCGTCCACCCATAGTTCCCCACAGGCAATATAATTTTTTACACAAATGAAGACTCCACCACCTCGAGAATACCTATCTCTTCTGAAAGTTGTGTAATCCGCCCTAAAAACTTCAGCATTGCTAATTTCCTCTCTAAGCCATGACTCCGTGCCTATTACAACATCCGGATTATACGTGTCAACTAGATTCCAGAAATCTAAAGCTTTATTGAAAATACTTCTACAATTTACCTGCAGCAAAACCAGCGATTTACCCTCGATCCGCTGTGTCACTCTCGCGGGTACACATTCCTCTCTTGTCGCAACTTCTGTCTCCCTCCTTGCCGGATTCATCGTCGCTTCTTCCATCCCTGTGACGTCCCGAACTAGCGTCGACTTTTCTTGGATTATCGTATTCTGCGTCCTTTCAGATGTCCCCTCGTTGGAAGTGTTCAGCATCTGGTGATGTCACTCCTTCTTCTGTCCTCCGCCGTCCAACCCACAAACTCTGGAGTAAAGTTGGCTCAGTCGTCTCGCTCCACTTCGGTTTATAAGCAATCCATCTTTACCGAAGTCCCAGTCCTCAATCCAACTGTTCGGATCTACAAATGTAACACATAATGTCTTCGCTATCCATTCGTATCTGTCGTTTAATGCTCCGATACGCCGCCATGACACGTCTCTGCGTCGCAATACGCCACTCAGAACTAACCTGGATTGTGGAAGTTTAGCTTTTGCCGTATTCACAAGAGCATGCACTTCTCCCATCACATAATCTAGGTTTACCGTTCTTCTTAAATCATTGGTACCTACATGAATTACTACAGTATCTGGTTTCCCTAGATCTCTGTTTTCCACCACTCTGTGCAGTTGTTCAGTTCTAATTCCCGGAAAGCACTCGACCGTAATATTTCCATCTTCTGTCCCCACTTTCCGTATTATAGAGTCACCCAAAACTAAGCACTTTGCACCTTGCTGATGTCCCTGCACCGTATCACGCCTGCCAACTTCGCTTCCTGCTTCCACCACTCGTAACCGCTCTTCCAGGTCCTTGTTCTTCCGTTTTAGATCTTCAATTTGAAGCAGAGCGTTCTGCAGTTGCTCCTCTAGTCGACGAAGTCTTTCCCCTTTACACCTGTCACAGTTCCACTTCCCGCTCTCCGCCACTTGTGCCTTAACATTTCCACAGCTGTTATGGAACCAACGGCCACACGTGTCACATTGTGTTCCCGATTTTAGATTTCTCTCACACCCACTACACAAAACGTGAACAGTGTTCTCAACCTCCACACCAGGACCAGGATTTTGCTCCACTCCACCAATTACCAAGAGTACAGCTAAAGTCGCTGCACACAGAATCATAGCCCCTAAGTCACTTCTAACTCGTCCATTGCTGACGTGACCTTGTGTAGTACACCATGAATTCCTCGCAGCCCAGGTACCCACGCGAGCTCGGTAGTCCTGCAGGTAGCAACCCATGCTTAAGAGCTCTCTCAAAACACGTCCGCTGTAAACAACCCTCCAAACCAGACTGAATGGTGAAGTAGGAAAACGCCAAGTTTTATTTCAAATTCAGGAACACAGCGACAGAAATACAAAAAATGCTTGAAACTGATTAGGAAGATTAAGCTGTATCTCGTACGAATGTCTCTGAAAGGCTTAAAAGATTCACAGACGGATACAAGGACCTTGAAGATGACCAGAGGAATCAGCTGTCATCTGCTTGAGATCCGGAACAGCTGCAAAAGATTGTGAACTGGTGGCCAAAGACCGTCGAATGACCCTAAACCAGATGAAGGATGAACGGCACATTAACCAGGAGACAATTCATCAGATTCTGCATGAAGAATTTCTGCACAAAGTTCGTTCCAGACAGCCTCAGAGACGACCAAAAGAACGGCCGAGTCACAACTTGTTAACACTTCATCCAGACCTATCTCACCAGTCCAAACTTTCTCAATTGCAGCGTTACTGGGGATGAGTATTGGGTGTTTCAGTGCCAACGTTCCCTCTAAGCTGCGCGGGTGCGCGGCCACGCAGTAACTGAAATGCTACCGCGCACAATGAATTGTTGCCGTGCGGCTGGAATTTTTCAATTTTTCATTGTAAATATTCTTATTACGCAAATTACAAAAAACTTTTAAAGTGCCGCCGCGCAGTCGTCAGGTCGTGTAAAAATCTTCTGCTCAGAGCAGTAGCAGGTTCGCGCAGCTGTAAAAACAATTACAGGGAACGTTGTTCAGTACGATCCTGAAACAAAACTGCAGAGCGTGGAGTGGGAAATGTCACCATTGCCGAGGCACAAATGTCCGCGTGAAAACGTCGAAGATCAGAGCGATGTTAACAATTTTTTTTTCAATAAACAGGATGTGATCCATAAAGAATTCGTGCCCGAATGAAAAAATTGAACAGTGAATTCTACGTACAGGTGCTGAAAAGGTTATTGGAGCGGATTTCGTGTTTGGGGCCGCAATTTTGATGGAATGGCAGTGGTTCCTTTTGCACGACAACGGCCCCGACCATTCTGGCAAGACAAGGCGTAGAGATCAGCCACCCACCTTATGTTTACTCACGTGACCTCGCGCCAGCCGAATTTTTTGTTTCCCCAAAGTAAAAACCGTCCTCCAAGGAAGAAGATTTCAGGACATCGAGGACGTCAAGAGGAATGTAACCGCCGAATTACATTCAGTTTCTTTGAATGCCTTCTATGACTGTTTTACGCAGATTTTTGGAAGATAAACAGTGTGTTGCAGTCAAGGAAGATATCTTTGAAGGAAAATAAAACGATTTCCTTCCTATTTTACGTGTATCTGTTTTCACAGACTGAGCCCCGGAAATTTATTGTTTGACCTCGTACAGGCCAAGAAAATAAACGAATACCCGTCTAGAAGACGGAGTACTGATATTAATTGACTTTTAAATTTTTGACTGCTATACATCACCCATCTTGCGCAGAAACTGCCTTCTGAAACACGTGATTGAAGGAAAGTTAGAAGGAAGGAGAGAAATGACGGGAAGACGAGGGAAAAGACGTAAGCAGCTACTGGATAACCTTAAGGAAAAGAGAAGATACTGTAAATTGAAAGAGGAAGCACTAGATCGCACCTTGTTGAGATCTCACTTTGGAAGAGGCTACGGACCTGTCGTAAGACAGACTACAAAATGAATGAATACATCACCGAGAAATCCAACGTGTAAGGATAAGCTGTAATTAGGTTATCTATCTCTGGTTCTTGTATACTTAGCATATACTGTGAATACTTAGTATGTGGAAACATAAATACAACAGACATAAATCAGTCTGTGACCGGCAGTAAAGACTCTGGTCTTGAAATACGTATATATAAAACTTGATATGAACATACTACGAAAACAGAATAGTGAAGTGTGTATGGACAGAAGCACATAGAGAGAGCAACAAATGTTGGAGATAATTACAAAAGAATATAATTCTACATTGAATAAATTTGAAAGTGCTTATTCAACTGAAAAGTTACCAGTCTTGTGGATTCCAACCACTTAAAACTAAGAGATACAAACTTTTTACACGTGTTCTGTGCAACTGCGAAACGTGTATCTTGTCATGTTGAAATAATATGTTGAAATCGTTGCCAGTGGCGGGGTCTAGAGTTAGCGTTGCTTTCTGATACCAAAGTTAATTACTGGAACCTTCCTTTCAGTATACGAATATGACAGCCATCCAACAAAATGTTTTGCTTAGTAGCAAAGAAAAAATATAATAACAAGCATTATGAATCGGCTCCTCCGTTATAACAGCAGAAACCTGCAGGCCCGTGCGTTATTACATACTGTTATTCTTTTCAACAGAGTAACGCGAAGAATCTGAACCTGTAACGTGTGAAAATAGGTCAGTTTTCCTTATTACATTACCATGGGAATCTTCCAATATCATGCAATATCGGCAAAGCTCTCTCTCTCTCTCTCTCTCTATATATATATATATATATATATATATGTCGCCCTCGGTGGACTAGTGGTTAGCGTGCTCGCCACTGGACCCAAGGTTCACGGGTTCGATCCCGACCGATAAGGGTGATAAAAATCCGGAGCACCACTTCCTTCGGAGGGGAAGTAAAGCCGTCGGTCCTATGTCGTAGATTTACGGCATGTAAAAGAATCTTCGGGCATGAATAGAACTAGTAGTGTCCGTAAGCAAAATTCAAGCGGCCATTTCTCACCTAAGTCTCCTGACTGCCTGCCAGATGGCTCTGGCAGTCTCATCAGGATCGAGCAAAAACTTGTGCGGTCAGTGAGCCGGTCACTCACTACAGAATGCACACTTACCGACCAGGAAACCTTCGGGATGAAATCCCAAAAGAAGGAGGCTTTGGCCCACCCCGGGCTGTAACGCCATCTTCTTCTTCCATGGCGTTATATATATATATATATATATATATATATATATAATTGAAACTAAAGAGTCGTAGCAATACAAACGTAAAATCTAATGCGAACGGAATAGATGATATTTCGTTCGTATTAATTTTCGCTGTCGTAAGACAGACTACAGAATGCAGACTAATTTTAAATCTTCATACTGGTGTTTAATGAATGGCGAAAAGGCCACAAAAATGCACTCGTTGAAAGATTCATTTTTTTTTTTTTTTTCTGTTATGTCTTTGCCTAAATATTTCTGAATGTTCGAAACACAACTCGCATGACTTTTCTGTACACTTAGTTTATTTAATTTTCAACTCACTACTTGAAATTTTTCTGTAAAAACATTCTATATCGGTTTGCGCAAAGGGTTACGCATCTCTCCCCGTTCTCTAGCCCCATCGGTTCACCCAAATTACTACGCAATTTGTCTGCATCTATTTACTGAACTACGCACGACAGTTCTTCGTTACCAGATCTCTGTTCCCGTTCCACCTCCAAAGTCACCTTACTTCGCAAACACAGATTAAGTTCCCGCCAATTAATTACACATATCAAAGCTCCATTTCTTGTCTCAAACTACACTGCATCCCTTCATTATAACTTCCAAACAACGTGTTCGAAATCTTTACAGCAAACTCGGGGCCTATTTTCAGATAAAGGTGCATCCTATACTAATGATCGCCGCGCACTGTCTAACGACTTGGTCTTAGTATCTTCTCAATGGCGTATTTAGTTCGCGCAGATTGTTACATTTCCTAATTGATTTCTTTTACAATGAATTCACCACAGCTTTTAGCACTCGCAGCCATAATTATTAGCAAATTGAACTGCTATATAATTAACTAATCCCACCGGGGGCATGGATATCTGTCTCTTGTGAGTGTTGTGTGTTGTCAGGTAGAGGTCTCTGCTACGAGCTGGTCCCTCGTCCAGAGGAGTCCTACCGAGTGTGGTGTGTTTAAAGAAGTGTGATCGCGAAACCTCGAAAAATGAGGAGGCCTAGGCCCCCAAGGGGCTGTCGAGCCATAGGAAAAAAATATTAACTAATTTAATAATTAATAACATTACCGATTATAATAATGTAAATTATTTAAAAGGAATATTCATAGGGTTTTCTCGGGGGTAAAGCGGCCGGGAAGTAGCGTTGACCACCCACCACCATCTAGCTCCGAGGTCATGAATGAGTGCAGTTATAGCTCCACTCCCCCCCCCCCCCCCCCCCCAGTGCCTTCATGGCATTTTATAGGGTGAACCTTACTTTTCTTCCTACGTTTAGGCCTATCCGTTAAGAAAAGTTATCACAATGAAAATGACGATACAGCAGAAAGGAAATTATGAACGACGCATGGAAAAGTAACAACTCTTTAACCGGTGCTCATAATCCTTCAATTCTTGCCTCTTAATTTCGAAAACTTTCCTTAGTTGGGCGCTCATTAGCTTCTTAGAGACGCCGCTCCATGCAGTTCGTTCATCTATCGATTGAAAACTTAACTCAGTATCTCCATACGAGTTGCGGGAGTGCATAAGCCACATTCATGTTTCATGTACTTTGCAGCTATGAAGTTACAAAATGTATGCATACAGTAGCCATTGCCAACACGCCTTCTACTTTATATGGAGCTGAAACCAAACTTTACCTATTTTCTTAGAGATGTCCCATGGTACAAAACACACACGTAACACAGAATACGGACCTCACGGTCTATACCGTTCATGTGAAATACTGAAAAATAATGACACTTCAGTGGGATAAATAGGCTACACTTAACGATATATTGACCTTTAGAGAAGACAGAAGTCTCTTCCCTCTGCCAGGAATCAAATTACGATTATTCGGTCCAGCCCGTGGCTCAGTCGCTACACCGACTGAGTCAATGCATAACTACTTCATATACCGGCAATGGACAGCTAACGTCAGGATTATATTCCTGGTAAACACGACGTGAAGAATGATAGTTCCGTGGATTTAAGTCACTCTAATCGAAGTTGTTATGAAGTAAAAGCTGCTATTTCAATTTTTAGAAGGTAGAAATCGTAAGAAGTGGGTCGACGGCCGCTCGTCATGCTGGGATTGCGGGTTCGAATCCCGCCGGGGGTCATGGAGGTCTTTCTCTTGTGAGTGTTGTGTCCTGTCAGGACATTCGCGTGGTGTGGTGCGTTGAGGAAACTACGTAAACCTTAGCTTTCTCTGGACAGAGTTTGAACCCGCGACCTCGCAAATACGAAGCAGAAATGCTCCCATTCTGTGTCATATATACCGGCATTACAGAGTTGTCATTATATGACGCTAAGTAAGCCTGGCGTAAGCGCTGAACTAGGCTAGCCCGGCTCCATTTTACAAGCATGTTAGTAGTGTCAAAACTTGAAACCCTTGTAATTATCCAACATCGTCCGTCACCATCAACTCGCTACCGAGGACTAAAACCTCTACAGAAGGTAGCAGAATCGTTAAGTTAGCACTTCGTACGGATTTTACCTCAGGTCCCCCCTAGCCACGCCATCCGACTTCATATCAAAGGAGCTGCCATGGAGTCTGAGAGAGAGACAGAATCCATTCGACTGTACACTGTACGTACATCTTTAAAGCTGATCTCACTTTAAAGCGATATCAAAGCTCGAGTATAGTCGATACAAAGCACGGCTGACTACTACCAGCGACTTACACTCACACGTTGATACTGCGAATCTACACTAAAAGGTAAAATAATTTAATTTTGGTCCGTCATATTCGAATATAACGCATACTTCACATGAAGCCCAAATCTAAATTCATTATTTTTTAAATGCGTTATGCTAAAAAATTGTTACGTAGGCCTACACAAAATATGGGTCTCATTGTCAGTAAAATCTTTTATTTTTCTTGAAGCAGGTTTGCAAACGCAGTTTGCGAAAACATAAGGAAACAAGACAGGCAATGTATATATAAACGTAGCACTGAGGTACGATCGTGTTAACCACTGTTGCCGTGGAAAAGCAGTATCACATATTCTGAGTGTGTGTATTTAGCCTTAGTTATCCAGCATGCAAAGCGCATGCGCCCTATTATATTGTCATCTGTGGCCTGTCTGGCTGTACCATATTTTTGCACATAAACGGCACGACTTTCGGGAAAAAATATTGAACATAAAATGTGTGTTTTGGTTTTCTGTACAACTTTTGGCTAAAACATTTCTCATTCTAATAAGAATTCAGCCAGATATTATCATAAATGTACGCATGTCTTCATTTAAAGTGCCCCTTATTCTTGTCAGATTTTAATGAAACTTGAATTTTCTCGACAGAGTTTCGAAAAATACTCAAACGTCAAATTTCATGAAAATTCGTCCAGTGGGAGCTGAGTTGTTCCATACGGACGGACAAACAAACACGACGAAGCTAAGAGTCGCTTTTCGCAATTTTGCGAACGCGACTAAAAAGTGCTTATTAATGAAACATTGCATCTACATATTATCCCTTTCAAAGTAGTTTCCATCGGAAACTACACACCACTACACACCCTTCCGGCACTCGAAGGAGTGCTTTAAGAACTCCGCCGTCTTCACCACACACTTCACGCAAAAAAAAAAAAAAAAAAAAAAAAGTTTCAGTGGCATTTTTCTTCAGTTTCACATAATAATTTGATGTTTATTCATTGCTCATTTTTTAATCAAACTTGATCGCGGCAAGTTAAAACCGTTTACAAAAATAAATTATTACTCGACACTACGTCAACGTAACGGAGAGTGGTTTGGCACGCGAGTGAGGGCAGGTTCGGTATATCAACCGTTAAGGTAAGGAGCTGCACGTACAGTCTTGTTATTCAATTGCCAGTATCATATTTTCAGTAGATAAATATCAAGACATATGCAGATGTAAGAACAGCAGCCATCAATCACGAATAACTCTTTTTATATGTTGTATGGTCTTACTGCAACATGTTTCGGCTCATATACGAGGAGCCATCATCAGGCTGACAAGATACCAAAGAAAACTTATGTAAATCACCTTATATTATAATACAATATTAAAATATACAGTAAGATAATATTGTAAATTTATAATATCCTTACATCTGTATATCTTAATCACAACGTGACGTCCCACTTAAAAATATCAAGACATATGACCCACGCAAAATAGAAACAAAGTCAGTTTAGAATACAGTTCGATCCCAGGGCGGACGTCTCTAGCGCCAATTAATGCAGTGCCTTAAAATTGTGTTTATTTACGAATATTCTAATAATAAGCACGAGTAATAACCAACTGAAACATGACATTTAAAATTTGGCATGGCCAACAGCAACACACCTAAAAGTGCTGTACATATTTTAGAAGTCAGTCATTATAAACATGGTGATAGTGCGAAAATTTGAGGTTATATATGACGCTGGTGGAATCTGTGCCACGAAAATTCATGCACAGGGTCCTTATTTTACCTGACAACTATCGTCTTGTCGTTTTCCCCCCCGCTTCTCCGCTGCGCATGTGGGCAGTCGGTGGGGTGGGCTAAGTTAATACAGCAAGACAGGAAGTGGCAACTGATAGTTGTCACATAAAATAATTAGCCTATACTGTAATTCAGTTACACAGTTCTCATTATATGGCGCTATGCAAGGTCAGCGTAAGCGCTGAACTAGACTCGACCTTATCACTCTTACAAGAATGTTTGCAGAGTCATTATCTGAACAACTCTGTAGTCCTTAAACGAAACTGGACTTTTTATGAAAAGCAGAGGCCATAAGTTATTCTCACAAATTACACAATTCGGGGTTATAAATATTCACGCTCTGCTATAATTATTTGATCATTAGAAAACAAAGCATTTAAGACCTGACATCGTAAGCATACCATTTTAATTAGGCAGGTAAACAAACTCTACCGCAACCGACTGAAAAGCCGTTTACCATGTATGAAACTTACCTCTGACTCCTAAAAGCAACAAACTGCGGGACAGCGACAAATTCTGTTCTTTATTTCCAATTTTTACAATACGATAGTATAAATACGTAGTCATTATCAGTTCACAAAGCGTCCACTAGATTTCCGTACGTACACATCACAAACTGCACGTTGTACGGATGCCAGCGAACACCCGAATAAAAGACACCCAGCAGCTGCAAACTGACAGTTCTGTAATGTCTACATTTTCACACTTACTGGAATTATTTAATCATAATTAAACAGTTTCTTGTTCTACTGGCGATTTAACACAGTCACGATAACACTGGCCATATTACTGTCGGAAATTTTAGTATTCTCTTGTTATAGCAGGATCTATACAACCTGTTTGTCACGGGCATGGGCGTATGCAGGCCCAGCTACACCAGACACTCACAAGTGAGGGGTGCGGGGGACAACTGGGACGTATTCGTCGTTGGAGAATGCGCACGAAGGTTCACAAAACTAAAAGCATTTCTTAAGGCCCCTTCACATGGTTCGTATTTATTGCAAACGTAATGTCGTCAATATTACTGTCGTAATATGCTGAAGTCGATATAACCGTTACACGTTCAGTGGATGACGTCTTTCAGGCATATCGTATGTCATCTTGTGAAAAAAAAAAACTCTTTTACTCTCTCTCTCTCTGAAAAGAAAACACACACACCACACACAGATGCACGCACTCACGCAAAGAATGCTCTCATGTGCCTATTTTTTTTATCTTTCAGGAGGAAAGTGGACTAAAATGCACCCCAATCAATAAACATGCCACAAATAATACTCTTACCAAAAATACATGCTTCTGAACACATATGTTTATGAAACAATACTTATTATTCCATTTTTATCACAGTTTAATAATTATAAGGGATGTTTGGTATGCTTTGTGGCTCTTAATTTCAGTATCTAAGACTTTTCTCCACGTCCTGAACATTTCTTATTTCTTTCATGAAATTAAATAAACGCTGCTGATATGATTCCTGTGTTTAATAACATACCCTTCATCAGTACTAACAAGAACGTGAAAGTATATTCAGTTACAGAAAATGTGCTTAAGGAATGAATGTATACTGCAGTTAACAGACAGTATGAGAGAACAATACCTGGAATACACACTGAAATTAACATGATATGACATTCAATGCAAGATGTAATACCTTCCTATGGGGTATACAAAGCAATTGCATACAGCAAACCAATGTCCAACATTTTCATGCATGACGTGTTTGAAATCTTGTAATATTAAATATATTTGTAATGACCACAGATCTAATATTGACACATACACACATGCAAATCTAATTATCTGTTTACTTACAGAAGCTTTGATGGATGAGATGTAGACTGAAATCCATTATACTTTAAGTTGAATTTAAATTTGAAATACACTGTCCCACGTGGTCAAAATAGGAAGAAATGTTCGTCCAGATTTTCTATAGGCATCTAAAGCTGGCAGTAAGAATTTATTTTGTAAGAACATGTATGTTACTCTCATTGTCCTAGTTTGAGGGCCAACAATTATATCTGTCATGTTAAGAACTATATCTTCAGATGGGATTATGAATCTGGTGGCAATGTATAAAACTTTGACCTGTGCCACTCCCAAGCACTTAATTGTCCTACATGTAAAAGTACTTGATATCGATATCTTTTTCCTGCATTCTGTTTGAACATATACAGTATAATAATTTCTACATACACAAAATTAAAATGTATTTCCTTGGTTTTCAACTTTTTATAAGAACCTAAAACTTATTCCAAATAAATTATAACCTAATATCGTTTTAGAATTTACGGTTTTTTTTTTCTTTTTGGATTAGTAGGCCAATATAAACGTGTACCCAACCTAACCCACCAAATTCTGATAATACACCACCACCGTGATTTTTCGTTGCAAAGAAATATTTTAAAAATTGAAATGCATTGATTTTGTTAAAAACAACTGGATTAATATTCGTATGCCTAAACTGCACCTCAGATTTGGAAGCCGCATATATCCATGACGATGAAAATGTCAGAAGACGGTACTGCTGTACACTGCTAGGAATTTTGTTAACTTATCCAGTTACCTTTACGATTCTTCTGAACTACACAGCTTTCCCTCTTGATTCGATACTCTTACGCATTAAATCTGCCGTCCTGGCAATGAACACTCGCACCCACACTCGCACCTACGAATTTAGCAAAGAGTACAGAATCCATGGTTCATTCCACCGATCGTCTGCAGAACGGTGAAAATGATGCACGGTAACAATCTACGTATACTATCCACCGTCAGATTGCAGGATGAACGATACGGTACTTTCTAAATACCGTATTTTGGGGATCCAAAGGTGATAAGATTTAATCCTGGGGAAGAGGAATTTGAGATACCAAAATACCGAATAAATGTACGGCACTAGGACCGTGGCATATGCTGTAGATTGTGCAATGAATTACATGAAACGGATGTCTTGGAATCATCGATCAGTTTTCAAGTCAAGTGATCCGTTCGCGTCTCATCGCAACCAACGGCAGTGGTTTATTTAACGGGAGCAAAATTCGAATCGAAGAACCGTCAGCTGTGAAAATAGAGGCCTGTAAAGACGTTGCCACTTGCCAGTGAGAAAAATAATTTTGCGATTAATCCAGAAATATCAGTAACTAATGTGTTACGAGTAATACTTTCCATTATGCAACCAAATTCTTGCGGAATTATGATACTAACCTCCTGGGAACTACAGCTCCACCCCCCCTTTTTTTTTAGTTAAATTGGTTTAGACCAAAGATTCACAACCTCCTTATGTCATGACAGATGTGTTCTGCGCCACTACACAAATGCATGACAAGAGGAATTCTCAGGAATGTTTTCCGATGGTGTGACTCAAAGAATGGTGGCACCAATTTACCGAATGGCCTCTTTGTATCTTTTGTTAAAACTCTGCAAATGTAAGTATGGTTCGTAAATTCACATAGAACATGTGAGAAGGACCTAGAATCTGCAATTTTTAATTTTTACTTGCAGTAATGATTACACATTTATAAATACTCTAAACTGTCAATAATTTAATTGTAATAAAATAATGTAAATATTATTACACCAATTTCGATTTTATATCCATTGATACAGAATCACATTTATTCACTGCACACCACTCTAGTTCTTTCAGTCACAGTAATTACAAAATTTTTTAGCACATGAAACAGACACTTCACTGCACTCCAGTTCTTCTTTCACACAAAATAATACAGCAGAATTATGCACACAGATTATTACTGTTTTAAAAAATATGATTCTCAAGATCTGCCAGTGTTCATATTTGTATGTACACTACATTACAAATAATGCTTTGTACAACCTCAAATGGGATGCACTCTTCAGTACAACTTCAGAAATATGATACCCTCAGATGACAAGTATATACAGGTAATCCAGAAACTTATTATTGTCTTTGCATCTCATTAACAACATTCAGGAAGCTGAAATCTGGATAGATTATTCAATGAATTTTTGTCTGAAAGGATGTGCAATATACAGATATAAATCTTAATGCAACAGATGTCACATAAAGGCTGTAATGCAAGATAACTTCAGTTATGTAATTGAAAACTGCAGATCCTATTTGCAAAACATATCGTGCTTCAAAGTATGAATGAATGTCCTATAATATAGTCATGTTACAGAAGTGTGTTTGATTGCTACTTGTTCAGTATTAACATATATACACAGTGCAGTAACTATTGTACTAATTGCTGAATATAAAATATGGTACTACAACTCTAATTTGAAAATAAATGAATTTGCTGTGAGAACAGCAAGACAGCTTTTTCGAATATTGGACTAAATGAAATAAAAGGGAGAACTGCCAGTCACATGTAGGACACTAACTGTATTCCCTAAGTGTTTAAATTTGACCACTTATGAGCTCCTCACGAGAATCAGAATAATATCAGTGGATGACACTTCCAGAGGTGTTTAAATTAATGCTTCTTGACATATCTTTAAAGTCCGACAAATGTACAATTTAATCACATTAATTGTGTAATTTCACTGTCCTACATGTTTTGAACCCTTAGTTTGGGTTCGAAACATGTAGGACAGTGAAATTACACAATTAATGTGATTAAATTGTACATTTGTCGGACTTTAAATATAGAGTTAAAATGTACGGAATGAATAATATTGAGCTTCTTGACATCTTTCTAATTCAGGACCTAATTTTAAATTCAATTAGCTAGAAGTTACTTAGTAAATGAGTTGTTGGTTCAACCATCTCATAAAAAATGTATGGATACGGAGAATATATGTAAAAATATATTAGAGAAAAAAAGGCAGAATTATTTCAACAGCATGGTGTGCACATCTAAATAACATTTGTAGGATCTTAATTTTAACCTGATAAACCTAATCTTTATAAAATGAAAGAAACTTTTGACTATATTTGATGCTGAAGGAGAAAACATCAATAAAAGTTACTGTATAATTGTAAATTGTATGTGCATTTTTCTTATAATATTCCAGAATAAAGCTTTGTGGTGTCCAATTTTTTTCTCAGAATCAATAGTTTCACTGTGCTCATTGCTTATTCTTCACACATAAAACACACAACAAGGCTTAAGATCAAATGGAAGGTGTGGCACTTTCAGTTTCTCTAAATTCATCCAAATCTTAAAAATAATTCTAATACAAAGAGACTTATCTCTTTGATATCCCATTACAACTTTAGGGAAATAAATTCCCGGTATGTTCTTTTGTTTCATTTAAAGACATTAAGCCGCAAACATACACACACTATGGCTACACAATTTCTCTATTCTTAGATTTAAATGCATGGAGGATTTGTTGGCACAACCAGCACCTATTTAAAATGATTTACAAGCAAGGTGCTGCATACTTAACCTACATCTTGCCCCTTATTGACAGACTGGACACATTTAAATCATTTCGGTTTTTGACAACATTTATTTGAAATCAAACATCACTCATGACTGTGTCTAGATTTTAGCACACTGAGCCAAATGTCATTACTTACTAAGACTTCAGTGGTTTTTTTTTCCTGATCATATTATTTTTAAGACTGCTAATTGAGTAACTTCTGTCTCTTGGACTTTACTGCCTGATTTTATTTCTTTTCAGTACAGTGGGAAAATTCAGAAAATTTGTAACCAGTTAACTTTATTATGATGGTGAGGTCTTTATAATAGTGAAATTTGAGACTTTGCATTTCCCATTATACAAAGGCTAAAACTTCTTTACTGAAACAATACAGCCACTTAGAAATAAATCCTGTAAAACAGAATGTCAGTCCATACAGTTTCTTTTACCAACATAAAACATTACCAGTGGAATTTCATTCATAGAAAACTCTTGTTTTATTTAATCACAAATGAAAATTAAGCAGTCTGAGCAAGTTCCATCTGTCATTATTATAGTTTTGTGCAAGTACTAACAGTGTTGACAAATTCTACTTTAGATGATAATGACAGGTTATTATTATTATTATTATTTTAGGATTAAAAAAATGAGATTCTTACATTAATAACATAACATAATTTGTGAACTTACTGTTAGCATTTTACATACTTGATAGAAAATTTACTTTATTCTTCAATGAGTCTAATTATTTGCTAGTTACTAAGTGCACAGAGAATCTGTATGTAGACATAACTGTTTTGTCCTACCAGTATGCACCAGTCTTCATACAATATTACTTTCTATGGAGATCCGTTTGCCAACATTCATTGCAAATCATTTCAGTACAACTATAATGAACTGAAATCTTACGAATTCTTACCAGTTGCCGCTGTAATCAGATATTCTCTTTCATTGTACGGTTGTCATACAAGTCACAGAAAAGTATACATTAATTGTGAATATCAAGTGCTGAGATACAACAGCAGAGTATGACACAGTATTTAACCACAGTTCATAAGTACATTACATCATTGAGTATTTGAGCTTACTGCCAGCAGTCAGCAGTGTTACAATTGCACATAGTTTTTCATAGAAAAAATATTTGGTTGATTATAAATTCAAGACTGTTAATCTTAGTTTCAATCTTCAGATGTGACCATGTGTAATTGGTCCCTGTTTAAAGTTATACAAAATAGAAAAATAATTGTTCATTTTTCTTAAGATTTCCCAAGCTCTCACACATAAGGTGTCTATGTGAAGAGCTCTTACACAAGTAATATTACTTCAGTGCTTTGTTACAGTAAACAATATTTTGTAGCATAAAATGATGGCAAATTTTTAATTGCAGAATACTTCAGTAATGTTTAAAATAAAATTTGTGTGTTGGGAAACATGTTTTTAAAAGTTCCAGATATTTGAAACTTACTTGTACTTGAAACATCATAGCATACCTGAAGGCCTGAGTTTTCATTTTGTATAACAAATCAATTACAGTCACAATGTCACATTTACTAATTCTAAATTTTATGGTCCATATTTGACAACAAAGGAGTAGGTGGAATTTATAGTTCAGTAGTTGTTTCCACGGGCGACCTGTCACCCAAGTAAGTGAATCCAAGGTGAGAGTAATCCCTCTTCTCCCTGAATGTTACATTTTCATTTGTGGCACTTGCATTCATGTGACCAATATCCTCTTCTGAAGACCTGCAAAGTATACAAAAATCCGAATGTGCTAAAATAATAATAAACCACACTGTTGATTACATAGAGTCCAGGCTGTCAAAAGGATAAGTCACATCCGTTATTGATATAGACCTGATCTTAAGACTGATGTCAAACCACCAACACAAAGTTTTTAAGTTTTTGCAGCAGTGCCATTGAGATCTTTGTTCTTCTGAGATATTGTGCTGTATCACTGGGTGATTGGTCCCCAGTGCTTTGGAACACCACACTATCTTGAAACACTGGGCACCAATCACCCAGTGACATGGCACAATATGCCAGAAGAAAGGAGAGCTCTCCAACACCATATGAATTTCATTATGGATTATCCATTAACAATTTGTTTAGAACCAATGTCATATTCCACTTCTTCTCCTTAGACAGTTTTTATAGTGTCAGAAAGAGGTGGTTTGAAAGAGCAAGCATAATTTTGTGTTCAAGACATACATAGTCTTAATTTTAAGTATTACAAGTCATATGTTAACTATCTGTTTTAGCAGGCAAGTGTAATAAATATGGAATATATTTATTGTTTAGGTATATGCGTAGATTTTATTAGTTTACACTATTCAGGATTGTTGAGATTCTGTGAGAAGATTCAGTAGGAAAGAGATCAAAAGGTTTCAATCTAGTTGTTTGATTTACAGTAACTAAGAGTGTGAGATACACCCTATGTATGGTTTATGAAAATTGAATTGATATTTTGTTTCTAAAGAGGTCTGACAAGGGTATACTAAACATAGGCTTACTGAGCTCCTGGACTTTTGTCCATAATCCTATATTCTGAACAGCATAGAACACAGTGTTTGGGAAACTGAATCTGTTTCCATCCTCAGGTGCAAAGGTGGGGAGGAACCTACTTAGTTAGGTCCATTAGAAAGAGGTAATGTCATTGGTCCGGTAACTGACATTACTTCTTTCAAATTGACCGAGCTGAACACGTGGCTCCCAATATTTTTGCCAGGGAAGGGAAAGAGATCCATAGCCGACAACACAGTGTTCTTTTCAGAATAACAGCAACCCAATAATCCTAAGTGTAGATTGATATTCAACAACAGAATCTCACCTTTGATACATAGGATTTGTGACAGGCATGAATGGTGGATCATGTCCTATAAGATTAGTATGGTCACTTTCACCTCTTGAGTGACCTCGACCCATATCAACTCCACCTGCAATACTGGAAGCTCGAGCAGTTGTTGCTGCATCAGAACTTACTGGGCTCTGTTGTCCTGTAATCGTATCCATTCATTATGTGTATGTGAACTCTTTTACAAAAGTCCAATTAGTAAATCACACTGGAGCATATCAAACCATTTTAATTACTGGTAAATGTGTAAATTATCTAAATAATTCTGCTCTTACCTATACTGTCACCATTCTCCTTAGTAATGTAGCTGACATTGTCTAAGCTAAATGCATGATTTTTACCACTAAAATCCAGCTGCAAGTCATTGTAACTGTCACTGTCATCAAGTGGCACACTCATCTGAAGAACCTTTAATGTAAACACAGGCAGAACCATGTTATGGAACATAAATTACAGAAATATGTAAACATGTATATTTTTGTCTTAATTTACATTTAGAATAATCCTCAATCGAAAACAGTTATCCTAATATGACATTTCACACATATCTGTTTTCAAATGGAACTTTTCTCTTTTTCTAATGCACTACATTATGTGTTAGTTATTTCACAGCAGACATGGCCATGGTACATTCTGCTGAATGTCCATATACACCATGGATATCCACAAAATATCCAAGTTGTGTGTGCTGTCTACTTTGTACTTAATTGAACATCACTTGCTTACACAGCGATAATTTATATAACATACCTGTGTTTCATATTCTTTGAGATTAGGCTCAACAAATACAGGATCATAACGAGGAACAACATACATTCGTTGCATTCTTTCTTTGTATGCTTTATACCTGAAAATATAAATTGTACAGAATGTTTTTTTGGTTAATTTCAATGAACAAGAGACTCACTGCTGTACACTACTTTCATACTCCTCATTGCTATAAACATATTTTGGGGAAATTTATTTCATGGGGGAAGACATTTAAGATGGTATTGGAAAAGGACTGAATAGACAATGCATATTGTATATGTTTTTGTGTATTATTTAAATATGGTGTTAAAAAAAATAAGTAAGCCACATGAGGATCTAAATATTCTTCCACAAGTCCATAAGCATATGGTTAAAACCCTCTGGTTTAAGGTGTGTGGCTTCCTTCCTTGTGAATTAAATTGAATTAAATTATAACTCGAAGTGGATTATGTGTACTAGTGGAATTCATATTTGCTTTATTGGTGGGGTCATCAGAACCACCATATTTACTAATTAGTTAAAAGAGAGCACTCACTAAATTAAAGGGGGTAGGGAAAAATGACTGTTTCTTGCGGAGTCCAGCTGGACTAAATTGGTACCTTTTACTAAATAGTACTTGGCTTTTTTTACTATTATTGCAAGGAAATGACTCCTGCTTCCTGAAATAATGATAATTCTGCTGATTTCTGTTACACAAGGAAAAATAAAAATTTTGTGATGCATATGGAATTCCTGGTAATTCGTGCATCCAGTGTGATCAGTATGTACAAAATTCCTACTACAAATATGAGTTAGACAAAAATTTGTAAGAAACATACCTTGACCATGAAATGCAGATGTAGATAATGCCCACTATGCCTAGCACGAGAATGATGCAAGCAATGACTATGAGTGCATATGGGAAAACCTCCCATGAAACAGCAATGGCTGTAATTATCTTTGGCACTGTTAAAGGTGGGTGGATGCCTGAGGCAGTAGCATGAAGATTCCCTGTAACATCCACTGTGATTTTGGAGACTGCATCCTTACTTACAATAGACCTGCACAAAACAGAACATACAGTTGTTCATTCTTAGAAATGTGACTCAGATACTTTCTGTGATGTTACCTGTCACTGCATATGCATCCGTTTGTCATATAACTTAAAAAATAATTTGAAATTTCGTTTTTATGTTGTTCACCATAATAACATGAGTGAAACTTTAATCAAGTTCATTGAAATAAATGTGTTACCTCTGGATCCTTGTTGAGTTCCTTTCAAGGATCTTTTCAGTTTCTGGGTCAATCACATAGAACCAAACATCTGTTCCAGAATTGTCTTGTTCAAGAGTACCATTGTCTCCAAGATACTGCTTAACTGTAACTTTCTCAATACCAACAACTAAATTGGTAATACCTTCCATGATATCTACCAATTTGTTTGTTTCATGCTGAATGGTTTCTGGCTTGGCGTCATCTATGACTAGTATCAAGCGATTTTGATCAGATATCAGGTTGATCTGAAACAAAGTGAAACATATTCCAACATACACTAATTAAAAGGAAACTGTCAGATTTAAAGTTTTCATGGTAATGACAATGAGGATTACAGTCTTCTGAGATGTAAAGACATGAAGTGTCTTAGAAACTTACTGACGTTTCAGGGGAATTTCTTGCCTCAGTCTTCAAGGTAGATGGAAGATGGAGGCAACATATCCCTCTGAAACGTAGGTAAACTTCTGCCAGACTACATGGCATAACATCCCAGAAGACAGTGTTCTTTAAAATTAATGTTATATATATACAATTTTGTAAATAAAATTACGTTAACTTGTTGGTGTTTATTATTAACCACACATGATTTTAGAGTTTCTATGATGTACTGTAATTTCATTGAATGTGACAGAACAGGTTTATATATGCTCAAAAACTTGTTGCTTTGGTAACAGGCAATAGCATAATTTTATAACTGTTCTAAATCAAATTGCAAAACATTTGTTTTTCCTGACTGTTCAAACTCCTTCAACAAAACTGACATACATACATACGTATGCATGCATATGTGTGTATGTGTCAGTTTTTTTGAAGGAGTTTGAATAAAGAGAGGAAAATGGTTTTCATTTAGCAACAGGTGTAAGCAATCTTTATGTATCTATCATGAAATATGCTTCAAATTTTGAAGTAATGCAAGCTTTATAATTAAGAACGTATTGAGGTGACACATACATTTGACTTTTTCTGTTGTTTATTTCTCTGTTAGAAACACACAACATTTTGGAAGTTGGCTCTGCTTCCATCATGAGGTAAAATATAAAAATGATGTGGTGTTGGAAGCAGAACCATCTTCCAAAATTCTGCATGCATTTAACAAAAACAGGACAAAGCAAATTGTTAAACACATTAATCACCTCAAAAACACAGCATCAATCACAAACATTTAAAGTAATGTTGTAATACAGACCAGTTATATTTTATGTTCTCCCCTAATTTTTGTGTTTTGTTTATAGTAACATACACTGATGCATGACTGAAGAAAATACTTTTGTGGACACTGAGGTTTATACATGATTGTCACATGGGAACTACATTTCTGTTATTTCTAAAATGATGAGAGATTAGGTGGGTTATTTTCATTAATCCTTGAAATCATTTGGACACATCATATTCAACCATTTGCATGATTATCTCACTAATTATGATATCCATAATTTATCACTTACCACAACTGGTGCTTCTGCGGTGAAGGAGTCAAATGAAGAATTTGGATTATCCGTGACTTGAACGTTAAATCTGAATGGAAGCTGATTGTGATCTACACTGCTGAACGTATTTGTTGTTGTGATAATGCCTGATGTTTGATCAATTTTAAAGAAACTGCTGTTTGGTGCAATACTATATGATAACTGACCATATTTACCACTGTCAGCATCTTCAGCCTGCAAACATTGATATAGGAAACGTAAATTAGGGGAGGGTAATAACTGAATACAATTTGTCGCTGAAATTATTAATATACTTTTTAATTACATTTGTTCTTTTTACAAAAATTGAATTGAAATTGAATTGAAAAGGAGGATGGGAATAGCAAGCATGTTTACAGTGAAATCTCGGTTACCCATATGTATAATTCACATGTGCCCATTTGTGCATCACACTCTGTATCGTAAAAAGTAACAATGGTAGTAGCAAAGAGTAAGTATAAAAGTTATTCATTTTAGGGTGGAAGAATTGGAAAAAATGTTAATTTTTTTTTGTCAAATGTGTATTCAGTTGCAAGTAAATTTCTTTCTCCATTATGTTGTGCAGTTCTGGGTAAAACCCAACTAGAACCATTCCTAAGATATGGCAAAAATTCTGTACATGAGGAAAACTCGTTGCTAGGGGAAAACAGAAACCATCACTGTTACTAGGTTACAAGGAAAACCTGCAAATACACTTCCCATCATGCTCAGAGAAAACCAGAACCTCTATTAGAGCCATGTTACCTAGGATTTGGGGAAAAATATCTATTCAATGCACATTTTTCTGCATGAGCATACTGGTTTATTTTACTGTGGAAAAACTGTCACATCTCTTGCATGTGGCTTCAGTGCACTTTATTTAATATCGTTAAACAAAAGAATGCTGACAAACATGACCATTGTTCTCTGTTTCTTAAGCAGGAAGAAATATCTGAAAAAAATGTGTCTTAAGGATGAAAAAGTTCAATTATTTTATTACAGTTTTTGCTTCAAAAATTTGTATATTTTGCAGAGGCTTACCTTCACTTGCAGCACGACAGTTCCAATCTGTGAATCCACTGGTATTGCGCCAAAATATTTTCCATTAAATTTTGCATTAGGGAAGATGAAATGTGGCTTATTATCATTCACATCAACAACATTGACTTTAACCTGCAGAAAATGATATGTTGATGACAAATATTATAGTTGGTGGTGACATTCCTTTCTATTAATCAAGTACTACTAAGTGAAGTTTATTTTGTATGTAAGGCATATTTGAATCTTGAATTGTACATAGCATATACAAGTGTTCAATTAGATTGGAATATGTACAAATCTTTAGCGTTGGTGTTCACATGCTATGTATAAATGTGATGTATTTTTATCCACTACCCCATTTCCATCACTGATAATATATAAACTTCGTTACTCCCTCAACAAAATTTCTCCTCACAAAGAGCATAAATCTAACTCTTAAAATTATATCTTTGTACTAAATTAAATATTAATTTTTAATATAATCCGTAATTGTTGATATACATTAACCTTAATATTCCGCAGCTTGAAGAGGGACTGGGATTAGGGAAGAACTGACCAACTGCTGTATAAAAAAGCTTGACCATATGTCACTAGAAGTTATTACTGTATGTGTATACTGTCTCATCTATTACACAAAGAACACAGTAATCCTATCTGGGTTCCATGACTTCAGAATTTTTGGATCAATAACATGGCAGACTTACTGTTGCAGTACTCTTTGAGGGATTGACAAGGCCTGATAGTGTATCCAATTTCATCTGAAGCTGATATTCACTCTTCTTCTCATGGTCAAGGTTTGCCGTTTTCAGTCTTAACTCACAGTTACGATCTTCTGTGATACTTGTATAAAATAAGCCTGCAATTTTAATAACAACATTAGCACAAAAACGTATGTATATTGATTTAACAGACTGTAGTAGTAGTAGTAGTAGTAATAGTAGTAGCAGCAGAATCATTAAATTTCCTTACCTTCGTCATTCCCCTGAATGATGTCACATTTTAATGGAATTATGCCTTGATGAGCTCTGTTATTTATAATAGTCAGAGTTTTGATGAGGGTGTTGGCAGTTGCATTCTCTAGTACTTCTACAGTGTAGTAATTATCTGCAAAACCAATGCCCTGTTCTGGCGGCACTGTAGCCACATGACGCACATACACATGTAGCGTAGTGACAGATGACAGTTGCGGTTCTCCCAGGTCATAAGCCTTAACAGCAATCTAGAAGAGGTATCAAAAATTAGCCTTAAACCTTCAATGATGCCACAGTTTAAATTTCAGCTACTAACCAGTATGGAGAAGTTTTGAATTTATAGTACCCTTTGTGCACTGAGGTGGCAGCGTGTGAAGAATTGAAGGTCCATGCAGTGCACTATGGCCGGCACTGAAGGGTTAAGGGACAACAGTAGCCCTATTTAGATAAATTAACTGTAGATCTTATATTACTTGTTACAGCCTTGTTCTCAGAAGAAGATGTATCTTGTTTGTATGAGAAGAATAAGTTAACAATACCTCTTGTTACTTCATTCATGTACAATACTTCTTGCCACCAACCACAGGTGTAGTATGCTACCTAAAAAAGTGTGTGGCAAAAATTTAATTTTTGTTAATGTTTCTGAATGTTTCCAAACTTTTTTCTCTGATAAACAATTCTTCAAACATCTCTAAATGTCATGTTTGTCTGGTGTAGCTTATCTAATGTACAATTTTTGTTTATGTTATGACAATTCCTTGTGGAATAACAAAAACATGCACTGTTAATAAATGAAACTCATTTGTGTACCTCATATTCTGTGGTCGTTTCTTTCCGAAGATCGTCACGTACTTCAATAACGCCAGTATCAGGATCAATCTGAAAATACTTCTGGGCCTTCCCTCGACCAACAAGTTCATAACGTACCTGAAAATAAATAACTTTTGCAACTGAAGATTACTGTGTTATGGGAGATGGAAAATGGGGTGTATGGGGTATGTGGCAGATATACCAAATTACACTGCATCACAACCCAGTAGTCAGTAATTTTCATAGCCAGTGCTGTGGGAATCTAAAATTTTAAAATTTTCACATTTTATTTTACCTCAATGAAAAAATTGTTTCCTCAAACAGGAAAAATTGTGCTTACCCAAGTTATACCTCAAAGTCACCGCAGCAAATTGTATTTTAACATTATGCAACAATAGTTGTCTGCTACAAGCTGGGTAGTCAGATATGTACTTGGCCATAAAAATTCTCTTATTACAGAGAAGTGAGTTATCCACTGACAAATGTCAAGTTCCAGAAATGACGTATCTAGAATAATAAGTAAGTAAACAAACTAACAAACAAACAAATAAATGTAGTACTACTCTGTTGGATGACTGGTGTTATACTCTTTTAAAAATTGTATATACCTTGTTTCCAGGGGATGTCCCATCAGAATCAGTTGCTATCAATGAAGTAACAGTTGTTCCAATAGGTACATCATCATTTAATGTGATTGGACGAGGGACAGCCGTAAATACAGGGGGAATGTCATTACGATCCTGAAATAATAAAAGTAATTAACATTGGAGAGAAGGTAGAACTATGTTTTGCAGTAATGGAAAATAGGCTATTTGTGATGGAGAACTAAGGAGGAGGAATTCACAGACTGGAAAAGTACACACCGGATCACATAACTTTATGATTCAGCAGCCTTTTTTTTTTTAAAGCAAATGTTAGGGAATTCAGTGTGCTTTGTTGTTGCACAAAGCGTTTCAGTGGCCACATGTTATGTTTGTTAAAAAAAGGTAAGAAGTTATTACAATGGACAATCAAGAGTAAATTTTAATTAAAGTGGACAAAAATTTGAAGTCCCTGATGGCAGCAGATATCAACGGTCTTTATGAAGATGCTTCCTTCTCACTGGATTAATAATGTATTAATATCTTTTCATTCTTTACTTTACTTGTATTACATGTAAACTGATTTGTAATATTTTATTCACAAAGAGTACTGCGGCCCATAAGGTTTGGCCCTCTACCTTCTACATACTCGCTGCAAGCACCCAATCCCTGCATGTGCCTATATAAAGCGTACAAGGATGGTGGAACGGCAGTGCATCAGAGGTGCAGTCGCCAGAACAACAAAATTTTCTGGATGTCTCTTTGATATTGCATTTACACTTGATTCTTCCTCCATATTATGATAAAGAGTAATGAAGTACTATTATTATTGTTACTTTCATCCCTTCACATTGTAAGTCTGTCAAAATTCACACAAAATGGAAGATGTAATTACCAAAACATTAATGATGACTCTGGTTGTTGCTCCTGGTCCTGTTCCTGGATTCTCCAGGGTCCCAACCACCAAAATATATTGACTCTCTTTCTCATAGTCAAGGCCTCTAGTAGTAGTGATGATACCAGTTTTGGGATCAATAGAAAATAACTCTGTAGATCCCTGTTTAATGACGTATGTTATCTTTTGATTTGTATCTGGATCATCAGCCTAGTAAAGAACATTAATAAACATATTTAATCCTATATATTAATAATAACAACAATAACATTTGGGTTTGTGTATTTCATGGAATGCAAATCCCCTTGTTTCACTCAGTAAGCTACCTAACTCCATGGAGCAGATCCCTTCTTGAGACGCTAACCGGCCCTCAGCTAGTCAAGAGATTGCCTGCATTTAACAGAACCCAAAGGTTCATCACTGCTTTCACAACAGCCTACCACCTGACTGCATCCTGAGCCAGACCAATTCAGTCCATACCCCCCATCCCACTTCTTTAAGATTTAGTATGACAAACACTAAATGAAAATTCATTTGATATGTTTATAAAACTATGAAATTAGTGTTAGTGGGGGAATTATTTAAATTTACTGGGGTTCAGTGTTACATTTCTTTGGACTTTGTGCAGACATTTCACCCCATTACTAAGGTAGGGTGCACGAAATAAAACTTTGGAGGTGTCTCCTGACACTTACTGATGAGATTGCCTTATTTTTATTTATGGACACATGGAAAAAGAGCAAACAGCCATGCATAACTTTTAATCCTGAAAATAGGATTTAGCATTCCTACCTTAACTTGAGTCACCATATAATCTGGCATATTTTCAGGGACCTGGGCTTCATAACTTGTGAGGTGGAAAATTGGTAACTCATCGTCCACATCAACTACCTCGACAGTTACAGTGGCAGTTGCAATGCGAGGATCAGCAGCTCCATCCTTAGCCGTTACCACAAACCGATATTCCTGCAAACCAGTCAGTAAAATTGACCTTCACAGTATGGTAAATAAAGTTGTCCCTCTCCACAACATGAAGGCATATGGCAGGGGTCGAAGTATGGCTCCACTCATTCATAACATTGGCACTATTTGGGGGTGAGTGGTTGATTAATAAAGAGATATCTTGTATTGTTTTATAACATGTCTAACACTTTGACTTTGTCCATGCACCACACTGCTAGAAGGAAAATGTGGGGGAACAGCTTATCACGCCATTTCTAAAATCTTGAATGATGTGTTATTTATTATTACCTAAAGGTTCATACTTGTAAGGGACATTACTGGAACAGTACCGGATTTTGTACTTCATGTTACTGAATAGGAAGCTTGTTATTACTCAGTCACAGGAGGTACAAAGCAGACCAAATCCATACAATATACATTGCTTTAAATTGTGGATTTCTAGGTTGTTACACTGTGTAGTCTTGTAGGTGGACACAAAAGATTTTGGAGAAACCCTGAAGATGGAAGCAGTAGGTTTCCCTGAAACGTGGGTATCCACTGACAGATTTACAACAGAGCAGGTTTATGTAGTAGTAATGCCCAGCACTTGTATTTGGGAGGTATCTGGTTCAAATCTTGACCAGAACACCAGCTAAGCTGACTGAGGTTTTTTTACAGTTTTGTAGCATCCTTCCAGGAAGATGCTGGGGCAGTACCTCATTCAAGCCATGACAGGCTCCTCCCAAATCCATTCCAGTTCTTCACTCATTATCCTGCTATTTGATGCTGTGCAGTTTGAGATACTGACAATGTCATCACATGAATGACTAAACCATCTACAAGGTATCAAAATCTAGAAGACCAAATCTGAAGAATTTAAAGCATCATATCCCAATACTGTATATCACAATAACATTAACATTACTTTAAAATTAGTTATTGCCTCACATGTTTCATGGGCCACCTCATGATGTGGGCTACTATTAGACTGGTCAATCCATACACAATACTGCTTTAATAAAGTGGTTCCCAAAGTGTGCTCTGTGAATCCCAAGGGATCCATGACCAGTTCCCAGGGGATCTCTGGATACATTTCTGTAATGTCTACTTTGAAGTTTAGATATTTTTTAAATAAAAGGAATAATGTTTCGTAGAAATAATCGCAGAGCTTCTTTAATTGGCGATGTGTTTATTTTGTATGATTTTTAGAATGTCTAATTAAGAAACCCCCTGTACCCACGGAGCAAGCAACAATCAGTTTAATTAAGGTCAAATCATGCAATGCATTGTTACATATGCTACTGGTATATATTTGTAGCTATCTAAAATTAGTTCTGAGATATAAATTTCTAATTTTGGATACCTATCATCCAGACACTCTATTTACGTAAACAAGGATGTGAGGATCTGTGGTTATTTTTTGAAGCCAAAAGGGGTTCACAAGCAAAAAAGTTTGGGACACACTGCTTTAACAGTCTTTTTTTTTAACATGAGAAGTAAAGATTCAGGTCTTCTGGGACATGATGCTGTGTCATTGGGTGACCAGGTCCCAACGTTTGAAAAGATTGTGGTGCCTTTGGAGTGTCTGGAACTACTTGATCAGTGATACAACATCACATCCCAGAAAACTTGAATCTTGGGCAACACCAATGTGTGAACCTCAAATGTTGCATATAGGAGACGTGTGCAAATTCAATAAACTGGCAAAGAAAAGACAACATTTTTAGTTTTACTTACTGATTCTTACTTCTGTGACATATGGCGCAGTCACATATTTGAGAATTTTATACTGACCTTCTTTTTATTTGATCATGTATAAGAGCACTACTAAACAAACCATTGGTGTCCAACTTACCCTCTGTTTTTCATAATCAAGTGCCACTGTAGTTCTTATTTCACCAGTCATGGCATCAATACTAAAAGGAATGTCTCCAGGAACTGAGTAATATATAACTGCATTCTGTCCCTCATCAGCGTCTACAGCATGTACGTTGCCAACCTTCTTGTTAGCTTCACCTTCATGAACTCGGAACACATACGGAAGATCTGTGAATTCTGGGTTCTTGTCATTAATATCTGTCACTTTGATATTAACTGTTGCTGTACTGGACAATCCACCAGTATCTTCTGCTTTTATTACCTGTTAAACAAAGATCATGTGCACTGCTGACAGTTTCTTGTAGCAAGTTACATTTTTCCTGTGCTGCAATCATATTTTATTTTATGCATGACTATACTGCTTGCACTATGCTTTACTAGTAAGACGATGTCTTGGTTGTTTTAGTGTAAGAATCCAAGGTTTATCAGTCACAGCAAGTAAAGAAACGTAGAGAATACCTTTATTATTCAGTTGATTTTAATACCAATTTTGGTCATCTATTTTTAATTTTTAAAGTTCTTGTTTGGAGATGATAAACCCAGAGACAGTTTTGTACTGAAAAACAATTTTTTTTAAAATTTGTTCTATTTTCACGAAATTGATATGAACATTATGCTAGTGGAAACCATTGGTTTCTTCAAAGTGAGAAGGTGGTATTGTAAGCAAACTGGGCATAGAATATACTACTGCTGTAGATGTGGTAATGATATTTACAGGCAGATTTTATGATTAAGTAGATATTAGAATATTGGGGTGTAGAAAAATACTTAGTAAGACGGTTAGCACATGGTGGCTGCAGAACTAAGGAAATTTACTTGCATACCATACTAACATACACTTATTTTTTCATCAGGAAAAACTGGGTCTGGAGGGAACAAACTTTGTGCTGAAACATATGTTTGGTAAACCATTTTGAACCCCTCATTATGGGTATGAGCTGTTGTGGCACAGCAACTGAAGTTTGGGTTAGGGAAAGAATGAAAATAGATTCTCCTCCACTTATCTGCCTAGCATCTGACTCCCATCTGCATGCCTTTCCCCACCCACATCATTTATCATTTGATTCTAATTCTGCTTTTCTAGTAGTTTTAGCAGATGTGTGTGTAGCAAGTTTGAGAAAGAATTTCATGGAATCCACCAACTTCTACACTTTTCACACCAGAACATCGTCTACCACTGTCCCTTTTCCTGATCTTTTTCAGCTGTAACAGAAACTAATGATGAAACCTAGCACAAGGATTTATCCAGTGCAGAATATAATATACTTCAGTGACTATACATACCAATTGGTAACGTGTCAAATCCTCTCGGTCCAACTTTCTGATAACTGTAATAACCCCGGTCTTATCTCCAATTGCAAATTGCCTGAGGTCATTCCCAGATACAATTGAATATGTAACGGGGTCATTTTCTGGATCTACAGCCTGAAAAAATAGGACCACAAATGAAATCAATATTGATAAGAGTAGTAGCAAAGATGCATTATTATATAAATTGTGGCTTTGAGTGTGACTGCCTGTGAAGCCAGTGGTATACGTGTGTGCACACGTGTGTGTGTAAATTGAATAATATGCATCAGAAGCTGGGAGTCAACTTACAGTAACAGTGGTTACTGTTGAATTGATGGATGCGCCTTCGCTGACTTGCACTTCATACACTGGGCTTTCAAACACAGGACCTCTAGTATTAGGACCAGGGACTACTGTGACCTCTACAATTGTCTGAGAATATTTTCCACCATTATCAGTAGCCTGTAAGTAAATTAATATAATATTATGTTTAATATGAAAGTGAGTTCTCTATTATAATTCTGATATATTGTGTTGACTGAATCCTGTTTCCAATAAATATAAGCAAAAAGCTTCTTATGATGTATTGAAAGGTAATATATAATAGTTATGGATGTAAGATGTTATGTAATAAAATTTGTTTAGAATACTGAAAAATGCTGAAAATGTCTTTAGAATACATGAAGATACTGAATTTGACAGACATTAGCAACTTTTTGTTTTGGTGATAGCTTATATACATGCATTAATTGGTGACCAAATAAGGAAACAGCCATAGATAAAGAACGGCTCTGCACTACAAATTTCCATTTTGTTAACCTGCAAATTAGACCAAAGGCAGAGACATGGGCAACACTGGATGAAAGATTTACTAGTCTTAAAGCATTTCAAATTCAGTATGTTAAATATGTATGTACCTGAACTGTTATGCTGTATTGCTCTCCAGCATTTAATTTCCCAATGGTTTCAATGATACCAGACTGTGGATCTATTTTAAACTTCTGTCTCCCATTGTTTGAAACATGGTAAATGCTATATGTGATCTCTGCATTGGCACCCAAATCAGCATCAGTAGCCTCAACCTACAGATGAAATACGAGTACATTAATGCTTTTTAAACATAGTTAATCTAAGTAGCGCCTCTAATTTCTATTACATGCCCCTTCATGTCATGAATTTCTACAAAACTTGCATGTATGAAGGTTTCGTGATGTGAATTATCTTGTGGGATTTAAGGTTCATAAGGCTCTGAATTATGGCTTATGACTTTATTCCCTGATTATGATCATAACTTCTGGTAAGAGTTTAATAAATTCTGTTCAATGTTGAACATAGTTATATCTTACATGATTAAATGGTTTACTGTCATTAAGTTGGCCCTAAATGCAGATAAGACAAATGCAATAAAATCTGTAATAAATATTTATCCATAATATGCATTAGGTACTGATTATAATCAGAAGCATATAAAAAGGTTGTAAATGAAAAATTCTTTTATTGACAAACTAATAGCCATCTGCATTGGAAGAATCATACTGTTCAAGTTATTTGTATGTTATGTACAGCTATTTATGCAGTTAGCTTGATGTTTCACATCAGCAACATTGACATTACCAAAATATGTGTCTTGCCTTATTTTCAATTTATAATGAAATATGGAATAATTTTTAGGGGTAATTCATCTAAATTTAAAAAGACATTTACTGTACAAAACAAAACATTTAGAATTATGGTTGGTGCAAGACCTAGAAAATTGTTGTTACAATATGTTTAAAAGACTGAAGATTTCACCTCTTCAATTTGAATTCATATATTTGTTAATAAACTTCATTGTGAGTAACAAAGGACAATTTCAAATAAGTTCAGCTGTAAAAAGTATTACTACAAGGAATACATACAATCTGCATAGACCAAATTCCATACTTTCAGAAAAGTACATACTATGCTGGCATCAAAATTTTCAACACTTTACCACATGCACTCACAAGTCTTATGAAAGGAAAAGTTCAATGTAAAGCAGCATTAAGAAGGTACTTATGTACACAATGCTTTAGTTGTATTGACAAAAGTTGAGTGGTTAAAAATGACTGAATCACACTACCTGCTGTGTATAATGGATTTAGTACAACATTTAAATATTTTATGTGATATTTTTACAACACTTTTCTGTTGCACTAGTTCTGTAAATTGCGTATTATCATGACTTATTCCACAGCCCATTTTCACTTTAGCTAAGTGTTGGATTAATGGAATGTGTAATAATATGTACATATCTATGACTATGATCTTTACTGTGGCGTATAGTCTGATAGTTTTTTACCAGCCTTTTGGAGGAATATGCTGCCTCCATCTTCGGGAACCGACTCCTAAACTTCGAGCTAACAGTTTCTTCTGAAATGTTGATAATGAGTTACCAGACTAACAGAGGCATATCCCAGAAGGCAGTAAACTGCAGGAGACCTCTTATTTTAAACCTAATGACTTAAGTTCTATCATTTTTAGGATATCATTGTTCAAGAATAAAACAATAAATTGATTACATTTAAGTTTGTAGAAACTAACGATATATTCTGAATCTTATGACCCCCAACCAATAATTTAATACCATTTACACTAGGACAAGAAACAATTTACTTGAGAGGTGTGTGGCAATGACACTGATTTCTGTTAGAAAAGATGTCAGCAGCAAGGACACAACTTACTGTCACCCACTCAGCATCAATCTGCCTACAAATAACAATTAAAATAAAATGCCTCTTATAGTTTCTGTGATTGCTTACCTTGGTAACAGACTGCTTATTGTCACCTGCTTGTACAGTTAGGGGTGGTATCAGGGGTAGTTTTGGTGCATTGTCATTCACATCGTTGAGGGAGACTGTCATGGAGATGGGTGCACTAGCAGCATTTCCTGTCTTCTCTCTGGCAACAATCTGACAAAAATAAATGGATAAATAAATTACACACCTGCATGCACACACTTCCTAGACAATGGTTCCTGGAAGTGAAATTATGTGTTGACACAACTTGACAGAAGGAGCATGCAACTTTTCCACACATTTACATATGGCTGTGTGTGTCCACATAGTTTGTAAGTTAACCCACTCTTCTGTTCTAGTGTTTGGGGCCCTCCCCAACATTTTCAAACAGTATATGCTACTGAAGTTACCAGAAGAAGTGACAAAGTGGATAACCACACATCCCTCTAACCTGGAACCAGTATTTGTGTAACCGTGCTTTCTTTCTACATTATGTCTTTTATGGCTGTCCTTAGCATTGCAGCTGTCACAGGATGTCCTATTGCATGCAGGTGTTCTATGCAATAAAGCTACTGTGCTCAGTGTGGCAATAAAAAATAGATGTATAAGCATACCTGGTGTCTTTACCCAACATTTTGTCATAAGTAAGAGTAATTATGTAACAGCTGGAAAGCTGTGTAATAAGTACCTGGAATCTAAATGTTCCTGGACTAGGTGGATCTCTGTCAAGGTTTTCTACATTAACTATGAGATAACCATTGTTATCAATTGTGAAGAATGACGTTGTCATTTCAAATGAATAGGATGGCTTTGGATCTTCTGGCCCCTGTAACAAAAAATTTATTAATTTCAGTTTTTGTGTGGTGAGAAGAAATAGTCATTGTGTATTATCCCTTTCACTGTCATATTTTTCAAGCACTGACATACCTTCCAAAACATATTTTCTTAACAATTTGTTGGTTCAGCGATTTTGCCCAGAAAAATGGTTTACTACCTCTTCAAATTACAAGCTTCAAGCATGCATGAAAATTTAAATGTACAAGGAACATAAAATATGAGTGCATTCAGCATCAATGTACAGACAAGTATAACAGACTAAAGATGAGTATATAAGGGATTGGTCTAAAAAGGCAACAAATTGCAGATAAATATTAAAACTCAGCTGTTATATTTTACACTGTTATCTTGTTTATTCATGGACATACATACTGGAAAATCTTATCCAAAATTGAGACTGTGTTATTCCCTGCACTTTTATCATTTTACTTGTGTTATATGTATATATATACATAATTTCGCCATTTAAGAACAGTACCCTTAAACTTAATCTATTTTAAGTTACGCTAAAATGTTGCGTTTGGTAAGGGTACTTGTAGGTTTTGATTACTATTAATGACAATAAGAATTGCAGTTAAACCTTTAAAGTTCAGTGGTACTGTGCAGGCTCCCAGGTTTAACATTACAAAATTCCACATCCTGCCCATGTAGTGTATTTATGTGTTTCAAACAATTCTTACATTATACTGCATTTACCAATCAATCCTCCTAACAAACACAGTATGCTCTTTTTGAGGTAGGACCTGAATCTTTATACATAATGTACATCAATTTTAGTTATCGAAGTGTTATTCTTCCTGTCTCAGATACCTGTCATGGTGAACCTGTGCCTAGATTATATGGCAATGATGATTGTTGGTCATAGTGACTATAACGTAATGGAGGTAGTGATGATAAAATTGTGTCGTTTGTGCCAAATATTTACTCTAGTCTAAATTAAAAATGATTTTCCTTGAAAACTTAAGTACTCTGTAACAAATAATATTTTTAATTTGTAGTGCACAAAACACAGTGTTATTTTACATGTTCTGGGCTCTGATGGTCAGTTGTAGGAAAGATGACAATATTTTCTTGGGTGTTTGTAAGTTTATATCTTGTCTTCTTAATCAGTTCATTGAAATTAAATGCACCCTGAAGGATGACTTTGTGATTTTATTAAGTCCTAAATTTTATGGTGATTTATAAACATATCTAGTTAATAAGATTTTAAAATATGCCTTTTTATTTACGTCATGTAAATAAGTTGTTATTATTGTTGTTGTTGTTGTTGTTGTTGTTGTTGTTGTTGTCAGTGTGAGCATCTTGTCTGTATATGCCTTCATTACAAGATGTCACAGAATTAACTTTACATTTTTAAATCTTTCTACTAAGAATAAAGGATTACTTCCTCTATATGCCTACAACTAAACCTACACCTATATGCACGCACGCACACACAACCAAAACATGTATGTACTCGTATATATTCATTCTCACCAGGTCTTCATCAGTTACTGTCAATCTGATTGGATTTCCATTCTTATCAACCACTTTTGTTCCAATTGGAGCATTCTCATCAGCATAACCATCAGTAGCTGTTGCAGTGACAACAGGTGGGTTGCTGTCTACAGGTTTGACAGTGATGAACAATTTGGCTGTTGCTGATCTCTTCTGCTCACTCACTTCTTCAGCCTAAAAAAAGTATGTGAATAAATTTTCTACCACTAAGATCAGTTTGCAAGTGATAATGTGAAAAAATCTGCCATGTGTTCAAATTACTTGTCATACTTTCTGCATCCTAAAGTGAATTTTTTCCCTGAAAAATTTCCCCAGAAATCACCCTTCATCTTGACATCAGAAGTTGTTATGATACTAAATCCACAAATATACCTTGCTAATTACATGGTGCGTCTTATCACTTGTAGCATTTTATGGGACATTAAATTCAGTAAACAATACAAAATTAATGTCAAAATAAAGAACACTGTAATTTAGTTGAAGGTGAAAAATTTAAATACCTGAAGCCTACTTCCCTACCTTTACAATGATTTCAAACTTCTTTGTGACGCTCGTATCCACCACTCTTATCTGCCGAACCGCTCCTGTCCTTTCGTCAATCTCAAAAAAATCTTTGTATGAAGATGGTGTGCCACTCAGAAAGCTGTATTTGATTGGTGCATTGAGTGAGTCCATATCAATTGCTTGGATCTTCTCTGGAAATATATTGAGAATTCCAGCCAGTTTTCCACTTGACACCTGAAAACGTTGGTTTCATATATTTTAGGATCTGTTACACAAGAAATCTTCATAATTACAAATGTGATACCTGTCAAAAGTGCTTCTTTTGCAATTTACCTGTTGTATAGGACAAAGATTCACATACATGAGATCTAATTTAGCATTAATATTCATAATTCTGAAATAATTATTAATTTGCAGTTTATAGAATATTAAGGGGTGATCCTGAACTACAGCATGAATATAGTACTAACATCAAATACCTGTTTGAAGCGACAGCCAACAAGGTCAACTTGAAAACTCGTATCTCTTATGATTCATCAGAAGGCTGTTTGAAAGCCATAACTATGCTAAAATGTTCTACTACTGGTTAAAATAACATGTTCACGTGTGCTACTTTTCTCTAATTATGATCACTAAAAAGTACTTCTTCTCAAGATACACTGATGATTCAGAAAATCTTAAGGCAAGAAAATATCACTGCTTTCTGGCATGACAAATATACCTACGAACTTCAACATATCTGTGTGTACGTTTATCCCTTCACATTTAATTCACATTTGAGAGCCACTCAATGGATTTTCATTAAACACGATTTTGTGAAGTTTTACTTAAATTTGTAGACATATTTCAGTCACATTTACAATTCGACAACAATAATGGACACTTACTATGAAGGCCTGCTTTTCAAGCATAACTTACCAAAATTTTATTGTAGTAAAATTTGCTTTGAAAACATTATACAGAAAAATTAAACACACATTTTTTTTCTCAATTCACCATTGCCTGTAAGTTTTACTGGTTTTGAGGTAATTAAACGAAAGGAAGCGGGTTTGCCAGAATTAGCAATTTGCAATTTTATTGTATTGTTTCTAGAAATAAAGTACTGGTATACACATATGGCACGGCATTGACTGTAATTCTGAGGTTCAGTCAACCCCTGATATAGTGTCACCCTCACTTTGCGCCTATGAAAATCTGTGAACAGAAATTTCCTATTATATAAGGTTTTCATTTACCGCCAGAAATTGCGGTGAACAAAGCATGGGATTATGTTGGATTTTGATGGTATTTCCTATAATAACTTTTAAAGTAACCAAGTAAACAAACAATAAAAGGACAATGCTTAATTTTATTCCTGCGTGTCTTTTGCATGGGTGCAACTTGACTCTATATTTTCGTGCTTTATTTCAGTGCTTTATTACAATGCATTCATTATAGAAACTTAAAACCAAGAAAATATGAAGAAAATATCTGCCTTCGTAAAGAAGAGATGCGAGAGTAAATTGTGGCTTACAGGTGCAGGCAGAGAGGTGCAAGGTGATGCATGTGCAGCACCTTGGGATTTTGACATTTAATAATTTATTAAATTAGACAATAAAAATGTACAAAAACAAGACTAAATTTCGTACATATCCTACAGTTTTAGTCCAAAGATTAATTTAATTCAATGACAACTGCGTTAGTGTCTTGTCCAGCACTGATCATTAAAAATTCCAGTCACTTTGCGTGTAGGTAACGTGCACCACCTTGCGCTGTTGGACCCATCTTAAGTTACCGTCTGATAGTTCTTCTGGGGGGACTGAAAGAAGGTTGCCAAAGGGTGGTAAGTGAACTATGTCAGTGCCTTCGTTAAAGCTTTTACTTGCACTTACTGCTGTCGAGTATTCCGGATTGATGCAAGAGCCTTCATGGAGCATGCATCCTTGGTAGATGAAGGACGGGTTCTGATCGTCGTCATCGCGAACATTGACTGTTAAGGTGGTGGTTGTGGAGAACCGCTCTGACACATTCCTGGCCCGATCCTGGTAAACGAAAGTAAGAACACGAGTTTCAATTAACGTACATTTCAAAGAAACGGCTGTAAGGAACACATGAACACTCTTCATTTCATGTAAACATGAAGCACATTAAATACTAATAAACGAATAAATGTTTAACCACACTGACTGATTAACTGTAACATTCATGCGACCTTTGAGGTGCTCACAGCGGTATTGATGTTGATTCAAGTCTTCTGGGATGTTACGTCACGTCGACTGGTAAGTAGTTACCGACGTTTCAGAGGAGCGTAGCTCCTTTATGTTCAGGGTCATTCAGACTAAGAATAACCTGAAGATGGAAGAGCTAAGCTCCGTCGAAGCGTCAAAAAGTATTTACCAGTCGATATGGCTTAATATCGCAGAACGCTTGATCTTCTGTAACACCTCTCTTGAAAAAAAATTTGCAGCTTCCAAAAATTTATCTACAGTACTATTGCATATTAACTGGCTGTACGAAGTTAATAAGTCTTTATACTTTACAAATATTCGTTATTATTATTATTATTGTCATGATCACCATCATAAGATAAACTGATTATGTTTGTTTAATTACTAGCCATTCTATGATGTCTTGCATTTACGCTATGTTCTTTCATTTTATAAGGTCTGTCAAAAAAATAAAGAAATGCAAAATAAATGTAGACATTGTAGCAATATAAATATGAAATTATCAAAGTTTGAGGTCAAGAAAAGGAAATATTTAAATGGAATGAAGAAATACAGTACCTGGGAATTTATCTTTCTGAATGTTCTTATACACAGCTATGTCGCTATTTGTCTGTCTTAGTAACAGTAAGTACCCTATACACTCTTATGGCTAGCAATACCATGACTAGTGAATGGAATAAAATTCAGTAAGTCTAGGCACTTTGTGTTTACAAAAACTTGAAAAAAGTCCAGGCGCTTAAGTAAGCACCACGCCATGAAAGCATGTGTGGGAGAAGAAGTATAGCTCCAGTCATTCTTAACCTGGGCACTTGATGCAGGTGAGTGATCGGCTTCATACTCCGGCAACTTTGTTCTCGGCGGGAGGTCCCCTCTACCCATTTAGTGACAATATGTGGGCATTAGAACTTGTCTGGATGCTTTGAAGTAGAGAAAACCCTTATGGCCTTAACGGGAATCGAAACAGGTCTTCTCCGTCGTCCAGCTCAAGCCTAATCACTTATCGACCAACTGATCTTGGTTCCCATTTTGTGTTTCAAAACCGTGCCGTAGTCGGGGGTGGTACTATCTTTTCAGAACTAGTTAGACGTCCAGGCATCACTTGAAAAATCCAAGGTGTGACGGACAATTTATGCAGAAAAATTCTGTCTTGCGAAATGTGCCTTCGCCGCTCAAATACACACGCCTCGTTGCTGGAAGCTTCAGACAATAAAAATAACTCCTGGAAGTATACAAGGCTTCTACCCATGTGTACCGCCAATTCCAGTCTCAGGGATATAATTCTAGCAGGTCTGAAGGTTCTCGGAATGTAGACACTTTTCACGCCTTCCTCAATAAGTGACCAAGGCGAATAAAAAAAAAACCTTCAAATTCCATCGTGTACTGCGATGGTTATTGTGAAAACAAACTTTTATTTACAAGCATCGGTCACGACTGGTTCAGCAGTAGGTTTTGGTAGTGCCAGTGCAAGGCCGCTGGTGGCGTTGTAATATGGAAATAAGGCATACAAATCTTTTTAAATCTATTGTTACATGTTAAAACGTTGACGGTTCATTTAACATGAAATGTTTTACTTTTATACTGACTTTAAAGGCGATCGCGTATACCTGCAAGTTTACACTGACTAAGGTTGTAATTTATGGATACGTGACCCTAGTATTTAAAGGGTATTACGAGGTACAGGCCAAATCCAGATACCAGTAGCTTGCCATTAATATATACGGCAAGAATGTAGGACCATACAAACACAAGAGAGTTAGATTATGTGTTAGCGTGCTTTATGCGTATCCGGTACTCCCCTGTTTGAATCGGGACCGGATTAAGTGCTATTCTGACTAAAGGTTTTCGCGGATGTTGCCGAATAGGGGCAGAGCGCATTCAAATAGACCAAGACCTTTTCCCTCAACATCCGTATCTAATTATTTCTCACTAAACGCCTTGTAATATCTGCAGTTGAAACAGCGATGTTAAATAGCCTGAAGTCAATTAGGGTACGGGTCCACTACTATAGCGTTCGTAATGGCGATGTGCTGTATATTAAACTTTTTTTACCGAATTTCTAAAAAACAGTTTATCATACATTAAGCCAAATATGAATTAACCCTTTTGAAAACTGACGTTTATCTGACTTAATATAAAACTGTAGTTCATACCTAGCAGAGGATACCATCCATTTCCAGCGGAAAAACCAGCTTGTTAGAGCTATTTTGCGAAATTTTACGTGTTTGTTTTGAAAATAATATGAAACTCATAAATACACTCTGTAGCAAAATGCAAAGCAAAGGTAAAGCAATCCCATTACAGGCCTGGACATGCCCTTAGGGTCGTAGGAGGTTGAGGCTCCCGGTTTCTAGACAATCGGCACATGAAGGTGGTGAGTTTGTCAGCCCTACGCACCGGCCGCCTTTACCCCCCAGGAAATATTCCTGGTACTCGTTTCTGTTAGAGACTGAGTCGACCCAGGGCCACAGTGCGACCGAAAGGATTATGTCATGAAAAACTCCAATGACACCATCGGGAATCGAACCAGCGACCTTCTGGCTTGTAGCTCAGTGCCTCAACCAACTGCGCTACCGCGTGTGGCAAAATGTAGTTTCTTAGTGTTACAGCACGTGGTACATTTAATTATCACAGGGCTTTGAATGCTTAATAAATTTTTGTTAAGAAATTCCGTAACTTCAGCCTAATGTAAAACGTATTTCTATGTGGTGTATATACCATTTAACTACGACTATTAACAAACGTTATGAAGTGCACAACGAAAGGGGCGAAGGCATGAGTGATGATCTCTACAGTATGACACAGAAACATCGTGACCTGTTGTAAGCTATGTTTCACAATTTTTCTGGAATTACCGAGGAGAATTACCGAAAACCTCAAGAAGAACACCCATTTTCCAGAATGAGGCTTAAACAATGTGTGTCCAAAATTCAAACCACACGTATTCCCCCTAGGTAACCTCTTGGTCAAACTGGCATTGTATTAAGTGTTCGCAGTATGGAGTTGCTACTTCGTTTCCTAAATTTCTAGGCAGTCTCTTTCCCACAGTACGCTATTCAAACTATTACACACGCGTATGTGACTAGATTCTGCCCTGCCGTGTAGGTTTTATGCCTAATTTCAGTTTCGTGATCCACGAAGTTTAACCATTGACCTAGTTCACGTTGGCTATATATGGGATCGCAACTTCCCGACTCATCTTGTACGTTCACCAGAATTACATTGTTTTAAACATTAAATCAATTGTCGAAATAAAAAGCTAGGACTACGCTGGAAAAGCCTCGCTGCAAAGTTTGCTCGGAACTCTTAGGTGACAAGTCAGCTTCGTGTTCTCTAAATGAGACTTCAAGGCTAATCAGCATCCGGTACTTGCGTTTGACGTGCAAATATAGCTAATGTAATTTAATGGGAGGCCTCTTGCTTCTGGAACTGTCCCACCTTTCTTAACACTCAACACAGCCTCATAATACGTCTGTGTGTAAATAAAAATACCTTCTAAAAAGAACATACATATAAATTCTACTTTCCTCCAAAAACTTCAATGTTTATAGACTGCCGAGAATTAATATTTATGCAAATTAAAAACCACAGGTTGGACAATTAATGACAAAACCGGGATAGTTAACATGTCACGTAGCTCCTACGGATGTTTAAAAATGCGTCTCTTCTGGCAACGAAACACAGCTATTTTCATAGAACATAATAGAAGAAAGACAAAAGTGTTTTACTTAACGATGATGTCTGTTGCTAAGATTATATGGCATCATCCATGGTAGATTAATAAAACATGAGCATGGAGCATTTGTATAATGATGCTGATAGGAGAAACCTAATACCCTGCCCCATTTTCAGTTATCCACCAAAAAGTCTCAGAGGGACTGGCCTGGGTTCGAGTCAGGGTCTTTACCTCATCTAGAAGATCAATCATCGAGTTTTCCGATTACGTATTAAATACTTGCGTTACTGAATGAAGATACTGCACAACTACCTAGACCTGCTAAGGGGCCAGCCAAGTGAAAGGCTATTTTACTGTACTTATTTTTCCCTCTTCCTTTGAAAAATTAAAATACTTCCAGGCAGGGACTTATCTAAAATTGAACAAGAAACCCAAGACACTAAAACAGGACGAACAGTGCAAGAACTTTCTTACCGTTCAATCTGAAATCTCACGAGTGTTCTCTTGCTGTGAGGTTTTTCGAGTAACGTTTTCTGTGTAATTCTTAGCTCTTTCACGCAAGTTATATGTTCTTTTTGATTTAGGCCTAAATGCTCAAAAATGTGACGTCAAGTGTAAAACGTTCTTAGTCATGTAACTGTGTGTTTCATTTTGTTGCTTGCTGTCAGTGCACTTATCACTGCACGATTTGTACACCACCTCACCTGACCTCGCACCAGTTCCTGTGTATCTTATCTGCACGGACAGCGCGCATCGTAAGGCTACGCATGTCTTACAGCTTTCGGTCGAGCTTGTCAGTCGCCTGCGGGACAACGCAGAGCTGCATAACCCTATATCAAGCTGTTATGATGAAACCTGCTTGCTATTTCAAGGTGATTACTGCCTGCGGCAAGATAATTTAGCTGGTATTAGCTACATGCCGCTTTTAAAGGCAATATTTTTACATCTTTATATGTCAAATACAGGATATGTAACCCTAAATGAAGATCACCGGGAAAGAATCTTCATGATCTCACATAGACCAATGGGTTAGTGAGTAATGACGCAATAGGTCCTAGCAGGAAATACCTGTTTCTCATCCTGCGCATCACATGTAGCAATACGAATAGAATGTGATTCACCCACCTTCACAGCTGTTTAATTGCTTTCGTCAGCTTACACTGAGCCTGGAGTGTCAACCACTGAGCAAAATGAAGATACAATGTTGCGTCACCATACTACTCAATACACAATTCTAAGCAGAATATCCTTCTTTTCTAAACTTGAACACCAATTTCCTGCAAACCTTGCATGTATAGCGCCCTAAGATAATTATCAGACTACAAAGTAAAGCAAGTTTTAATGGGTTCCAGACAAGCTGCGATATGCATTGGAGTTCTGGCCTACGTATAACAGTGGAAAACCTTCCTTTGATAAAGGCTACCTTCCGTGAAAGTTTTCAATAAATTTTATTTTTCTAAAGCTGTGTTATGAACCCACAGATGCATGCAGTAGCAACTTGGAAAATGGGAACCATCTCAGCATTTCCTTGAAGACAGAGTAAAACCAAGAAAACTTTTGTCGAACTGGTCGCTTTCAGGACCTTACAGATACACAATTCTTCAAGCAAGCAGCCCTTCAAATTTTTGTTTAAAACAGAGTTTTGTGTAACACGAGTACAATATTTTAATTCAGTGACACAGAAAGTAAGCATAAATTGCTGCATACATTTCTGACATTTTTTATTATCCTTCCTAAAGGCAATGTCAAATGACAAATGTCTTTTCTATAACACCACGGATTTATCGTCTGAAAAATAAAACCGTAACAAATTGATGACATGCCTATCTATACTCTAACCCACAACATTCCAATATATAAAAACTTGACTTATAGAAAGTGGGAATACTGTAAGAATGTATGAGTGGGTAGAGCAAACACCTGAGTACTAACCGGCATGAACTCAATGTACTTCTTTGGCTCCTGATCGGTCACAGCCGTGTACAGCAACTCACCAATTTTATGTGCAGTATATTTAAACGTTTCTGTGACAGTAAGGCGTCACAGCTTATGAAATCATACAAAGAACGATTTCAAGATTAAGATCAGAGAAACAGACATAACCACATGCTCTTTTTAGTTTAAGTGCAATACATTAAATATAAGCGAATTTTCAGGCCTGATAACATATGAAAATATGAGGTCTGTGGAAATTCAGGCAGCCCTTTCTCATGCAGGGATGTTTCCCACTCACCCCCCCCCCCCAGCCACCGCCCGGTTATGAAATGGAGATGTAAGGCTGGATGGCTACCACAAAAAAATTTTGATAAATCCAAAATCGAGAATATAAAAAATATTCTATGAAATTTAGAATTACGCTTAATATGCAACCACGAGACTGAAATGTGGCTCACAAAATTTCATTAGTAAGTTGTGATTTAAAATGTTATTTGTTGCTGATGGGCTAGGATAATATTTCAAAAGAGATATCGAGAGTTTATTCGCCATTTATAATCATCCTTCCACTCGACCCTGTAAATTATGCATTTGAGGCACAGTAAGTGAATATATTTTGAAAGAACTTGGAACTATACAACTCAGAATTTAACAAGTTTGAGTCTTTCTGAAAAGCAATGATTCCTTGGTTTGATAGTCTTAAGAAATATCTGCACTTTACAGTAGCAACATTATCTGCCTGAATATTCCACAGTTAAAAAAAAAAAAAAAAAAAAAAAAAGGTCGCCCAATTATCGGGCCATAAAAGGTAACGGAAATTGAACGCCCTTGACGGGGCTTTGGAAATATTTCCACTGCCTCTCTCATTCAATAATGCTATGTGAAAAAACCACACAAGCTTTCACATTAGCTGAAAGCTAATGGCACATGTGTCAGAGCAATCGAGGCAGTACCCTACCCCGTCAATGCACTGTAGTAAATAGTGTTGTGGTGCGTAGACACAGACGCACTCTCCTCAACATCATATTACCAACAACTGCCGTTGTAAGACACTTCATAATTAATCACGTGGTCTGGAACCTAAATGTATGAAGTTAGCCTCTGCCACCTATTTAAGAATAAGACACTGTACCCCATGATTCACGAACAAACATTTTAACCAGTATCTTCACAGTATTGTACACATTTGATGAGGGAATCTTAATGTATTTCTGAGAGACACTAGTCTCGAGAAGCGAAAGATTTTCTGATGACAACTTACAGCATTCTGAGCTGACACGGGTGCTGCTACGATGATGCTGGCGAGAAGAATGGCCAGAGATACCGTCAGAATACCCATGGTACAATCTGCTTCCCTAGGTACAATGCCGTAGAGTCCGTCTCACATTTCACACTGAACAGAGCTGTCACTTGAGCGACACAGCAGAAAAGATCATGAAACTGATAACGTTACGTTGTTTGTAAATTTTTTCGTTAAACGACAATAGTCAATTTAAGTTGTATATAATCTGTTTAAATTTGTATATGGACTTAGGGGCTGAGTTTCCTGCCACAGTGTTCTTCATATTTCAGTTACTTTTTTACATCTAAATTTCCATACAATTCTTACATCTTCTTTTCAAACTTTACACGTGTGTCAACAAAGATTTAATTTTTAGAGGGCCGTAACTGCCTGAGTGATACAATTATGCATCCTGTGAGCTCGTGCATAATCACCATTTACACGTTTCATTCTGTCCACACGTAGGTTTCAGAATATCGTCCGTTATGCATGTATTATCAACAATTCCTGGAAAATGAACACATATAATAGCATTGCAGACTTTTGTTGCAGTAAAGAAGTTGTTTTTCCCAATGTCCACTCACTTTGTCGAAATGATGAAGTGGAAAGAGAGACAGCTCCTTCTGACTGATGACTGAACATTTAGGAAGATTGTGGTAATTATGTATTAAAGAACACAAGAACACTTCCTGACTTTTGTTGCAAAAATACTTCCCAAGTACTTAAAATACAAATGGATTTTTTCTTCGGGATTCTAAAATGTAAAATAAAGAACTTCTCTAGATTTGTGACGCCAGTTTCTGAAAGATGTATGAGCTGACACCACATATTTTATAAATGTATGTTTGCAGCATACGAAAAATTAGGCACGTGAATATTATTATTATTAGAGGCATTCAGGTTAGAACTATTAAAATTTCCGCAATTGACAGTCATTTTCTAATATACTTTACATATATTTATCATATTACAGGTGAAGGAAATTTATGTCTGTGCACGCCAAATAGGGAATATATATAATAATTAATATTTCTTGATTTAGGCTTATTTGACGATGATTTTTCAATTGCGTTTGGCAAATGCAGATGATGGGAATACTGTAATTAAAAATGTTTTCCGAATTATTTTGGTGTAAAAAATGAATGAGTAAATAAATATTTCTGAATGATATTTCTATTTTTAAATTGCCTCTATCCTTCAAAAGTACTATTTTAAGATCAGATTCTATCGGATTTTTCGTACGCAATATTTGCTCAAATGTATACCGACATGACTGAAGTTTCAAAACAGGCTGACAGCGAAGCTCACAATGTTAGACACACGAACACATCTACACGGAAATAGTGAGTGCGTGACATCGGGTTAAATATAAGCAGCTTCTTTACGACGGATCTGAAGATTTCAGCGATATAGAATTCCTTACAAGTCACTAGTAAACCATCAAGACAACTACCACTTCCAGTTCCTAGAAAATTTGTATAAATTCTCACAGATACAAGGACACGATTATTTAAAAAATATATAAGTTAAGAAAATTAAGAACACGACTTCAGGTAAGTCACAGAAACCACACAATAGATTATGTAGTGAACCGCTACCATTAAAAACACACGCCAGTACATGAGAGAGCGTGTCACAGAAAGTAATTCACGTTTCTTATTCCACTGGTATTAATGTATCGGGCGACAAGATTGAACACCCTCCAGTTATGACATTTTTTTACTTTACACTGTGAAAAATCAACACTATTACACGCGTGTCACTATCTGCTGTTAAGCAGACACGAAGCACGTTGTTCCAGCTGGTCTGTTCTATTTGTCGACTTCTGTTTTTGCAGAAAGGCACAACGAAGTGCCACAACTGAAAGTGTTGAACCTGGAATTGGTGATACGTAGATCCTGTGCGACTGACTGCGCTAACATGGGTCGAGCGATCACTAACATATGCAACGACTATTTGAAGTCACGTGACGTACCTACGTGCTTACCTGTACAATTGCTTGCTGTTTAATTGCGAGCCGATAGACATGTTTCAGCAGAGGTCTACTGGTGTGACGTCATACCAAGGCCACTCTGGCTTTTTGTTTGTAAAATGTGAGTTTGTTAGTGTTTTCGATCCGTGACTGCGATCCTTCACACCCAACAGACTGCCTGTCCATGAAATGTTTCATTGCACCATCACAAGCATGCCAGATTTTTATACTGGTCTCGGTGACCGGGGTCAATCACATAAACAACGTCAGATCTGCTGGGATATGACTACCTGATCCTTGAAAATGAAGTTACCAGGTCTCTTCGAAAAGTCGGGAACCACTCGCCCAACGACAAGGCGTCATATCCCAGAGGACGTGAATATTCAATTATACCACTGTAAGAACCTGAAATCCCGAAACTACAGACAGGTGAAAACGTAGTAGCAGGTCCACTGATTCTTCTTATCTTTATCTCTTCAAATATTTGCCTTCTTCAATTTACACAGTAATCTCTTCTCCTAGCCTTCATTTTCCAATACTTGATCTTCCAGGGTGGACTTAATTTTCGCTTATGTAGAGGTCTCTTGTCTTCTTCTTCCTTCTCCTCATCCTCTTCTCTCTCTTCTTCCTACTCCTTGCGGTGATCAGTACGCTACGTCTTTCGATAACTATCCCTCCTCCTTGTTTTATGCACGTTCTCATATTTTAGCAGCAGATCTGCAAGAGCCTAGGCCCAATATGTCAAAATATAACTGGGAACTTTGCCTACTAATCAACGTAAAGAGCAGAATGGCCATAAGAACCCAGCTTCTGGTCTAACCTGCAGATCGTAACGAAAAGTGTAAGCTGTAAATTGTCAATAATAATTACTGACGCATAATTAACAGGCAAGATGTTAATACAATTGGCATTAGTATACACAAAGGCGATTCCTTTAACGCTGTTATTTGGAATGACATTTTAAGAAACTGGTGGTATACAGAAGGGACGAATAGAATTAAACTAATAATTATGTTGGTGAATTTAGCCAGGAGAATTATACTGTATAAATACAAAACGCAGAATTATGTAAAACGTGTATTGCGCCCAAACATATTTCTATAATGTCATTGCTGTAGTCCTACAAAATTATCTTCGTGGAATCGTTAGGCTGTGTTCCTTAAGAAAGTACTCGCACATGTAAAAGTCAATGCACAAACCGCCGTAAACAAATTACAGTGTACCTAAAAATGTAATAAAATGTCTAAGAGATACGGAAGATTTTACAATTCTTCCCTTAGAGAACGATTAATAATGCATAATGATAAATTATTTAAAACACAGAGATCGAAAATCCTCTCTTCCCTGAACGTGGAGGCAGCGGATTCCTCCGAAGTATTGGAAAATTTCTACCGGGAAAAATAGGATGACATACGAGGTGTAATTGCATGATTCGAGTTACCAGGCCTTATTCTCGTACCATTCAATACCCTTGCAATTTGCATACTTTTATAACAAAGCAGAATTGTGGTTCTTACCGAAGCTACGATTGTAACTAGATAGCGCTGCGTACGCTCGAAGTCCAGACTCCTGTTAACGGTGACCTGTCCTTGGTGCGGCAGGTTGATGGAGAAGTAACCTACACCGTCTGCCACGTTGATCCGGTTTCGACCCACACCGTCATCTGTGCCAAGCCCCTTGCCATCGCCGGGGACGATGAAATACTCCACTAATCCATTCACACCTGCATCAACATCCTTCGCATGAACGCCCTGGAAGATGGTGGTTCCTACTGGCGTCAGCTGCGGACAAACAGAAGGAACTGCAATGTAGTGGGTCATGCATTGCGAAGCTCAGGTGCTGGAAATTGGCAAAGTTTTATGCTTGTGAATATGACAGCCAGAGGATTGGAGTTTGAGGGATTGTGGCCTATTTTGCGGGATAAAGGGCGGGAAGTGATGTGCATTATTTAAAAGACACTTTTTTTCATGGCTCAAGAGCCCCTAGTGGGCCAAGGCCTCCTCATTATCCAGGCTTTACGATCATACTCAGACACACCTCTCAGTAGGACTCCTCTGGACGAGTGATCACCCCGACGCAGAGACCTCTACCTGACAACACACAACACTGACAAGAGACAGACATCCATGTCCCCGGCGGGATTCGAACCCGCAATCCCAGCAAGCGAGCTTCAGCAGACCGCCTTAGACTGCGCGGCCACTGGGATCGGTTTAAAAGACACGTGGTGTATGCATATTATAAATGTTACACTTATTGTACAGGAGCAACTTTTCTCTCTGTTTCTACTTTTAAGTATTGAATTAATAATAATAATAATTATTATTATTATTACTATGTACTTATTTATCCAGCTCTGAGTTTTATGATCATATGTCGTACAGTTGATTGCTGCATAATAAAGTGCGGGTTTAGAAAATGTTATACATTTTTATATTTTTGTAAAAATGTGCGTCAAAAAAGGCTGCAAAGAAAATATTTTGTTTTTAATTCAGTGCTGACAAACTTTTACTCGAGATCTGTGTTCTTTGGGATTTTACGCAGCATTGAATGATAGTTTCTTACCGACTTTTGGGACAACCTATCGGTTTCATCTTCAAAGTATGTATCGAAACGTCGGTAAGAAACTACCATTCTACGCTGCGTTTAATCCCACAAGACAGCAGGTCTCATTTACACCGCGGCGGAAGCCTGAAATCACACAAACTTTTAATTATTTGTTACTATATAATTATTACTATGATGGTAGTGTGCAGTGTTTAAGAAAAATAATTTCAATATTCTTATTCTTAAAAAATTACATTTTGGTATTATTTATTTTTGTAGTTATTTCTCTGTAGCGAACTGTTTGGAAGTTCGTATGATATAGTGATATTCATATTTGATTTTGGCTATTCAATATACTGGTGATATTAGGAATCTAACATTTTATGGCTTTGATGTGTTCCAAAACAATACCAAGACTGTACCTTGAAACAAGCAAACCTCAAAGCGTTAGACAAATTTAACCGACTAAATAACTGACTGCCTGTCCGACTGACTCCATTGGGCACGGTATTCCTTGAGCAGCTAACAGTTCCTCAGCTAGTCACGCATTTCCCCTCATTTTATTGAACCCGAAAGTTCAGTACCCTGTTCGCAAGGTCCCGCCACTTGTCTCTATCCTGAGCCAGACCAATCCAGTCCATGCCTCCCAAACTATTACTTTTAATTACATTTCAATATTATCCTCACATCTCGTTTGGGCGATTTAAAATCCGAGAAGTCACCACACCAACGGGGTGCATAACTACACTTACGTTAGCATAAGAGTGAGATATGCTTATACCCCGAAAATCTGACAGTGGGTGTGGACTCGTGACATGGCATGTTATGACGTGACCTGGTCTTGATGATAAGCGGGGCAAACACACGGTATATATACAATGGCAAGGCGTATCGCTACACTGTGCCCTGTGACAATCTTGGCTTGTATCACGACAAGCTTACTGATTCACTTTCTGCACGACGGTGATTCAACACAGCGCAAACCGACAGCCCACACTTTCTGTCGCGTCATGTCGCCAGATGACGGAATAGGATTTTTGTCTCTTGTGCTAATTTGGTTTTAATCTAAGTCATATCCCATGTATGTTACAGAAACAACAGAATGTAGGAAGAAGGGAAGTAAGTTTATATATTTACAGGGATTTGGGCTTCGATATTAGAAATGTTGAAGTATTTGGTTAGAAGAATATTTACAGAAAAAGTAATTGTTTTCCTTATCTTGATTTATTGTGCTTGTTTTGATTTTTTGTCACTTTTTTGAGCAGTTACACTTTGCATTTCTATTCTTCTAGTCAGCACGAAATTTGCTCTTCTGGTGTTCATAAACTGGCTCTGTTTTTTTGGTTAGTGCTCAGCTAGATGATATTTTCCTGCCTTTCATTTAACGTGAAAGTTCATTAACTTTTTCACAAAAGCCCACTATTGGAAATGTACCGCTTTTTAAACAACGATTAGATGGATATTTGTATCGATATTTCACATAACTAAAAATATAACGAAATAACTTAGAAATATGCTAAGGCCACGAGTTAGTATACAGTTTCAACAAAAGTGCTGATGAAGGCGGACAATAATTAATGTAAAACGCCACACTTAAACACAAATACCAGCACAGTTAAACATGTGTTTGATTACATTCTTTATATCTTTGAACTGTAATTGAACAGGAAATAAAAAAGAATACAGATCCAATGTAATAATTAGACAAGCGTATTTTCCGCTAATTGGGGAAGAGGATACCGTTCCTGTGAGTTAACATTTGTACTAAACTTCACAGAAGTGCTCGCAGGAACCTCCTGTAGTGAAGTGTGTTTGACGTCAAAGCCCTACGAGAAGCATCAGTTTATTGTTCAGTGAAACTGCATTGACTGGAACCACCAAATCCAACAAAGAATCTCTTTGTCGTGATATCGGCCCCATTCTTCATGCACAAGGACAAGTCAGCCTGTAGTTATATCCGTGTTTTTTTTTTCCATTACTATAAAACAAACTTAGGTATGGAGATTCCAGTCTTCTGCGAATTTACGTCATTTCGACTGGTAAATATTTACCGGCTTGTGGAGGAAGCACTGTGCTTTCTTCTACATGGTCAAACAGTGCAAGAAGTCCATTTTTTGCTGGAATTCATGTTTCAGGCTATCATTCTGATCGAAATACTGTCCGCCTGCACCAGCCTAATTTTTGTAACTATTTAAAAATATGTGCTTGAAGAGATACACGGGTTAATTTCATATGTTTGTAATTGTGTCAGATATTACCAGTCAACACCACGGAATACTCCAGAAGACTTGTATTTCAAACACCGCTGTGAAGACCTCAAATATCATAAACTTAGAGAGATTTACATACAGACCTATAGGCCTATTAACTGCATTTTTTGGCCTTTATTAAAAAGTTGCAGTTATTTGCCTTATAAAGAAATTTTCCGCATTTAAGAAGACTAAGTTTCGTTCTGCTACTCAGAGATGTCAGTTAATGGCACTTGTGATAAGCCAGTTAAATCCATTTCACAAACTCGCACGTCTAAGCTCCGTTTTCATATTATCGTACTAGCTATACAAAATTATTTCAAGCTGTCTCCCACTTTGACAGATTTCGACTAAAATTTATGCATACCTAATTTACATCCAATCGTACTACATGACAAGCCCAATACATATTCTTTGATTTAATCACCCAAACAGAACGTTATGAAACGCGTCACTTCTTTCTATGTTTAAGTGGATTATTATTATTAATAGCAGAACCTGCGTCATTTAGGGAACCCAAAAACTCAATTAAGAAAATTATTGGTGTAATGGAGTTTAACAAGTTTTGCAGAAATATCCTCTATATTAATTAAGTAAACATTATCAGGTATTTAATAAGAGTAATACAAAGGAGAACCGATCCCAGTGGCCGTGCGGTCTAAGGCGTGGGTCTGTGGCCTCTCGCTTACTAGGATCGTGGGTTTGAATCCCACCGGGGGCATGGATGTCTGTCTCTTGTGAGTGTTGTGTGTTGTCAGGTACAGGTCTCTGCGTCGGGCTGGTCCCTCGTCCAGAGGAGTCCTACCGAGTGTGGTGTGTCTCAAATGTGTATGATCATGAAACCTCGAAATGAGGAGGCCTAGGCACCCGAAAAAAGGAGCTGCTGAGCCATAGAAAAAAAATACAAAGGAGAGAGCCTTTCGAATTAATTCCACGAGTTGACAGTAAACAAATGTCAAGGTCACTGAAGCATGCAGAACCACATAAAGCATACATGCACCTACGCAGCTTTGCAGTAGACCACCTTCCTACCTCGCTAAGCACAATACAGTTCTACAGATTCCAAGTCATGTTACAGGTGCCATTTCCGCTGTAATTAATAAAGGATCACGAAATGAAGACAAATTGGGAAGTGGAGGTAAGGTCTAAACGTTCCAGTCTACGGCAGTAGAAGGAAGTGAGCGATCACTTTACTTCCGGGGAAATAGCTTACCCTACCAACTGGAAACAAGGCAGGCAATGTACGTATAAACGTAACATTGAGTCGCGTTTGTGTAAACATTGATGTCGTGGAAAAGCAGTAAGTATTACATATTCCGAGTGTGTGTCTTTAGACTTAGTTATCCAGCATGCAAAACGCATGCGCCGTATTATATTGTCATCTGTGGCCTGTCTGGCTCTAACATATTTTTCCACATTATCTCATAAACGGAAAAATTCTTGGCAAAATGTTATTGAACATAAAGTGTGTGTTTTGATTTTCTATACAACTTTGCCTGAAACATTTCGCATTCTAAGAAGAACTCTATATTACTCTAATATATGTACAAACGTCTTCATGTAAAGTACCCATTATTCTTGTCATATTTTAATGAAAGTTAAATTTTCTCTACTGTTTTCGCTTTCCGCTGTTTTGCGAAAGCGCCTTAAAAGTTGTGTGTGTCCCAGATTCGATCTGGAAATATCAAGTTACCTATGGAGGAGATGTATTAATACATAATATATCGCCTACTGGAGACAGAATCTGATATTCTGCGGTGTTAAAAGCAGGGTTAAGTTCGCAGGTCAGGCTGGACGACCGAAGAAATGTGATTACATTTCTGGCAGAGCTAAAATATTTTTATTTTTAATAAAGGGTCCAGACTGGCTCTTGGGCCTACATATATTTATATCCTACGAGTAATGAGGGCAACGCGGCCGAAAGGTGAAGCTCACCACTCGCTGCCGTCTAGTACCGAGATTAATAATGAGTGGAACTAAACCTCCGCTCCCCCATACGCCTTCACGGCGTGCACAGGGGAAAATCTATCTTTATTTTAGACTTTGACACGTTATGATATTTTTGGCGATAATTCCTTAACGCATAATTCCATGAACCAGATAAGAACCTCTCAAACAAAGAAGAATAATATTTACATGGATACGAAGCCGTGCATTCTAGTAGAAATTTAAGGACTTTTCCGGACGCCGGTAAGTAAAGAACACAAGGCGTCACATCCCAGACGCAGCAGCACTCTTCATAGTCACCGTCAGAACCTCATGTCTCCCTCTCACATTGCTATAACTGAAGTGTTAGCGCGAAGACGTGTTTGCAGACAAGATAGTAACATTTACGCGTTTAAACGTTCAAGTTTACAGATATTTCTGCATTTCAACTTATTGTTTTCCCGTTTTAGGCAAATGCACATGGCCTAATCCAGACAAGCCGTTCATTCAACTCGGATCTTTACAACGACGAAAAACAAAGTGTGACGACTATTTCATTCAACTTGACTTCTCAAGCGAAACCGAAACTACTGGCTGTACACTCTGCCATGCAAGTCTCTAACAGAAAGGTAGCCTAATACGAGGTATGTGGGATTGACTGTCACACCTAGCGCGTAGCAACTTCCGTATTGTTAGTTATATATCAGGTTTCAAATTCTCACAGCGGTGCATCTCAAGACTATTTATTTCCTTCTGGGATGTGACACCGTGCTCTCTGGTAGACAGGTAGCAGTGTCTCTAAGGGAACTCTTTAATTTTCATGGTATCATATGCCGACAGTTTTAATCACAATATTTATGCATTTACGGAATAACGTAGTCGATTGAGTTATGGGTTATGATTTATGGGCTGGATGTCCTTGGGATTCTTTTGCGACAGGCGCACAAGATTCTTTTTCTCTTCTCCAAATCGTTCAGACTGGTTTTGGGCCCACCAACCTTTTATTCCCGGCGGTAAAGCGGCATGAATATGACCACTCACCTCTATTTAGTGCCGAGATTAAGAATGTGTGGAGATAAACCTCTACTCCCCGTATATGCGCAGAGGGAAAAATTTACTTTTTCACCTTTACATAAATATTTACTAACCCAATACAAACGTATGTCTTCTTAGATCATTTTATGTTACTTGATGATTCTTGGTTTTCAAAAATTCTACTAATTTCTTCAGAAGGATATTGGTCCATGGAGCTGCTTTCTTTCGTAACTTACGAGCAACGAGACAGAACAATTAAATAGAATGGTGACTTTCGATACTCGGATAGGGATTTCCCATCGCAGGAAATTCCAAATAGACCATGGCAGCTTGCTGATCTCTGGTAATTGAGTGCTCTCTCAGAAGGTTAAAGGTCGGAGTGTGAAGTCGCCCAATCTCACAGCGGATGTCTTTAAAGATGTGGGGCATCATGACTGCGCATCCACACATCTTCATAGCCTGGAGCATAAATCCTTAAAAAGTCTTTCATTAAAGGTGTCAGTCGGTTCGTCTCATTCATTCCGTACTCTGCCTTACGACAGGTCCACAGCCTCTTCCAAACCGAGTTCTCCACTCACTGCGATCTAGTGCTTCCTTTTCTCAATTTCCAGCATCCTCTCGTTTCCTTAAGATCATCCAGTAGTTTCTTACGTCTTGTTCCTTCTCTTCTCTTCACTTCTATCTTTCCTTCCGTAACGTGTTTTAGAAGGCATTTCCTACGCAAGATGTGGCACATCCATTTAGCGTTTCTTCTTTTTATTGTACTTACGATATTCCTCTCCTCCTTGACTGTGTGTAATACTTCTTCATTTCTCACACGATCGGTCCTCAAAATGTCTGTAAATAAATGCATTTATCTGAGATTTGAAGTCCTCTTGGCAATGGATTTAAGGACTATCTTTTGGTAGGCCTATATGAGACCAGTAACCTTGTAAAGATGTCTGGGTTACATTCTCCAGTAGACTTATTTGAATTATAATATTTCTGGAATGTTAGTTTTTTTATATAATTTTATAACATTGGACATTAATATTTCCAGCGAATATACCTGGCGAAATAAGATATTTTGAAAATAACACACTTACTTATGTGCATAGTAACCCTCTAGAAGCATCAGGCAATATTTCTTGGAAAATCAAAAGTATATTACGAGTTCCGTTTACTCCAGGCCTGAGCCTTGTGAAACAAGTCGCATTTTCGTAGTAAATATTTTTGTTTTTAATCTGTTCGTAACAACTTCACTTTTGGTCAATTCTAAACAAAGCCTTATCTCTCGTCCGATTACCCTATGGCAGCACCGTGTTGCGAACACCACCGACAGAATTAGACACAAGAATTTAGTAGAAAAATTATGTTAATTATTGAGAATATAGATAGGTATTAGAAAATTAAACATTTGTTAAAATTCTTTATTTCAAACCTTGTGCTATTTGTAGAAAGTGCGAAAAATGAACACATAATTAGGACGTAAAGTTGGTCTGAATATTTTATTTCATGAAATAGAAGGAATTTTCTATTGTGAAACTACTGGGATCGTATGCAGAATTTAATTTTATTTCATATCGGTCCAATGAAATCACAACTTAATATTATGTTCATATAAGACTTCTCAATTTTCTCACAAGCCGTGCCTCCATGAAGAAATTGGTATAATACGCAATACACATGCCATGTGACCCATAAATATTGTCGACACCACGAATATAGAAGCCTTTAATATTTATAAACCTTAAAATTTTGAAGCCTACATTTTATTTAAACAATTCAAAGATTTAGTTCTTGCATTAAAATTAACCTCCACAAAAATTATTACCCCTTCTACTATATATAACAATTTATTTATGTTATTATAGGAATTACACGAAACACAAAAACGCAGCCTGTGGACAGGTACAGTATGTATGTTAAAGCAGATGACACGTGTAGTTACCGCGGGCCTTGAAGGTTTACGTCACGAGAGACGTGAAATAACTCATTTCTAATAAATATGTAAATAAATGGCAATAATTTAAGTTGCTATTTTTCCACAGAAGAGGTTCTGAATAAGTATCAGGGTCGATGATACCTGTATAGTAAAAATGTTTTAAATACAATTCCTGAAACTCAAATTTCCAGTCAGAATTTATTGTTCAGGACAGTGCGTGTCGTGTACGTAGTTCTCGTATAAACTTCTAGAAATTAATTTTGTGTTCAGAAACTGGAAGAGCAACGCTGTTAATTTTACAGTTATCACAGACTTACACTTGGTAGAGCCAGCGGAGTCCATGACTTGCTTCTGGTATATTAACCACCCACCCGCAGAGCTACAAGTGCATGAGATTCATGGACGGTGTGTCTGGCTGCCATGTATATCACCTGGTACATTGCAACAGCTAGTTATGCTAAGCTGGTTACGTATTAGACTGGTTTTTCTTTGGATCACTTGTACTTGCTTTATATTTTCCAAGTTTCAGTTTAAAAGGCCCCAAATATTGCCATCGAACGGTCAAAACTGCGACGCTTATTCGGGAGGGTTTGTTTCTAATTTCGGATCGGATGTGGGCTATACTTACTGAGATGTTTTGTAGTTTTCTTTAATTCATCTTCAGAAATGTCGAGATAGGAAAATTTACAATTTATCTTTCACCGTGCATGATTACTGGATCCTACGTGGCCTGTGTAGTTGACGATAAGTCGCTAAATAACCAAAGGAAGAGTGAGTGTACTTATTCTTACAAGAATTTGAAGAGAATAACTTAAAATTTATTCAACCTTTTAAATCCCAGTGGTAAATTTATATATCTACACACACACACACACACACACACACACACACATATATATATATATTTATATATATATATATATAGGCCTATACATATCACCTGCTATCACACATAACAACTCTAAATGTTTCCACTTATATTACATTTATTTGTTTAGGATTCTGATAATAAACATTCATTATTTCCCTAAGAATCATTAACGGTTTGATTTTCATAATGTAGGCAAACTGTGTTTCTGTTATTTTGGAACTTTTTTTTCATGTTTCGACAGCCCTATGGCCTCCTCATACTCGAGGCTTCGAGATCACACACATTAGACACACCACACTCGGTAGGACTCCTCTGGACGATTGATAAGCCGACGCAGAGACCTCTACCTGACAACACACAACACTCACTACAGACAGATATCCCTGCCCCCGGAGGGATTCGAATCCGCAATCCCAGTAAGCGAGCGGCCGCAGACCCACACCTTAGATTCTGAGCTGGGCAAGGCGTGGATGAGGACACAACATGTCCAAGTATTTTCATGTAACGTGCGACTGTGAATGTGTGACGACGCTATTTTCTTTCCAAGACAGAAGTGGAGAAGGGACTTATCTGCAAGGACAGGCACAATTTTACGTCACCATAAGCAAGTCGAGACCTTTGTCATTTGTCACAATTGATTATCTTATGCAAGTGTATGTGTGCGCGCGTTTGTGTGGTGTGTGTGTGATCAGACTTCTCATGGACGGACCGGTTTACTGCATAATTACAGAACACCTGCTGAAGTAATTCTGGCCAAAACCGTTCTTACCCAAAGGATAGGCTGGCCTATTGCGGAACCCACTAAGAAAATTATGACTATGACAACGCGAAAAAGATTCAAACACGAGACCGTGCGAGGAAAGGTCGAAGTCATGACTCTGCATCTCGCTGCAACTGCCATGTTCTCAAAAGTATTGCGCTTTGTTTACGGAGAAGAGTCCTTTCATATCGAAGTACTGAACAAATGTAAATTATTAAATTAATTTTTGCAAGTTACAAGCCGAAATTATTGTTTATCTAATAGCAGTTACTATAAAATATGATATTTATTAAAATTCTGCTATATCATGAAGCAAATCTTCCTATGCAGCAAAGTAGTTGTAGCAAGAAATAATGGTTCCTAAAATAAAATGTTATTGCGTTTTGTTGTTCTTCATTTCTCCAGTTTATTCTTTGTTTATCAGAAGAGCACAAACCCCATAAAAACAAAGAAAAAACCATGAATAATAATAATAATAATAAAAAATAATCTGTGCCCTTTGCACCTTGGCAAGCCTCCCAGACGGAGATGAATTTTTTCCCACTCTTGTTTGCCGACGTATTTTCCCAACATTACTGTTATTCCACATTCCATTTGCTTTCTATTCTTTCTGCACTCTGTGTACTCAGTTTCATATTCCTTGAGTCCACATTCGTTCAGTCATTTGTTTAACGCAAGCTATTATTAGTGTGGTAACAGCAGTTCCTGCAACTCCCAGTTCGCTCCATAACTGCTCCTGTTATATTTCTTCTTCTAATAACTAGTCATGGCACTTTTTATAGTTGAATCATATTTATACTAATAATCAATTAAAGTTTATTTATCCGATGTAACAGGCTCAAATATATCCTCTTTCCTTCTACGTACTCCTCTGCTACGCCCTGTTAATCCAAGGACACGCAGGTGTGAGAGAAAAACTGCTGGTGTCATTCATAATACACTTATCAATAAGTTCCTGAAACACCCTAATTTTGTGACGTTTCATAATTAAGTTTTGACAACAGTCTGATACAAGTGTTTCTTGAGAAAGGCGTTTCTCGACTTACACAAATTTAACTCATTTCCATATAAAAACTGAATTCGATCTCTTAACAATTTTCTTAAAGGATGCGAACAGTATACATTTAACATGTTCTTTATTTATAATTACTTCTATAACTTACATGACAAATCCCATTTTTTCAAAGTACTTATAATGAAAGGAAATGTCTTATGTCCTACTAGATATACATAAACGAAACTCAAATAGTTCATTTAAGATGATGCACACATTAGAAGCAGCATACCTATCTGTATGTAGGTCGATGACTTGTTTAATATGTTTCAAAATTATGTAAAACAACACTATATTCAAAGTTTAAAGCCTAGTGGCTTCTATATACTGCCACGTTTAACATTAAAATTCTGCATTTTTTGCTACACAGTGTATTTGCCTCTTCCATGAGATTTTTACAAGAATATCCACACTTTCCCTGTACAGCATTTGCAGATTGGTCCATGTAATGGAAGCATACTGAGTTTCCTGTGAGTGTAAAATGAATTTTTATGAAAAATCATATGTTGTTTTTATTTACTCCTAGCACAATAGAACATTTCTTTTTTTTAATTAAAGCTTTATTCCATTGACAGTATACATATCTGCAAGTTGCATGGTAGATTGTCCTGTCAAGACACTTGCGTTGTTAACAACCTGCACGTTTTAAACGACGGCAGAACATCATGGATCTTTAATTATCTTGAAAGCCGTAAGACGCAGGGAAAATATCTATTGAAAGAAAATGTTAATGCCTCGGCATATCCCTGTCATAGTATTCAGTGTCTAAATTTATGAAAATCTGTTCATTGATAATAGTGTTATCTTATACGCAAAAACGGAATGATGGACATAGAGATTTTAATATGTGTTCTGCAAGGGTGCAAACGCGCCTAAAATGAACACAGAAAAGTTTAAGATGATTCCTTTTTCCTCGGATTTCACCGCCTGAAATTATGTGTGTTCATTCAAAGAGTGTTTTATTTATTATAATGTAGACTTACATGCAGCACTAACAAATATTTATTTCACGCGAAGACAAAGGTAAAGAAAGGGGGGACGTTCACCTTCCACTACAACACGTCAGGAAACATATAATAGACCTATGGGTTACAAAGGCGATGGACAAATTTTGGGGTAAAATTTAGCAGAACCTTACAAGGAAAAGGTTAATAATTTGAGTGTTCATGTCAACGGAGTTTTTCGGTTTAAAAGTCTGGAAACATTCCAAATCATTCTGTATCCCTTAATTAGATGATATCATCAAATGACGAGTTTCTTGCCAGGAGTAATTCCGTGGTGCAGTTTGACGGAATAAATAGAATGCAACTTGTGCCACTCCCCCAATAAGCAAGGGCGGAAAATCACGATGTGGGATTTTGCATCCTCCCAATATAATCTATGCTTTCTGTGCTCGAAGCCTGGCACTCCCCAGCCACCCATGGCGTGATGGCACAGAGCATTGACCTGCGAGAGATAAAGAACACCCTCTTGCTGTCCTTTTGCATTTGGGAATATTATTGTGTAGCATCTATGCTAAGTCTGTGTGCCATTCAGCAGGACACTTTCACTAAATTAGGTTACTGTGGGCAGTAAGGAGATAAAGAGTGAATCAGATGCATTGTTTAAAATTCAATATGTTACGCAGCAGATGTGTGATAAAATACGACGGCGTGTTGAAAAGTGATGTCTCTATTCTTATTTCTAAGAAACAAAGCTATGCAGCACCGTGAACATATTTCACTCTTTCAAATATACTTTAACACACAAATGTATCTTCTTTGATAGTTTTACTGTTGAGGTATCTGAATTAACAGCCATGGAATGGTACAGAATTAGATCATGCTGGTGCAGAATAAAAAGCTTGCAGACATTGAGTTCTTGAACGCAGAAAGATTTCGCAGCTGAAATTCAAGGATGAATGAAGGATGTTTATGAGGATGGTTTTGAAGACATTAATACTGTTCAATGATGGGCTGCATTTGTCCATGAAACAAACTTCAGATATGCCAGCCCGAATGATAATCCGTGTAGCGGAAGACATCGAAAAGCAACCGATGATGCTCAGGCACTTGGAGTAAATTACGGACAGAAGTACGGGTTTTATTGTACTGGACGGCCAAATTGACTTCTCTTCTTGAGACTGAAACGATATTTGAGAGGCTATTACTTCTTGTTACATAATGGTGTCAAGGAAGCTGCAAAATGTGGTTCCTTCAAGAAGCAGAGTCCTCTAGTGAAGGTCGCCTTCAACTATTAAACAAGCAGAAGTTTTGACACCACAGATGTGTTATGCTAAGAAATATTGTGTAAAATTACAGAATGTCTTTCAGAAAACTACTAGTTTTTTTTGAATGAAATATCTCTTCCCTCGGAAAATGGAATTAGAAGGCATTACTTTTCAGTATAAAATTTATCTCTTCAGGCAGCCAGAAGGATAATCCTTTTATGTACTTTCACACTCGGAAATATTACTGGACAATACTCTGCTCAGGTCACGCGGCTAATATGAACGCAATAGGCCAACCAGAAGCAAAACTTGAAGGAAGGTCTCACTAACTTTTGTTATTGAGGGCAACGCAGGCGATAAGGAAAGGATTAGATACGGTGTCCACAATTCGACCTGCAGCAAGAGCGTGATACAATGTTTTGAAGCATGCAGTAGGTCAATCTTGATACAGTGGGCTGTAAACAAGGCTTTCGCTCTAAAATCCTTACGGCCACTAATTTTCATCCCTCTAGATCTCTGCTTTCTTGCTCGCTCTGGAGCAGCGTTTCGTTGTTCCTTTGATACTCGTCATGTCCTTCTATTAAGGATAACTTAGAGCGGATAAATTGCCGAATTCATACAGATATTGAAGAAGTTATAAATATTTTCCATAGGTTTCATTTTGTTCCCAAGTGTTTGAAAATGCGTTAATGGCAATGCAATTTATTCAAGACATAATGCCAGATTTAACCTGCTAAAATTATCACTCCATAAACATATTGCAAAACTAAGGCAGAAAAAATCCTTTAGAAGGTCCGAAGCCTATTTATACTAAATCTCAGTATTTTACAATTGGGAGTCTAGAGATATTGCCGAATTTCAAAAGACAGAAAATTTACAGACGCAAAGAAAAAAACATCTGTTTTTAAGAAGTTAACGTTTTTCATCCGAAGGAAGAAATTCTACACCTTCAAACACCCTCAAGCTTTAAACCAATATAATTATATGGCACTGTAGGTCAGACTACCCATGTTCGGCTCCAAAGGCTTGCAAGAGTGAAAATTCATGGAACATTTATGCTTTCAACAAACATATGTGGGTAGGCTTTTCTCGAAACTTTAAGATTTTGAAAGATTTATTTAAGAATCTCAGATGTGACGTTTCATTTCCTCAGTCCTCTCTTAGTCTACTGATTTCGATTCCACATCATCATTATGCGGTTTTACTGCATTAAGAAGTATAAAATTGAAAACAGCATTGCCTGTAGAGTATATCAGTGACAGCGAGGGTTAGAAAGGGCTCGGTTTGGATAATTGCAAATGTTACGTTCTACTTTGGAAGATTGGAAAGGTTCCGAAATCTATTTCACTCACTTTATTATTATTATTATTATTATTATTATTATTATTATTATACGAATTGAGGGTTTATTGAATGGTAATTGACAAGGGGAAGTAGAAGTTCTCAGAGAATAAGGTGTCTCCATGCTAATCTTCCCATCATCAATCTTACGTGAAATGCCGTGGCATATAACCTGGGCCTACGCAATGAGAATTTGACGAATAAGCGCCTGAGCTGTGCCACGGGCAACTAACTAACTAACTAATCAACCAACCAACCAATTAAAGAAGCTTTTTGAGTAATCCTCCTTGAGAAGCCGAGAGTCGCCCAGCTGGTCAAGAAACTCTCCCTCTTCTATGGAATCTGACGTTTTATTAGCGTGCTCACAAGAAACCGTCGCAGGACTTAGTCCTGAGGCAGATGAATCCAGTTCACAGCCTCATACTCTACTTATTTATGGAAAATTAAATTCAATGTCTTACCTACGCCTAAGGAATTTCGAATTAGAGATTCCTTTCACTTTTCTCGAATAAAATTTTAGGCATTTTTCATTAAATACAGAACAGAAGCGACACGCTGTGATAGGTCATTCTGTTGCACACATGTTTGATGACAAAAATCATTACAATAATGAAGACAATAATGAAAATTATTAGTACATGTTCGCAGAAGTATGTAAACTGCCCGGAAATGATTGGGAAGTGACAAATCCTTTCAGTCCAACCCTCTGTATTGTTATTGAGGGCACCCTACTGTGTTTCCGGTGCCGATCTAACCCTCCTTCCGCCCAGCTAAGTGCCGGATCCATGGAGATGCCGTAGTTGTGGACAAAAGTTTTGAAAACTAGCTAGATGATTAAGATCCGTCGCAAAGGGGAAAGAATCGCACTTCTGAAAATGAAGGTTAATATCGAAGTAGCTTACAGCCTGAAGAGCAATGCCCCGGCACAAATTCATCCTTCACAAATTCCGCATGGGCTACCCTGGCATTGAGGAATCCAGGTTTTTGTGGACGGACGATTTTATAAAACTATAAGTTTTCTGTTGTAGCTAGAACTGTGAACCCAGCTGCACAGAGAGTTCCTCTAACATTCTCAAATCAGGATATCGTAGTGGATATGATGATTACGACCGAGGGATCGTGGTCTGATTTCCGACAGGGGAAAGATATTCTCGTCTGGAAAGCATCCAGAACGGCTCTGGGGCCACATACTCTTTTTCTGGGTGCCAGTCTGCTAAAACCTAAAGCTGAGCACTCACCTCCGTATCTACCTAAGGATTTAAGAATAATTGGACCTATGCCCCACTCCCAAATGTGCCTTTATTTAGTGATCAGGGACAAATTTAGTTTACCTGTGTGGCGGTAGGAGGAACACCAGTTTATGTTCTTCTTGTTATGATCTGTCAAGATCAAAACATAAAGTTTGACTGAAGCTCAAAGTCGACATGCAGGAACACTGGTATATATCATCTTATCGCGGAGAGTATGCACATTCAATAAGACGTAATGTAGCCTTTCTCAAGATTCCAGCAACTATTTGTTTGCCCCCAAAACACACACCTACATATGAGAGCCTATAAATTAACTGTGTGCACGGCCTTAAATGAGTAATGGCAGCACAAAGTATTTAGGGCACACGGCCAAACCTGGAGCCCTAGTGACTGGAGAAAGGTGCTTCTACCCACCATTATCTTCTGCAGTCGTATATAATTTATAAATTATAATAGGTTATAAATTTGTTTTTGTGAAGGTTCTTACCATATAATTATGCAATGGAAGATAACTGTACCAGTAACGAATTACTGTAACACATTCTTAAGATTCCTTTCTGAAGAAATTAAATGGGTTCCCACGCTCTGCCTTAAGAAGGAACTAAGTGCAGATGTGGCGAAGTTCTTATGGTCTGGCCGACACTTCGAATAAATGCGAGAGTCATGGGTCTCACTGCAGTGACAAAATTACTTTTTTATAAGTATATATACTGTGCACTTTTCCCGTCTTGTGCTGCATTGTGTTAATCCTTGCAGATCGAAACCCAATCCAGTGAGACCTATCAAATGTCTCACAATTACTTCAGTCACAATTGCACGCTGGTGTAAAGAAGCATTTTCTTAAGTAAAAAGATGACTCTGTGTAAACGCTATGATCAGAACTGAAGTAAGTGTGGATTTTAATTCGCGGGAATTCTGGCTTCATTGGTGTAGATGGGAAAGAAAAACCGAAAGGAAGGTTTTGACGTGGGATTTAATAAAAAGCACACAGGTCTTGTAACAGCTAAAGGCCTCTCTTGTAAACGAGAGTCTGGGAATACCGGTTCTATTAAACCGGTATTTGTCATATTTTAGAACAAATATCAAGTTGTTGTCATTGAATTTACTAGTTATAATATATTCAGTGTACTGGCAACATGTTGGAAGCTCAAAGCATTTACATTTTTATTGATATTAAAGTCACTGGATATTTAGGACCACTCCGTTGTGCAGTGAAAGGAACAGAATTACTGAAAGCTCTTAAACTTTACACATACGAGAACTTTTTACGCTGTTCTCATAACAAATTCTGGGCTAATTATTACCCAGAATGGGAAGCAATACAAACTTGAGTGGGAAAGCCTGCGTCGCAGGAATGTTTTAGAGTTGAATTCAGAAAGGGTCTGGTTTTGTTCTCTGTCGAGAAGCCAAGTACTCCGACAGAAATTTTCAGTAATATTCCTCAGTCATTCAGGTAAATGGCGGCATAGTATCTTAACTGGGACACGACTGATTCCTTCCAAATCCTTCTGCATTTAAATCGTCCTACCATTCACTGCTACATAATCTGATATTCTGAGGACATCGGGTAACAAACAAAAGAGATAGAATGTATTTCAACTGCAGCAGAAAATTAAATATTTTCTTACTGACGTAATCTATTTTTTGGACCTTGTCCATCGTCTAAAAAAATTAGACGATGGACAAAGTCCAAAAAAAGAAAATTAAGTCAGTGAGTCGCATACTATCGTAAGAGCCTTGTAGAATTAAATATTTTATTCTGCATCAAAATCCTTATCCGAAAAAAAAATATATGAGAAACATAAACTCCTTGTTTCCCATGAAGATACCTCACCGTACAGCAAAAGCTTCAAATGAGACAAAATATACCGAGATAACACAATTTTAATTTTATTATGAAGAGTGTGACTTTTATTGTGTGCCTCAGAACGGTTGCAGGCTTTCTGTGCCATAGATTTGCTATCTTCAGGGTAAGATAAAAGAAACATCTTCTATTACAGAGCACTTCAGCGCTAAAATGAGACTCCGTTTTAGGGACGTACACTTTTCTAACCTCACATGAGGCCACGCATTCTGAGGTCGCACCAAGGAGAAACCAAAGATCTTTGCGTTAATTTTGAGTCACAACCTACTTCCTAAACTTGCCTTTCCATTGCATGGTCACCTTATAGCTCTAATATCTGCCCACCTTCTAACCTTCAGGGTAAATTTACATAGTTGTGTTGCACTGCCCAGCTGATGGTAACCTAGAAACACAGCTGATATTATGAGAAGTCTGGGGTTGCAGCGATGTTTGATGTCCAGTTTAGCTGTGCTTATTTATTAGATGGACTACGCTGAGTTAAATGATGGTCTTTCCTTCATTCGTGGATCAAGCGAAGTTAACAGCAGTGAAGAACTATCTTTCTTCCACTGAACATAATTGCCTTAACGCGTTGTCTACGAGTTCATGTTCCTCGGTTGTGTTCACGTAGAACTACATTTTTACAATCAGGGGCAATATCTACACTTCTGTCGCCTTATCTAATTTATGTTGCGGTATAAAAGAAGAAGGAGGAAAATTCTTATTGTAAAGCAACGAATTGAAGAGGATTATAGAACTGCAGGTTATTACTTCCCTTGGGGTATATTTTATTTAATGTATCTTGTGACCTATGGAAAATTACGAGAATTGTTTTTGTTAAAATTCCCAGCTATTCCCAGCTTTTTGAACATGGGGCTGCAGTCAACTACGGTAAGAGTTTAGAAACTCGTCTTGTTACGAATATCATGATTGTTTTTGCCATGGAATGAGCATTGTGAATTTGTATTTTAATGGATCCACAGGCATATTTTGGTGACTGCGGTCATTAGAGACCAGTAGGTACATTGAAGGCTGTCACTGAAATGTGTAACCAGGTTAATGTCGAAATAACGTACTAGTTTGATAACGTACTTTCTTTACATATACGAAATGTTGGTGATAAGTTTAGGAGAATTATTTTGAATATTACATATTTATTTAAGCAGACACTATTCGTAAATGAAAGAAGATAGTAGGCCAGTGGTATAATAAATAAGTATATGTAATAATTTTAGTGACGCACTCTGATTTTGTTTTTCTAATACATCTTGTAATCATCTATATAAAATTCTGTTTTTTAGACTTGACATCTATTAGTCCTGATGCTAGATAATGCCCCCCCTTCCCGTGAAGACAGCTTTACTGAAATCCGCCATTTCCTTCAAAACGGGAGAAATACCGGCTGTAGACCGGAGAGAAATGATCAACCCGCCTTCAGTTAAGTGCATTAGGTACAGTATAAACAAGTATGATGCCTTCATAAAAAACGCCGCGTTGCTCCGATAACTGTCACAGATATATTTATACATATAAAATTGTCTTATTTCGTAATCGCAGACATGACAGGAAACGTAATGTTCCAGATAACTCAGCTTTCTGTGAGCACGGATGACGACATAGGAACACACAACATGTGTGTGAGTAGAAAGTAATTCAGCTCCACTGACGCCTTGTAACTTAACAGTATTAGTCTGCGTTACTTTGCATGGGCACTGTGTATTACTGACGTTCAGAAGTAAGCGCAAATAAAATAATGGAAAACACTGAAACATAAATGTTTGACTGTCAGGTACAAATGTATATCAGAATATTACGAAGTAGTCCTCCGTGAAAATAATTTAGACGCGCAGGCAATACAAAATTTAATGACAACAAATAAAGAAATGAAAAAAGTTAGGTGATGCGTAGCGTAGGTAAATTTAAGTATAATATAGTAGGGCCTATTTCAGGCCATCTTACCTCAGAGACTGTCGTCTCGTAGGGGGTGTTGTAGAACTGGGGAGCATTGTCGTTGATATCTGACACTCGAACGATGACGGGGATGGACCTCTTCTTATTAGTCGCCTTCACAGTGCATGTGAGCTGTAAAAGAGCAGCTTGGTTATTACATCTGTACTTGCTTGTAACAGTGGAGAGACGTCAAGAGCAGATCTAAATGTGGGAAAATCATTATCCTTCAACCTGCACAAATCTTCTTTCTTTTCTTACATATATTTCATATAAACCAAACCTGCGCTGCAAAGAGATGCGTATAAAACATTTTCAATATACAGGTGAAAGGTAAAGTTCACCCTAGAACACGCCATGAAGGCACAGACCGGGGAGGGGGGGGTAGAAGTATAGCTGTACTCTTTATTTAGCCTCGGCGCTAGAAGGGAGTCGGTGGTTAACGCCAAACCGCGGCCGCTTTACCACCGGGAATGGCTCCGTACCCCTTGTATAGGAGGTTGGGTGGGCCCCAGGGCCGGTCTGGACGGGTGCGGAAAACATTGCCTCCACCGGGATTCGATCCCCAGACAGTTCAGCCCGTAACTCAAAATATAGGATCATCTGAAATAAGTCTTAAGCATACACTTACTGACGCACCTCTTAACAGCACCGGTTCTGATATCTCAACGCTAATAAATAATCGGACACCGTATTCATGTTGAAATATATTTCATACGTAATTTCCGTGCATCCGACAGCATTTGCAGGCATTGAATACAATTTTCTGCACCTACAGCCAGTACAAATTTGGCTGATGTGACTACCTTCTTGAATTCTTTAGCCGTATACTGTATATTCCTGTAAAGTCAGATCCTCAGGAGTCCCATTAAAAACCAAAAGGATTAAGACTAGAAGAAATAACCACGTATTTTTCGATTATCCAACATTATAGACTATAAGCCTAAGTCTATTTCTGGAGATATGATTAAAATGTAAAAGAATATAATTTTTCGCCAAAACCTTGTAAGTGATTAATAAGCATACCCTTGTGGTCATGAAAAAAACACACACATTGAAGAACTTTCTTAACCTGGAAGCGTCAGACTCAATCGAGCAAGTTTCCCATCTTATAAGGAGTCAAATTATGTAAGGAAAATAAACACATTGGCTGCAGTAACTAGATTCGGAGCAGAGGACGGCCAGAAAACTGGTGATAAACAATTTGCATCGAATGATATAACGATAAAAGTGTATAGTGTTTATGCAAATGCTACATGAATGATTCTTAGAAATTTTGCACATTTAGTTAAACAGACGAATCCTTAATTTATTTTCCCGAAATCAAAACATATTTTTATTTGTTCCTGCAAGTCTTTCTCTCTACACAGTCTGAGAATTAGGAATGCGGTGAAATGATAAATGTTTTCTTAAGTACAATTTCGTTTCACATGCTGTTCTACTGACGGGCGGTGAACACCCGGAGCTTACTCATCTGCAGGCTGCAGACTGCGTGATAGTTGTTACCGAGGTATTTCCGGTGACACAACCAGAACCTCTGTAGGGGGGAAAGAGCTTTATCTTGTACAGAATGATTTGTATGCTATTTCTACAGCCGAGAGACTGCCTCAGAGGAAAGTACGTTAACGTTTCATTTAGTTATATATTTACTTTGACGTCTGACGTCTCACGTATTCTAAGTAGATATATGGCTGTGCATTTCGCAAAATAAGCTACAGTGTTAGATTAAATCTTAGTGAAAGTTTCGGAAAAGGCAAACATACTTGAACGTTAGCTCCTTCTTTAATTCGTGTCAATTCCATGGAATTTTTAAACCCTTAAGCACATCTTTCCTGTTTACTGGGGGTGTGTCATCTTTCGTTGCGCATTGTATCAGCAAAACCAACTTTTTATACATAGATGTACGTTGTTAATAAAATTCTTTAATCTGAACTGGTAAAAGGTTTGAGTTAGCTGAGTAAATACTTCTGAAATTTCAGGTTCTGACAGACGTGATGTTAAAGATGAAGCCACTACTACACTTCGAAACGTCGGAAAATTATTTACCGGCCGACAAAGCGTAACAGGACAAGCGACTTTATTCTGCAATACTTCTGACTTTTGAGTTACATATTATAAGATTAAAGTGCAAATACATTACAAAAATAAAAAATTATAATCATGGAATATACGACATGATGATAACGTCTTAATGAAGCAGTATAATACATGTAAGAAATAAAGACTTATGGAAGAATTCTGATTTTGGAGCCTCATGAATAGAAAATATTTGTAAGGCAAGAGTATATGTTTTTGGAGCCTGTTAACATGAATGTAATGATACTGGTTGCGACGAGGAAAAGCGAATTCATTTGAATCCGAAATGAATTTCGTGACGGAATTTCATTGACAGTTCTTAAAGCTAGGATATATATTTATATGTACGAAATTTATTGGACATTTTAAAAATAATTCGCAATATTCAAAGTTTGTAAAATTAAGGTGAATAATGAAGAACTAAAAATTGTAGAGCTCAACTTTTTCCTTATTTCAGGATTACTTAGCTGTTCAAGTAAAGCGTCATGGAAAGAGTATTAACATTTTCATACGAAAAGATCAATACGTATAAACGAGTCAGTTACAAAAGTTGTTAAGAGGTAATGACGAAACAAGAACAGTAAGGCTGCGGAGCTAATCAATAATGTCATTAAGCAATTACATTATAATTTTAAGATTTACAACAGTACAGGTGCAGTAGCTTCGGATGACTCGCAAAATACTGTGTATTACCCACCAGAAATTCTCAGTGTGCAAGGAACGCCAGGAATTTCAGTCCAAGGATTTAAATTGTTAGCGGAACAATAGTTGCATTGGTCAGGAAATTAAATACAAAAATTATGCATTGGAACAAGATTGCTTATAAACGAAAGGTGTAAAAAATCTATAAAGAAATAAAATTTAACAGCCGCCTTCATAGGATAAGAAGTCGTTATTATGAGAGTCGACTTAGCTCTGAGGGAAATACAATTCTATTTTGTATTCAAAGAAGAAAGTTTCAGTAATGAATGACCAAAGCAGATCACAGAGAAAATCATGCGGAGATGTTGGGATTTATCTGATAGGACCCGTTATACTTCACGGACAAATATATGTTGCCAAGTAACTTGCTCAAAATATTGATAATGTAAAATATTGATAAACAAACAAACGAGTCAAAGTCGAATTTCAATAATGGCAGTGCTTTTAGGCAGAGTAACAATTACTGTGTAAGTTCAAATTTTTCATAATCAGTAATACAATGTTCTCATAAAACAAGTTCCTTATGTCTGTGTCTGTAAGTTTATGTATGTTTTGTATTTTTATTTCGTTTCAAATAAAAAATCTTTTATTTTCCTTTATTTGACAATCCTTAATTTTCGACGTGTAAATGCAATTTCGAATAATTTTAGACGGCAATGATTAAATACTTTTAATCGCAGGAGTGAAAAATTGAAAAACTGAAAAACTGGAACCAGAAAAAATTAGTGAATATAATGAAGAAAGTCGTATTAAATGTAACAGAATACCCAAAATCATAAATTAAACAGTTCATATTCCAATGAGTTAATTTCCTTTTTCAGTGCATTTAAAGAGCGAAGTGCTCATATTTTCTGGAAATCAACGCAACTTCCATGATAAACTGCCCCAGTTGCAAAGAGTGCATAATTCAGGCAGTTCAACCACGAGGTCGTTAACTGCACATAACTGTGTAGCAAGTGTAGTGTACAGTAAACGTAACTAGATGGCGGAAACTGCGTGACAGACTGACAGCAAAGTGTTCGTTGGGCTGCATAGCAGCAGGGTGAATGTAGGAATGTTTCAATATATTTTTTTGTCCCTACAGAATTCATCCAACTGGAACATAGTGTAGGTAGATAAAACAAAATTACAATTCTGATGCGTGTGAAATGACGTTTTGCAGCTTAAAAATTTGGTCACATTATGTTCACAGTTTATTGCAATTATAAGTATCGGCAGTTAAAATCATACGGTAGGCATCGGGCAGGCTCTTTCTTTAGCATTGCCATGTTTTACGATATCTTTTATCGAGAAATTTGTGTGTAATCACATTTTAAGCTTTTATTTCAAAATAATTAAGCCGTTCCAGGAACGAATTTTAAGTTCCGGTTTTCAGAATAAGAGCGACTTAAGGCTTTACCACGTGGAAGGATGACAGTCATTGGAAACACATATAAACCTTTGGAGTGTTGGCCTACATAACAGAGGAAACCTTTCATTCCTATTATAAAAACAAATCTGTTAATTCTGTTTATGAAAATAATTTCCGTGTACTGTGAGGGTTATACGAAACACATATGCAAAATTTTTAAATGTTGTAGCCGGTGGTACATAACGCTGAAAGTGAAATTTAAGCGGTTAAACCAGAGGCACTGCTTTAATGTTCCAAAAATCTGCAATTTGTTAGAAGGACGTATTTTCATGTCTTGTAATGTACACAGAGTCAATTATTACTAAAAACAGCACTAATTGGTCGGTATTTTTTAAAGGAAAAGAAGTGTGCTTACTGTGAGATAGTAACCTAATTTTATGTACAATTTTTTAGTTTAATGCCCCAGAGCATTAATTTAATTGCTACAATCTTGACATTCGCTTTCATGCAGGATACTATTCTCCTCTCAGAACAAAGAGAAGAAGAAAAGGGAGAGAATTTCACATTATTCCGGGAAACTTTTCTTTGAACTTGCCCGTTAGTAAATTGTATCTGTCACCATAACATAATAAAATGCAAGATCATTCCATTGCATAAAGAGAATGACTTGGTCGGAGCCAACTTTCATTTTTATTACAATGCAGAGGCTTGTTTGTAGAAGGTCATGTTCACAGAAAACTGCTTTCTAGTCTTACAATATGCAAACTGCCGGCTATTATTAGCCTAGAGTACCTGATGCGGTAAATTCAAAAGTAAGACGAAATCCTGTTTTAAGTAAAGGTTTTCCGACATTCCTTCTGTTCGATTTTACGTACCTTAATTATCTTCATTTATTACCTGTATAAATCTTGTAGCGGGGAACTTATAATTTATTTCTTATTAATATTCTCAAATTTATAAGGTACTGATTTTAATCCCTTATTGTATATCTCCAATTAGTCTACATTAGAAATAATTTATTTTAACAATTTTCTATACATACGTTTTGATTAAAATATTCTACCACTATTCCAAAACGAATGACACAAATTTATATTCAGTTTCTCTTCAATAAAATCTGTTTAAATTTTTAAAATAAGTCAACTTTGAGGAACAGAAAAATAACACTTTAAGCAGAGCCATGGATTATTTGTCCAAATGCATGTCCCTTTTTTGTACTTACAGGCTTTTTCAACTGTCTTAACCACTGTTGATATGGTAATAATTTCCGCCCATCAGAATGCATAAGGCAACTTTACTTGCTGTTTGGGTCACTTTGGAAGCGTAAAAAAGGCTATTTATCGTAATTCATTACGGTTGTAGTGCTGGATCTGATACTTGTAAATGAGATGAAATTTGTGAAAATAACTATAAATTGTGTGGATGTGTGCCTCAAATGCATGCCAATATTCAGTACTACACACTCAAAATATAAAAGAGTTTATATCTTTTTTCCCTCAAATACCTAAAAGATTAGACACGATATTTACAGCGTTCTTTACCTTTACACTGCAACCGTTGAATTATTGAGAATAAGCTAGCAAATTGGGGTTCTAACGACAGCGGAAATTGGATGTTGCTTCAGAGTTGGAAATATCTCAAATGTATTTTTTAATATTGCAAAATTGTTGACACTATGGATAAAGAAAATACATTTCTTTTCATATTCGCTAGGGCGGATCAATCGCCGTCTGTGAAGAAAAAAAGAGCCGTTACAATGCCGTTAACAGGATAGGAAAAAAAACCAACCATTTTTTTTCATATTACAATGCAGCTCATTTGCCAGTAAATGGTATATATATATAATTACGAGGTCTTCGCTTTTATTGGTTATTACACAGCTTTGATTGGTGGTTTGTTACTGACTTCGGGAGAATCTATGGTACGAAACGTTATTAAATACCAATCAAAATGTGCAAAACCCCAGAACAAAGAAGGACTCATTTACACCGCGGCGGAAGCCTGAAATCACGCATTTCATATGCAAATTTTTGTGTAAGAAATTAGAATATTTCCTACTTCAACGAATTGATTAAAACACTTCCTTAATATCGGCCTATTTTTCTCTCAGTTAATCTCTAGTTTTATATAAATTCAACATCGCCAGCCGTATAGAAAACAAACACCACGGTTGAATTTTCGTCATATCTCTAATGTCAATTTCCAGTCGTTATCCATCAGTAACATTTCCATTTCAAGACACTGTAATTTGCACTTACCTGGAAAACAATGTGGGATAGATTGTCCTCGTCCCGGTCGAGAGGCTCCAGTAGCTGCAGCTTCTTACCGTTGAGGATAAACACAGGCTTGTCTTTGGGGAACACCAGGTCCAGGGTCACGTCTCTGAAAGGGTCGCCCACAACTGGCAGCTCCGCGGGACTTGTATTCTGGCTCACTTCTGCAACAAAGTGATGCAGTCGTCAGCTGTCACGGAATTGTGCTATACGAGCATACACCCACGGTAATTAATCTTCGTAACTTTAACGTTTGACATGTTTTGTATTTTTTTTTCCAATGGCTCGACAGCCCCTTGGGGGCCCAGGCCGCCTCATTTTTCGAGGCTTCACGATCACACACTTTTTAGACACACCACACACGGTAGGACTCCTCTGGACGAGGGACCAGCTCGTATCAGAGACCTCTACCTGACAACACACAACATTCACAAGAGACAGACATCCATGCCCTAGGCTGGATTCGAACCCACAATCCAGTAAGCGAGCGGCCGTAGACCCACGCCTTAGATCGCACGGCCACTGGGATCGGCCATGTTTTGTATTACTTATCTATATTAACAAATATTACGTGTACGCCTTCAAACACAACCTTTATTAGGAAATAAATCGGGTTCAAATAAATCTAATAAATAATATATTTCGATATATTCAGTCATTATCAGATTATTCTATTAAAATATAAAAAGTAAAATTACATAGGTAGAAAATAAATATTTGTTAAACCTTCATAACCACTTGGTCGCTTGTATGTCTATTAGCTTCTTGGACAGAAACTTGCTCCAGTTTTGCATTCACTAAGTTATTTGTTGTTCAATGAGGGTAGCCATGAACAAGGTACGGGATATGCCTTTTTAAGTAAAAATATAATTTTCAGTAAAGAATATTAGCTCTGATATAAACAAGGCAAGCGATATTTGGGGAAAGAAAAGTGATTGTTCATGTGATCATGAACACGAGTGTACATTTTAAATTGTTTTGTTGGAATCTTCATAGTGAAGTAAAATATTCCATAAATAAACACACTCAGAATAACTGGCCACGATGTTTAAATGAAGATCCCTCGCATAAGAATGATAAGATTTCCATTATGATAATTCGCTCAATATAAATTTGTTGACATATGCGCAAGAGTAAGTGAAGGAGAAATCATACGAAAGTTAATCGTGGAACGAAAAAGTTTCTTTTCATGCTGAAGAAATATTTAATTTTGGGAACTCTTCTTCTACATGATTTAATGAAGCAGGTTGCTTGCTTCTAATCAGACACTTCTGTGTTCATCCTCACCACACGGCCAAACAAACAAAATCACTTGCCATCGATAGCTTCATGGAACAATTTTTTTCACCTCTGACAGGATAAGAAGTATGTCATTACCCCAACTGCATTGTGTAATATGCACACTGCAGAGTGGGCGGAGTTCAACGGGACGGAGAGTTTAGAATTCGCCCAAATGCCTACGGCTGGTGACGAAGTCGAGGCTGCGTTGCGGTGAGAGGCTTTGGCCAGCACAGTGAGGGCACCAGTCATAATAGTATCTGCTGTACGATATTGTGAAGTAGGCGTCAGGCGTTCTGCATGAGTGGCTTCGATTATCTCGTGCACGTTACAGAGTTCAAATGAAGGCGTATTCCCATTAACACAGTGTCCAAACGCAACAAAATCATTCAGAATATTCGTTAGCCTCTTCTCTCAACGTCTAAAAAGATGAAACAGGAAAAAAAAATGGTCAATTAAGTGTGTTTCCCAAATCGTAACAATTAATTAAGAATTTCTTCCGGCCTTAAATGGAGCTCATTTATTCAACTGAATTACCATTTTCAAACATAATTTTCATGCGTATTTGTGCACCTATCCTAACTTGGCACCAGTTTAAAAATTTCGTCGCGGTAGAACTCAGGCTTTTTGCATCCGCAGCCATTCACGAACGGTCACTTCCACGTCCAGATTATTGTGAAACTGGCGAATTCCCAAGTGTTGATTCAGAGAATAAATCTCGAATCGTGGGTCGTCGGTTTTCCGATATAGGTTCCTCCGCTGTTGCTGCATTCATATACCTTTTTGACGTGTTAGGCCGAACCGTCCGTTCATCGTCTTGGATTATTAGACAATTTTCGAAATCTGCGTCACTTCCTGATATGCTGCACTTTCAACAGACCACCATCTCTATTAATTGGCTATCAATGTTAATGGGGAAATGAGTTTCTGACATAGAAACCGAATTGCACTTCGAAATAATTTACGTGTCCATATTTCCATTTCTGTTGCCTATAGCACATTAGCTTATTCCCTGAATAGCATCTGGCTTACTCTAGTGCCATCTGTTGTATATCAGCCCTACTATAATCGTTACTTCCCACCTAAAAATAAAAGTTTTTATTAACACGAAAATTACAAGCTAGGGCACCTTACTGATTGAACATTCCTCCTACAACAATCAAATTTCACTTGTCTTAAAAGTATTAGCGAAATTCTTCTCTCAACCTGTGAGAAGGGCCCTGTCCCTGTGAAGGCGTTTTAGATTAGAGTGCTGAGAGGTTATTGAGATATAAGTGATAGAAAGACTAGGAAAATGAGGAAATAACATAACTTTCATAATATATACGCTTCAACTACGTGAATTTTCTGGGAACTGAAGGCAAATGTTAAAACATAGATTGGGGAGGTACCGTCTGTCTTTATCACTCAGAGACTTACACCTACGGCTCTGATAAGAAGGTAAAACTTTAATGTAACTGTGGGTTGGCAACCACCGTAAAATGGCAACTTGCAAGACATAGAAACCGAACTTAAGTCAATACTCGAATATGTTTACTACGATAAAGGTCTGCTCTTACATCTGTCATAGGCCGATATTTGGAAATTGTGATTTTTAATTTAAGAGCACACAATTCGTGAAAAAATATTCTCACCATCCTATTAACGGCTAAAACTCGAACATTTATGAACAATATCTATTCTCACTCTCTTTTCAAGTTCTTTAAATACACTATATGAAAGTCGTCTAATACACGTGAATCAAAGAGCCAATGTAAAAATTTGAGGAGGTCTTATACGAAGAAACAGCCCGTTGTTACACCCTCTTAGTTTTTGTGGGCTATATACGTGTATTGCATGAAATTAACGCATAATAATAACTGTCTGTCCGTCTATTAGCTCGCATGTTCAGTTTCCAAAATATTCCAATGATTTTGATAATATATATATGGTATATGAGATACATAAAGAACAGAACAGTATAATTTAAGTTCCTAGGGATCCGATAAAACCCATACATTAAGTGAAGCTCAAATTACTTTTATGCTCAAAATATTACTGATCGTATAGGCGTATAATAAAGCAGTACGTGGTTTAAAATGTATACCTCGCGGAGTGATACAACCATCATTTAAAATACATGGCCACAAACAGACCTCGTAGACCAACATTCTTGGGTTACAAATTACTTTGCCCTAAGATACAAATTTCAGTGTCTTTTCTTCCGCAAGTTTTCAGAACATAATTCAATAAAAGAAAGGGAGACATGGCTTTGTATCTGCACATAAACTATGAAGACTATAGATTTGCTGTAATATTTGTTAACCCTTTAAAGACCCAGTTCCTACCGCGCAGTAAACACTTTTCGTCTCGGTTAAAAAACAAATCAATTTATGTTATATAAGGCAAAAGTCGCTGTTTGTTCTGATATAAATACAAAACACATAAATACAGTGTGGACAGAATGTAGAATTTTTGAATGTTAAAACTGTTGATGCATCCGGTAACCATTAGGCTTTAAAAGGTTAAGCCTATGTCTCATCGGAAAGAATTATAAAGACAATTTTACTGTTACTCCAGACAAAGTTTCAGCATTAGAGTCCATTAATATATTAATTAATTCGAAGTAAACTATGGGTGGCCGATCCCAGTGGCCGTGCGGTCTAAGACGTGGGTCTGCGGCCGCTCGCTTACTAGGATTGTGAGTTCGAATCCCACCGGGGGCATGGATGTCTGTCTCTTGTGAGTGTTGTGTATTGACAGGTAGAGGTCTCTGCGACGAGCTGGTCCCTCGTCCAGAGGAGTCCTACCGAGTGTTGTGTGTCTAAAAGTGTGATCGTGAAGCGTCGTACAATGACGAGGCCTAGGCCCCCAAGGGGCTGTCGAGACATAGAAGAAGAAACTATGGGTGATTAACTTGGATAATTTGTACTTACACTTACTGTATACAGCCTGAATAATTTCACGCTTAATTCGAGTACTTATATTCGCATTATTTTCTAAAGACCTAGTGCGTACTTCCATATCCCGGAAACCGTCACAGCCTGTAGAAGGTGTGCCTGCGGTTAACGGTCAGTCAACCAAGCCAAACAGGTACAGCAGAGTGTGTGCTTGGAATAACAAATATATGCCACAGAATGCTCAGGAAATTTAGAAGCTGTCGATATTTCTAAATGATTCATTTCTCAGTGTGATATTTATTTCTTGTTCTGGTACTTTCTCTTTTCATGCAGGGAGAGGCATCAGTATTGCGTGTTTCACCAACCTCCGCCTATATACACAGATGCTGTAAGTTTAAGTGCAGCTGTTTTTCATATGTTAATGTTGTGATATGTCGGCAACGCCAACTTCAAACTTAGACCGTAGCTAACTCCTCAGACTCAACATGATACAAGTGTGACTACACGAGGGCGGTGTTGCAGTTGCAGTTATCTAGGAAGATCGCGTGTCTTCCTTAATAGCACGTTTATTTTGATATTTACATAGACACATGTAAACACAACACCCACTGAGGACCGCAGTTTGAGGTACAGCCACTAATTATCATTATAATTTTCATGTTTTCCATTCTGTAGATCTCTTCCGACTTCATTCCACGCTTCACCAGGCCAAAAATATTTCGGTATTATTATAGGCTTAATTCTATTTGCAACTGCCATTCAGATATTTTCGGGAACTTCTTGTCTTAGCCTAATTACAACGCCAGGTTTGTACACCCGTTCTTTTTAAGACGTGATATTTGTGTTTTTGCGAGACTTCGTATTTTAGAAAATCGCGTAATAAAAATAGGGTCAGATTAGAAAAAAAATTTGGCCCGTCATACAGAATTATATCTTCACACTGATCACTGAAGTCGCATAATATTCAACACAGTATGCCAAAGTTCGCGTTATACAAACAGGGTTCGCCCCTTCACCAATCGCATTACAGCCAATTCGTGTCAAAGAAACACACGTTAATAGCTAGAACTGACTGTATTAACTTTCTTATGAGTGGCCGTATCAAATGGACGGTAATTATCACAGTCTTACATATATATTACAAATTGCCCGTAATATGACCAAGTTCGTACAATATTCTTGCGTTCATCCGCGGGATTTTGCTGTGATTTCCGCAGATAACCTGAAATTTATACTGCGTACACATTAGAGCACTACAGGCAAAATATAAGAACAAAATTTCACTTGAGGTACCTTCTTCAATTTCATGGGCAAAGTACAACCCTGCAATGCCGACTAAAGTATCGATACCTCTTTACTGCTTCATAACTCTATCCATCTGCTCATAACCCACAATAAGAACGAGCTCGCTTAATGCATTCTCTTCCACACAAACTAAATGCATTATATAGGGTAAAACGCGCGCGCGCGTGTGTGTGTGTGTGTGTACAGCTTAGTCAATAAAGTGGACACCTATTTTCAGATCGAACGGACTTCAATCCCCTCAAGTGGCAGGTATTATGTTTTTCTTCTCCCAGTGTTAAATTAACAACAGGGACAAAGAGTGATCTAACTGACTCCATATCCGGATTGTCTCTGTGGGATCAAACAACTTCGTATCTAATAAACATCGGGGCGCAATCCTCGGACGTGCAGCAGCCAAAGTGTAAAGTTAATTCTCACCTCCAATCCGCCGCATGTGTTCATGCTTTTGTCTTTACGTAGAGTGCCTTAGTTACAGAATAATATAGATAATGTATTGAAGAAAAACTTACGAGTTCCTCGGCTCTCTTCGATGTCCAGGATAATATTCGACTGCCCTGTCTCCACTTCGCACAACCCTAAAACAAAAGACACGTAATTTATGCACAAAAATTTTTATAAAGGAAATAAGACACTTTATTCTTTCCTTAAAATGCTTGTACGTACCTGGAGAGAGAAAATAAAATATATACTATTAATTCTATAAATAAAAACGTATAATCTTTCCTTAAAAATTTGTTAGGACAACACATATATGGATTTTAAATACCTATCGTAAATGTTACCTTGAAATTTCTCACAGTCGCCGTATTAAAATATTTAATATAGCGTAGTAATTATGTGCTGCGTATAAAACATATCATTAGAGTGAAAAATCAAGTTAAGATAAAGTGAGCGGGGGGGGGGGGGGCAGTGGGCACGTACGAGAGAAAAGAGTACACAATTTTAATGGGAAAACTTGAAAAGGGGAAGAGATTTCTTGGAGATCTTCGCGTACATGGGAGGATAATATTAAAATTGATCTTCAAACTTAGGGTGTGAATATGTGGTCTGGCTTTATCTAGCTGAGAAGAGGGTCGAGTTGTCGTTCGTTGTGAACGAAACTTCGGGTTTCACAAAAGACAGACCATAATTTTGATCAGCTTAGAGACTGTAAGCTTTACAAGCATGTCTCCGCTCCATGGAGTTAGATGTTTGAAACTGTAGTAATATATGACGTATAGAGTGTAATGCAGCATAAGTAGCATATTTTTATATGTGATATAAATATAGATGCAATTAATAACACTATTCTGTTGACTGTAAGAATTTAAGTTGGAAACTGAGGAGGTGCATTAGCTTCCTCAGCAGGCCAGTGCGTGACTATCGCTTTATATTAATGAGCTACGGGCTGCATGGCATTAGTCAGTCGCGTTTGGTCCCGCTACACTTTGTCATTGTCAGTTTATCGTAATTTTTTCCTACAAGATTCATAATCTCTGACTGTGTTGCAGACTACCCGCAGCGCGGGCTGCTTTAAGTGAAACATTCTCACGTACACTGACGCAAAAACCAAGGTGGCTACTTAAAAAACGAGACTACATTTTGAACCTTTTATTCGTTTCTGTTGTATAAAGACGAAGGCACTGAAAACTTTCTCCTTTACTACCACGTAAAATACTTTACATTTACGTAATGATAAATTTACACTTCGGATCGAAGAGTGATGCAGGCAACCTTGCTCAAACGTTTCTGTTGTTTGGCAACTTTCAAACGTACTTAAAAAAATAGTGAAAATATTAATCACTGGAGCGATTCCGAGTGGTTTCTGCATAATGAATCCAACATAAATGGGAATTACCTTCCAGAACGGAAAGCATTAGTGTACGTAATTTAAACAGCTTGTTACCTTTCATTACTCCTGAGTTTTGACTCGGAATAGACAGAAACTGTGCCATTCAAAGTCTCAAGCACAAATATGCCACCAGTTTGACCCACAGTAGAGGCACATACTATTATGTGTTAAAATTAGGTTGTCAACTCTTTAAATGCTTTCATGTAATTCCAGCGGCTCTCATGTTAAATATCTCCGTATTAAGCCCAGTGATACTTTGTTGCTTTCATGTGTTTTTTGCCGTTTATCTAAACATCGTTAAGAGATACAACATTTTTTCCTACGAATTCCACACAGTGGGCCACTATTCTTCTTAGTGGTCCACTGTAGAGTAAACATAAAAAAGAAAGACATAGATACATAACTACTTGTGAAGGAAAATGTCAGCATTGATATAGATATTTATTGGCAACTTTAGTACAAATTTGTAAGGAAATAGAAACGTCTAACATAATTTTATATTATTAGACATTTTAGCAACATTTTATCACATGGTACTGTAAATTAATTTTATTCATCACATCCTTGACAACATTTTATCATAAATTTATTCCCTTGAAAATAAATTCTGCCTGAAGATGGCCTTCATGGGCCAAAACATATAGGAGGAATATTACGAAGTAACAAGTGGTTTTACATTGTTCATACCGTGTAATGTCGCTAATCAAATCACACAATACTCAGCCGAACAAAATGCACTCTTATCATGTTCAGACATTCTATATTACAATATCTGTAAATCAATCCAACATGTTTCGATCCCTCATGGATCATCATCATCAGGGATTTGTATATATTTTTAACATGTACATATATTGTTAGTTCTGCTTGTGCAATCTCACTTTTATACGAATCCCTGATGATGATCCCATGAGGGATCGAAACATGTTGGATTGCTTTACAGATATTGTAATAGAGAATATCTGAAAAATAAATAGAATTCAGTTTTTTGGGTTGAGTATTGTGTGATTTAACAAAGGGTTATTGGCAATTACGTATAAATGTGCAATTAGTTGGAACAAATATTGTACAGCTAATTAATTGCACGGAATATTTGCAACACTAAATCTTTGGCGTTCTAAAATTTAACGCCGTGTTCTTCGGCTAAAATGATAAATATTTAAGAGGAAATTTCTGCCTTCAACATCAGGGTAGAAGAGTGCAATTTGCCAAGTTTCTGCAGAGTAGTCTCCCCACAGAGAACCAGTATATGACTCTTGTTTTTCTCATGACTTATGTATTAAGGTTACGGTCTTCTGAGACATGACGACGTGTAGGTTACTCAATATATACCTATGTTTCAGAGAAACCTGCTGCCTTCTTATTCTGAACTAGGGGGTAGCAAGTTTCTCCCATTTTACAGATCAAAATACGTAACGGCACATCTCACAATACTGTAAACTTAGTATCACGTGTTTACTTAATGGTGTTTTATATTGGTAAGATTATGAAGCCGAATGATAGAATATTTTGAAAGTCTGTGGATGGAAGTGTTTATGGCTCAGTTTAAAGTACTGTCAACGCATTTGTCTGGTGAGGCTAAGCGAAACCACGATAAACCTCAAAGCAACAATATTGCGGTCCAAAATTTGAAACCGGGACTTTCAGAACACGAATTAGGATTCGAACTATGACGTTCGATCAGTTTCCATTATATTAATAAAAGTGACCACATTCAGCCAAATATTTGTAGACTTGTAGCCCCTAAAACTGCAACCCCTTTTGGAAAAACCTCCTTCAGAAATACTTAAACTATAGCCTAGACACGCATATCCACACACACACACACCACACACACACACACACACTATTAAGAAAGATTTGTCCAGATTTTAACAAATATCATGGCGACCAAATACATTCCATATGTTGTAGTTTAATTCAGCAGCACGTGTTTCTTAAATTCGTATGCTAATATTGACACGTGCACCACTACTCACCGACAGGGTAATCTTCAGGTCTATTGAACATGAATAAGCATTTTAGAACAGGCTTCGCCTTTTAGTCTGACTGACTTGCTTATTAGCTTAACCTGCTTATCGGAGATTCAAAATAAGTGATGTTACGCTATTATTATGCCTGTATTTGCGCAGCTTTCAGTACTAATGTTCGAAAGGATCACATGATTCTTTGTAAATTAACACGAATAAAATTTTGTCTTCTTACTCCCTAACTTGCCGATGTCATGAAACCACAAACGGCCGAAAGAAGATTTAAAACGTATTAATGAAGTAAGAACAGAGCACATGAAATTTGTAGGGTCAAAACCGAAGTATTTATTTGAAGTATATCTCAGTCAGTAGGCAACATCCGAAATAACTACAGGGCAGTGAACAAGGACTTCCACAGCATGATATTTGGGATCCTCACAGCGGTGTTGTTGTTAAGGATTCAAGTCTTCTGGAATGTTACGCCCTGTAGACTGATACAGAGTTACCGACCTTTAAATAAAGCTTATTTCCTTCGCAAATCCATTAACTACTTACTAGTCTACAGGGTGTAACGCCTTAAATTACTAATAGGGGAAGAGGCCCATTGACAATTTAATGTTGTCTTTTATAGGTGAAATTATGAATATGTGCCCGTAAGAAGATTAACGCCATCTATTAGGCAGTAAAAATAACTACGCCTTCTGTGAGTGACTAATAAACACACTTAGTTAATTAGTCAAAAATCCTCTTCTACTATTTTAAATTATTATTACAAACAGATGTTATGAGCGATTTCAGTTGGTAAAGCGCCAGCTAGTATGTCGGAAAATGCACTTTAGTTAAACGTCTATGAATGGAAAGCAAGTTAATATAATATATATCGTGCACTGCAGGAGTACTGAGAATTGTCAGTTAGCATAGAACAGGGGTGACCACAAAGCAGCTAGCACACGTCACTGGTGAATGTCGCGGAATTTGCCTATAAAAGTAATATTCGGGTAGTTTACATGCACACGAGGCTGATCGTGACAGGCGTTGTGCAAGGTTTTCTCAAAGAGACTCATAACTAACAGAAACTGACTTAATGCAGTTGGATGAACAGTAATGAAAAGCCATCAAATAACACAAAAAATAATTTATTTTATTAATTGATATCTCTTGCCCAAGTTGAATCCTAAAGTGCCGTTCCTGAAGCTTGTTTACCTGGCCGCCCATGGTATGTAAGAAGCGTGATTGACTGCTGTGTGTATAGACAAGGAATACAGTGGGAGATCAACAAACCTAATCTTCAGGCCTGTTATCAAGATGTTATGTCAAATAATTTGAATGATGTAATATATCTAGAAGGAAGTGAATTATTTCCGCATTCCTACGTTGATAAAGGTGTGCAATTTCTGCGGAGGCAAAGTTCAATGTATTTTGGATAAATTTAGAATAACCTAATTTTTCGAATTTACGCGCCAGCGCCTTTATTCTAAAGAAGAGAGAGTTGTTTAAATCATTTGCTAAAATTTTACATAAAAAACTGTACATAAGACACAAAAGTAAAATGACAGGCATATTTGATAATAAAAAGTGTATATGTAGGCTTGAATATTATCTAAAAAGTTTTCCTATCTCAGAAGTTCAAACGAAGCTCAAGTTGGTAACAATGATGATGATGAAACATTAAAAAATAGAAAAACTTCTAATGACGTGATTCTCATACACTATTTCAGGTAAATCCATCGAAAGCAGGACAGATATATGAAGAGTGACAAATATATCCAGCACTTATATTTTCTTATAAAAGAAGGGATATAATTTAAAAATTACATAGCAGAGGTGCCAACACCTTAATGTAGTATATCAAATATGATCGCATGGCAAAGTTTCGGGCAAACAGAAAACAGCAATAGAAGCCATCTGCTCCTCGTGAAATTCCGATTGTAGTTAGGAGAATTAACAGTTACCGTTGCTAGGAGTTTAGTGTTAAGACTGCTAATATGTTAGGTCTGTTTAACCGAGAGAGATGAAGGACGCGAAATTTGTCTTCGTGACGACTATATTTGTATATTATGATAGATAATATTGACCACAAACGAGTTTTGAATATTTAAGGGAAGAAAGAACGTAATTATTGAAATTTCCGGTAAATAAATAAATATTTCCTGATATTTGAGGCCTTCAAGGAGGTGTGACGACGTGTAGATTTGTCCTTCAACACTGAAGGTAGGTGAAACCAATTTCCCCGAAAAGATGGTAAATTTTTAACCAAATTACACTCCGTTACGTAGGATAAAACAAAGTTCTTAACCAGCGCTTCCTTTCGGTTGCCAATCCTACGATATGCAACTCTTTGTTTCACTGCAGTGAACCGTCTGGCAGACACTTCCTTAATGGGTTCGAGTCATTATCGCGGATGTGTGAATGGAATGGGATAGAGTTCATGTCCAAGAGTGTGTTCAGTACACTCACTAACCTGAAGCTGGGTGGACAAGTAAACAATAGGTGTGACGGTGTTAAACAAACATACGTTTCTTTCAGAGACAATAGACTAAGAATAGTTCACTCTAAACTTTCTGGTTATAGGAGTTCTTTGCACGAATCGAACCTACTGGAGTCACTATGAAGGGTCATATTTTCTTTTCCCCTTGTAACAAGGCCAGAGATTTGTACAATACTCCGTAATATATCAAGTAGGTTTAATATATAGTGTCCCTAAAATTATACTTTATTCTGTATCTGTCCATCATAAGCACCGCGAAATTTATGTGCAACTCCATAAAATTTTTGAATGAATAAATCGTCTAGGGAACATTGGTGCGTGACCTAATATAAAAGCGTGATATGGTACTGAAACCATTTGAAATTATCCACAGTGTGTACATACTTGTTATAACACACGTATAATTACAATTATAATTTTAACATAAGGCGTCATGTGGTATTTTAACAACAAGTCTCTTAAGGTACCCCAAACCAACTAGGCTTGTGTATTTTTAAATGTCTTTTTAAGTGTTCTGTGTGTCTCCCTGAGGATGGTGAGGCGTTACACCGAAACTGTGGGGAGTTTTATAGAGTTTGTTACATTGTACTTCAATATAGTGTATGAGTTGGTGGCAATAAGTGTGTTGCACTGAAACCATATTTAAAACTTTTATTTTAATTAACATTTAGTGATTATAAAAACATGGTCTATAAAAAGTGCTAAAAATCTTAGTTGTCAAATGCAAAACTGTGAAAAAGATAATCTTTAATCTTACTGACGGTCGCCCATTAAAATTGTTGCACGTAAGGAGAATAGAGGGTTTAATGAGACACTAGAATTGTAATGACTAAATAAGTCTGTTTGAAGCCACTGACACAGAGTGTAAGATTGCCTAGAGGAAAGAGTAAATAAATCAATTGCAACTTGAATCACAAGAGGTGGCCACAATAATGCAGAGTAAGAGTGATGCTGTCTGTTGTAACTTCTGATAAAACGAATGGCATTGCACGAACGTAAGTCCGAACGCAGGTGTATGACGTTGAATGTGGTATGGAGATCTATAGGATAACAGGTCAATGCAACTTAAGGCAGTGCCATTGCTCAGGTAGTTAGTCGTCGGCTTGTCATCTCAGAAGCCAACGTTTAATACCAGGACTCTGTGTGTAGGACTTGTTCTGGTCAAACAAGCATTGGGACTAGTTTCCCTTCGAGTACTTCGGTTTTCCCCTGTCAGTATCGATCCACAAGTGCTTCATACTCATTAGTCTGCCATCGACGCTATATAATATTATGTGGCAGCGTCGTTCAGTAACGAATCAAAGAGATATTCATGTTCTTTTGCCGAAAGCTGGATACTAAGGAACAGAAATTAAACAAGACTGAAACCTCTGTAGAGGAAATTCCTCAAATCGGAAGTACGATTTGCACAAAGAGACCCGAAAACACCTCGAAAGAGAAAGAATAAGTGGAAGTTGCAAATACTGAATTAAAAAAATAAAGCCGTTCCTTTACATGTCAATTAAAAATTTTTATTGATTATATATATAACCTTTATAATACACGAGGTGTATATAGTATTAAAATTCATATATTTTAAATCCTACTTTATTAATTTCATGCCCCTAAATATACAACCTCTGTGGTGCTTCTCTTTCCTCGCGTTTTTTACAACTCGGTCCGGTCCCCAGGCAGATATTTGAATATTCGACGTCATAAATACGAAGCACCGGAACTTGCGATGTCTTTTTGTGTTCGTGTTTCTTGTTTTTGGGCGTCACATATTTCTTTAGGTCAGAGGTCTGTGACAGTAAAGTTTTGACATTTTAGCAACTTACCAGGTCTTGCGTATCCCGTGTGTAGCGTCCCTGCTAATATCAACACGAACCACAGAGCAGACGCACATTTTCTCCTCGTCATAGTTCAAGCCTGTAAGTAACATAAAAAACAGTGTTTTAAGAAATAAAATAGGGAGTGCCCTGTATTTTGGTTCCTTTCTGCAAACTCTATTAAAACTAAGACATAAACATGTACTGTAATTATAAAATCACATAAAAGAAAAACTTAATTAATGTTCATATTCTTTTAGTTCTACTGTGATACGTGTAATCTTAAAATATGTTAATTACTTTCCACACTAGGATAAATATATGACAAAATAAGATTTGTTCCGACTTCGTCATTTTCATTAATTGTAATATGTACAACATAATAATTTAATTAGATTATAAACTCCAGTCAACATGTGGATTGCTTTTTTGATGGGGACCTGTACGGCTTTTACCTGTAATCGAGGTATGTTAGTAGTTTCTTTAGTAGAAGCAGAGGTAGCAGTTGTGTTATTTTTTCTTCGTTGGAAGATAATAGGCTAATGTTGCTTACTCCATACGACTGTCCTCTCTTTGAAGAAAAATAAACGATAGGTTTAAGGGTTTTTACGTCAGTTCATCCTTCCGAATTAAACGGGGGAATTTACTTGAAATGTCAAGTAATAATATGCCTTGGAACTGTACCACCACTCTGAGTTTAAAAAATATAATCGCAAATTTAATTTCAAAAATATTACACACTGTAGTAACAAAGTGAAGATTACAAACACAGTGTAGGTAATACCAAATGAGTAAATTCATTTTAAATAAATAGACCAACTAATGCACTATTTGACCACTTTAATGTAGTGTCTTTCAGTGGTCAAATAGTGCATTAGTTGGTCTATTTGTTTAATTTGATTCATAGAAATGCGCGGTGATATTAGAGTAAATTCATGTTATCTACAAATAATTTTTCTCCTTCATGTTTTATTTTCGCGTAATGTAGTCGTCACTGAGACAAAACCTTTTGTTCTGATGTTAATGAAGATCGTAGTTTTGAAGGTGGGTTTATTCGAGAGTGGCTTAAAATTCAATAATGAAGCATTATTACAAATCTTAATATATGTAATTAATTTTGAGAGCAAGTGTCCATTTTTTTAAATTTCAGGCACTGAATTTCATCTTTAGGTTCGAACACAAAATTGCGAAAAGCGACTATTGGCTTCAACACATCTCTTTGTCTGTCTGTCTGTCTGTCTGTCCGTCCGCGTGGAACAACTCGACTCCCACTGGACGGATTTTCATGAAAATTAATATTGAGTATTTTTCGAAAATCTGTCGAGAAAATTCAGCTTTCATTAAAATCTGACAAGAATAACAAGTATTTAAAAGAAGATGTTTTTACATTTACTATAGTATAGCGCTGAATTCTGGAAATAAATATTATTAATTAAACGAGGATCAGTAAAAACAAAGATCAAATTTCAAGTATGACCTTTCTTACACACCTTATGTTCCGGTATGTGAAAGTGTGTGCATTAAATATTTAAGAGCGAAGTAATTCGATGAAATATTCAAAATTTATTTTTAGTGAGCCTAAGCTTGAAGCGTAATTAGTTGCGAAAATAAGCAGCCGGAATCCAGTCAGAAATATAAGAGAAAAAGCATGAGAATAAAAGAAGACACTGAGAGCAGGAAATGTATAAAAATCTTAAGGTAGCAAAGACATAGTCCCATAAAGAATGGGGCCCCTTGTGTTTCCAAAACAACTGACTCACTTGACAGCCAACAGGTAGCGTATAATGCGGAAAACAAATGTTAGATATTTAGAGGGAATTCATGAAGAGCCGGAAGGAAACCGCAGCTAGTAACAACTGTAAAGCCAAGGAATGAGGAAACTATGAAAATTAAACACAGTGACAAGAACACAAAGGATGGAAATGCCGTATCATGCAGTTGTATAAATAACAAATGGAATGCATGGCCAGCATCACATCACTAAAAACTTCCAAAAAAAAAATTAGCAGTTTACACAAGGCCAATGTTGTTTACTGTGTGCACACGCTACATGGAAGCTGAAATAAACAGCCCACGTATACTGTATATCATTCAGCATTCATCTTCCATAACATTTATATTCTCCCTTTCAGTAAAGAAGATTGCTTTATGGGTGATATAATCTTGCTTCAAAAAAAAATTTTTCACTTTGAAATTGAGTTGTACCCCACCTTACATGATAAATTATCGTGAAATAACTATGGCATGTTTGGAAGCCCAGATTTCATGCTAATTTTGCCCGCCTTTAATATTGGGATAAATACAATATAATGAGAATGATGTACAGTCTGTGTGTTTGTGATTCTGATTGTTGGGATTAATAAGTTCTGCCAGTCGATTAATCCTTTAGTATTCTACTAATTTTCGCCGATCAAATAATTAAGAAGCTTAAAATTACGCACTCAATTTTCGAAGCCTCTATCGTAGGGATTGTCTGTTCCTGCTACGCTCATGATAGACGTATGCAGCGGGGGGAGGGCGAAATGGTGCGGTCGCTCCGGGCGGCAGAGCCAATGGGCGGAAAAATTGGCGGCAAAATGAATAGTTTGAATGAGAAAATTTAAGTCCTGCGCTCAATAAATTTTAATCTACCGATCCAAATACAAGTAAATTTTGTAATCATTGTAATTTTTAAAAGACCTGAAACCATTTTAAGAGGGGTCATTGTGATTATTCGCCCCGGGCGCCAAAAAACCTAGCTACGCCACTGAACGTGTTTACGTTTCGTGTTGATCTCAGTTATGAATTTGAAAATCCCTCGACTACTTATTAATCTTCAAACAGCAAATAGCTAATGAATTATAAAAAAGATTATTTGTGTCCAATAACTCATGAGGCTAATACAGACCTAACGCTTCTGACTGATCTCCTTGAAGTAGCCTTTCCAAATCTGGGCCGAGATTCTCTCTCTTTAAAAGTACGCTACGATACAGACCTTCAAATAAGCCACGATCGCTTGCCTTTCATTATTTCCAGTTCACCATACGTAACCAGCTTTTCTCTCTTTTGATGCTAAATAACCTCCTGCGCTCTCGTTAGGTCTACACAGTCAGCGTACTAATGGCCAGCATTATCATCCATATTATCAAAATCATCATCACGAGGACACAATTCGTCCTGCGTAAAGTAGATCTGAGAACCAAAAACAGGCAAATGTGTCGTTAATATCCAAGTCTGAACAGTTGAGATAGTGGTCTTATGGGATTTTACACAGCTCAGATTAGTAGTTGGTTATCGACGTTTCGGGACAACCTATAGGTCCCACCTTCAAGGGTCAAGCAGTCCAAGGTGGAACTGATTGATTGTCTCGCAATTTTAGTAACCAACTACCAATTTACGCTGCATAAAATCCCAGAAGTTGGCAGAACTTATTGACACCGCAGAGGAACCCTGAAATATATTTACAGCTATTCGCATTTTAGTGGAAATTTTATCTGAAAAAAAGCAGATTTTAAACGAGTTTGTAAGCCACAAGCTATAAACTTATGTATACGTATATTATACATGTAGATGTTCTCCTTACATTCACTGCAAGACAAGCTGGCAATTACCGACTGCTCCAGGCTACAACTGCGTGTTTGGAATAACTTGCTCTAAATGAGGATATGGTCACGTTGCTGTTTGTGCACGCTCTAGGATTGAAATCGTATTTATCTCTTTAATTATTTATGTTTCGGTAATGACACTGACAAATCATTTAGAGGGTATGTCGTCGAACGGTAGGATGATCAGTAAATAAGGAACTGTACAGGATGAAGAAGGAAGAAGTAGCTTTTGGAATTTTACTGTAGAATTTTTCTGGAGGGACTGAGGAAGGACACAAAAGATCACAGTCAAGTTAGCCCCGACATCCCTTATACGAATACACACGACCCATTCAACTGTGGAGCTCCTTTTAAAATGTAGTTCAAAATGGACATGTGTGGAATGCATTATAAACCTAAAGGGAACTGGAAATATTGACACTCCTGAAAAGACTCAGGTGGGCAGAGCGTGATCCAAATAATTCCGACCACAGCAATATTCAAATAATAATAATAAATAATAATAATAATACTTTTTTACTCGTGTTTACCTTCTCAAACGTAATGCACAGAAATATCTAACCAAAGAATACAAACAAATAAAACCATAAATGCGGGATTGGAGTTTCTCACAGCGGTGCTGCTGAAGACTCAATTCTTCTGCGATGTGACGCCATGTCTATTGGTAAATGGTGAACGACGTTTCAAAGGATCGTACTGCCTTCGACAGTCAGTAACTATTTACTAGTCAAACGACCTAATAATCCAGAATTCTTAAGTTTGTTAAACTAGGCGTACTCACTGAAATGCAATAACTGGGATCCGTGAGAAATTCATGTTGGCCTACTATTTTTACTTAGTATGAATGTACAAAGGCCTTTGAAAATCGAAAGGGTGTTCACTCCAGTGTTTGTTTGATTCTGACCAGAAAAATCTTAAAAAATTAAAATTTAGGAAATTATGCCCATGTTAATTATATTTTTAAAATTTTCTTATATCTAAGTCAAAATTAATATTTAATAACTAAAATATTTTAACTTCGTATAATTCTTGCTGCAATCTATAGCCCACGTCCTCTTGCAAAGAGACTCAACCGACACACCAACAAAAATATCCACTCTTGCATCAAGTGAATGATTTAGAAATGCGTGACGATTCAATACAAAATTTTTTGATTTGAAAACAGAAGGAAATTGTTTACGTAATCAAAGAAGTGTAGGACTTAAAGACGTTTGATAAGAAGATCTGAGGTTCTCTCAGCGGTGACTGTGATGGTTGCCGCTTTCTGCCACATGACGCCAAGTAACAGTTACAAGGCGTCACATCCCATACAGTAGTAATTATCCTGCTAAGAGGTGTTTCAATAGCGAATTTCAGTGAAAGAAGTAAAAACTTCTTCATATCAATCCATCAGATCTACCAGATATGTTATTGTTTAAGTAAATGTAAACTATGTCCAATACTACATTACATTGAATAGAAACCTTGTAGTCGATATTTACCCAGTAGAATGACTAGACTTTGACTATATTCCCGAGACTCAGCTATTCTTCTCGCCATCACGACCAGATCGGCCATGAGGCCTACAAGATCTTCTATCTAATAAATATAGGGGAATACTTCTGTTACGGTAAAGCGGCTAGAGTGTTTTAGGTGACCACTTTTCTCTTTCTAGATTAAGATTAGGGTTAAGACCACGGAGTTCTGTCTCCATTCCACTGAACGCCTTCATAAGGCAGTGTTATGTAGAGCGCCAGCTTTACCTTTCACATTTACGAATTTCCTGGTGGTACATTTACACTGAAAACTCAAAAAGAATATCTGATAGGTAAAAGTATGTACATTTCAAAGCCACTAACGATTAATGCCATGTGCCAAAGAGTAAGAGGTACCATATCTCTGTCAGTGAATATCATACGAGCTGAATCTATGAATCATAAGCCGACTCGTGTAAAAGCATACATAAATTGATATGCCTAAATTTATGTTAGCCTGCCTATTTATGGAGAAGTTTTTTAAAAAATTAATACAAATCAATATAAGGGTGAGAAAACTGCATAGATGCAGTAAACATACAAATTCTTGGCGTCTTTGTTGGCCTAGTCAGATTGGCAACAGGGCAGGTACCCTTCGCTATCAAAGACTTCATCCTGACGTAGCCAGAGGCAAAGAAGGCGCACCCATGAGAAACGGCGTGCTCTGTGGAAGCTATGCAGGTAGAGGAAGTTAGAAATAATCCATGGTTAGGTGAGCTTCAGACTTTGTAACAAATATTTATGTTGCTATTGTTTTGTTTTTCTTCTTCCTAGAAGTTTTCTGTGCACATTCTTCTTGCATTATGTTGTGGGTTTAAATTATGCAAGAACAAGTAGCTGTACTTGCACGAAAACATCGTTTAAGAACATGGACACTGTGTTCACTACAGGCTGCAGTTCAAAGTGATATTTCTCATTCTTACATGTTGAATAAAGTGACATACGCCTAGGTGTTATGGAGGCTTATCTAACTGCAAGTAGCAGAGTCCTTCTTTACAAAGTGCTAAAGAATTCACATTCCACTTCCTCATTGAAACAATATTTATTGCCATGTTTACAAGAAACAGACAGTGATTCATATTCGTTGTCAGAAGAATACAAATCACAGAAGAATATCCGACTTTATTAATATCAATTTTAATATTATGCTCCCATCTATGCCTAGGCTTTCCAGGTGTTGCATTCACTTCAATTTGTTCCAACTAGAATGGTACATGCACTTCTCTTCTGTCCCATGCATGCTTCATGTGCAACCCATCGCATCGTCGTTTACTTCAAAATCCAAATAGGCCTTCTACCCACTGACGAGAGCAAATATGGAGACCTTTGCTGTGCAATTTTCTGCAGTCTCACCTTGCTCTCTCCCTTAGGTTCACATGTTCTCTTTAGCGCTTTTTCCAATATCTTAAATGGTAAATAATTTAAATGTTCAAAGAACTATGAATTGAAATCGTGATCGTTATTAGCCATATTAAGGGCTTTTTCTCCAAATATTAATGAGTAGAAATTAATTTAAAATTGTTTAAAAGAAAACTATGGAATTGAAATCGTGATACGTTATTAGCCATATTAAAGGCTTTTATTTACTCCGAAGCACACAGAAACAGTTGCGATTTACGAATGGTAAAGCTCAATCCAAATTTATAATTCTGTATATTTTGTATGCGAAACGTTCCTGTCACATGGAACACACAGAAAATACGTTTTCCCTAAAAAGCCATTTTGAAATATTTCATTGTGCAAGTAATTTTAAAAATTGATTATAAAATGTGCTATTTAAAAGCGAGGAGTTTCCATACTTCTCTTACCCAGGACACGAATAAAGTACAATGAAATTTTCTGGAAATATTACAATAAATAATATCAAGTCTATCAATAATATACAGAATACAGTGGTCTGGGATGTTACAAAACGTAGAATTGTATAAGTTTACAAACCCTCGGTGGTTCCTGCTCTCTCCATCTTTAGCGTTAAGGATTGAGGAAGACGGTTTCTCGAGAGATTTAGTAAATTTACACCAGACTACACGGCCTTATTTCACTGAAGACATTATTCTACATATTCACCGCCGTGAGAACCTCAAATTCCACACTAATGATATATATAAATACATTAACTACGACCTACTGTACCAGATCAACTGATCACTGCCTGCCAAAATGGTTATTGCCTTTAGGAAGTGACTTCGTCAAATACAGTCACGATTTATCACAAGTGAAAGGACGAGCACTGTGTCAGAATAAGATGGAATTTGCAGGAAATTATTAGGGCAGCCGCAGGCTTGCCATTTCTCTGCCACCATTACTACGGCATAGCTTAAACCTATGATTTGATCAGTGCATTAACACCACAGACCCACTCAATTCTGCTTTCCACCAGTCCGCATGACCATAGCTCAGGGTGGAAAAAGTATAATCTGCCAGAAGTGATGAAATTTGTAAGATGTATCAGATTTAATAATATACCGCACGGGGTACAGGAACGTATGTGTGTCAACACAAAAATGATGAATTGCATTAGTTCAACTCATGCCTGATCAATCTTTTATGTGGTGCGAGGAACTTCCGCGAAGTTTGACCTGCATGTAGGCAATATTGAATTCAATAAACAGCATGAAGGATGAATAATTTACATGTATAATTTTATGTGTGTTTTTTTGTACAGCGTGCAATAAAAATGTACTGATAATAATAGGAAAACTGTATTTAAAAATGCAGTGTACAATATAGGGCCGAGTGCCGCTATTTTTAACTAATTTTCACAAAATGATACTGGTTGTGCGGCCTGGTTCAACTCAGATCCATATTTGGTAAACTTCATTTTGACATTTCCTTTGATTTGAGGAAATTCAAGCTTGCAGTGATTATATCGAATATGCAGAGAATCACGGGACATCCAATTCTAAATGACGAATTTATTATATTCGAAAAAGCCTCTACAAATTTCAAATGGAGAAATATATACATATGTATAAACCATCAAGATATATGTTTTTGGGTTCGGTGCAAATTTTCCTTCAGGTTTTCCCACTGAGACATTTTAAGCATTACCCTTGTCCCGCATACTTGCCACATGTCCCGCCCATTTCATCTTCATTGGCTTGATCACCTAAAAATAATTGGTGAGTTTCTCAAATATAATAACTTCATGTAAATGAACAAACCAAGTATTATTTCAAATTGCTCAAACAAGCTAAAGTATTTTTAAGAAAGAAGGGTGTGGAGTAAGGTGGTACCTGGTCCAGCTTTCAAACGTTATTGCTCTGTGAATATTTTTATTTTTGATTAAGGATTTAAAATGTTTCTAAAAGGTATTTTAAAAATCATTATTCTAATAATGTTGTCGTGACACGTTCCACTATCATTCACATACATATACGAATAGACTATGTAGATGTAATTTTTCAGAGGACCTGTAGAAATGGCGAACATTCTGTGTTTTATAAAACGTATGTCTGAATACAGTTTAACATAACCTCATTCCTAGATTTATTTACGAATTAAAATAAATATTTTAATTTCTTCTTCTTCTTTCATGGCTTGACAGCCCCTAGGGGGCCAGGGCCTCCTAATTGTCGAGGCTGCATGATCACACAAAGACACACCACAATCGGTAGGATTCCTCTGGACGAGTGATCGGCCCGACGCGGAGACCTTTACCTGACAACACACAACACTCGCAAGAGACGGACATCCATGCCCCTGCGGGATTCGAACCCACAATCCCAGCAAGCGAGCGGCCGCAGACCCACGCTTTAGAACGCGCGGCCACTGGGATCGGCAAATGTTTTAATTTGAAGTCATTAATCATAAACTGCCTTTTCATCATGAAACATAATACTTTATTCCATGGTAATATCCGGTTTTAGTTCTCACGTAACTTGTGTTGTGCAAGGTAATGTAGCAAGCGCACTCAAGATAGCGTGCTGTTCGCACTCTAATGTCCTTAGCATCACAATGCAGTTAGACAACAGCTGGAGGTTCTAAATGTGGACGTACTATAAACAAGGTAACAAGAGTGAGACTGTGCGTTATACTTAACAGAAGACATGCCACGTATTTTATTCAGACAAATGGTCATTACTACACTGCAAATGAATTGAAATCGTAATCTGAATTTGTAGATGCAATTGCTTATTCTGCCGATCCCGGTGGACGTGTGGTCTAAGGCGTAGGTCTACGGCCCCTCGATTGCTGGGATTGCGGGTTCGAATCCTGCTGGGGGCATGGATGTCTGTCTGTTGTGGGTGTTGTGTGTTGTCAGGTAGAGAGAAGTCTCTGCGATCACTCGTCCAGAGGAGTCTTACCGAGTGTGTGTGTGTCACTGAGTATGATCAGGTGCAACAATAACCCTCTACACCTACAATTATTAGGTAGAAGGGGTCAAACTAAGATAGAAAAATAACAATTGCTATTCTTAGGAAAAAGAGGCAGGCATAAATGAGGCGAGGCTCTGCTTTATTGTTGCTAATATTATTTATGTAATATTTTGTCTTTGTACATGGTGTTTACTTAATAATTTAGTTTATTGTCCTTAAGAATTTTGGTGTCTTGTACCAGCAAGTTAAACACAAGTTGGCAATAATGAAATAGGCTTTGTGGTTTATTTTGTGACGCTGTCAGTAAGTCAATCTCTATACTTAGAGCGTTCAATAGAAGCACGATTGATGAATGTCAAAGGATTTAGCAGGAAGCAGTCGTGGTCAAATCGAGCCACTTTCCCGAAAATTGCAGGGAGGGACTGAGGAAGACCACAAAATAGCTCAGCCAGGGTAAACATGATCAGGCCGACATTCGAACCATGCTTCTCACTAATTAAAATATATAGCCTTACAGCTACAAACAGTGGCGTGGCCAATTGTTTAGCGCCCGGGGCTAGTAATAAAAATGGCCGCACTTGACAGAAATTATGAACTTAAAAAATATAAAAATCATTTATTCTTTAAGCGAAGAAGATAATTTTTGTATTTAAGGTAATTTTGCCACCCATTGGAATCCAACCCCCCCCCCCCCCCAAGCTACATTCCGGCTACACTAACCAGTTCTGTAAAGCTTAATGAATTAACAGGAATAAAACGAGAGGAGTGGTGCTGTAAATTGTATTCGGGAAGTACATGATTAAAATCTTGAACGGGACAATGTCTATAAAAGCGAGATTTCTCGTGATTTTCATCAGTCACTCAGGCGAACACCGAGAAAACCTCTATCAGGTCAAGACCATTGCCTTTCACACTCTTTCAAATTAACCATAAATCAGTCACCTAATCTTTAGACATTGCACTTTCTGAGGGGATCATTGTCTACATATTTCACCCCTCAGAAGCATGTTACTTGTCCCTACTACTCCTGCTGGTGCACTAGATTCTCTTCAGGTAATAACATTACAGTCCGAGCTAATTTTAGGCCTGAAGTCCTAATGCAGTGGGGTAGGCAAATTGTTCACTTCGTAACTTCCATATTTTTGGTCACTTCATAACTGCCTTATGCAGCTACTAAAATTACATTCCTTAAAAATTAATTTAAAAATACAACACGCTTTCTAAGAATTAAAATTAATTATATTCGCAAATTGTTCTGAAAAGTGGTGCTATCTTTGTATTTGTGAATATTTCCAACTCTGTGTGGAACACTCAAGCATAACATTTACAAGCAGTAGAAAAACGCGGAACGACAGATTACAAAGCGAATCTTCTTGCTGCACGGTGGTTTAGAAACGTTCAGGTGTGAGCATTCTCTTTCTGTTTTGAAATTAATCGACCTATAAGAAAACTGAAATCATGAGTAAGAATTAAGCTATTTAATGCTTCACGCTCTCTTCAGCTACAAACCACCTGCATCCACAATGAAAGTGATTTCCAAGTCCCGTTTGAACCTGTGTGGACTAAAGAAGCCGCATATTGTAAACACTGTCTGTCATAAGGTCTATTGTAAGTAAGCATTTCATCAGTATCATGGTAAGCCTTCGTACCTTCCGTGGAAAAATAATAATTATTTCTTTGCGAAATAACCATAACTTATTTTACGGGCCATGAATAAGAACTGCATCTAATTCGCCGCTAGCAGATTCCGAAGATTCAACAGCGCGAACACCGGCCATGCCGAAGCTCAAGTGCTTCATTCACCGCGTTCAATCCCAGGGCAGTGCACTTTCCATTTTATACGGAGGAAGTAATACTCGAAAAGGTTTCTTTAAAACAACCAACAAACGCACTAGATAAAATACATATATAATATATGTTAAAGACCCCTACATATATCTCGACAAAAAGTTTTCATCCTCAGGGTTTTCATCACAAAGGAACACTAGAACATCACATCAATTTACACGTTCAAAAAATCACACATTAAAAGAACAAAACATAAAAAGCCATAATATATGTTTATGGCTTTTATATACTTGTTGTTGAATCATATGTAGGGGTCTGTAATACACCTGACATACGTATTTTATCTAGTGTATTTGCTCGTTGTTATAAAGAATGTGACAAGATGCACGGTATATATACATTATAAAGTTGGAAACGTTTTGTTTCCGAGTACTTCGGTTTTCCTCTGAAAAATATTATTCCACCACTTCTCCTTCTTCATATTCATTCATCTACTGTTGGCACTATACATCAGGCTGTATGCTGACAGCATAGCTAAGTGAACAACACAAAAATTATCAATACCAAAACCAACAATTTAATTCCATACGAATTCCATCCAATTGCCAGGCTTCAAGCTGTATTTCTTAGACCCAAAACAACATCAAATATTGTATCATATTTTTATTATTTCAAAGACACAAGGGGGTGAATTCTATTAAAATACTTCCTAGATCCATCTAAATGTGAATCTCCCATGACTTCAGTTTTTCAAATGGCGTATTTCAAATATGTTCTCCACCAAATTTATATACGCATTTCTTACCTCCCTCTCAGATCTGCACGTGTAGCCAATCATAACTGCGAAGGCTAACTACCTCAACGATATTAGGTTACTTGCAAACGCAATAAAATTTCCATGTACAATATTCTTAGTCACACAATAACATCTTATCGCTTGTAATCAAGTATTTTTCTGGGCATTTAGTTTATAAAACCACACATTTTTTAACCTTCATTCAAAAGAGCACAGCGAAGTTTGTAAGCATAAAAACTCTTACACTTAAATTTTCTATATTCGAACTTCTAGCATTTTGAAGAGCCAATAGAGACGTGAAAAATTCCTTAACTTTGTATTAGTTGTTCGAGCATACTCGTGTATCATCCTTCTAATATTTTAAAAATTATTTACTTACATTTTTGAGGTTATTTTATGTTAGAATTTAAAAAGACTCCTAAATTAAATAAGTGGACTGCATTGGTACTTTATTTTCGTGACATGATTTTTTATACGTGTATTTATTTCTGTAGTATTTCCTTATTGCAAATCACAAGCCACAAACTACCTAGAGCTGTCTTTGTGGTTGGTGATTGTTTACTTCTAGGTTACGACGCCATTTATAAATTTGTGCTTGGAATTCGATGCAACGTTCTCCCTCCATCTTCAGCCTAGAAGAAAATTTGTATCTGTGTAAAAATCTACAAAGTTTCTTATCCCCCCAAAAAAAGAAGTATTCTTAGACACCGCATTTATAAACTTAAGACTCATACCGTTGTTTTCCGTGGAATATGCATCATGGCTATAGCAGTATCCCAGAAATACTGAGGCGGATTTATCTGGCCTTATGTTTCAATGGGTGTGTCGCCAACTCTCCAGGTGTGCGAGTTCCAGGTGGGTTAAGTGGACATGAAAAATTATTTCATGTTTCCTCTTACATTTCTTAATATTCTTTGGCTAGTTATGCTACTTCTGATATGACTGTAAAATGAATCTATCTTAAGATATATATAACCATGTTTAAGTTGCTTGTTTAGATGCAGTATAACTTAGTAATCACAGTATTACAGTTTGTCTGGTGGGGTTAAGATGACGATGCTAGTGACGAAGGAACATGTAAAAAGTACTGAGTTGAAGATGACAGCAAATAAAGTAGAGAATAAAGTGATAAAAAGAGATGATTGACGTGGAAATTAAGCAGGAAGTAGAAGTGACGACAAGTGAGTTGAAGTAGGAATAGGCAAGGTGGATGCACCGCATGGTCGGGGGCAATGGCAGATGAAGTGTTTGAAGTACAAGTCTCATTCCATAAGTAATGCAAATATCTGATTGATGGTTTTCGCTCTAGGTGCAAAGACGTGTGTGTATAAGTAATGATGGTTGTAGTAATAAGGTTATGGTCTGCTTGGATGTGATGTTTTTAACCTTCTGGAATGTAAGTTACATCCTAGAAGACTACCAGCTTGATACTTGTTGACGTGACGGTATCAAAGCACATGATTGGGTTGTAGATTTGAATGATACACTTATCTTTATCTCAGAGGACTTAGGTATTCATTAACACATCCTTAAGAACCTAGAAACTCATGCACGTACTAGCTTTGAATTCCTGTTATGACTCTAAGAACTTCGTCCTTCGAGCTACAGCAGTATTTGGGCTACGCATGTGATAGTTTCCGTTTAGAAACTCACGAGTGTATATAGAGCAAAGTTATGTTTACGAAATTGTAAAAAGCAATCCCATTACAAGCCTGGACAGGCCCTTAGGGTTCCAGGAGGTTGAGGCTCCCAGATTTCTAGACAATCGGCTCATAAAGGTGGTAAGGTTGTCAGCCCTACGCACCAGCCTCCTTTACCCCCAGGAAATATTCCTGGTACTCATTTCTGTTAGAGGCTTAGTCGACCCCAAGGCCATAGTGCGACCGAAAGGTTTATGTCAATGAAAAATTCCAGTGACGCCATCGGGAATCGAACCCGCGACCTTCCGTCTTGTAGAGCAGTGCCTCAACCATCTGCGCCACCGCGTGCCCCCTTACGAAGTAGTATATACAATATTACTGCTGCGTAATATTTTACATTTTATTTTTCTAAACATCTAGTGCAACAGATTGAAATTGAAGTTTCTCACATTAGTGCTGCTGAAGGGTCAAGTGCTCTGGAATGTCACGCCTTTCGACCGGTCACTGGTTACTGAAGTTTCGATTGATAGTTCTACCTTTTCGTGGACTGCCTGACCATAAAAAATAAAGCTGTATTATTCTTCGAAACGGCGGTAACTATTTAACGAAGGACATGACGTGAAACCCCTGAAAACTTAAATATTCTTCTTGTTCACCATTCTGACATGTATGTTTCCCAGTAAGTTTAAAGAAAGTATTTATTGAAATCAGCTCCAAAGTCAGCATTCATAGCCACAAAAGGTGGGGTTTCTCCCTTTAAAGTAATTCTTCTTTGTTAGGTTTGTAAAAGTCATATAGTTATGAGATAAATAAGTACCAAACGCCATGGAGCACAGTCCTTAATGAGAGACTAATAATCAGTCAACAAGCCAAACAATTCCACTAATTTTGCGGACACAAAAAGTTCACAACTGCCTGCAAACTGTCTCTATCTGCAACAGAATGAGTCCAGTCTACACACGCCAGCTCTATTCATTTTACGTCCAATTTAACGTTAGAGTCCCGTATATGCTAACATTTACAAGCTGTCACTCATACAGAATCATGTGGTTTGAACAGAAAACTTTTTGACTCCTATTCGGGAAGGTCCAGTTAAAATTTCGGCTGAACTCTGGAGATCCATACTCAAGTTCGTGTGGTGTCCTTTCAATCCCTCCAGACATATGTCAGTATAATACATTGAAATAAGCCACGGCCGTTTTCTTCTCAGTTTTTCAATTTCACCAAATCTGATCATCCATTCCCAACATTCTATTCTTAACAAAAACTGTAAGTGGCACAGTTTCGTTAGCACCTAACAATCCTCCATCCATCCAGCCATCCATCCACCCATAATCTTCTCGTCAAGTATTCCATTCAAATTCTCTACGTATTTTCATTGCCTTCATGTGTACTATATGCCACATATCTGTCTTTATGACTTTAACTATATCTAGGGACGAGTACATGTAATGTAAGTCCCAATTATGTAATTTTCTCCAGCCTCCCCCTACCTCCCCTCCTCACATACAAATCTTCTCCTCAACATCCCGTTGCCAAACACTAAGAATATTCAAACATAAACCGAACCGGTAGTGGTATATACAACCAGCGTGTTCTCACATCCACAGTGTTGTATCACACTCTGCAAGCATCAATGTTCCCCTGTCACATTCCTCTCGTCTAACGTATCGTGCTGTGACCACCAAGAGTTCACGGCCACTCTTCGCGTTCTACTTTAACAAGCGGGATGAATAAAAAACACGAAGGAAGCCAGAACTCATAGATCTGAACGACTAGAAATAAAATTCTTCCTCACTGGTAGCTTTGTTATTATAAAGGCATATTTAGTGCCTGAAAAAACTATTTGTTTGCTGAAGGTTATGACGCAATTTTGTCGTCACGATTATTACCCCACTCTCTGCACAGACCCCACTTGTCAAGTTTCTTTTTAACCATCGGGCTCCTGGTATTTTTTTCTCTGTTATTTTTTGCTTATGGTATATATGATAGGACGAAGTATATTGTAGGTATTTTCAAACTCCGTGCGCTTTGTACTGAGTACAGGGATGTAATGTAAATACAGAGGCACAGTCGTGAACATTGCGCGTTGCGAAGTGTAAACTTGTGTATCAGTCCTTCATGCAATGCATATATGATAAAAAGGCAGACTCGATTTGGCAGCTGGTTTATGATAACGTTACTGCGTTTCATAAACAACTAAAATCCCATAAATATATACTACAAAAATTTCGTCATAAATATAAGTTTATTTATTATTATTGCTAACAAATACGGCAAACATTAAATCACACAGTAAAATATTGAGTCCCAAAACATGCACATATACAGTACGAGTATAAAGAGCGTTATTTATTGGTAATAACATCATCCGTAATACACACGTAACGTAGAAGCTGTCGTATGACTTTACAATCATTATAATTGTTTCATTCACCAACACTGCCATCTGCCTACGACGTCTAAAGTATTAGTTCTCTTCTTAGTTAAATGGAGAAATTGTGGTAAATTGTAAAGTTGTCAAAGAGGGACAGCTGGAAATAAACCTGGCTAAAGACTTTGCAGGAAGTCGTGAGCATTCTTCGTGTCCGTCGATTTCGTTCTGTCTGGCCCACAAAGAGCGACAAGGCTATGACGACGGATCTTGTCTAAAGTGAGCCGGAACACCATAGGAACATCACTGTGAAAGATCTGTGGTTGTCAGAAGAAAACACGAACTATTACGTAATCCTGCCTGGTAATCAGTGTAGTAACGTGAAAGCTGAAGTCTTTGCCAGGAAAATGTGAAGTGTGTTGCCGTTCATTATTCTTACTGGAATAAAAGCTAATTCGAGACAAAACCTAAACTTCGTGTTTTAAAAGGTACGAAGTTTATTTTATCTCAAAATAATTTGTGATCAGAATTAAATAAATTAAAATAGGTAACATAACAATGGGATTATTTTAGTAAGTGATGCTGTTTTTAGAACATAATTTTGAAAAGTTTTTTTTTGAAAATAAGATTTATTTGGTGATATATGTTTATGTAGGTTAATAACGTGTTACAATTTCGGTCATATTTAGAATAACATATAAATAAACTAATTCCATAGAGCGGAGCCCTTCTTGAGAAGCTAGTAGCCGTAATCAAGAGATATCCCGCGTTGTATTAAACCCGGAGGTTTTTCTCCTGTGTTTAAACAAGCACGCCATATGTCCTTGCTTTGAGTCATATAATTTCAGTCAACGTAAACCCGCCCCAATCCCATTTCTTGAATATTCATAAAGTATTTACCCTTCACCAATTATCTGGGAACACAGAAGAAAAATATAAGGAAATTTCGAAAAATATTAGGCCGAATATTTCCACATTGTAGATTGAATGACACGACTAAAAGGTACGTGAAGTTATATAGTAAAACATTACAACAGTAAGTTTAAGATTTTAATAAAGAAGAAAATTTTCATTCAGCCTTTTAGAAGAAAATATTTTTTATAAATTTCTAGGAAGTACAAGGGAGGATCTTAGAACACTAAAGAGAAAAAGGAGCCGAACCGAATACTAAAACAGATAACCGAAATATAAGTCCGGGAACTGAAAAGGATCTACAGAATAAGATTAAGACCATGCGTACCGCTTGTTGCAAAATTACGAGCCTCTACATCTTGCCATAAGAGTGTATTTTGTATTACATGTAATTCTCAGAATAAACGACTATTAACTAAGCAGTATCAAAAGGTCGATCTTTGTAATGTTGAGGCAGTTTGTTTTCATTTAGGTAGAAAATGGATTTCGAAATATTACTTAGATAGACGCAGACTTCCAAGATAAAATGAGTCCAGAATTTTGATACAAATTATGATGCTGACCACGTGCAATTCTCTGTAGAGTTATTAACAGGCCCACAAATTTCACATAAGCTATATAAATATTTCTTCCATGCGGAAGGAGAGCAAGATGGTATGTGAATAAGCGAGTGCACATGAAAAACAACAAATAGGTAGTACCCGGATACTTTGATATTTATCACAAAGTCCACTGGCATCCCGAAGAATTCCGTTAGAATATTTATGCTCTTTTGTTTTGTTTTTCTGAGCATGCAGTACGTGTGCAGAGCAAGACAGGCATTGCAACTGGGGATTTGCTCTCTCCTCCCAGTAAGTCATTTATTTATAAATAGCTTTAAGTTTCTTAGGAATATATCTCAGCCATTGAGAAATAAGGTAAAACTTCATCTACAACATGCCATGCCAAAATTTCTTTTCTGTATTAATTCCGTCCATTGAATACACGTTTTTTATGTATCTTAGAAAGTTTTCTCACTGTTACCACCTTAACGTTGAAATATTTGTTCTTTTCACGCAACAACACAGCGAGTGCCCAACGGCATCTTCACCTTAGCTACTCCGTATTGTACGAATATTTCTATGCAAAATTACGTGGCTGAGTGGCTAATGCCTGAACAGAAGACCAAACTCCCTTGGTTGCTATAATCAGAATGCGAGACAAGTAGCTAAGTCAGTATAATGACTACACTACTGGGAGGAGGACTGGAGTTTGAATGCAGGAAGACGAAGCTATTTTTTCTCCGAGAAGTCAAGATCATATCAGGGGCTCAACTACCTCCCTCTCCGACGGCACCGCTGAAATATTCCAAAGTAAATTGTGGCAAGTAAACTCACCGTTATCTGGTACAGGCAAAACCTTCCTTACGCACTCAGTCACGTATGTTAGTGGAGGTGTAGCTCCACTCTCCAATCACGACTCGGCCGCTTAACACCAGAGACAAAGCCTCCGGTAACCCACTGAATATGAGACGGGGAGAAATCCAGGGCCGATGTGGAGGACTGGGAGAAGAGAAAATTTTTCCCTTAACAGGAATCGAAACGCTTTCCTTAGTCACGTAGTTTGTAACGTAGTCGCTGCACAGAATATGCTATACGTGTGCTGTCATCTTGTGCCGAGGTGAATAATGCGTAGTTATGCTATACTGATACAGAAGTCTTCATGGTATGCTGCTTAACTAGGCACAGATATGACTCTGTCAAGAATAACTTTGAGACTCAACAAACTGTCATAGACATGTCAGCGTATGAAGACTATTGACAAGAAAGCAATGCAAACACATAGCATGCCAATATTGCTGTACTGCAAATGATATGCCCTGTCAATACTTGAAACCTTCTCCAGGGAAAAGGTGACAGATGTGAAGCTGACCATTCACCTCTATTTAGTATCGGGGTTCAGAGAGCTTAGATCCTCAAAGTTATGCACCTCTATAGGTACAATGTCATGGAATATACTAAGCACAGAAATCGCGTTACAATGAACAGATTTGTCTTAGTGTAATCCCATTAACGAAGGGGTTCAACAGGCGATGATGCTCAAAGCATAAACAAACACAGACAGTGAATTAGCCTGGGTTCAATTCAAGTTCTTCCGAGCTTTTTCCCTAGGAAGTTATAATGTTTTGCAATCCAGCTTTCAATATTAATTTTTCCAAGACGCCCCATTTTTCTATAAAGCAAAAGTTCGCACATCCATCATACTTCAGCTGACAGTAAAGAAAAAGTACGAAACCGGTGTTTGATCGGTATGGCATGATATGCGTGTCTAATTTCTCGAATATCAGAAATTATTTCCGCCAGATAATGATAATGATTAGACGCTACGACACTTCTCTTTTGAAATACGTGAGCCAACACTCTCACCTTAAGTGAGTCTCTTGAGACAAATTATAGATCCAGATCAGTTCTCTCAAATTTGATTCTTCTTCTTCTCCTCTTCTTTTCCAATTCCAAATCCTATCTCCGTTGTTCTGGAATATGGTGCCGCATCTCGGAGATTTCGGTGTAGTGACGCGGCAACGTATCCCAGAAGAGCAAAGACTTGAACTGCACTGCTGCGAAAGCCAACAGACTTCACTACTGGGTGTCGTAATCCCGTTATGATGTTAAAGTAAGTGTACAGTGTGTTAATGGAGTAAGAAGTTGGTTTTGCACCCGTATTTTAGGCATGAAGAATTTAATCTTGATAATCCGTGCAGGATCGTAAGTTGCTAACGACTAACGACTAATGTCGGAAATAACGTGTTTTAGCGCCGAGTGTTCGAAGAAAATCCTCAATACAAAAAAAATACGGACTATTTACATAAACAATAAGCGTAAGCTATGTATGTATTATGTACATAAAAAACCAATTAGGGATTTATTTTCTGTGCGTGGCTCATTAAAGGATCCATTTTGGATTATCCGTGTTTCTTAATTATCCGCACAGTCCCTTCCCCGCCTTTATCCAGGGTAATCGAAAGTGCACTCTATTTCCAATGTACCATCTTCTTATCTCGATTGAGTTAAGAGTAATGCTGAGGCTGCTTGTTTGTGTTAAGCTAGGTCATGGCCGTCGTCCTCCACAGTTTTGATTTCAATATTTCCATATTTTTCACATTTGAGGCAAAGTATAAATTACTGAACTGAAACATCGTCATTATATAACACCAGATTTAAAACGTAAATTTAATCTCTTCGTCACATAGTGACATACCCTCTCACCAAACACAAACTCAGCAAGTGTTACTCCATGGTGTCCCATCTAAAACTGCATATGATAATCAGCAGGAACCCTACATAACATATAAATTCTGAAATCTCTGCAGAGACTATTATTCTGTGAAACATGAATGCAGACATCTGCCTTATTTCAACTGCAGTGTTCTCTGTCGCCCTTTCCGTTCCACTACATGGTGTCTGAGTTAGAAATTATTAAGGAAATATGACAGAATGTCGTCATGGATGTCATAATTATTCACGGTACATTTGCTTCTCCTCATTAAATATTTAAAAAGCCGTTTAGGGCCAGTGTGAAGCATATAACGACGACTGATGTGTTGCAAGTATAGAGAAACCGGACCGGGTCACATGATTCCGAGAGATTAATATGTTTATCGTTATTTGTTTGCGATTTATCAAAGAACCCTGTCTATACACGAGATTATGTAGCATCGAATCTTATGGAGATTCATAGTTAAAACATTGCAAGATGCATGACGAGGAGCGATTGTGAACTAACTGAAGAAGTATCTTATAGTTTTATTGTAGGAAATCAGAATAACCGCCAAAATCTAGGGATAATCTGTGTTCAAGATTGAAACCTGACACCTTCAGAATGAACGCCAGAAGCGTCACCAATTTATATGGCCTTCTGGTAAAATAAAATGCATTTTAATATGTCGTAGCTAGGCTACGAGTTGGGTGACCGAGAAAGCGTACTTCGATACCGGACATGGGCAGGAGACGTTTCTTTCCTCCAAAATGTCCACACCGACTCTGGAGCCCAAGCAGTTTTCTATTCATTACATAAGGCGGCTCTTTCCCAGGGGTTAAAGCGGCAGGGGCGTGAAGCTCTCTACTGACCTCCATCTAGTGCCAAGAATGAGAATTACTGGAATTGTACTTCCGCTTCGTCTTACGCATTCATGGCATGCACAGAGGCAGCTTGACCTCTAAACAGGCGATAGAAAGGCAAAGTTACTATACAGCGACAGGATAGATAACACACAGTGCATCGTACAAACTTTAGATATAATGAACATAATTCTATGCCTTAGGAAGAGGAAATGCTAAGTTCCAGAATAAAATTAAGGGTAAAGCTGTCCCTTGTGTATGGCATAAAGGCATAGAGGGGGAGTAGAAGTGGAGCTTCACTCATTCTTAACCTCGGCAGTACATGCAGGTGAATGTTTTGGATAAATCTTACTCCTGGAATCACTATTGAAGGGTAGAGGCGTAAAAGTGATTGCTACTATTACCAACCAAAACCAATTTCAATATAAAATTATCCCTTCAGTCATTCACAATAATTACTTTTGTATTCACTAATGACACTTTCTCATTACACGAAGAGCAACGTACAATTTTCAACAAACGTTAAAATCACAATAAAAGCCTTTCCGGAAAAGAGTGTATGCGATCGTGTAAAAGTCTCTTTCTATAACACTTTTGTTCACTTCGTGTAAAGGAAACGTAAAGACAACAGGAAGGTGCATCTGTAACATGAATTATATCATTCTTCTTAATTTAATAACTCTACCTCCGATAATAGCGTGATTAGTGAATAATGAAGGGAAAGGATGTGAAAGGGAGCGATCGTGTCCTAATTTAAGATAATTTTCTAGATATTTGGTGGATAAACTGAGGATCATGGAAAGACTGTCGTAACAGTTTGTTTCCGGGCCGAGTCTCGAATACAGGACTTATTAATACGAAGCAGTACACTTATCCGCTGGACCGCATAGTCAGTACACGTAGCCACCTCACCTTCACCCTTTGGGCACATTACAGTCACCATTGCCTAGACTGTATCTTGATTTGTTGCCACATTCACTTGTCTATTATGCATTTTAGTAATATAATTAATCATCAGGTACGATATTGTACAACTTCTCACATATTTACGTCTAATGCTATGCTGCAGCAGGAACCACAGTAGCGGTACGCGTGTTAAAAGAACGATTCTTTTTGGTGCAACACCTGGCACAAAAAGGAACTGTAACATACACTAGCTAACAATACTCCTACATCGAAACACTTTTATAACCATATTTCTTGTACAACATAAATAGCTTTATGTACGTTTAAAAGACAAACAATTTTTCATCATGACAAATAGGAATGTAGTAAGAGAAAGCACTTTCAAGCACATGGTGAGAACAGAGAACAATGCTACTACAATAGAAAGGCTTTGAAACAGTTTTTTTTTGTTACTAGCTTACACAGAGCACACGCAATCTTCCAATATCGTGGGCAAGTTATTACGGGAATTCATCTTCATATTGGATTTCTTTATTGTGAATTTCATGTCAACAACAGCAACTACAGAAATTCTCCATCTACACTATTCATATTGTCGTTGTATAGGAGGGTTCAATCGAATGTGAGAATCGAATGTATTGTCCTAAATCAAATCAAGTTTTCCATAGTTGAATCCGGAACGTATTTACTCCATTCACGACTATTATTCTGAATTAACTTCTCTCTGTGTTGCTGAATAATTGAATTTTTTATTGCCCTATAAATTAATATAAAATGTATAAATAACTTATTTCAATTTCATTACTTGTTACTTGCTAAATATTATCAAAGCACTGAGTTACTTCTAATAATCACGTATTGCAATTCCATCTTATGTCGAGTTAGGGCAAAACGTTGGGGATAAACAGCCGTCCTATGCTCTACGATTGTTTCTATTTCGCAAGCTTGAAGTCCACATTGTTTCAGTTTGAAATCACCTTCAGCTCAGATCTGCGATACCTGCTCAATATATCATAATGATGGTAATTGCCTGTTTTAGTGATTGATTTGATTTATTGATGTTGATTTTCAAGGCTAATGATGTCAATGATGAATGAGAGTAAAGTGTCTGAAGATCTTGTTTGACGCACAACGCAACTTAATAAAAGTATGTACACATGGCTGAGGGAAGAAATTTCATTTATAGTTGATTATGAACGAACGTGTGATTGTCATGTCCTGCATAAATTTTCAGCATTTCTTTGAGAAGAATCAAATTTAAGTAAGGCTGCCCGAAAAAAACGGAATAACTCATGAGCTAAATGCGCAGGAAACATCTTAAACTGTTTGTTAATTTACCGTGTACTCAATTACAATATTGCAAATAAAGGTAATCTAAGTGCGCAATTATGGAGTTAATAGCACCAATTTGTTACTATATGCGTTGTAGTGAAATTAATAAGCATTAATTCCTCTACAAATTTTGTGTGACCCCTAATGATGCTCCACACGGAATGCAACACTTTGCTATCCTAAGAAAAGGAGGCGTTATTAACACTCGTACATGTATACTTGTATGGGTTTTTTGAAAATAGTGACGAAATTTTAATTCTCAGATTGAACTGATTTAAAATTGAAAGCTGCTACACACGTGCCTTTAACTGCAACTTTCCTGCGATTGACCACAAGATGAAGAGGAAATAATGTCGTTCAGGATCTAAATACGATGTATATAAGATCCTCGAGACAAAAGAATGAAATAAATTATCCCTAGGTTGAGGGAGATAAAGAGTAAACATTTTGAACGTGCCTAGCATGACACACAGTTTCAGTTAGCCTTTGTCACGGAGGCAGGTCGCTGTTTCTTCCAAGTCAAAACGTTTCCTTCCAATTAACTGTTCTTATTACAGACATGCCTTCTGAGAATGATCAAAGTGCTGATTCACAAATCCATCCATATAATAGAGGATTGTAAGTTTACATGACAGAGCAAACCACGAGTGTTTACGCATTTTATTCGGCGGATGCTGCGATGAAATTCTAGTTGGACAATCCTGGTGTTGGTGATTTCCGTGAGTGAAAAACAACAAAGGCAGTTCCCTTCTACTTATTAGACTTAAGTACCAATTAGAAAACCTGTTTCGGACTCAGTTCTTTTACGAATTTCACCAACTTCTTTGTAAAGGGCCGTAAATAAAACTGTGATAATTTTACCTGAAGACATTTTGTGGATATACAAATTTACGGATCGACCCGTTCCAGAGTTTACTCCCACATCGTCTACAGTACTAAGCATATATCTTACGCTGCTTGCAAATGTAATCAGAAACAATACTTTTAACATTAATGTTAATTAATTAATGTTAAGTAAAGACTTTTAACATTTCACTGCCTAACACATTTCCTGAGATACTATTATGCTTGTCAATTTTGGCCTTTCTCTCAACCCAGAAGACCGTGCTTTGAAGTTTTCACAGTTTCCTACCACTGAAAATTTTCATGGACCAGAGGAATCAAGTCGATGTCTTCACGCCCTATTTATTTGATATGCTCTTTAATAATACCAAAGTCTCTTCCGTGTAGACATTTCTACTAAAATCCTGTACGTATTTGTAATCTCTCAAATTTTTTTCTACGTGTCCGACCCATAAGTCGTCATCTTCCTGAACTCCTTCATCTAGTTTTCTAGACGCTTGAAATAACAAAATCTCTGGTAATCAACTGCTTCAATCTGGATTTGTAATCTGATGTTCCGGAGACAGCCAATTTTCATGATCAGGCGGTAGTGTGCTGATCAGTCACTCTTGGTTGCTTGATATGCAGAATGCAAATAAAAGGTAAAAATTGTAATTCAGATTGACGACGATGATTTTATATATTTATTACAGCTTTAGCGTGGAATAAGACAAAAACCAAGTTAATGCTTCAAGACGTTAGTGTTTATGTGCAGCCTACGTGCAGCGATCGTTAAGACACTCAAATGCATTACTTGTTACCAAGCAATCAATACTGTCTTACAAGCGACTGCATCTTCACTGTGGATAAACTTCAAAGCATGACAATCTCAAGCCCGTCATGCATGGTTAATGGCGATTACCGTGTCTGTCCACCAGGTGTAAGATGAATGCTTTGTGTCGGGAGTCGGCGTCTGTACACCAGCTGACGCCACGTTAATACAAGACGCTTGGAATTACAATACATAAGATGTATAGGTCTACTTATGACGGAAATTTATATTAAGTACTTCTATATATTACTAAAAGGCGTTCCGTCAATAAGGTCACCCTTAGCTTAGATTTTGTTCATGCAACATAACTAACTAACTAACTAACTAACTGCATGGAGCAGAGTCCTTCTTCAGGAGCTAACAGGTCCTCAGCTAGTCAAGAAATTCCCCGCGTTTAATGGAACCCGAAGGTTCATTACCGCACCCACAACACCCCGCCACCTGTCCCTATCCTGAGCTATATCAATCCAGTCCATGCACCCCATCCCACTTCTTGAAGATCCATTTTAATATTATCCTCCCGTCTACGCCTGGGTCTTCCAAGCGGTCTCCTTCCCTCAGGTCTCCCCACCAAAACCCTGTATGCACCTCTCCCCTCCCCCATACGTGCTACATGCCCCGCCCACCTCATTCTTCTTGATTTGATCACCCGAATGATAGTTGGTGATGAGTACTGAGCATTAAGTTCCTCGTTATGTAGTCTTCTCCACTCCCCTGTTATCTCGTCCCTCTTAGGCCCAAATATCCTCCTCAGCACCCTATTCTCGAACACCCTCAGCCTATGTTTTTGTTCATGCACCACCAGTTTTAACTACAGAAATTCTAAATTCTGCCGACACAGCTTATTTATGTGTTTTGTATGGATCTCAGAACAAGCGGCGATTTTTGTTTACACTCCATTAAAGAACTGGTTTTTGAAACAGAGTAGTTTGTTTACTGCGGAGTACGAAGTGAAACTTTATGCAATTTAGGTTAATCTTAGGTTTTAAAGGGTACAGTTATCGAATGACTTAAAGTGTGTTTAGAATAAATTTTTGTTACAAAGTTGGGCTCTATTCTGTTCCACCTTAAGCATAGATATTCAGTTCGTTCTCTTTATAACAATGCTATCCCAATATGGTTCATATTAATATCTTACATGCCCAGCGTGGGGGTAAAGTTGTTAGCACTTTGTTTTATATCCAGGACGGACTATTCTGAGATTTACAGGGGATTTACTTATTCGCTCCCCACAAATGCCTAGATAATACTTGAAATGGCGACGAAACTTTTTCCTACTTTATTATTGAAATTTTTATTTTCCACTGATTATAAGATTAATTATTCTTTGTGTTGGACTAATATAAATAAATACACAAATAAATAAATAAATAAAACAGTAGACCGATAATCACGACTATTTGTAGAAAATAGTTTTAATGTAGAAATTATGCTATTATGAAGTAACATTAATATTTAAAATATGGACTGAAATTAAAGTTTTAAATAGCAATATTACTTCATAATGACTTATAATGTTTTCCCTATTCTGTAATTTTTGATACGTGTGTTTGACGATGGCTTTAAGTTTAAAGCCGAAATATGTAGCACATTTTAGACCTTAAAATGTTGTGTAAAAATAGATGTTACTGTTGGTCCACTGCCTTCTTTATTTATTTCTTTATCCACTAATTCTCATACAATCCGAAGATACATAGGCTATAAATTTAGCAATCGGAAGGGTCTTTAAGTAATCCAAGAATGCGTAAAACCAAGCATGCTGATAAATATGAATTCAACGTCTGTCACTTCCCCACATTACTCATGAATATCAGTAGCGATCTTCTTATTTCTTATCATTAAATGCGAAACAGGCATTATAATTGAAATTACCCAAGAAGATAATAAAGACAAACCAATAAACCTTTAAAAAAACTACATCGAATTATATTTAAGGTATATGGCGTAGCAAAGCCTCTGCCTCGGCTTTTAATTTAAAGCTGTATGGGGAAAAGTCCCTGTTTGTTCTGAGATTCACATAGAACACATAAATACTCTGTGTGGGCAGAACGTTGAATTGTTGAATGTTAACCCTGGTGGTACATAATGTATCCACTCTGCATTAGAGGGTTAAGGAAGGGTTGGTTAAGCTACAGTATAATATTTTGGAGTAGACGGTGACCTAGATATTGAAAGACAAAATAGAATCGAACAGTGATTGTAATCTCGTCAGAAAAGCACAGAACGTTCTAGCATAGTTTCCACAGAAGACTCGGCATATGCCTGGAAAGCGACTAGATGTAGTTTTCAGCCGCCATAGTCCCAAATTTCTTTATTTTTTATTCACAGCGGGACTGCTATTCATAGCAATTAAATAACGGAACAGAGAACATACACCTTGCACGATAATCCCTCTACATTGTCCATTCTGCAAATAAACCAATTTGGCTGGGTTGGGAATTCTGCCAGAATCCTACAGTCTGCCTCCGCCCTTTGGCAGGTGCACAGTGGGATATGACGAATAAATTTGCTTGCCGAAAATGTCCTTCTACTTGCATGTAGGCCTTTAAGTTTTAAGAGTTTGTCATTACAATAACGTACAATATATGCAGGCCTAATAGAATCAGATTCTATTCGAACAGTTGCAATAGCACTTCCAGGAAACATGACAGTAAATTATTTTTGTACGTAAACAAAAATAATTTCCAAGTATTCATAAGTTAAGGATGGAGAACATAATGGGTATTACTGGTAAAAGCAGCACCTAAAAATAATTAAAATAAAATCAAACCTCGAAATAAAATAAAATATAAGTAAGCTTGATGTACAGTACAAAGAAAGGAGAATTCTAGTAGATTGACGGGTAAAAATCTAATTTTGAACCCGATTGCTTGCCGTCTCTCCTCATCACTCACTCTGAAGGTTAACAAATGTGTCAGGACTCTCTATATTCCGAAGATTTCAACAAAGAAAGTCGAAAGCGAAACAGCGTAGCTTAAAACGGGTAATGCCCTTTCTGATTATTTATTAAACTAAAGTTTGATATAAAAAAGTAATAAATTAAAAAAAAATTATTATAAGGATATATTAGGCCTATGTAATATAAACAATAATCTCTGAGAAACTTGGTGTAGGTGGACAATTAAAACACTTAATAATTATAACAGCATTGATTTAAACTATTGCCCAAGAAGTTTATAATTCACCACATTGGAGTTTTATACACTTGAGATAACATTACAATCATTCTCTTATTCTCCATCTTTCTGCTCCTTCGTCCTACTCTTTCTACTTTTTTCCTCTTTCTCCTCCATTAAGTATTCGATGGATGCCACATTCATGTCTCCTTTTCCAGCAGAAACTACACAAAGACTTTCCATTTGTGCAACTAATATTTCTTTTAACACAGAGTGTTAGAAACAATCATATTTTCGGCATTAGGTCTTTAATTCCATAAAGTGATCTTGTCGATTATTCTTTCCTTCTGCTGTTCGCTGCATCGCTTTAATAGTTTCCAACCCGTCAAATACCTCACGTGGTCTGTAAAGATATAAGAGGCTGTCGGTACTGCAAATTTAATAAGGCGAATTAAATTACATCTCTCGGTTTTATTACTGGACCAGTTTGCGCTATAATATGTTAGAAGTGGAGAGCCATAGCTTCAAACGAATGTAAGCTTGTCTTCATGCTACCTTTTTCAATTATGTCTTCTATTCCCACGAATATATAAATTCAGTTAATTGTATATTAACAAATTTCTCCGAGTGTGATGAAAATTCACAACTTAAATAAATTTGCATCTATCCAATTATTAAAGAATTCATTAAAACTTCCACCAGGATAATCATTACTTTAACAACAATAAAAACTTGTTTTTGTAATTTTTACTAAAGTTGAATGTGTTCCATACAAAGTTTTATACGTTGAATAAATTCCTTATTTAATAACCTGGTACATTAAATTCAATATAATACAATCACGTAGTTTTTATGTTTTTACTATTTTAATACATTAAAAATGTTGTACAAAAATTTCTTCTTCAACGGCGTTCTTACATATTCTAAGGAATTTATATAGCGCTAGCTTTGCAGACATTTACAATAATTCCATTTCAACCATCTAAACAATGGAAACACCATTGTTATATGACAGAAAAATGTCCCTACGTATGTTGTCTTCTATAACGATATCATTCATCTGAAATTTGTAACAATTTGTGAATACTTACTCTGAAAATTCGAAATTGGCCCAGTTGCCATCTTAGAATTTTTGACAAGAGGAGCATAGATAATGCGGACACAGTGAGAGTCCTAGTGGCATGTATAATTTATACAATGAATTTCTCTTCTTAAAAAACTATTAATGAGCTACGGACGGACAAATACGGTGCCTTTAATAACCTCTGTACTTTCACAAGGCAATTCTACTAATTAGAATTCTTAAACGCATGCAAGAAAATGAAAAGGTTAAAACGAAAAGTAAACCCGCCTGGCAGGGTCTTTAGTCCATCCATTATATCCACTTTCTGATATTATCCACTGATTTCTATTTTAAATTTTGTTTTATAAATTTCATTTCTGCTGATAAAATCAGTTTCATATTTTGTCTTCAATAAACAAAACCGTTACCATTTCAACGTAAGGATATGGCTAATTTTTAAAATTAATTCTAGAACTTCCTAAAGCTTTGATCATTCAAAATTGTAAAATTTAATTTAAAAAAGTTGCTATTCTAGAATTACACATTTCTTTCCCCCCCCCCCCCCCCCCACCAAATAGTATTTCCATCACAGAATCTGATATGTGTATATATGATGTCAAGTTCCCGGCACATTGTGAATCGGGTATGCAGGTATGATATTACGATGTATTGCCCCAAGGCACTTCGGAGGTTCAGAGTGTAAACAGTACTTAAATTAAACGAGGCCACCAGACGAGGCATGTGAAAGCGCCTCGCTGAGGAGCGTGCTGTCCAGCTGGCCGAGAGGCCAACAGACAATGCCGCTGCTATAGCTGCTGCTGACATGTGGAAGATGTACTATGCAAATAAGCTGTGGAAGAGCAGCTTCATACTGGCGTTCTTCCTCTTCCTACTGGCTGCGAGAAACTCGTGAAATGCACTTAACACTTTCACATTTCATATTGAATAACAGATAGTGTCCGCAGCAATCGCGTATCGCGAAGCTTCACATACTTTGGGCTAAATGCAATAAACTTAAGCAGCGTTTGTGTTAGTCGTGTAAGAGGTCATTATATATGTCGTACTCCACTAGCTTCTGGCAAAGTTACGGTGATGCTGCTTGTTGGTGATGGCGAAATGTGGTAGAGGGATGTGCTGCCATTTTTCCGCGGACCTTGCTGTTTCCATATTCAGGCTAGGAGTTTCCTCTTCTACCCCTCAAGACGATAGAAGAAAGTTTACCTGAGACTCGGCAACACAGCCCAATCCCACACCGCCCCATTACATAAAAACAACATCAATTTCAAGTCGTTTGTTTTTAGACATCTGTCTCGATTTTTCACATTCTTTAACAACAGAAGTACGTTAAGATATGCTATAACATTCAAAGCAGGGCCATGAAATTTTGATGCCAAGCACTGTGTATTAATACCGCATACTAGGATAAAAAAATACTATGAAATGTAAGGCATAAATAAACATTGCTTTGCTCATGGAGATTGCTTACATACGCCACAGTTTAAAGAAGACAATTTGCAGTACAGGTCTATCGAAAACCTTTATCGTCTAGAAATGAAGCTGAGAATGCCAATTTCCATTCCCACTTTAAAAATAATGAGAAATATAAAATGATGCAATTTTTGTGTATAAACATGTACACGGCCATAATCCAGATGACTTCGCGAAAGCAAAAAAAAAAAAAAATGAGATGTATTAAGCTATAAATAAGATTTAAAATGGATGTAAGGTATTTTGAGATGCATGGACGTTCAGATACGGTGTTTAGTAATCTCTCAGGTAATGACATTGAGGAAGAAATTGATGACCACAAAACTTCTGGATATGCAATCATGTAATAAAAAAACAAATTGGTCACCCAGAAATAAATTTCAGTCTTTACTTTTCACAGTCCATAAAACTAGATGCATTTATATTCCATTTTAGCGAAAATGTTCTCCTGATGGTTTACATAGCATAGAACTACTCAGATTTTTCAACAAATTAGTATTTATTTACCTCAGAAAGCTGAAAAAATCTGATATGTTGTGAAACAATATAAATAAATATAACAGGAATTCCTCTGAGACGTGAAGGGAATAATAATAATAGAGAAACTAAAAGGTAGTGAACGTATTGCCTAAAGCAGGATAGCGAAACTGTGCGAGACTCACCAATGGATGAACTGACATTCGTGTAACTGGGGAAAATGCGGAAGAGAGCTGATTAGACGTATATAAACAGATGCCAACCCTTTTACCAACAACTAGCAAGCACCTGCGTACCTACCTACCAACACACTAAGCAATTAACTCACTTATCCACCCACCAATAAATTAATTCGCTATTAAAGTCAACTCACAGGGTCCCTCCGAGAAGATGGTCGCTCCAATCGTCAGGAAATTGGTCACTTGAAGTCGTCATTGGAATAATTTTTCATCCAATAGAATCTAGTTTACAACGTCAAGCCTCTTCACTTAACATTCATCTTAATGTAATCATTATATCTACGACTAGACTAGATGTTCCGATTTGTCACCCGAGATCATTTCTTATCCACGTGAATACAGTCCACAAACTCAAGCACTTATTACGTCTACGAATGTATGTACCAAGGGCCTCTTCCATTTAAGCTTTCCTACTAAACTTTTATATTTGTTACTCTTTCCTCCATGGTGCTAAATATCTACCACTGCATCTTTCTCTTGATCTCCAGAGCGTTACTTGGTGAACTTATTAACAGCAGCAGTGTAAACACTGTAAGTCATTTTGCAGAGAGTGACCCTCCTCCCCTCTGTGCTAACGAGTGTCTACAGTGTTCACTTATACAAAGTGTTATCGTTCACCTACGTACAAGCAAGGAAACATAACACCAATTAACAGGTTCCTGTCAATAATCCTGTAACCGAAAATTTAAATTACATGTGTGTTACGTGAGGGTGCAGATTCAAGCTTTATCCCTATCTAATTTAATCCTAATTAAATGGACCACTGCCTAAGACAGCGATCTTTATAACTATCAAAAACAGGCTTATTAAAAAGAAATACAAATTACGTTATTCATACAGATTAAAGTCACGAAAATTTTACCCTTTTTTAAATCTAGTATTACAATTTAATATGATGTCCAATAAGATTCATTTACCGAATAATTATTGGAAACAAACGCGTGGGATTTGGCTGCAGTCCACGTAATACATTTCTATGGAACCCAAGATACTTGCCTCGCTACTACATTTAAAAATTCATATCTATTACGCGTTAATATTTAATAACTGAAGAAAAACTCTGATACAGTGTCTCTTAACAAAATAAATATGAGGAAAATACAGTACGATTACGTGCAGCATTAAACCACGCTTCAGAAGGATTTTACTTTCTAAGACTTTCTACTATCTGCTTGCTCAATCCTCTCTAAATGTTTCAATTCAATACATGCAATTGCTAAGTCATTATCCAGTAGTTAATAAATGCAATTATCAAATCAAGGCTAATAAAATAAGAATATTAACACATAATCATCAAATATGTATTTGATGGTGCGAAAAAATATTTTTGAAAGTCTATAAAAATTACTGACATAATAGTATGCACGAAATTACTAGAAGATAATGTATTTTAAATATGACAACCCGTTCGAAACATGTTATTAGATTACGAAACATTTGTTTCTTAACAGCTCTGAGATCCAAAAGTTCTCCGGCATTATGACTGTAATTCATAGCCTGTAGTTCTAACATCAGGACTGCAGCCCTTCTTAGCCAGTTCAAACACACACACACACACACACACACACAAATTTTAACAAAGCCTGGTTCTTAAGATATTCAAATTATGAAAATTACTGTATTCCATGAGGTGGTGGTTTATAGTATGATACGTATTATGTAACTACCGAAGATTCAAAGGCAACCGCTCCTTCCATTATCAGAGTATAACTATCAATTTACCGCCATGAACACCTCAAACCTCAGTTAATTTAGATTTTTCCATACATTCTTTAATATTGCAAATGTCTTCCTTGGGAGGGATTTTCTATTCAGTGCTGCAAATGAATGTCGATTTAATATATCCAAAATCTGGAACAATTGCCCAGCAATTTTTAAAGTCCTTCTTTCATGAATATTCACGTCTTTTGACATAAGACATAATGTAGGGAGGAAAATAGTTCCTGGATTTTTTACATGTTTTATTCTTCCATATTCAGAGTTTAAGCAGTCCATAAATCGTTTTCATTGCGCAGACCCTGAAAATGGACGCACCAATCTGCTCTGAAACGTAACTACTTACAGATGGACAGGACGTCATGTTAATTTTACCTTTATCAACACTGCTGTGATCTCTCCAAAGACGGTGTTCCTTCATTTATTTTACACAGTAATAGGTCTACTCAGATATATGGATAGTAGTATATATTTCGTCTTAATAGAGTATAATTGATTTCAATTTTTCTTAATTATGTACAAATATAGACGCTTTGTAATATAATATGTTTCACTGATGAATAGTGCAGGCTTTGATGGGAAAAGTTTATAAATCACAGTCAGATTTATCTTATATCACTCATTTTAATATTCATGCAAATAGGACTATAACCACAAAAGTGAATTTAACAGATAATAAAAGTTAATATTTTAGATAACTTTGCTTAATAAAACTGCCGACGAAAACTAAGTTAATAGCGTTTAATTTTAAATTTTCAATAAAAATTTTTACAAATAATTTTAATAAAATAGCAGTTTATAAGACGAGAACTTAGAAGACAATAACAGCATAGGAATTATTATAAACCCATTAAGTATTTCTTTAATCTGGCAAAACACATCAGCCAAATACGGTCAGTATTTTCTGTTTTTTTTTGCCGAATATGAATATAAGAAATGTATTATTTACTGCAACAAAGACAAGCGATTAATTATTTAAAAAGAGGCCTAAAAATAAAAAAGCCCTTTATTTCAAACGTCAAGAATGCCATTTCTAAAAAAAAACTGTACATCCGGAGTATCTATAATTACGAAATTTCTTAATTCTATAATATTATTAATTTTTGTGTTGTATGTAAGAGTCCAAATCAACAAAAGATTGGTTTCTAACATTAATGTTTGTGTCTCATACATGTATTGAAATCTCTAAAATCATTTTATTGCTTTGATTTCAGGCTTCCGCCGCGATGTTGATGAGATCTGAGCTCTTCTGGGATATGACGCGGCGTCGTGTGGTAATTGTTTACCGACGTTCCGGAAAGATGGGATCGATACGTTGTCCCGAAACGTCGGTGAAGACCACAAGACGCCGCGTCATATCCCAGAAGAGCTCAGATCTCAATTTAATTGCTGTATACGTATGTGGTGCGATTCACCAGCAGTCCGTTCGTACTGAGAAACAGAAATAACAAAAGGACATGCTGACAGAGACAAACGACTCGCATAACTTTGTGACGTCAAAGAATCTTAATTTTATAATCTTTGGTGTTCATCTGAACCTGTCTATTTTTCTTACTATGAACAACCATGCCAGAGGCTCCACCTTAAAAATAAAATATTGGAGGTCGTTACATGATCTGATTATCTCTAGTTAGAGCTGTAGTGACGTTGGTGTGGTGAAAATGTTCCATGAAGATACTATAGAAACGTAAGTGAAAAACTTACATCCCTATCCGTGTATTACATTATAAAATTGTACCAACACACAACACACCCTTTACCCAGTGAAGGTAAAATTTCTTTATTCAGTTTTGTATAAGGAACGATATAGAATTTTCGATGACAAATCATTGGAATATACTTTTCCTTTTCATTATTGAATACAAATTTGCAACACTTTGCATTGGAAATCAGTAGGAATAAATTATTCTTATTTTGTCCTGTACTAAAGTTGCATAAGACTGGAGTGTATTTGTTCTTCAGAAAGATATCACGCAGCCCACAGCAGTGATGTTCAGCACACATACACACAGACACAAATGAGGCCACATTTTCAAGACGTTTTCAATTGATATGTTTTATCACATGAGAAGAAAATGAGAAAATGAGGACAGTGCATTTTGCATATGGTGTATTGATGTTATCTTTAAGGAAAATTGAATTGGAGTCACAACTGCTAATTACAATTTCCTTTCAGAACAGCGTGTATGAGGTATGTATGCTTACATGTGTGAAGCCTTCCAGGAAGAGTTTCGTAATCTACGTGGTTTAAGTCACAAATTTTGTTTATTGGTTTTCAGTTAGATAAGCGTCTATTTAAACACGCATTGGCACTTTTACATCTCATAGCGTAATCCCCATTGCTTACTTTTTCAGTACTTCGCGGCTCACATTATCAGGAACAAGCCATATCCTGATAATACAAAAAGTTGAATTTTGTCAAAACAGAGGATAAGAGGTAAGAAGGTATTTAAAATTCATGCTACTCCGAAGACAGAATGCAAAGCACTGGCGTTTTTGCTGTGGGAGATATTAAATAATACAAATACATAATAAGAACCTGTTTTTAAAATATGAGGTTTCCATCGCAGTTTTCTAATTGAATGAAGCAGATTTATGCTTAAAAATTAAAATCCAAGAAATTCCCTCCCGTTGTTTAATAAGAAGTGTCATTACCGTGTCCATAATGCAGGCCATAAGACCCTACCCTGAACCACATGAGTTCAGTTAACACATCAAATTCATGGTTTGTTTAGCTTAACAGTATCTGGTGAAGCATAGGCCTATAAATTACAAAGTTTCTCATTAAGAAATTTTCTCCACTTTCGTCCCGGTTACTCTCTCTCAAGTTAACATCACCTTTTCTTAAAACACCAGCACTCTGTGTTGAAATGGATAATCTTACTAAGCGTTAAATTTGCAATGCAAAAAGGCGCGCACAGTTGTTCCTAGCAAGTGTAGTGAATTAGCGACTATTGCTATAAAGACTGTTGCCGCGCCGGACAATATCTGTCGTCTGGACACATATCGTCCCATCTAAGTTAAGTCCCTCCTTCGTAATGTTAAGACCACACCCTGGTCGCTAGTTGAACTGCGCAGCGGGCAAAGCATTATACTTGAAATTATAAGTTGAACTGTTCCTAACATGCCACTGGAGTTCATTGAAATTCCGTATAGGAAGGCTTTGTAACTTTGATTTATCATTTTCTAATATATCATGCTTTATCTAAGAAGGAGCTAATTCTGCATTTATGGTCAGGGAACCAACGCCCAGTTTAGCTTTACTTTGTACCATCGTACAGTGTTAGAAGCTGCAAAAATCCTTATCGACTACATAAATGTGACGTAAAAACGACTGCTTTGCGTCACTTGTTTGGAATGTATGATCATATCTAATTTTATATCTCTTTTCTAATACACAGTTAATTTTAAGCGTCCTTAGGTTTTATTAATGAATATTGTAATAAAAAAAGAGATCTGTGAAAGTTGTACTTCTATAGAATACCACATTCAAAAAATTCCCATGTTGAAATCTCTCATACACACCAGCGAGATTATATACGAAAGAATGTTGGCTTAATTGTCGTCTCCAATTCACATTTTTAGGTACGAAGTGAAATGTCATGATTGCTGCGTAAAGTTTGCTTTCTTCACATTAACTGCTTATATAATAAGAATATGATTTCAAAGAAATTCCTTTACGCTATACCAGGTGACTGACGGCCATCCGCAGGATACTGTGGCTGCCACTGCAAGTACGCACACATCCTTGAGGTAAAAATGCTACCCATTGTCACTACACAATGGTGTATTAACTTCATAGAATCTGGCATTCCTAGTTTCTCAGTTGCTTAGTAAAATTCTTAGCCTCCGTATAGTCTGAAAAGACACAGATGTATTCCAGTTTAAACAAGTCTAAAACTTCAACCTCTCTTACTATCAGAACATTTTAATATTATCCCCTTGTGTGCACACATGCCGCCTCAAACGTTTTCCTGTATTTTATCACGTTACCCCTGCACTGCCCATTATACCATTATCATACAATGATTAAAAGTCTAGAACTCTAGTGCAAGAATACAATTATGCATTTTCTCAGTACCTAGTTATCTCCATCGTCCTGTGAAATTCTCTTTCTAATGTCCAGATATTCTCCTTAGCTTCTGTTCTCCAATACTCTCAATCAATCTTTATATACTCCTACGTGGTTACATAGTTATAGGCTAGATTAAAATTTTAAATATTGTCCATCGTTTTGGTCTAAAATCCCTCAGAAATAGGAGACAGGGTCTGCCTCCTTTTTCAGGTGAAATCGGAAGAGTGGAGAACCTACTGTGGTACAGCCGGATCAACTTACTATAATGGGCCCACCAGAGGATATTTTTCACTTTCCTGTTTCCACCTGAAGACGGGAGCAAATGCAGCTTCCGAAGCATTGTGGTATTTTTGGCCAGGGACATTGGAAGATGTTCAAATTTTCAGCAGTGTCTGTTTTTAAAAATGTTTTTCTCTTAAAACTGAAGGATCAAGCCTCATACACGTGCTAACAAGAAACACATTTTTGTTTCACTATTTGAGAAACCTGATTACAAATTACGCAGCTTGCCCATTATTCATAAGGCACCAACTTTCTACGTAATTTATAAAAAATTTGTTTTTACGCTTACTTATTTGAATAGGACAAAGATAATCACAAAACCAACATACATCCTTTGACCTATTGTACCAAGTCCTTCTTACACCTTTTTCTTTGCCCCGCAAATTTGTATTTCCAACAAACATCTTTCACATTGCACTGTAACTTTAAACGTGCAAATTAAATATTCCATTTCTATTCAAATGCTGGTATAAAATTGTTCCTTGCAGTTTCGTGTGTCACATTTAACACAAGGAACTGACATTTTTACAGCTCTGTTGTAACTTTCTTGCTGCTCCTGCGCAGTACCACATTTATCTGCACAAAACTTTAAAAGAAACAAAGAAACGTTCCTTATTAATTTCAGTTCTGGAAGTTTTCCAAATCGTGCCTAATATTTGAAAATCTTTGAAAACCTCAACGAACTTCAAATCGTTTTTTTTTCGTGGAAGGAAGGAAGAGGAGCAGTATATGTAGCAGCAAGAAGAAGCATTGAATTCCGTTATCAAGTGCTGCAATAAGTGTAACCTTAAGGGTACTTCTGTAAGGTCATAGCGAGTCAGAAACCCATTATTAGGGAAACCACTCATTATATGCCGTTGATTTCGGGAATAACTTCTACTGACGACACTAATGTGTGGATAAGCCACACTGAGCCCTTGTCTTCTTATAGGAAAAGAGCTCGTTATTGTGATCAAAAGAAAAAACACTCGCTGGATTATATCTTGAAACACTTAAATCCAGTCCACGCCCTTGTACCTCATTTTAAATTCTTTTCAATACATCTCTACTTAGGTCTCCCAAGTGTTTATCTCCTTCTTGTTTTATGCTAAAACTGTGTATATATTTCTAATCTTCGTCATTCTAATGACATTTTCCAACCATCTCATTAAGCAGTTTTCTTTATACGCCGCTTACCTTATCTCTTGTAAGGCCAAGCATTCTTCTCAGCATTCTCACTCTATACTCAAATATTAACGGTGAAAGGCGAAGTTCTACACTCACAAAAGCCTTTATGCTTGTACACAAGGTTTGGGAAGGGAATAATCCTGCAGGAAATGTACACTGAATTTAAGAAACATTTTCCCAACATGCAGACTATTATTCGCAGTGGGTAACAGCCAGTGAGAGGCCGAAGACGAGAAGTAGACGTCATGAAATTTCGGTTTAAGTGTTGGTGATCCAATCACATTTAGGATTTACCTCCTTTAACACTTTTGAAGACTAAGGTTTATCTAAATTATACATAAAACTTCAGTTCGTACCTTACAGACAACATAGACTCTGTACATCAAAAGACCAATTGGTCAGCGCTCTTAAAGCAACTAACAGGAAGGTTTATAAAACATTATATGGAATACATTGCACTGTATGGGCAAAACCCATTGCCTATTTTTTAATTATATAACAGGTGGTACATATAGATACAAACGGATTTTAGAGAGTTAAAACTTTTCTCGGAAACCGGCTATTTCCATTGATGTTTATATGGGTTTCCTCACTCCCTCTAGAAAACTTATTGTCATTTAGAGAACCACGAATCGAGAGACTTCTTTCAGGTTTGCCATTTCGGTTACAATTAAGTAGGAGACTTAAATATATTAACTGATAATCAAATAGTATCATTTATGACCCGAAAAAATTGTGGCGCTAGTTTACGTAATGGAAATTAATAAATATGTAATTTAATAAATTAGTTACGTTTAATGTAACTACGTGCATTTTTACTAACAAAAAATTCATAAACTTATCAACCTATTAGCAAAAACTTTTATTTTGTTAAAATAATTTAGAAATGACTGGAATGATGCCCATAATAGTGAAGTATTTTTAAATCAAGCGGATGTCAATGCAAAAACTGAAATTATGTTTGGAAGAATCGGCCTCTTATACCATCAAAAAAACTCAGTCCTTCCCTGTAGTTTATTACTCCTATTATTAATTCCCATAAGATTTGACATTCTGCCATAAATTCATAGTTAGCAATTTTTTGAAATTCCCATCATATGACAGTGAAACTAATTTCAGTCGGCAGGGCAGCCTCGACATATTCCGAAAAATTTCTCATTGTTGCTGGCGAACATATGCAGTGAACTCGTGACCATTGTGAAGAGTGAATCAATAAACGCTCCTGTGAGGAAACTACATGTAAAGTTACATGGAATAATATGCGTGTACATGTTTGCAAGGGAAGATTACAAAATGCAGATAGAAAAAAAGACTGTGGCGGTAATGTGGAAATAAAACTTTAGTGAAAGTGATAATGCATCTGTCAGCGTTTGTTGAGTGTCTTAGGGCCAAATCCTTCAACCACCAACCGTTATTGTTGTTCAAGTTGTCAATGAAAGAAACTCCTCTCTGTTATTCAGTCGTAAACTAGACAGCCGTCATTATGGCATTCTGTTGCCAGTTGAAGAAAAAGAAAAGATAGATACGAGTAACAAAGTTTTTTTGATAGGTGTCAATTGTTGAAATCGTTTAAGCTGGGTAACGACCCCACTCACAGCACCTTGTTACTATATCAAGTTTAGTATTTTGGTATAAATGTGGTTGTATTTCCGAGACTTTCCAATTTCATTAAGTTAGATAATTTTGACAAGCCCTTTAAGAAGTGCCCTTTGAAATTTCAGTGCATATTAAGTCAGTTATTCATATGACATTAATAATTTGGCAGTTTTCTGCTAGGTGTGTGTAATACATCGCTAATCTAGGTGATAAGCCTAACCATTTGAATGACTTTGTTTGGGGCTAAGCGTATGGTGATGATGGTGGTCGAAGTGATGGTGGCAGTGGTGATGGCGGTGGAGGAATAGGTTAGAGAATATGGGTACATTTCGTGACACATTCCTTGGTAAATATTAACAGGATATTATAAATATACCTAATTATTTGTACCTGTAGAGAAGTGCTGTGACATAATAACTAATTCATGCAAATTTTATCCTTGCTCGTATCTCATCTTATGCAGTTTCAACCCACACCCAAAATAATTCACAATTGATTTTATTTCTCCTTCCGAATCAGCCTGTCATCACTTCAGTACTTGTACCTCATTCGATCATTCGTGTTTAATTCAAGCCTGTATAAATTAGTATACGTTACTGTCGAAATTAGACTGAGGTCGTAGGCATTTATGAAAACACTAGGTTTTTACATCCAGGATAGCTACCTGTTTTTCAGGCGTACCTGTTTTTTCGATGATTTCTGAATCATGTTCCCTTATCTAAATACCTATTAGCAGCAACGCGAAATAAACAGGCGTAATGTAGGTACTAACACAGGATAATATGTCCTTTAGTGACACCTTGTCTACGTGTCCACATCAGTTTTTATACTGCTGCAAATCTGCCTCTAAAATAAAAAAAAATATTGCTAAACTAATAATAATGGTTTTGGATGGCTGAGGATTTAATCCAACACCGAAGAGATGGGCTGTATAACAAACAATTATAACCTTCAGATAAAGTATGTATTTCTCTTTCACGCAATTTATTTTATCACGTATTTGTAGTCACGTCTTGAAAATCCTATTCAATGACAGAAAAACGCTTACAAAATACCTTCTAGTGCTTGTAGGCGTAATTCAAAATGTCAAGAAGGTCAACTATTCTGCTTTTGCTTAAAGACAGGCCCCTTCACTTTGCGTGGGTACTGCAGGCGACAAAGTATTCCTTCACTCAACGCAAACGCCGGATATGTCTTCTGCTTGTGACGTCCTACTAACCTCATATGTATCTTACCGGCCACTTAAATCTCGTCCATGAAGATTTCCTTCCTGGTTAGTGACTAGGTCATGACTTACGTGACACTACGCGCCACATCGATGCACATGCGACTGTTCCACAAGGACACAAAACACGGAGTATCATCTTCTTAGCGGCATTATAGAAAATGTACTCAGATTTCCTTGGAACATACACCAAGCATGAAAAGAGAGGAGCAGAAGAAAGAGGTGTTTATGTACAAGGAAGGGGTTTCAGGTCATGGACGTAGGACACTTAAAAACATCGCTAAATTGAGATTTGCATTTCTTACAGTGACTGTGATGATTGTTATCTTCTGTAATGTAGCATCATGCAGTTGGTAGAAGGGTACCGATGTTTGGATGATTCTGCTGCCTTCATCATCAGGACTGGCGAATGACTTTATCTAGCCCGATACCCTGAACACACGACATCACATTCCAGAGATACTATACTCCACTTCTCTTAACCTTTGTGACGGAGGTGCACTATTAGTTAGAAACACAAACTAGGCACTTTACATCGCCTACTTTTGTTCAAGAGTGCAAGGTTTCTGTAACTGATTTTGTTTCCATCGAGAGGCAAACAGCTGGAATGAGCTTCGTTCGTTGATTTCATTACATGAGGTTAAATTTAGACATCAGTCCGGAAAAGTATTTCGTTTCAAATTTATTTTCTAAAACATAAAACCTGATGTCAAAAAGTAATACAATATGCATAATTTAGAGTTTATTAGTTCTAAAACCTTGAAATAGCTTTTTTTCGATGTTTTATATATTTAACAACAGAAAGGGAATTTGTTTTCTGGCTCCATGCGGCAGGGTACTTTTTAAAACAACACAGTTTTATCAGTAAAAAATATATAAGTTTATGCATATTACCCACGCAGGTAATTCCAATTCCAGTTTATTAATGTGCCGAGTCAACAGCCAGATGGCTATTAATATATTATATAATAATAATTTTATTTCATGCCTTGTACATTTTTCAACGGACTATTAATCGATATAGAGAATAAATGAACACGAATTTCGAAGCAGTACACCAAATTCTATACCATATATACGTAATGAATGCGATCGGACTGACTGCGTGCGCTACTCTAAATTCTACTTTCTTGTATAACAGTTACAGTGAAATAATGGGAAGCGTGAAAAATTGAATTCACCTTCATTGTTCATTCCATAAACACCTACCGTTTTTGTGCAGAAGAGAGTTTAAACAATAAAAACGAAATTAATATTTCACAAGTAAGACTACACACATCGTATTAAGACGAATAACACTTTCATAAATCAAATGAAACAACTATTATTTCAGATATGTTTCTCTTGGAAATACTTAAAAAAATATAGTTTCAAATAAAAGTATGTAACTAATTAGTTACACATTTTTAATGATAAATATTTTCCACGTCAATGTACGTCATCAGATGTACATACGACGTTCCAGATTTCCATTTTCAGAGGTATTAGATCCATCAGTAAAAGACACGAACGCATGCACATACATATAAGAATGGTAATTTTTCTGCCTTGATTCTTCTGTATTACACCTATAACAAAATAAATACATATTTACAACGACTCTGAAGAAATAGAGGTCCTATTTAACATTTTCCTGATAATTTACTCTTTATATTTATATTTTCTACACTCTTTTTAAATTACTTTAATTTAACATATGTAAGAAATACCACACTGTCACTAAATAAATGCAATTACTTTGTTACAAAAATAACTCCAGATATGAAAATAAAAGTTCTCCCTATAACGGCTCTACGATCATTGAAGGTGAAGTCGACCTCGCATTTCACTGAGACTAGTCGCTGTTATGTTCTGCAAAGTGGAACGCTGCTCCTACCCACCGAAGAATAAAATTTACGTTCTGCCTCTGTGTTATGCGCGTTGGTCCTCATCAGAATGCATGTTATTCTGATTTTGCTCTACTTCACTGTGTGGGAAAATAACTCCACCCTCATAAAAGAGAATTTGAAAAATCATGAGGGCAATCAAGTTAGAATATCCCGTCGAGTAGCAGGTGTAACGGCAACACTTGTTCGAATTTAAGCAAGGTTACAGGTTATCCCAAAATAAGTGTAGCTATATTTTACTACCACCTCAAAAGAATGTGATGGTTAACACCAAAAAAGTGGGCCACGGCAGCTGCCTTAAAAATCCGTACCTCTTCGACTCACATGGACTCGTCTCAATGGACCTTATGTAGTCCCTAAGGTTGAAAGCGTGGCTTTAAATAAATTAATGTTCAATAAATAGAAGAGTGTAACAGGCGTCTCGGCAGTTCTGAGGGATGTTTTATCTTGAAGAACATTGCGGTTAAATACAGCCATACCTTTGTTAACGGTGTCTGCTACAGTTTAGCGTTTTAGTGAGAGATATGTGTTCGTGTTTTTACACTTTTAGGTACATGCATTTGTAACACGTGGTTCTTAGCTTAAATTTTAAAAAAGCAGTGAATTATTACTTGGATCTTTTTTATCTACGAGACAAAATCTAAACCAGCGTCAATAATTTACATACTTTCTTTGGATGGAGAAAGTTAATTTTTCCCACATGCATTTTCATAAGTTAAATACAGATTAATGTAAAATTTTACTTGTATATAGGGGAACTTAGAGAAGGGCAAGTTAACGTTTTAAAGGGCAATAACAGTCTAGCTGATTCGGTCAGACCGCATTTAAGACAATTCATCACGCAAGATGACAAGTAGCTTTCTTCTTTTCTCATTATTCCAGACAGAGTTGTAGCAGCATTTACAGTCAGCCAGCACACAGTGTACTGGTTCTGCTGCTGCTGCGACCAGCACAAGAAAGAGAAATAGCGGAATCTTCTGTTCCCTTTTAAAACAAGTTTTCTTTCCACACTTACCTTCTTGAAACAATTCTCGTACCTGTCTTTCATAGATTTTTTCTTACTTTTTAGCGAGATTAAATCTTCAAGACCTATTTCTTAAAAGCCTTAAAAATAAAGGTAAAAGGTACATTGACACTATACCTAAGAAAACTGTCATGAGTGTACTCGTACATAGGGAAACAAACTGTCATGAGTGTACTCGTACATAGGAAAAACAAACTGTCATGAGTGTACTCGTACATAGGGAAACAAATTGTCACGAGTGTACTCGTACATAGGGAAACAAACTGTCACGAGTGTACTCGTATATAGGGAAACAAACTGTCATGAGTGTACTCGTACATAGGGAAACAAACTGTCATGAGTGTACTCGTACGTAAGGAAAAAGCGGAAAACTCCAATTATTTTTATCTCCAGCGCTAGAATTTGAGTGGTTAACTTTATGTTCAGGACATTTTCCCATGGAAAATATCGCCCTCTACATATTGGAATGTACGAAGCAGTGAAGGGGTATATCTCGGTCCTTCTCAGTAATCGATCGTCGAAACAAACAGTATCTTTTCTGACTTAGACTTCTTACTTCTTGATTTACTGTTCTCTAGTTAAATATTGGTCACTTTAAAAATATTTAATATAAAGGTTATGGAAGGAATAATGTATATTCTTTCCTACATTTTGGGATTTGAGTGATTCTATACGCGTAATGTGGATTTGCTCTGAATTTGGTGTACAGGCATGAGTACGAGAGTAGAACTTTAAACACGTAAATGTATGCACAAGAAAATTTTTATTTTAATATAATTTAATAATTGTCTGATATAATGAATAAAATATCACCCTTTAACGTTCATTTGGGCATTCAAGTGGCGCGCCACCCGATTGTTTAGTGATATCCAAAATGCTATTATTTTTAACCCTTGTGTAATTAAAAATTTGGAGATACAGAGCGACTCCAAGCTGATAAAAATTTCAGACATAGAAATATTAATCAAGAATTGTAGGACGCGAATTTTCGGGCTTCCATTCTTGCAAATAAATAAAACACAAAACAAAAATTTAAATTTATTCACTTTTAGGTACAGTAAAAGGAGTCTTTTTATTCCATATATATATTTTACCTTTTATCATGTAACCTTAAGGTCAGAGTCCAAGCTTACACTCATATAAAGCAATATACTAAACAAGCTTACGTCATTAATGCAGGGGTAATCAAGATAAATTATTTTCTTACACTAATGTAAGTACTGTTGACTGCATACCACGTAGACACAATTTTCATCTTACAGCCTTCTTCCTATTTAGTTAGTATTTTATGGTGTAATCACGTCAAATTTCTCTCCAGATGTAAAAAGTTCTGAAAGAAGTGCCTCGTTTTTACAAACATTTGCGCAGAAATAAGAAAACACCGACTTTTTACTGCTTTAATTTCCTTGTATTAATAATATTAACTTCAGAAAACAATTTCCAGTAATTATTTAAACACATAATATAATCTCCTCTGTCCCTGAATCGATAGAATCAGAACAAATTGTCATAAATTATACAACGTACAAGAAATTACTAATTTGTTGGTGAGAAAATCGTTGTTTAGTAGTAAATAATTATTAAGACACGTGCATTTATTGAAGCAACTGTAATGTAAAATGTAAAAAGATATTGCTTCGATATGAAGTTAGTAAGAAATTCTCTAAATAAAGCTCAAGCGTGCCTACATATTTATCCGTATATTGAGTCTTGTTGTTTCACGTGACAAATACTGAATTGCTATAGGTTCAAAAGCAGAATCTTGCACCCACATATTTATGGTTTTCTTACATGTGTCTGCATTATTGTATTCTTATGTATATTTCACTAACACCTTTTATTGACATATATACTGATCTTTACCATAAGTTTATGCAAAATCGAAGAGGTCAAAGATGAATGTTTATGTAAATAACATTCCGAAAGCAAGGCTACTGCTTATAACAAACTTTTTCCCAATAACACCACATCTGACAAGCAATCATTTGCTTAGAATCTCTCTCTTCCGGTTCCTGTAAGCCACATCTGTTCTGTTTTCAATAGGCCATAACGGTTTTCGTCACACGCCTTTCACGTAACAGGACTTTGTATCCTGCACACGTGAAGTGCAGTTCAACACACCACTCTTTCTGTGTTGATGCTTAACCTAAGATATGGATGTAAACAGTAACCTAACACTGCAAGTTAACCTCAAGTTACTTTACATTAGAATGGCAGCACATGAGGCAGTCTGTCTGTAAACATGGGGTTGGTGATGGACACAAGGTAGGATTTATTTTTTTTCAAGTGATTTTTCCATTCAGAAATTCATTCATTCAATAATCCTCAGTTAAATGTTACTAAACCAAACTCCATACTTTGTAAGACCTAAGACGTAGCTTATCAGTGACTTTTGATGGCAATGAGCCCTTGTTTTTAAAAAAAGAGGAATTTTCTGACAAGCAGAACAAATACTTATTTATCAAGTAGAACTAGGATTCTTGGAGTTGGTTACATTTACGACACTCAGATGTCATTTAATATCGATTACGACATGGATGAGGAATTAATTCATTTTATGGTTTTTAAACAAAGCTTTTATCACTGCAGATGTTGGATAGAGTCGAATGGAATGAGACAAGGTGGTGGATGGTGAGCGTCTGACTCCTTCCGGTACATAACAGACATCTAACTGCATTAAGTGAAGAAAATCGTGAAAAGTACATCAGTTTGGTAGCCAGTATCATGGCTCCTACTTCGAGCAGGGACTTTTGAAATATGCAGAATATTACTACTTCACAGACCAGCTCGTACGGATGATTAACACGTAAGGATTATGAAGGCTGTGCGAGTGAGCATTCCTTTAACACTTATAGAAAATATCCCATAGTTTAAGAAATTCATCAAACACGAAATAAGAAAATGTTAATATGGTATGAGATTCGAAAAATGAAAGATTTTTGAAGACCAAGAACCGGAAGATACCATGTCGAGAACAGGAGTTTTACTAATCTTTAGTTAACTAATAAATTAATGAATCGATTTTCACGTGTCAGTACATAGAATTAGCAGAAGCAAACGTCTGACAAACAGAAATTTGGGTTGGGTTAGGGGCTACAACCTGCTCACAGCAAAACACTTAGTACAGCCTACTGCGAAATAGCGTTCAAAAATAGAGTTCAAAATTGACAGCAGGCTTTTCTGAAAAATGTAATATTCCTTTAAATAGTCACAAACCTACGATAGTTCCTTGACTACAAGAGAAGCTATGTATTATCTTCTCAAAAACCTCTACACTTGAATCCATAATCACAATTAATACATGGAAAGGTAGGTCACAGGCCATGAACGAATGATAAACTTTTGGATTTTCATCAAGATACTTTACAGCCGAGGTCATTTTCTCGGTTCATTTCAATAAAATTCATCTCCCACTGACCATGCAAATATCATTAGACCTGTTTCGATTTAACACTGTTTGAGCGAGTTCATACACACATATATATATATAATATATATATATATACAGACCCTCTATAATATTATAGTTTTCATAACAACCATACTTCAGAAGTAAACAAATTCTACTCTGGCTGTGTATACCTTTCTCAATATTAGCCTCACCAACGCCATTCACACAGCCTCCCAGCTCTGTGTCAAAAGCGTACGATGGCCATGAATTGCTTAGTCGTGACTTGGTTCCTTGCTTAATACTCGTTCCAATCACACATGAATGAACACCGCTAATAGCAGTCAGAAACTCCCAGTAGCTAATTTATAAACCGAACACATTATGACATATTCTGCTGCAAATTTATATAAGAAGACGCGTGATTATCGACTTCAGTTCTCTCCAAAACTAATGTTACATTAAAAGACTACCATATTATGAGAATTATTGACAAATTCATGAACGATGTTGGGTATTCAATTACTTCAGTTAACCTTAAAACTTTTCATGACTTTAATGTGTAAACATGCCGCGTTGCCAAATTTTTTGCGACATATTCGTATAAGATCAGTCACTGAGATCAGGCCACCACAAAGGTGTCACGATATCAATATGTACCCACCGTATAACGCCATTTCTCGTGACAAATTGAGTCCTGTAACTGGCATGATTTCAACTCCAAAGACCTCAAGGCTTTAATTGATAAACCAGCTACATTATGACATTTATATCTGCAACTTAATATAAAACAATGGATGTCGATTTAGTGACAAAAACCTCAAGCGTAATTAACTGCACAAGAGGCGCTACACATTAGGATTTATAATTCCCGAGTTTCACTCCTTAATATTTTGAGAATATTTAATGTAATTTCGCCCATATATTTTCTTTCAACGGGTCCCAGTATTTAGTCCCGTTGTGAATAAATTTTTCTTCCTCTTTGCCTTAACATTTTCTAATACAGTGTTACGTAGGTCTCATATTTTCCGTTGTTCCAGGTAATAATCCAGACCTGCCCCCTGGTGGTAAACATCACTCATTGCAAAAAAAATAAACATATCTCTTAATTTCATTGTAAGGAAATATTTGTATTCCAAATATAAGAGCAGATCTGTTTTCAAGGAGCCTGTGTGTGCTGGTCGAATGACGAGATGCACGGGCTAAAAGTTTGGATTTCAATTCCCACAAGAGTGAGGAATATTTTAATCCGCACTATAGCCAGATCAAGTCCGGGACTCGATGACTCTCATACATAAGACTTACAACTACGAGGGCTAGTCAAAAAAGAGTGAGAATGAATTTATTACTCAGCAAATACGTTAGGCAGAGTCCAACTTGATATGGTCTTTTTCAAAGTAGTCCCCATCGAGCTGTATGCACTTGGTCCAACGTGTCTGCCAGTCCTGGAAGACGTGCTGGAACCCATTTTTTGACATCGTCTTCAGAACCGCCTCCGCCCTCTTCAGAACGGCCGTTGAGGAGTCGAAACGCTAGCCCCGCAGCTCCGATTTCAGGCGAGGAAACAGAAAAAAGTCACACGGAGCAAGGCCCGGGCTGTAAGGAGGGTGCGGCACACATTCGATGTTTTTTCGGGCTAAATATTGGGCAACAACGTTCGAAACGTGAGGGCGTGCATTATCGTGGTGTAGGCGCCAACGAGATGGATGCAGCTCAGGGCGTTTTCGTCGGATGTTTTCAGCCAGGGTCTTCAAAACTGTCACTGCCCGAAAAAACATCGAATGTGTGCCGCACCCTCCGTACAGCCCGGACCTTGCTCCGTGTGACTTTTTTCTGTTTCCTCGCCTGAAATCGGAGCTGCGGGGCTAGCGTTTCGACTCCTCAACGGCCGTTCTGAAGAGGGCGGAGGTGGTTCTGAAGACGATGTCAAAAAATGGGTTCCAGCACGTCTTCCAGGACTGGCAGACACGTTGGACCAAGTGCATACAGCTCGATGGGGACTACTTTGAAAAAGCCCATATCAAGTTGGACTCTGCCTAACGTATTTGCTGAGTAATAAATTCATTCTCACTCGTTTTTGACTAGCCCTCGTATATTTTCTTGGCAGTAAAACGGGGACAGAGAAAATTGAAAATGATGACCACTTACCAGTATAGTGCCTATTATAATAATACGCAATTTAACCTCCATGTACCCCTACACACCGTCATGACATGACCCTTAGGAGCAGAGACAAATCGTCTTGATTTTAATATCGTTGTAAGGAAATCAGGTGCATGTTATTTCCCCGTTACGTGTTGCAGTTCGCGATAATTTGTGTGTGATTGAAGTACTGTATTATTATAGTGCAACAAATAAACTCCAAAAGGCAGCTGAAATGTATGTAAGCCTAAAATGTCTTATAGTCTGTTGCTTCTGATAATAAACATATTAAAACGCGGCACAACTACTATCACGTGACTTATTCGCACTTCGTCAGTGATACAATTCAGTTTCACAGGGGATAAACTCAGTAAACATATCAGACCTTCTGTAGATCTGTCGAAAGTGCCAAGTTAATTGAAAGCTGACGTAACGTATGTTGTCTTCTTTCGGAACATTTGTTACCTATTCATCATAAGTAACTTAATGTCAAACAAAATTTTGTACAATTATTTTCGACAAAAATGCCTATCACGTTGATTTTTCAGTAACGGTCCGTACTTTTATTCTCTAAGGTCTCGGTTCGAGTGTTGCCTACGTTGGCGACTATCTTATAGTTTTCAGATTTTACCCAGCATCTCCAAATGAGTACCGCTTCCTCTTCCTTCCATAGCTTGACACACTAATTACTGGTGGTTATGATTCCATTCAATCTAGTCCTGCGCCTTGAAGAGTATCGTTAGACAACTGAATAATAAAAGGCTGTATAATATTTCAAACTTGATGCAAATTTTTTTTAATTTCTACACTTATTTTCAGTCAGCATCTATATACAATGCGAACACTTCTATACTTTTGAAACCTTAACATTAAAGGAGACTCGGTGAACCGGTCAGAGATTAGAAGCTCAAATCTGTAGCTGACACAGAAATGACGCACCAAATTCCGCTTTTTCACACGCGCAAATAATTACCTTCCAAAACTCATATACCTGTTTTTAAGAGGATAATAATTCTATCTCTGTATTGTGTTTATGGGATGGTAGTGTACAGGAGACATAAGTTTCTAAGAAATTGTTTAACTTCAACTTGGATTAAACATCACATTAATTGTGTAGAATAACTCGCAGTAAAGAAGTAAGATATAACAAATGCAGTTAACTCGTTACTAAAACTGGATACGGTGCTTTGACTTGGGAACTGCGCTCTGTGGGAACTAGGTCGCATTGTAGCTCACTAGCTCGAGCTGTCCTTTCTTCCTAATTTAACATTTCTGGAAAAAACATAAGAATAATGATAATATGGTGTTATTCAGGGATAAATATTTAAAGATAATGTTACATTTTACGCGCAAGTAAACAGGAATATCATTAAATAAATAATAATATTCTTATTACAAAATTTAAGTCAACAATAAATGAAAAGGGAATTTAACGAGAAGGAAAAATCGTAAGGAAGGTATGTGGGAAGATTGTGTAACACTAGCTGTAGCAAACCGCGCAAGTGAACGGCAAAATAGTGTTTCAAAATCATACACGTAAGAAGTTACATGTCGAAAAGAGGTCAATAAGCTTTAGTCTCCGGAATGCAGCTAATAAACACAAGTTGCTATCTTAAGTACACGTGCTGTAAATTAAACAAACTTAGGTTTGCAGGAGTATAAAAACAAATTTTTAACAGTCTATTTCGGGTGGATGCAACCACCTAAACCAAGTTCAGTGACACTGCAGTTAGAGAGAGTACGTCCCTCAGAAACGTCAGGACAAAGCCAGTACACCACATGGCATAAATAATCAAAATATGACAATCACTTTAACAGGAAAAATGTGGAATGAAAATTAAAAAATAATCAATTTGGAAAATGTGAAATACATTGATGTAAGTATTTTGGTTCTTCAGAATAACTCTACGAAGATAGATAGGCCTATGTATATATATTTTAGAACCTCTATATACTTTTGTATTTATCACATTGGTTTAAAATATCTTCTTCCTATGTTGTGTCAATAATAGAATTTTGTTACCTCTCAGCTCGTCTTTTATTAAACCAGCATGTGAAAGGAAAGCTGGAGAAGTGACATATTTGCGTTTGTATTATACAACAATGGCTGCTGTGGGAGAGTTCAGATTATAATCTACTCGTTAAACCGTCATGACTAAGGAATATATACACACGTGATGACCGTTAATGTTACACGGTAATGGAAATGTGGGCTATTGTTGTTACTTTCTGATAAAGTGATGAAATCCTTTTGTTGCGTAGCACGTATCTTCATAATTTCTACTTATGTTTAATAAAGGTAGAGTGTATGGTATATGTGAAGACAATGGAAAAAAATTACTTTATCACATCAGCTGATATCCAAACTTTACATGTGTATAATAGTTTAGCCACATATTACCATTACGCGGGGGCATTAACTGGCTAGATTGAAATGTATGGGAGAATATTTTAACAAATGTGTTAAATACGATTATTTAAACATTAAAACATAAGTACACATCCGTTGGCACAAACAGATGCACTGAAATACTGAAAAATATATTTTGCTTGGCCGTTAGTTTATCCATGCTGTAAGTTACTCTTTGCGCCTTCTTCTCTAGTTCTGTGTGGTTAACATCTAATATTGATGAATTCAATAGCTTCATGGCTTACAGCATACAAATATCATGTTATAAATGACACATATAAGTAGCATGAGTGAGAATTGTGCGTGTCGGTGATGATTACATATCCTTGTTGGTCGCTGAAGAACAGAAACAAACACGCATGTATATTAACATCGCCTCACAAGTCAACTGTGATTAATGGCTTAAAATTGGCCGGCACTCCTAAGACCAGACCGTCGTAAAGGAAACACCTGCGCGTTAAGGTTCCTGACAGATGAGATGAATAAAGACACCGACAACCTCGCTACCGAATATTATGTGAAGCTTACCACACAGCTTCCATGTCTGTGTTAGTAACGAAAAATACCAAATATAGCCTACTGGTAATTTTATATGGAATAACTCTTTCTAAATGCCAAAGATTGCATATCGTTACCATGCATGCTTAGTATTCTATTTGTTGTTGTCATACTTCTATTATAATACCACATATGAAAATCGACGAAGTGGTAGTTTTTATAGGCCGTCATTGTTATAGAAGAAAAAGTTATAACATATGGGAAAAGGACGCAGTATGCTATTGAAAATATAATAAAGTGGTTTCAAGCAAGTAAACGAAAAAATTTTCAACAAGTGTTAATGGAAAGAGGTTTTTATTGTGAATCATTTGTATGTTAGCGTGTTCTAAAGTTATTCAGTAAAAGTTTTCAGAACTGTTGTTTGGCGGGGTTTACAGACAGTTTGAATAAATTAGGTGGAGAAATAACGCTAGACGAAGGAAAAAGGCCAAAACAATTTTCAAAACCGATTCTGATGACAGTACCTGTTTCTGGAAGAAATAACTTTAAAAGTGTAGAGAACCACATTACACGCGATAATCCTTGTGATTAGCGCCACAACAATATATCCATATCGGTTCATCCTTATCCCTCGTAACAAGATTTAAGATCTATACATACACAAATATGAGAACTGACACTAAGAATCTAATAAAATTACATAACGTACGTACAACGGCAGTGAACGCTGCATATATCAATTCTATGGAAATATTGTTGTTGTTGTTGTTTTGCTGCTGCTTTTGCTGCTGCTCAAGGTGATGCAGCTGTAAAAATGTTGACTCTGCGAGGGGTGAAGTGTATTCAGAATATTATTTAAAGGCATAATTCATGGGGTAAACGTGTATGACACCTCGTATTGGAGAGGTTCTGAAATCCTGGACATTGCTCAAGGGCCGAACATGCGGGGCGACAAATGCAAGGTGTCACTTCCCAGAAGACACACCTTTTAGAGTTAATGTCGTGAGAACGCAAAGTCTCATTAATGGCCACTGACGCTTTAACCAAAACAGTAGGAAGGTTTCGTATAAAAGGAAGAGGTACATCTGTTGAATTTTCTTTCCTTTCTGTACTAGATTGATGCCGGTGCTACCTCCAAAGAGCAGAGTTCTGCTTCTGAATACAACAGCAGCTCACCTACACAAATTTTGCTCCATTTTATTAATCCAAATGTTTATTACCGTGTTAACAACAGTCATCACTTGGTCTCTATTCTGAGCAGAATGAATTCAGTGTACGTCATGAAGCCCCAAATTTTAAGATTAACTTTAATATTGTACATCCATGACAAATTGTCCTTCCAAGCAGTTGCTTCTGTTTAGGATTTTAAAATAAAATGTTGTTTATATATCTTACATACGACATGTACAATACATATTCCACTAGTATTACCCTTTTTCATTCTTGTCAATAGCCACTGACTTTGTTTCCTTAAAATTCTGAGAAAGCCATGTACTGCATTCTTATGTTATAAAACGCAGATTTTCTAGCATTGAATTGAACAGCAACAATCATTATTTTTATATTTTATAGACAATTTTAAATCACTAAATGTGACTAGAATTCTTGATCGTTTTGCTTCATCTTAAGTAGTCATATCATTTTCAGTATATTAGGACATGTGATTAACTAACCTTGCTCTTACGATATATAGAAAGTTATTGTAGAACTCCTTAACCTTCGAGTATATTTTGCAGAATGTGACACACCCACAGTTCACGGTCAGCAGGCCAGGTACCTCGTGCTTCCGTTTAGACACCACAGTCACGTCACAAGGAGTTCCCAGGACCGCCAACGAAAAGTGTCACCATAATCATGGTGACACATTTCGTGTCACATCAAAAACTTATCTTTCCTTTGCCACTTCCCGATGGCGGTGGGTAATTTGCAGATTTCACTTCGACGAATACAGCCTTAATAAAAGACTGGAACAGGGACAGCTCAGTCGATAAGTTGTCTAGACTACGGCTGGAAAGCAGACAAATCGGTTTGGAATTCAACCAAGAGAAAGATACTTTTCTCTTCCGCATAACGTCCCTAATACATCTGCAAACTATCAACCTCATATGCAATGAATACCGAGGGCTATTTCATGAGATAAAGCGACTTAGGATGAGAAGCTGACCACTCTTCTCCATCTAAAGCGAAGGTTGAAAATGCGTGGATTGTTACCTCCTATTTTCTATACGCCTTCATGACGTGGTGTTTAAATATGCACAAGGACACTTTTAGCTTTAATTACATACCGGTAATTCAGTCCCTGGCGAAGAAGAGCATCTTTTTAAGAGTCATATTTTAATCCGATAATTGAAAACGTCTGAAGATGTTTCACCACAGACCGCGAAAATTTTGTTTAATATAAATCCAAAACCTTTTGACGCCGATCCCGGTGGCCGCGCGGTCTAAGACGTAGGTCTGCAGGGTTTGCGACAACACAGTGTTCATAAGAATATTGGCACTAAGAAACAGAAGTAGCAGGAGGAAAGGAGAAGGTTGAATAATAAAGAATTCCTTAGCCTTCAGTCTTCTTCATCCAATATCTTAGGGTAACAGTGGCGGAACAAGCAACACTCAGAGAGGAGCTAAAGACTGCCCTTAAGTTTGTAGTTAGTAATAGTAAAAATAAGGATCGCTTGGGATAAGTGAACATCGATATTGGAACAGAAATGTAGCAATTACAAAATTTTCTCTCGTAATTGCGAAGTAAGGAACTGTTAAAAAGGGTTCAGCCATTTTGAAGAGAGGAAATTCCATTTAGGTTATCTCTGTTCACAATTGACCTAGGCAACCCCCATCATTTCGTACAGATGGAATATGTGCCACTAATCTAAAAGAGGCCATAGAAGCATCGCCACGGCACGATGGCACCAGAACTATTTCTGTAGAGATTCAAGCATCGACGTTACTGGGAAGACAACTGCTGAAGACATAAAAAGCTGTCTAGTAGATTAAGTTCTTGGGAGTAAGCAGCTAATATTTGTTCAGCAGACCGAGAATTGTCCATTCGTCGAAAACAGTGGATTAACCCTACCATCAAAACGGCCTGTAATGTTATTCTCAAAATATATTATTTTAAGTTTAATATTAATCCTTTCTATTACCTACGCCTACAGTCTCCAAAAGTGTTCTACTTCCATGACGTTTGACGCGATATATATAAAATCAATATAATATATAGATATACACATGACTGTCTCTCTGGATCCTCCGTGCTTAAGTTGACATACATTCAGATCAGTGACTAAGGTAAAGTCTGTAAAACCAAGCAACTGTGTCTAAATTTCCGGCATGATCAGAGATTTGTCTCTTCTGTACAACGTCCTGTGTGGTACAAAGGCCAAAAACGCGTGGAATAATACCTCCACTGTCCCATACGTTTTAAGGCGTGTTGTTTAATTAAGCATTGAAACAATTTTACTTTCAATGTGTGTTAATGAATGTAGGTAAAGTTAATAACTTGTAGAATTTTATGTCTGACAGAATGTAGAAGGTCCTAAATATTTTATCTTCTTTTCTTAAGTAATTTATGCGTTAGTACCTTTACAGTCTAGAGATCATTCTGCCGCAATTTATTGATATAATTTAAGGCTCTGGACTGTAAGGATAACTACGATATTATTAGTAGCTTCAATATATTTGGATTTCGGAAGGAAATTTGCTGCGGTCATCAACACAACACTTCATCACTCTGCTAAATTCACAGTGAGGCACTCTTGGTTCTAGCATCAGGCCTGTTTGACTGACGAGATACACTGGTTAGGATTTCCCTAAACGCGCTTTCTAGAAGTTTTGGAAGTTCTGAAAGACAGACACAGTTGAATTATGTCAAATTATATTGCAATTGGTACGATTCCTTCAGGCTTCCCCACTAAATACCGTTACACATTTCTCCTCTCCCCTACCATGTGCCATATATTCCGCCCGTCACTTTCTCCTTGATTTGATCGCCCAAATAATATTTTGAGAGATGCACGAGACATGAAGCTCTTAATTAAGCAATTTTCTCAATCCTTCTGTTCTTCTTATGCTCAAATATATTACAACAGAACCTACAAAGCCACTATCAAGAACCTTGGTTAACGTCCGCTACAGTGGATGTGGTGCTGCAGGTCTGATACAGAAAGTAACCAAAGATGATCTGGGCATGCTTCATCGGCAGTGCTTCCTGAGCGGGCTTCAGTATTCTGAACGTAGCAAGTGGAAGACATAGAGTGAACTGTGCAGAAGGGGAAGTAAAATCACGATGTAATTTCTCTAAAAACATGCAGCTCTGCAAGCTGTCAGTTTTACAGATTTACTGGTACAGGAAAACATTTCATTTGTCCGTGTGTATGAAAATGTTGGAGCGGTAACTCTTATGCCTCGATACCCACCGAATAAATATAGAACTGCCAGAAACCAGTGTGGGTCAGTGTAATGTAGCTATCAAGGTCTATCTTTGACATGACCTAATAATACAGTAAATTCATAAACAGAAGTTGTCACCAGATATTTTTTCTGTCGAACATTCCAGAAACTATGCCTTCCGGCACCAAGCGTTTTCTAATAAATTTCTTATCTTCAGAGGCTTATGGTTTTAGGATTCCAGGCTTCAAATGAAAAAATCTAAAAATAATCGAGAGATTTATGTGCACAAATATTCGGAACAAATGCTTAATTAAAATCGATTATATTAATACTATGTGTACCGCAGACCAGTAATCGAAATATGAATATTATCTAGAGGGAATAAAGGCAGCTCTTAATAGTATAGTCACACTACGATATAGCGCCACTGCTTGTTCATCGCAATTTGTGGCGATGTACCGTATGCGGAAAAAAATAAAAATAATGTGTACTAGGGAAAGCCTGCTAAATTATTTTCATGGGTGCTTAGTGAGCGTGGCGCTATATCGGGGTTCACTTATGTCTAAAGGATCTCAAATTTCAGCACCGTCTACTCCTTTCCAGCGGAGATTATAAACACGTTATTGGGAAAAGTCTTAAACTTCATCAGTCTTTTACTCATGTAGTTTCTGCGTATGAAATATATACACTTAAAAAGCAGTGGCTTTTGGTTTTTAAGGAAATTTGTGTTAAAGTGTGTTTTCAACACTGTATTTCGCAGTAGGAAATTCAATAATAATGGTAAAAAGGAATAGTCACTTTTAAGAGTGAATTTCCTATGATAATAATAAAATTGTTTTATCTGCGATATAAATTAAAATGAAATCTTTAATGGTGCGTTTTATAAAAGACATCACTTTTCATAGTTGTGTGTAATTATATAGGTATCTGGGGTTTGCTTCGAGTTGGAATTTGAGGCTTGTCTTAATGAAAATTTATTTAAAAATCTGCTTTCTTTGGAAACGAGTATGTTCCATGAGTTTTAATATTCAGTATATAAGTTTTACAATTCTTTTCGAGGTACTGCCGTAATATCCATCTGTAAATCTCTTATCTGAAACCGCCTAACGAATTTCAATGAGATGTGAAACTTATGGTCTACACCAAAATTTCCAGAATCATAAATATCAGGCTCTACGATAACAAATAAAAATATTCTCTCTTGAGGTGTCTCCGTATTCCTTTCTTTCATATATTTTAATATATTAAATCTGTAAATCAATGGTGTGTAGTTTAGTGCAAATTTACAAAAGTTTTTGATAAAATCGCTGCTTCTATTTTCGAAAGAAAAGAGAAAATCAGGTGAAGAAAAACCATATATAGGGTCAGGGTGGGCCGGGTAGACTTTTGCATGCACGCACGCTAACCTACACAGCATGCTGATGTCATGCGGTTCATATTTTAACACAGGAAGGAATGTCGCCTAATAATATAGGCCTCATGCCAATAAATTTACAAAACAACGTGAAAGAAACAGCGGACCAGCAGTTGACAAGCTATGTTCCACTGCTTTGTTAATCTATTCCACACGTTAAGCCGAGGTCAGTGTTTCCTTCAAGAAAGTTACTGCGTTCTCAACATAGGTCTGTGACAAAATATGCACATGCAAGCTCTTTCTGTTTCCAGCAAATGTTGCTTAATAGTAACAATAAACATGACGTAGAAATGTGCAGTCTTGCAGAAAACTACAGGCGCTTCAGAGATTATCTCTACATACAAACACTGTTATGTAATAGTATGCGATGAGATTGCTTCATCCGATGATCGCCGTAAGACAATCATTGTTAATTAGATGGTGAGAAATGTAACGTGTGAGCAACAGGATTTCTGTTCTCACAAACCCGGTTCAGTATACGAGAGACTGTGTAGTTTTTCAAAAGACAGTTCGCGTATTTGACCCCTGAACACATTTCTTCCACTGCTATTATCTTCTGCTGTCATTTCTTTCGAGACAAATACAGTTTTCGAGAGGTATCAACTTACAGTCTTACACGGTGCCAAAAGTCAAGACATGATCATTTCAGCAACAAAACACTCCGTAAAAGCCGGGAAAACTGAGGTTAAAACCAAGTGCTACATATTCATCTAGCTACTTAGTTGTGTTCTTTGGAAGCACAGACTCCTGAAACAGGATATACTTAATTACATTGGTGTCTCGTTTTACTACTCCTGCTATTACACTACCACTGTTACATTACCTTTACAACATTTCTTCTCTCTCCCCATGTTTCCTCGATTTCTCTTTCTTACTTCCCATAGCCTCCACTAAGAACTACCTCTTACTGGTTTGGTTGTGCCATGTGCATATACCCAGAAGAGCGACCATCCGCATTTCTGTACAAGTGACTTCTTTCTGTAAATGTCTAAACATTTATAAGCTGCGGTTTTTATATAAAATAATTACGCCTGCGTAACGTGTGTGTGTGTGTTGTAACCGCGCTTCCACTCAATAACCAGCGCCAGCATTTCACTCAATGCCGATGATAATTATAGGTGGAAACGAGACACCGACTATCATCTCAGGGTAGATACGAGCTCCACACAGAGGATTTTCTTGTGCTCGATTTTTAATCAGATCTAACTCCGAACCAAAAACGTTCTGTTTAACTTGTTGAGATCTAAGTGCCAAATGTACGTCGCATACCGCAATTTGCCTCCGCGGCGCTAAGCTAAGTCCCCGTATCTCGGGTATCTGGCCTGGGTCTCGCGGTATGACTTTATTTGTGTGGTAAGCTGAGAAACCGTACACCAGAAAGTTTATAGAGGAATGCAGGCGTAGGTCCTCATAATATACGCAGTACCACACCTTTCTTCTGGTGATGGCAGTCCTTGTATTCGAAATCAGGCTGCCCTGCTACAGTGTGTGTGTGTGTGTGTGTGTGTGTGTGTGTGTGTGTGTGTGTGTGTATGTATGTGGTTTCAGATAAACTAGCATTGTCGCACAAAGTACCAAAAACGTTTAAATTGTATTCTTTTAGTCTTCATATAGGAAATGTGACCCTTTATACTCTAATTTTTATTGTCCTTAGCTGAAGATATACGCATCACACATTTATTTTCTACGATGTCTGTACCCTGCTATCTACTAACCTAAAAGGTCTAATGTTTCTAATGGCCCGATATCTCATCTTCGCTATGTGGCTATTCATTTTTTCAGCTTTCTTCATGAACATATCTGAAGAAATCAGAGAATATACTGAGACAGATCTACTCAAAACTACTGTAACTAAGTGTGTGCCCTGCTCTCTTTTATTCGAAAGTCAATGTAATGTAGTTTACACTCATTTTCAAGCAACAAAAACAATTTTAATTTTCCATAACGACTCTGTGCTAGAAAATACTATTCAGTAAGACAATGAACAAAGTATAGTATTACAATATATGTAATGTAACGTCGAGTTAAGGAATACCAATTAATACAAAAATTTAAGAATTACACCGGCATTTGGACAGCGGAAGAATCGACTAATAATACAAAATACGGGTTCTTTCTGGGTTGTTCTACTTAAATAGGACAATGGACAGAAAAAAACGAAAACCGTGAGCTCTGCACTCGTCGTGGTAACTGTTTACCGACGTTTCGGGGCAACGTATAGGTCCCATCTTCACGGATCGAGTCCTTTCCATCTCGGACTCTTGACCTGTGAAGATGGAACCGATACGTTGTCCCGAAACGTCGGTAAACAGTTACCACACGACGCCGGTCATATCCCAGAAGAGCGCAGATCTCATCAACATTGCGGCGGAAGTCTGAAATCAACGGAACCGTGTCTGTAACCTCATCTGACACACGTCGTCAATTTTTCGTATAAATCTAATGATCGATTCTCGGGGCATATCCATACATGAAGCAAAGAAAGACGGCGCTGTCATTGACTATCCGTCACCTTTCGCATTAGATGTTAAGTTGGTCAATTTTTACTAAGCGTGTTAAGAAGAGTGTGTTGAGACCTGCAGGTTCCCTCTCACAGCTTCCTACTTAGGAGTAGAACAGTGATGTAAGCAAGCTGTGATGTTTGGTGCGCACAACGCTTCGGGCAATAACAGTGGCTTTATGTCAAGGGCTGCCTACCATTTTGGGTTTTTTATTTGCGGCAGGTTCGCCCTTCAAATGACCGACCAGTCTAGAGGCTTGGCTTCGTGATTCCAGAAGTAACAGTTTCTTATATTCTGTTCCGTAACTGAAGTCCTTTATCGTCTGGCGCCACAACCAAAGAGACTAGGATGGTAAATTTGACACTGCCCTTGTGCTTAATTAAACACCACGCCGTAAATATGTTTGGCGGAGTGGTAATATAGCTCCATGCATTCTTAACAATGACACTAGATTGTGGTGATTGATCAAGTTCACGTTCCGGCCTCTTTACCGGCAGATGAAGAGTACCGACAACTGTTAGAGAGGGCGTTGTGTGGGCCGTATAACAGGAACGGACGCGGTAGCGGAAAGGGAAGTATTCGCAAAATACTCGAATTAAAGGTAGCCTGGTGCCACTGTTTTCTCTTTTTTTAAAAAGCTAAAAGCTATTATTCAGACATTAATAGTGATTTTAACTTTAAAGATGTTTTTCTTGACATATACTTGTTCAATTTTATATAAAAGTATTTTTATGACGAGGTGTTAGCCAAAATTGAAACTCTTCCAAAGGACAAAAATTGCATTCTCATTTCTGTTATCTACTAAAAAGAAACCTCTTTAAAGGCTTTAACACATGTTTTTCATTGCATGTTCTTTTTAAATACTTAACTCCTCCAGTAATAGCAGTTTCTACGAACACTGTTGTACAAAGTAAACCATTCGAAAAATCGCGTGTTTTGTTCTCTCTTTGTTGCAAGAGCTATTACAGTGTTGTTCAGAAAATGGAACTAATCTTAACCCTACCATCAACAACACTTCAGCAACGCGGACGTGTTGTGCTAACCGTATGAAAGTACTCCACGCACAGAATACATAGTGAGCATTTAACTCTAACAGCAATTGCGCTATGCCACTAAATCGGAGAAAGCTACGCTCGCTAGCAATCACACACATTTCTGTTTAAATGACAGCCCTGCTCGGCTTGTAGAAGACCTACATCTTTCCATAGTTAACACTAGATCTGATCTGCAGAAACAACAAACATCCTCTTAATATCTTATAATGTAGCCCATACGATTCGAAGCTTGAATTTGACCTCTTCCATCTTAAGGACCCGAACGCTAAATGATATGTGGTAAAGATGTGTTATTATGGCGTGGATTTAAAGCAGCACGAATTTGTGTCTTTTGTCACTACAAGGAAGCGAGTGGTAAACATTACTTCCAGCCCCACGGTCACCGGAGATAAAAGTTCTGGTACTCATTAGAAAGATACAAAAGTCTCAGAGACGGTCTGGATGTAAGATGGTGAGAACAGTTCTGCTCCGTCGGAAGTCGAAGTTATCAGCACTTCTATAGTAAGCTAATAAGATTTAGAGTCTTCCATATTATGTTTCCTGGAACCGTGAAAATAAATTCAGAATAGCTGTGTACGTATTTGAATCTTCGCACCAGAAGTATAATTTTTTTTTTCACTTGTTATGTGACGTAAAGATCAAACCCCCACAATTCCAAGAAAACATATTAAACTTTCTTCACATACTTCCATTTCTGTATCGAGAGCTTAACCACCCATGCACAGTTATTCTAGAAGGCTATAAACTGCAATTCTCTAAGATTTAACGATCTCAAATTTAATGGCTGTTTCTACATTCGTAACTTGCAATAAATGACACATAAAGGAACATTTTCCCTTTTACATTCAGCTAATAAATTTTAAAGACATAAATACTAAAATTTCAGGTAGTCACAAAATTGTCACTTCTCAAAACGGCCTGTTCTTCACAGAATTAGTCCCGTGATGAAACAGGGAACACTATAAGTAACATCATTAATTTATGAAACTACGCTATTCTTAGTATTCGATAGACCTACAGTAAAATGAAGATTACGGACAAAGCCAATTAAGTCCAAACCAAATTATCCACAGACAATAGAATTACAATGGAAGTGTCATTGTGTTGTCTTTCAGGTGAGTAATCTTAATTCCTTGCTGTTTGTTGCTAACGATTGGAGATTTCCGGCTGCTAGCAGGCGTTCCATTTGAAGAAAATAACATACGTCTCTCATGCTACATTAGAGATACGGATCATTAAATAATAAGAAAGACACGTTGCTCAGTTTGACAAAACATCACACTGACTCCAACTTCGTGATCCAGCATGATGTAACGAGGAAATGGTAACTCACACTCTTGTATATGCTGAAACTTCTTTTGGACCGTGACAAGTGGTTAAAAGCATCAATTTAGTGAATTTAGTACGGGTGATAGTTGCAAATAACGTTATCTGTTTGTGCACAAATTCTACAGTTGTAATTATTTCCTTTTGGAAGTGACGTAGACAAAACCTGATAATCGCAGAAGTGACTGCAGAGGTACAGCAGCTCCTTCAGGCAAACCGGCTGGACTTAGCTGATGCTACTCAAGAAAATGTTACTTTCTTATCTTTAGAGTACTGAGTAAGAGACTTCAAGCACTTACATGCATCATCTACGTAAGCAAATTTGGCCTTCCAGTAACCAGCGAACTGTTTCCTTCACTTTTACGTCACGACTCCAGCATATCCGTGAACCTGTCTGTGTCCACAAAGTTTTATAGGCTTCACGGCAAAATTAACCTTCTACAGGCAGTATAATGCATAACGTGAACTTCATCTTAAAATTCGATATGACGATATACGTAACTTCAGCGATCCTACAAAACTCGTTCTTTTTCAGTATATTGTTACTGTAGATGATGCTGCAGATGTCACGGATAGAACGAGAAAAACAAACACGCCAACTGCGTCAACCGTGGTGGTAAATCGGCAGAGTAAAAATTGCGATAATTTGGTTTAAAATTTTAAGAAATTTGTAACGGAGATGGTTGTTACAACATCGTTCAGAGTAAAAACCAGGTTTCCTCAAAAACTGTTATGAGAAACTACTTTTTCAAAATGAAAGAAAAGAAGAAAACCTAGAAATAACCTCCGTGCGAAGACGTAATTGTGGAAATAAGAGTAGACATGTAGTTCCATTATACAGCGTGTATACAAAAATATGCATAACGTTAAAAGGCCGTATCTCGTAAATGAAAAGCTATATTGCTGCAATTCAAGAACCATTTTAAAGCCCATGTACTACTCTATAATTTCAGATCTCAACATGGGCCCCGGCGTTTTGTACAAACTTCTGCAACCTCAAAAATTCGTATTCAACATTGTTCCTTAAAAGGTCAAGAGGAAAAGCGCCAAGAGCGTCTCAAATTAGTTTTTCCAAGTCACCCTCTGTTCTTGATTTTGTCACAGACGTCTTACCTATAGACGTTTGTCTTAAGGTTTCTCATTTTTTTATTGAATAATACAACAGAAATAAATGAAGCAGTTTGTAGACTGTAGATTTGTAACCAAGACCTTGAGATTACAAAGCAGGAACATTAGTCGCTCGCCCACGATATTTCAGAAATCACCTGAGAAATACTGTTACATGTGTGGTTGTGTGAGAAGTGTGTCAGGTGGCCAAAATATTTTAGGCTAAGGCCGTATTAATTTTGTATAAAACTGATTTCATAACAAATATTCCAGAGGAAATACACTTGGCCTTACAACATAATGTCCTTAGCTACTGCGCCACTTTTCTAGCAGGTAATGACTTCTTATAGGATTTAGGTGCGTTAAATGCTGAAGTTGCGAAAACGGTTAGAAGTATGTTGAGGAATCTTACTGAAATAATGTGAATGTAAAGGATTTAAACTTTTGTTGAACTATCAAAAGGCAAATAAATTTTAGGCATTTTTAAATTTGCAAAATGTCTAGCACATATGAGGCTGAAGACTCAAACATTTTGCGCTGAAATATATGCGTACATACGTGTATACGTATGAGTACTGCAGTGATTACTATTAAAGTCACGTTGTTTAAATGCGATACTACTTCTAGTCAGTGCCAAAAAAAAAGAGAGAGAAATAAAATTCAAAGGTGTCACTATCCTATCCCGGGCCAAAGAACTCTAAACTGCCGAAGAAAGTGCAATGTTACCAGAGTGGAGGATCAGAACGGTGGCGCTAAGCCTGTTCAAGATGATGCCCGTCAGTTGAGACCATACAGGCACTGTCGTGTAACTGTCGTCACAGTACGCTGACGTTTCTAAGTTGGCTTCTTGTAAAAAATACAACACACGGGTACTTTCCTTTTAGCGATTTCCATGCAAATAAAAGTAGCTATTACAGGAATCAGTCTGGTGCCATTTAGAAACGTTACCATGCAGGAGTTACTGATTTCTGGTCTAAATAACTGCATGGAACAGAGTCCTTATTGAGAAGCTAGTCAAGAAATTCCCCGCCTTTATGTAACCCGAAGGTTCATTACCGCATTCACAAGAGCCCGCCACCTCTCCCTATCCTGAGCCATATCAATCCAGTCCACGCCCTCCCATCCCATTTCTTGAAGATCCATTTTAATGTTATCCTCCCATCTACGCCTGGATCTTCCAAGTGGTCTCCTTTCCCTCAGGTCTCCCCACTAAATCCTGTATGCACCTCTCCACTCCCCTATACGTGACTGATTTATGGACATGCTTATTAAGGGTTGTACATCAAACTATTCCCCTTGTTCTTAAAATTAAAAGTTAATAAATATCGACGCGAGTTGCGGTCAGTAATTCGCCTTCACGTAAGTGCTACAGTATGATTACAGCTATCTTCTCTATAGGTAAAGGTTAAGTTGCCCCTGTCCATGCCAAAAAGTCATATAGGAGGTGTATAGGTATATCTCTACTCATTCTTAACCTTGGCGCTAGATGGAGATGAGTGGTCAATTTCAGGCCCCGGCTGCTTTACCCCGGGAACAAACACTGGTACCTATTGAATAAGAGGGAAAGTGGGACCCAGAGCCGGTATGGACGATTTTGGAGAATAGAGAAATATCTCGCCTTTGTCGGGAATTGAAACCTGGCCTGTACACCCCGTAGCTGGTCACTATATAGACTACTCTATACCGGCCACTTGTCTATAGGACAATTTTCTGAATTCTTAAGGGGACAAGTTGTAGGGATCCTCGGATATTTGGATCAGAGTTTATTTATCCGTGGTCGGCGCAATATTTTTGGTCCACAAAATTTACTGTATGTTCTATTGAGGTTTCTATTAAAGCAATTTATATGACCAACACTTTTTGTTTTCGTATATTTAAACACTTAAGCGTATCGCATAGCAATTGGTTACACAACTGTCATTTTCCGCTAGAAAACATATTTTTGAGTCATAGTGCCTTTACGTTTAGTTTGCAAACAATTTTAAACCGTTTGTTACAAATCCTTTTACAAAAATGTTTATATATTTGAAGGTATCTGTAGTAAATGAACCGAAACGTAGATGTCCCGCGGATATCAAAAAGTTTGGAAAAGCTGCAAGAAACCGTCGCAGATATAAATAAATTATCAGTAAAGCATGGGAGAAGTTTTGACACGATAGCATAGACTGATTATTAGGTCCTTTTAACAAAACTGTTTTAACCTCACAAGTTGAAATGCTTTGAATAATAATGGCAATACCCATAAAATTCGACGTCGTTTTATCTTGATTCATTAAAGACACGTCTTCAGAAACATCGGCTATAACGAGTCTAAATGCAGCATGATTTTGAGAGTTGTGTTGAGAAAAATCCGTGACGGACTAGTATAAGGCATGCTTCCAGTTGTTCAGGCAAATAGTGTGGGAAGCAACAAATACCGGAGTCAGGATGGCAAGCCTCCGGGCTGAGAATAGAAACCAGGACCTTGCGAATATGAAGCAGGGATACTAACGTAACTACTACTGAAGTGAATGAACAGGAAGTAAGTGTTTCGAAATTTCTACAATTAGCTTGGTAAGAAGGAAGAAATCCACAAGAGACCTCTGTTAAAATAACAGGCAGCAAAGTGTGATTCGAAAGGTGTATACACCAAATAAAAAGCATAAAGTGTTACTGTTAGTGCACTGATCCAACAGACACTGTGTACAATTCAACAGCGAGTTTCAAAGGCTCCTACTAACTTCAAGTCCATAGCACAAGGAAAATTGATGGTTATTAAGTCTAGGTAAACAATTTGTAAACAAACAAATAACAATTTTATATTGCTTTCACCGTGCATTTTTCACACTATTCAGTTTTACCAACAAAATGCACACACAAAAAACTACTTTTTTATAGTTTTATTAGTATTGATGTACACCCCTACACGTGTTTCAGTCCTTGGACCATCTTCAGGGGGTTGATAAGCTGCTACACTTCAACTTGCATGTTAGAAGGGTTCAAAGAGCACCCTTGTCTCAGTAGTAAATTTTAAAAACATTTGAGTTTGTAAAATTTTTTGTAAAACTGTAAAAACTTATAATTTATCTTATAAGTATATCTTATAAGACTGAAACACGTGTAGGGATATACATTAATACTAATAAATCTATAAAAAAGTAGTTTTTATGTGTGTGCATTTTGTTGGTAAAACTGAATAGTAAAAAAATAACAAATATCGTGTGAAATTACTGCAGGCAAATTACGACTTTTGCATCTTATGTTTAGTGTCCCAGTATTCTGTTAGTTCCACTGCTGTAATCATAAATCATGCTGCCGTAGGTTGAAGGCGATGTTGTCATTGCTGCATCAGCCAGCATTACGATTGGAATCTGTGTCATGTAAGCAGGTTCATGCTCTTTATTGTCAGACCACGCAAGAGCCTGGCGAACATTCCAGGTCATTAACGTGAAGCAATCAACCGTAAACATACAGCGTCTCTTAATGGCCAACCTATAAACTAGAAGACCGGAGCTCGATTCGAAGCAGGGACAGGATTTCTCTTTTAGCCGCCGCGTCCGGAACGTCGCTGGGTCCCACGAAAGAAAAATATTCAATGTTTACAGAGGATTTCTTCAATGTGGGTAAAGCGGATAGCGCGTCAAAGTGGCCAGACCCACCTCATTAATTAAGCATGCTACCGCGACTCTCCCATCGCTCACCCCCATATCATTCCGAGGTCAAGAATGAGTGGGGCTATACCTCTTCTCTCCTTATAAGCCTTAATGATGTATAGAGTTCATGACGTATACAGGAACAAATTCACCTCCACTCTCCCACACTTACACGTGTCGTAGTGCTTAAATAAATCGCATGGAGATGTCTTCACAGTATAATCCTTAGTTGAATATATGATAAGTTCACCTTTACTCTAGGCCAGTGTTTTTCAAACTTTTCATCTCGCGTGCCACTATCGCAGTACAAAACATGTACACGTACCACTAGGTACTGCAGATATTAATGACTACTTTCAGGTTACTGGTCTTCCGGGATGTTTCATTGGTTGGCAGGTTTGAAGTCTTCAACTTGCCACACAGTGAAACAACAACGCTGTGTAAACTTCAAATTTCGCAGTTGCTACTTTTGTAATTTAACGCGATTAGACGACAGGAGTGAGTCTGTATCTATATTCGAACAATGAAATATTAACTTGGTATGCAATCCATAAAGTTTTTTCTCTACATTTCAACACATTTAAAACAATGTCAATAGCGCAATTAAAGTTTGTGTTTTATTTATTGAAAAAAAATAATTCTTAATTTCTTCACGTACCAACAGGCAATCGTCCGAATATCACCACGGGTACGCGCACAACCATTTGAAAACACTGCTCTAGGTTTTTTTTTTACAAAGCTTTATTTCCTTGACATGTACATACAACAGTATACAGAATATGGGCTAAATTGTTCCTAACACCAATTTGGAGGTTCTTGCATTTTATACTCTGGAACATAATAGGTACAGTGCACCAATGAAAAGTATTTGTAGTGAAAACTAGGACACCAGCTCCCTCAAAAACACTACCACACACTGCTCTAGGTTAGGGACTGGGCATGCAGGGGAGAAGTCCTGGTGTTGGGTGGAGAGTTACCAAAGTTTGGATAAATCTGCTGTCCCCATTGTCAGACCAGAAGGGTGGTTCCTCTCACCTCCTTGAAAACGCAAACTCACGAATTAGATACTGAGTGTCAACACTGTTTTGAAATCTGTTCGCCTGAACACTTAAAACAACTCTGTTAGAAAGAGTGCCTTGAATTACCAGCAGGTTACGGAGTGTTTTCATACACGTCACAAACTTCCTGAATTTCAATATACAGTTTATGGAGCCCTTTCGTCTCCGTCTTGCTTAGGACAAGGTTACATTCATGGACGATTGCCAAAAGCAAACGTTTCAGCGCTGTGAGACACAGTAAAACCTATGTTCTTTTGTCTCATAACTGTCTTTGCTAAAGTACTGTCAACATATTCTTGTCTTTCGGTTTTGGCAGCCTGTGTGTGACGCATAGCTTTGGTTTCCAATGTTTAGTCAAAATGTATATACATTTCAGTTGTATGAACTTTTCGGCGTACATTGCAGTAGCTCTGGTCATTGTCAGTGTGAGGCAGAAAAATAAGTGGGCTCTACCCACTGCGACACCAACATATCATACTAGTATACCTCCTTCTTCCTCTTAATTTTACCCTGAAGTTGGTCCCTAAAATGTCAGCCGAAATTTTTGAACAATTTCAACGTTCTATGTGGCCAAACCTAAAACTTAAATATATACATTTTAAGCTAAGTTATATGTAATACAAAGAAAATATCAGTAAACACAGTTACATCAATTTAAAATAAAAATCTGAATAAATTTTAAATAATATATCTTGAACTGGAACCATCATGTATACAGGATTTAAGAGAGTATACTACCAAAATGATTGTAATTATATACTAATCCCAAAGGACAGAGACACGTGGCAAGGCCCAGAAAATAGCCGGGAAGATTACCTTTAAGCCTTCTGAATATCTAAACGGAATTGCAAGACCATATTACTAAGTTCGAGGTAGAATAAGAATAAGAATTCTTAGACTAACAACATGATGCTGAAAGAATTCAGCAACTAGCTAGCAACTTCATTACATCACCTATATTTCAGCTGTGTTTCAACAAGACGTAGTTGTACTGCCATGAAATACATTAGTGGAGAAAACAAAACAACATTAGTTTCGTAATCACAGTACTAACAAATTCCGAAGCTTAATGTCAATTGGTTTGTTTCCTTAAGCAGTTTAAGCATTTACATTTGAAGTATACATTAAAGTAGGCATTCTGTTGAAGGAGATCCCACAAACGTCATTTTTACTTCTCAGGATTGGCTATTTTAAACAAGGGACTTCCTTTCACTGACAAGAACAAGAGTGAATAAAGAAATCTCTTCTGAGCGAGATAGCTCGGTTATAGGGTGGAAAGAAAAGCAACATACATTTTGACACAAATAAGAATAATTCCTAAATTCCGGAATTCAACCATGCGAAAGAGACATAGTCAAATGTGCTGTGACGAAAGAGACAAGAAAATAGACTTGTTTATACATACATACATACGTACATATATACATACATTAATGTGTACATATGTACATTCTACACTACATGCCACCAGGCTCACACCTATGATTGTCATTTGTACATGATTTTAAATTACAATAAAACAATAAATAAACAGATGAAACTAACTAAAAACCAAATAACCCTTCACTCCATGGAGAGCATTCCTTCTTGAAAAGCTACTGCATCTCACCTAATCAAAAATTTTCCTTCACTTCATGGAAACCGAAGTTGAATTACCGTGTTCAAAAGAGCTCGCCATGTCTTTATCTTAAGCCAAAAAATCCGTTCCCCATCCTCCCATCCTCTGTCTCTAAAATCACTTTTAACATTATCTTCCCAACTACGTCTAGACCTTTCAAATATTCTGTTATTTTTTAGGTTTTCCTGCCAAAATCCTTATGCAAATCTCCCCCTCCCCCCATACGTGAAAAGTTCCTGGCACATCATACCTTCCTTCCTTTGAACAACCGAATAATGTTTGGGGATAATTATAATAATAATAAAGCTCCTCATTGCAATTATCGCCAGTCTGCTGTTACTTCCCCGTTCTTAGATATAAATAAATAAAATAAATAAATATATATATACTCGAAAGTTAAAAAACGTATAAATCCCTCACTTACTTATTGCTTGAATCAATGAACTTAGATTTTGGAGTCGATGTTTTAATTCAAGGCAGTACGAAGGAGTCACGCGCTTTTGAATGACTAATCTGTGTCTGGGAGACTTAGAATCAAACTCTCAGTTCTGTGACAAACGTTTTGCTTCAAAATGATGTTATTTGTTAACTCTTACTTACAGATATGGCATATAATTTTTCAGCTGCAGATGATTGCTCCCTTAACAAATTATCTAGGAACTTTACCTTGTTTTTCTTAAGGACGTTTGTAATAATACTTGTTATTTCTGACCTTCATGTAAGTCACAGAATTCCACGCAGTCTGTTCCGTTGCTATAAAACGGAATCCATGCAGGGTCGCTTCCCAACCTACAATCACTAAAGCCTTAATATTTTTTATTTCTGTTTCTTTCACGAAGGAAAGTTTCAGTACCTGTAACGGACACGACTACTCGTCTATCAATAAAATAAACTCTTAAATAAATAAAACAAACTAGAGTTTAAAAAAGATTAGTATATCAGCAGAAACTATGTCAAAGGAAGAATTGAAGATTTACGTACCAGTTAGATGCAGTTCAGAAGGGCGATTATAAAAATTAAAAAAAAGCCTAATCATTCATTCAATATTTGTTTCCATATCCACGTTTAATGCGAATATTTTGGGTACGATTTTGTATCAATTGTGAGTTATATGTCAGTGAGAATTTATGAAGGACTTTGTCTATTCTTATGTCACTTGTATAAGTCCTTTAAATGCAGGGGTCCGATACGTAAAGTTGAATGAGATTTTAAGTTTGTCATAAATGATGAGTAAGTATGAGTTTGAAAGGAGGTCGTCGAATCTTATATGAGGAAAGGAATATACCTTTATTGGTAAGCAGAGTCTAAGAAAAATTATACAAATCCAGCTGATATTCGAAAGAGGTCTCTCCAACGTACTACAAGTGTAGTGTACTATTACTATACCAACGCGCTAGCTTGATGGAGACACTTGATCCACTCACCATATGACTAGGGTCTTTCATAGGTTTCTTTAATGTTGGTACAACGAAAATGATTCCTTCTGACACACGTGATTATCCTCACATATATTCAACGTTAGATAATCCTCTATTTGATTCAGAGTCGTTACATCAGACGAATATCAGTGAAAATAGAAATATTTGTCGTTGAGTATGAGGGCACTACTTGCATGGGGGAGATGCAACGTCTTTAAGTCATTTTATTAAGATATGTTATAGTGACTTATCGAATATTCAAAACACATGTAAGCTTGCAGGTTCGTGGGAGCGTCGTTCTAAAGTTAAGTGTGAATGAGTTGAACTAGTTTTGAATGACTATCCTGCAGGCTGTGGATACTGGGACAAACTTACTGCTTGCTGTCAGCTAATGCTTTTCAAGATGGAATCAGATCGAAACTAAAACACAAATTGTTCTGCTCAAAATCGGGGTCAACGCATGTGGATCACCAATCCTATCTGCTGTGGGGGAAAATACATCTGGTAAAAATAACAGATAATTAAATATACAGCACACCAACATGCAAGGTAATAACACAGGAAACGTGACACCCACCGACTAAACATCAGTATGTACACTGCGCAAACGGCCTACCTCTATGTAACACTTTATGCTTGTTTTAGACACGACGACAGCACAAACTTCGTGATGCTGAAGATGCCTTACACTCTAAAATTTTGGTAGCAGAGACAGATGAAATTTTATTAATACAAGATTGCACAAATTTTTCCAAATATCCAAGGGTCACTCCGAATTTCTAGGCACCAGAGTGGCGACTTTAAGTAAGTTCCATACTGAGGACCCAAGAATATTGGGCGCCAGCTAAAACATTTAGTCGCCCTGGTGATCAATATCCTTGGATTTGTGCAGCCATTTACTGATAAATTAATAAGGTTTTCTAGGAACATTTAAACCATTTGCGTCTTCTTTGATATTCTAAGAAATAATTCTACACGTGCAAATTTAAAATACAGAAACGAATTCTAATGTACTGGGTTTTCCTTCACAATTTACCTATTTATGGAACGCTAAGCTTTATTGCAGCCGTATAACTGCGATACTGGAACGTAACCTATTTCACATAAATTAGCTTTACGACACACGGTGCTATATCTTAGCTATGTGACGACACAGACGAAACACCTGTGCACGTTTCGTGGTGAAATCCGTGTTCGGCAAAGTCTTGTAAAGTGAGATATGTTACTTTATTTTTTGAACTTCCGTTGTACAAATTAGATGTGAAGGTCAATTGCTGACCAATTTTTAACTTGATATTCTAAGAGGTGCAACTTCTCCATTCACTCTTTTGTCAATTACGTTTACGACGTACATGTAACTGTCCCACGCCCCCAGGGGGAGGGAATTGCTATATTTTTAAGTAATTAATATATTTTACTTAGTATATATTTACCTTCCTACCGAGGTTTATGTACGAGTGTCATTGATTTGTAGGAAATGTAACAATATTCTGTGAACTGCAGATTTCGTACAGTGTTGAATGAGGTATGAAGATTAACCCACAGCCAGGATGGATTTCGAAAAACGCGAATTTAACCTACTGAACGTAACAATCCAGCATTCTCCTGCAGGCACTCAGATAGCTTCCTCGATCAGATATTTGAAACAGCTACCTCCAGGACAGGGGTGCGCGGTGGCGTAGTTGGTTGAGGCATTACGCTACAAACCGGAACGTCGCGGGTTCGATTCCCGATGGTGTCGCTGGAATTAATTCCTTGACATAATCGTTTCGGTCGCACTATGGCCCTGGGGTCGACTCAGCCTCTAACAGAAATGAGTACCAGGAATATTTCCTGGGGGGTAAAGGCGGCCGGTGCGTAGGGCTGACAACCTTACCACCTTCATGTGCCGATTGTCTACAAATCTGGGAGCCTCAACCTCCTGGACCCCTCAGGGCCTGTCTAGGCCTGTAATGGGGTTGCTTTACCTTACCTCCAGGATACAAGACGGAGAAGTTACCAATAAGTTAAACTGATCACTAAGAGGTTTATGGTGAAAAATGGGATGGATACAAAAGTTGCAATAAGAAAGACATCAGTCCTGAAATAATTTAAATTGGTAGCTCTATATTTTCAGAGAAAGGATACTTATGTCACAAAAAAAACTCACACGATGTGAAGCCGTGGAATTCGATCTAAGATTTCCGGAAGAAACTCGGATGCAGTATTAATAAGTTAATACTCACAAGCATGTTTTAATTCATAAGGTCATTAGTTTACCTGACAAACATGTTTCCACTTCCTGTCGACACCTTTATCGTATTAACGTAGCCCACTCAACCGACAACCCACGTGTGCGGCGATGTAATGGCGGGAAGTGAGAAAAGACAGTTGTCACGTAAAATGAAGTATTGTATTAGCCATCTATTGTAGTATCTGTAATGAATTTTGAGTCTGAAAATTTTAATGGGTTACTAAACCTCAAGGCGCCTTCTTATACTGAGTAATACTTTTGAACTGAATGAACATAAACAACGTAAAAACAATGAGCGTCAAGACATTCTCAATGATAATATACAGTCGTAAGGCATACAACCTTCAGTCCACTGGCTTCCTGTTGTGACAATATCCTGCCAAATATCAGCCTCCAGACAAAATACATAAATCCAGTGTCTTTTGCTGTGATTTACATTTCGCTTTTGTTATAAATACAAATAAGCTGCAGCTCTTGTGTACTTTTATTAAGATTTTATTTTATGCAGAATCCTGAAGACACCGATTAAAGTAGGGGCTACCAACCGGAAATGCAGCCGATATATTGTGACACCTGATTTCGAAGGCCACTGTCATTTTATCTAGTCACCCACCGCTGCAGTAACACAAATCGCCGGAATGTTATGAATATTAATTGCAATCACGTAATGCATATCCACTACTGGCAAAGAAAGGTTGGATAAGTATCTAAACAACCAAGTCCTCAGTAATCTGCAAATAGTTTTTATTCTTTCAACGCCTTCAAGCAACCAATTGTCTTTGGTGACTAAGAAACCCTTATGTCATCTTCGACCGACAAACATCTTAAGGATGAATCACGAGACGACAGCAGAATACGAAAGCACGCCCATGGTTTTAATGTTTTCCTGGACACACCATGAGAAATCAGTGTCGTAAACCCCGAATGTTTGATTTTCGCAACTTTGGAAGATGTCTAAATAAGTCACACGTCAAGAACTTACAGAAAAATAAACTTTTACTGCACTGAATACTTATTACTAGAAGAAAATATTCCACATACATGCTTAAAAATACAAACAAAAATATTATTAGGCAAAAGAAGATGGAAAACACACGCTTGTTTTTTGAGTAATTAACACATCATATTTTCCAAATCCTCGGCATTTTGAAACACTGTACTTCATAAAATATATTCGTTTCCATTGGGAATGGTGATTCCTACTCATTCTGACACAATCTTCTGCAGAAAGTAGAAAGGTTGAGAAGTGTTTCTGAGATCGTTATTTTTTCAGTTTTTTTTAGTTATTTTCCACAGTCCGTTCTAGCGTTCGATGTTTTACGATTGATCTTGCCATGTGCTTCTGGGTCTTACAAAGTCTCTCTAACATTCGGGATTAAAGTGAACCTTCTGTTATCCGTTTTAATTTGGAGGAAGTTAGGGTCTCAAAAGGCGATAAGTCGGTTGTTCACTGTCCGCTTTATAGCCTAGAAACTCGAAGTTCAGAAGCCAAATATCCAAACCTAGGCAATGTTCTGGTACAAAAACAACATACTTATAATACTGATATAGAGTAAGGAATAAAGTCTTAAAACGTGTTCTAAGGTCTAAATATTTGTCGGGAAACTCCACCCCTTACGAAATGTAACTTGTTTCCTTTACCCCCAACTAGGTCCCATCCCACACATCTTAGCTCCGTTCACACGTCTTTTTTTTTATATTTACACAATTATTCGATTCGCTTTTTGCCACATTCACTAGTATTTTCGCCGCTTTCCATCTGTGACCCCCGCACGTGCTCAGACTGGCGGAAATCAGAGTTTCGCTGCGTCGGAGTTCCGTCACGCTCTGTTGCGGAACTGTCGCTACATGCAGTGGTTTTAAAGTAATCCAGGCATTTGATACGGCTTGAAACTGATGACCCAGATGATCCTGAAGACAGCGCTACTTCAACTTCTTGCGAACTGAATTAACGATCTGTTGTTCAACATGCTTTGTGGAGACTTCCTGTGTCAATGCATCATTGTGAGAAATAATGCTTCGATTTTGAAGTTTTCGTCCGTCGCCAGCTCCCAGGAGTGTAGCCTGTCGGATAAGCTGAAACTGGCTCCCTTTACCTCAAATGTTTCTAAGCACACAAATTATTTAAAAACGAGTTTGTAAAGAATGTATGTATATGTACGTGTATATATATGTGTGTACGTAAGCTTGTGTAGAGCCATACATCTAAGCTCCGCATATTTTTAATCTCGCACTATTGAAGGTCAATGGTGGGTTTCACGTCCCTGCGTCTGTGCATCCGGGAAGAAAACCCTCAGCATCTATTGGGTAGGTGGTGGGCCTCAGAGTCGATTTGGAGATAGCAGCGAAGATAAAGCTTTTTGCCCCTGGCTGGAATCGAACTTCGGGATTCTACTTCAAGTTTCCCATATACTAATTTTTAACGATACTGAATTGGGCCAGAGTCTTTACTTAAACATTTTATAAGCTAATAAAGAGTATAAATGTTACAATGATGTGGATATAAATAAGGATATTTCATCTCCAATATATCAGATTTTCATGACATAAATTATATATATATATATATATATAATTTGCTATTCAGCCTTAGAATAAAATAGTTAGGCTATGTACCCATAAATTAACCACTCTGACGCTTTCGTTTCCTTTAGTTTAATTACCTAAAAAATCCTAAAATTTACAGAAAAGTGCAGATGCAGAGTATAGCCTAAATTTGGTTTTATCGAGTCTTTAAAACATTTTTCACTCCCATAAATTTGTAAGAATTTGCGCTCGACAAACGCGCAGAAAAGAATGTAAGTACACACGTCAAATGTCCACTATTGTCATTCGAATTTAACCAAAATTTTAATATGCAGATAAAATTTATTAACCTCCCCCCAGTATAATATCGCAAATTGAATGGGCGGGATGTTGCAACTCTTTTGTCGCGAACGGACCACAATCTCAGCCAAAAAACGAAAGTTTGAACAGGATAGCAATTGGAAGTGTTATCTGAACACCCAGTCCCATCGGCCTTAAAAAACATACCTGGCCTAATTAATATACAAAACTTATCAGAATAACAAATAAAATCTGGATGTACAAATTTCGAAAGAACTAGGCACTGAAATATTGAGAGTCAAATGCTAGCAACAATAATCAAAGATTGGCAACATTAAACTTACGTCAACAAAAAGCAACACTTGGAGGAATGCAGGCTACAGATCGTAACGAAACGTGTCATCTCATAGCCGGCACAGAAGGTGACTTGACTGGAATAACATTTACCAATAAAAGAGTAACTCTTAAAACACAACAGTGATTTCATTTTTTGGTTTCCACTGTGCATTTTTTATACATGCTATAGCCTATTGTTCAAGGCAAATATCACGTTTACTTACAAATTCGTTCTCCTTTTTAAATTTCGTCCTGGATTACATGCCAGCAAATTTCACTGCGCCATACTTAAGTATATATAATATATATATAATATATATATATTGTGTGTGTGTGTGTATGTTTTACACCAGCCCAATTGACAGATAAATTGAAGTAGAAGGGAAAGGATATGTCATCGACTGAGGGGCAGTTACAAAATTATATCATATTCTATTGTGATTGTGATTTCTAACTTCTAAACAGGCTTATAACTTCAGAAAATATTTCTCTACACATGACGAAGCTACTGCCTTGATACGTTAACAACTATTCTTCGAAAAAAAAATTTTCAGTTTTTTCAAAGGAAATGAGTTGTCATACAGTTTCCCTTAGTTAATTCCCTGAATTGTGAAAATTAATTCAAGGTAAAATCGGGAGTTTGTTTTCATCGAAGGAAGCGGGATATTTCATTTTGTGCGCACTCACTGCACACCAGACTCCGACTCTAAATTCATATGAAGAAATTTCATGAATTTTAAGGCGATCTTGGAACAGCAATATGATGTTTATGATCGTGATTAATATAAACATGCCTCTTCCGAGAAGAACTCAGGTTTTCGTATTTTATTCTGGTCCAACAATGGACCTGTCGCTCTAAATATTTCCAGTATAATGTGTAAATATATACATACATATATATACGTTTACGCAACACTGTTGAAACGGGAATTTTTTTAAAAACCTTTCGGCGACATTTCTTGAGTCGTGGGTCGAAATAAATGCAGATCAGTGACATAATGTCTACCACAAAGCATCTCCACGCCCCACAAATCTCGTTCATGAATAAAAGAACATGTAACAAGGAGGTGTTTCACTATATATCACAATTGGTAACCACTGAGGGCACACAACATACATTTCTGGAGATCGTGCTACGTAGTCCGAAAATGGGACTGGGCAACAAACGAGGACTTCTCTTTGTACAGTTACGTTGACTACAGAAGTGTAGTTGTATGTCAGTCTGGTTGCCTAGGCAATCGCTACAACATAACAAGACTTGTTTTTAAAGGAGGACGCACCGTTATGAATAACACCTTTTTGTTGCAACTTGCCCTGCGTGGCCTCGTGCCTGCACCCAGATACCATGCAGTAGGCAGCACAGAGGTGTGTACGACCTCCAAAGCAGGTCTTAAATCCGTATTTAAAATTCCCGTTCTTTTATATCGCAAACCTTGAATGGCTAATTTCAACACAAATTCTTGCTCTTAACACGAAGTAGGTGGACTGAAACTGGTCAAATGAAATAGGTATAGTTCTGAATTTGTATGTTAATAGACATAATGAGTATGAAAATGTGGCTTCAAAATAATAGACTAGGTACCAAAATGCCATTGTTAGAATTAATTTAAATATTGAGCAGTTATAATAAATTGTCATTCCTTAAGTAAGTGATAATTATGTGATAATAACAATTATTGTTTTCTGAGAAACGGAATATATATAGCAAAACAATAATAACAGTAATAATAATAATTTAAACAACACAAGTGCGGGGTTTGGGGCTCTCAATGCTGTAGAGTTAAGATTTCCAGTCCTTGAGGATAAGACACGATCTGGATTGGTGTGTAGGCAATAAGGTTTAGAAGAAGCTTGCCGACTTCATCTTCAAGTCCAATCTTCTTGGAGTATATCGAACTGGAGACGGAAATCTCATCCAAAACGTTGATATTTACGTCACAATCCTGAGGCCTCATAGCACAGAAGACTGGGTTTACAACACGCAACAAATTACGACATTGCGAATTTCAAGTACTTATCAAACTATTTCCTTGACCGTTCACTTTCAGTACAGTGTTATAAAGTACACTTTTTTATTTAGCGTATCTGTCAAGTATAAGTTCCTATTTCTGTGGCCTCATTTGGCTCAGGACCTGGACGGGTGGCGGCGCCTTTTAAAGATGGTAAAGAACGTTTGGGCTGCAAAAATATGCGGTAATTCTTGTGACAGTAGAAGTCTTTAAGGCGGTTATTGTGCAAATTACCGTATTTATTGATGCGAAGTCGGGTACTGTGGCTGGTAGCCACTAACGTTTCGGAGGAACCAGCTGCCTCCATTTTCAAGACAAAGAATTATTTTTGTAAATAAAATGGTGCATAATGTGAGTCAGAGAGCACGAGATTGAGGCCCTAGAAAGGAAGAGGGAGGATATTTGTGGAAAGGCGCTAGTGGAAATCGAAGTAAAGAAGCAAGAAAATAATTTTTAGTGAAAAGGAAGTGGTTTTCATGTGTTCCTGAGGATTGGCCAGTAAAAAAAAAGAGGGCTTACAAGAAAAAATGGAAAAGCACAAAAGTGTGAAGTGAAGAGACCCGGAGAAAAACCGCTGTTGACAAGGAGAAAAAAGAAAAACACTTGATTATTTAAGTGACTAAGATGTGTTTCTCAAGCAGGGCCTAGCCCAGGAATTTAGAATTGCCACGTGATTTTTTTCTGTACAGATTCTACACAATGACTAAACTGAACACAGGCCTGTTCAAGAGCTGACGTTTCAGTAAGATCACCATGTCGAGTAGTATTTTTTTTAGGAAATTGTGAGAATAAGTCCTAAGTACTGAGGCCTTAAATCGGTCTTACTTTATGAGCTCTTGTTTATAGATAAAACACTGGTGGAATGTTAATTTACAGGGGAAAGTCGAAATCTTGGCAGAAAATCCTGTGCCTGTAGCACTTTTTCCACAAATCCCACATGGAATTCTCTCGTACTCAACATGGTCCTCCGCGGTGAACGTCTGGCAATCAAACGTCAGGGCTATGGCACTGCCCTGCGTTCAGCTAAAGTCATTAACTTCAAGTCAGATGATCGCCCACGTACACCAACGGTTGTAAAAATGTTTCCTGTTAACACCGAAGACCTGTACTACAAGTAAATAAATGCACAGCCGAATACCCCTCCTGCCAGCCAGTTGCCGCCTTCCCCTGCCAACAGGTACTACAAACTGACGTGTTTTCTACCTTTCTCCGGTAATTCAACTTGTTTTGTCCAAGTCGTGCATGACCAGCTGACACTACACCAAACAAGCAGCAAAATAACAAGATGAAATCTCTCCCACAAGAAACTTTTTTAACTGCGGGTCTGTTGGACAACATCCGACAAAATCATTACGAAAACTTCAAATTTTCCACTAGTTTAGTTTGTGTTTCTTCAACTGCTACTGAATTTCTACAGTAGGTTTACTGACGATAATATTTTTAGTCTACTGCCTTTAAAATTACTGGAATTAATTTTTCGGACATCATTTTATTCTATAAAGAAGGGAAAGGCATACATCAATTCATTTTTTTCCAATGACTCGACAGCCCCTTGGGGGCCTAGGCCGCCTCATTTTTCGAGGCTTCACGATCACGCTTTTTAGACACACCACATTCGGTAGGACTCCTCTGGACGAGGGACCAGCTCGTCGCAGAGACCTCTACCTGACAACACACAACACTCACAAGAGACAGACATCCATGCCCTAGGCGGGATTCGAACCCACGATCCTAGAAAGCGAGCGGCCGCAGACCCACGCCTTAGACCGCACGACCACTGGGATCGGCACAGCAATTCATATTGCCCCCCCCCCCCATAAAGAAGAGTTACTTCGCTGAAAATAGACTACATTTAAATATTTAGCACAAAACTGTATCTGACTCTTAATCAAGAACGATATGATCCCAATGCTATAGGATTCTAACGATGGTGTATCACATTTAAAATTACATACATATTCAGGTAAATTTATACCTGAGCTCCCTAACACTGCACACAGATGTAGTTGACACGGTCCGGCCGCTGCTTGGCTCACGTCGGCACGGCCAGGCAATGTTACACCTGTTCCAAAAACATATACTCTGTTGGTAGTAAGAGTTTATTTTCTATGTTCATCGAAACGCTCTATTACCCTGCTAATAATGTCTCTTTCTTTGCTATGAATTACTTTGTTAGACATTTTTGACACTCCACTTCGCTCCATTGCTTAAACGACACTGCAGAGTCCTGCGAGTTATCAGAAAATGATTCTGAAACGGAGAGAAAAAGGTTGGAGCTGCTTGCACTGTGCTTCCCCCCCCCCCCCCCCCCCGACCAGTTTGCCTCTTACCACGGCTCTAACAGGGATCAAGTTATCTGACGAGGACAGTACTTACTGTTTGGAATTTGCCATTGTCCCCTTTTTTAAAAATGGACAAAGGACAAATTACATAAATTTAATTGTACCAAGTTTTGTTTAGGTTATTATTATCGAAATAAATATTTCGTAATAATGAGTCAATACAAACAAAAGATTTCCCGGAAGATATTTAACATAGACGGTTTATATCAAATTTAATTCAAATTCTTCAGTGATTTCGGAAACTAAATATGCGAACGGGTACAGACCCCCCCCCCCCCTCTCCATTACATACTCCACTTGCAAAATGAGAGCAAGAAAGGTACAAAGTGAACATATGAAAGAGAGACATCTTATTTTAGATAAAACACCACAGATCTTCATTAACATACAAAAGAGGATCTGACGTCACAGCACATGTATTTGGATGGGTTCGTCTACGTTTACATCATCCCAAAAATTACAGTGGTAAGCTCTACAATTCACTCAACTGCGCCTCTCAATTGACGCCGCACCTGAACAATGGGAGTATTCAGTGATAAGGGACACACAGGACTGCAGAATGTGAAGATTTTAACTTCAAAATATTGCTATAATAAAAAGGCAATCTTAAACACAGACTAATCTTCTCTTAAATTGAACGTTTAAATTTTCGACGACTTTCTGCTCATATAACTCAAAGGATCAATGCAATGAGTACAACAGTTTGTCGTTGGACACAACCCTATGCCAGCTCCATCAATCGAACACCATCACAATGTACATTCATAAAATTCATTTTAATATTATCCCCTCCAACAATAGCCGAAGCTTAAGAAAGAATGGATTATCTTTCCACTCCCCACCATACGTCTCCACAGTGTGGTACTTGATTTAATCAAGTGTGATAAAATATGTCCTTTTATCTTTTACCTTTCCTTCTTGTAAATACTGGTATTTGAAATACATTTTTTCAAAAGAATTTTCTATCACAGTAAATACGCACGTATGTTCTCTCCCATACAAATTATGAATAACAGGCCAAAGCAACCGGCTTGTTTGGTAACCCGAAGAATGATGATGGGGCTATAGGACCATGAACCACTCGTTAATGTGCGTTTAGAATGATCCATCCCCAGAGCAGGTCTACCCGCTGTCACAGATCCACGCATTGTCCTTTTCTGGCTTGAGTCTAGGACCTTCTGCGTATCAAGTAAACATATCCGAATATAAAGACTAAAAAATGAAAGTACTTTTCTGTCCAATGCTGCCCGGTATCCGAAATAGCATTGCACTGTTTGAAGATTCATAGACTTCGCCCGATTGTCCATCTAATAAGAGTAGTACATTTCTGGGAAGGGGTCTGCAGAATCAGTGAGGCTTTGTAATTGGGCGTGGTACATTTAAATGATGTGTTAAAGTAGTGGACATGGCCGTTTGAATTCAATGGGAAATCATTTCTTTTTTGCCGCCATCCTTCATCTCTATTCTTCCCTTTCAGTCCTTGAGTTTTACATTTCATCCCAATTTACCATGCCTGAAAAGATTTGTTAGAGCGAGCCAATTCAAATAAAGTTCAATACAAACAAATCATTTCATTTACATTTCAGGCTAATTTAACATGCCCTAAAGGATTTGTTAGAGCAAGCCAATTAAAATAAACTTCAATACAAACTAATAATTTATGAATCCTTTTCTTTTGTTTTTTAGTTCTTGACAACAGACATTTTTCTCTGTAATTTAGGTTTTGTTTTATTCGTTAGAGCAGAATATTTCAAATAATTTAAATCTTGACCTGTTTCGTTTAACGTCAATTTTAGCCCATCATTCCATAATATAGAAAATCCGTGGCCCGACCCCAATGCCTTGAGCCGATTTGTATTATGTTTGGTAGGGCACAGTCAATAATTGCATTAAAACCTTTCCAAAAATTTGAAAGTGCTACACTTATTAGTTGCAGCAGCCACATAAACACCTTCTATTTTACAAACAGAGCCTGAAAGTAATGTTTCTATATACCCTATGTCAGCGTTTAGCCTACCGTCCTTTCTTAACAAAATCAAGGATTTCCGGACAGACTTGATAGCCACCGTTCTTATTGCAGAGGCTTAGAATTCTATAGATTATTATAAGTATTCGTTCTGCCCATAGTCTCTCTTACGACAGGTCCGTAGCCTCTTCCAAAGCGAGATCTCCATGTTGCGTGATCTAGTGTTACCGATTTCAATTTCCAGTACCCTCTAATTTTCTTGAGATCATCCAGTAGCTGATTACGTCTTCTTCCTCGTCTTCCCGTCACTTCTATCCTTCCTTCTTTTGTTCCTATGCAAGATATTTAGTTAACCTTACTTCGTTTTATTGTACGTAGAATATTCCTCTCCTCCTTGACTCCATGTAATGTTTCTTCATTTCTCACACGATCGGTCCAACTGTTCTTCTCCGTCCTCCATCACATTTCAAAAACGTTCCGATTATTTCTGATCTATTTTCCGCAGTGTCCTCTTTTAAGCACCATACACAGCTATGCTCCAAATGTAGTATTTTACTAGTGTCTTCCTTAAATTTAGGTCCAATTTTCTGGTAAAAAGAGTTGTGTTGTTTTTAAATGCTGCTTTTGCCATTGCAATCCTTGATTTAATTTCATGCGTATATCTTGCATCATTTGTTATCATGCTACCCAAATAGATGAAATAGTCTACATTCTCCAGTTGTTTCTGATCTCTCTCAACGGCACTGAGGATGGCATTATTACTATTATTGTTATTATAATTATGTTAATTACTTCTGAATGAAGTACAGATTCGGTGTATATAGGGGGGGGGGTGAAGAGCCCCGCAGCAGGTGCTACGACGCAACGCAGCCTTCAGGCGTACTGTGCAACCCTGTGATGAAGATACATAATTTTTTTCGTTTTACCAAGTAATGGAGTACCGGTGGAATGAAATTGACATGGGAAAACCGAAGTACTCGGGGAAAACCTGTCCCAGTGCCACTTTGTCCACCACAAATCCCACATGGACCTACCCGGGATCGAAACCGGTCCTCCGCGGTGAGAGGCCGGCGACTAACCGCCTGAGCCATAGCACGGCCTTAGATTCGGTGTAAGTCAAGCTTGTCAGCACATTTATTATTCTTGACTCACAAGAATATTTCATATGCCGACTGGAGCGTTACTGACACTAGACGCAACATGGAGTGTCAAATGAGCACTCTCTATAATGTCTCTGTACATTTACTATCCATATCCGAAAACTAAGGAAATTTTTCTGACACAGCCATTGTGTTAATTTAAAATCTAAAAGAAAATATTATTTCAGTGAGCGTGATATATTTTACATCAGTTATTACCATACGTCATGTCCCAGCTTAAACATAAGTGACGCTTCTGCCCCACAAGCTTGTACGTCCATCGCGTTATTAGCAGTCGTAACAAGGACAGTAATGTTCATAACAATTTTCGGAAAAATTGGTTGGCTGGTTCGGAATTTGGACTGGAAAGATTCACAGGCGCACACAGAACATGTAACATAGACCTAAGCACAAGCAGAGCCTAGTGTTCTCCAAAGCCCGCTGTTTTTCTCTTTAGAAATAAAAGAAAGCTAAAATGTAGGCTTGCGAAATCACAATTTTGTTGTGTGTTCTCAAATTTCAACACCTGCCGTATTTGCACGAAACTTATCAGGAAGGTTATGAGAGTGGACTTCACCCTAAAGCCACATTTTTTTAAATTCCTACAATCAGTAATAATAACATGTCGGAAGCGCGAATTTGTGAAGTGTAAGCCCGACGTAGTCACGCATCATTTACAGGTCTCAAAGGGAATATGAGACCAAATTTTGAAAAATATGCTACTTTTTTTTTGTTCAGAATGTGCAATAATAACACGACGAGAGTGTGAACATCTTCTGTTGCTAATGAACAACTGGCGCTAGGCATAGGAAATATTGCACGGAGACAGATCAACATTTTTAGGCATTGTGTCTGAATATTGTTTTAAACTTCAGCAACAACTATGTCGATGGTGCTATTTGTAAGGTCAGAAAACTATGTAATAGGAAGGCAGGCCTTGCTGGTGATGCTCGGAATTTATTGTCTTTGAACTGTCATTCCTTCATGTAAATAAACGGAAAATGCAAGTACTTTTGTTCCTTTTATATTCACTTGCTTTACAAGTGATACGGTTCATGTGGTATGTAGACATTCCTGCAAATTCAAAGATTTTATATCAACAGACAGGCAAAGTTAACATTTTTCTTCTCTCTTACAGTGCTATTCACGGTTTACAACATTATTGCATGTGACGATATAAAAGGAACCCGAAAAAATTAAAAATGCAGGATAAACAAATTTCTACAACAAATTAACTCGGGTTTCCCACAGATTGGGAATGTTCTTTCGACGCACCCTTTGACTGTTGATGCAAATTATTTTCTACATAATGGGGAGTAAATATGGACAATTTTCATTCTCTTTCTTTTGTCTCTCTAAAGAGAAATTGTGTTTGGGGAGGGGAGAAAGAATAACATTTTTTTTAGAATGCTCCCAGGCTTCTTTCGATTGTTCATCCGGCTAAATCCAACCAGGCAAGCTGATGTGAATAACACATAATATTTTTGGTGATACCTAACAGAAAACACTCCATGTTCGTAATGAAGTAAATTTAGTTACTACATTAAGAAAATTTGTAGTTTTTCTGACAACCAGCTGAAACTAACCTTCTCCCTGGGCGAAATATTGAATTCTTAAGGAAAACCACGTGACAAAAATGATTACGACTGCCTATTAATAAAATTGGTTAGCGGAAATCTTACCTTACTATTCTTGGTCTGCTCGTTGAAATCCCTTTGAGGCCACAATGCCCGTAGTTATCTTTTAAATTGTTGCATTTTATTTCCACAATCTTTGTAAGTCAACACAGAAGCCACTAAAACATTCACTTTTACCCTATAACAATCGAGAATCACAGAGCACTATTCACTGATACATTCTGTAACTAGAAGGAAAAGAACTGTTAATGAAACTAATCATATGAAGTTACATATAAATTAACGATTTAATTGTCATGTTGTAGATGTGGCTTTACACACGAAGCTAACAGCAACACAAGCACACACTTCGCTATAAAGCAGAGAACTGGATAGACGGCTGCTGTGGCGTAGCTGCCGCGGGCGTGCGGTGACCAGGTAACCAGGATCAGGCCACCAACCTCATGTTCTACCCAGACAGGTGCGTCGACTTTACCACCATCTCTTGACTAAATTAAGAACTATAACGATGGTAATTTCCGTCTTCCGGTATATGATGTCTAGATTGGTATGTAGGTACCAACGTTCCATGGAGGTTGCTGCCTCCATCTTCAGGGTAGTCCACACCAGTAACAATATATACATAGAAAGGGCCAGTCTACACAATTTCGTCTTTAATGGGTGAAGTAGGAGTTATGATGTCTTCAATCTACCCAGACATCTCTTTACTAAATTAAGAACTATAACGATGGTAATTTCCGTCTTCCGGTATATGATGACGTCTAGATTGGTATGTAGGTACCAACGTTCGATGGAGGTTGCTGCCTCCATCTTCAGGGTAGTCCACACCAGTAACAATATATACATAGAAAGGACCAGTCTACACAATTTCGTCTTTAATGGGTAAAGGAGTTACGATGTCTTCAATCTACCCAGGCTACATAGCAACAATTGATATTTGGAAGAATGCTTATGAAATATATTTGGGAGTGGTGTGTGATTTATACCCACTTGTGATAGCAGTGGGCAGTGCCATCATCGACCTTTTAATGTAAATATCATATTTAACATCCATATAAAGCAAAAATTAAAATCAGATTTCCATATACTTTCACATTTTTCTTCTTAGATAGGAAGATTTGGAACATGTTGCCACCATTTCTTGAATTTTATGTGCTCTAAATGTTTTTCTGGATATAATTTTGGTTACTGTCATTCCCATATATCTAAGTTTTGCCACATTTTCAAAAGATTTTTTACCTACTTGTTTATTATAACTTTGTTACACATGCTAGTGGCAGGAAATGAACTTATACTTGGTTTTCACTGTGTCTATTTCTACACCAGTCTCTTTACTGTTATCTTGTATTTTTTTTCTTGCTGTTATTATGTTAATGGTTTGGCAAAATAAATTATTTTATGGCAAGTTACAACACTTCAGTTCCACCAAACAACTGTAATTTTAATTTCTTGAATTGTTTTTGTCTGAACACCAATCACAATGGGCAAAGGCCCACATTTAAGGTTGTGCAACAACTTTTATTCTGTAGAATTGTGTCTGTACCCCATCAATAGGGCAGAGGTCTGAATTGTGCACAGTAAAATTCTGAAAGTATAGTACTGTACAAAATTTAACCAATAAAATAACCAACTCCATGGAGAAGAGTCCTTCTTTTGAAGCTAACGGTTTTCAACAAAATCCTCTCAGGCTGGCAGTTGCAAAAAGTGGTTCTAGTAAACCAGCTTTTCAAAAACTAACTCCATCTCCACTGTCAGGGTCCTGATGCGTCTTATATATCAGAACTATGATGGTTATTGAACCCTCTGATAAGACTCTTTAAGCCTGAGAGAATTTTGTTGAATTTACTCACCATGAAAACTTCTGAACTGAAGTAACACTTTTTCAGTTAGTCAAGAAATTGCCTGCATTTTTATGAAACCAGAAGGTTCATTACTCTGTTCACAACAGTCCAACACTTATCCCTATCCTGAGGCAGATAAATCTACTCCACATGATACAATCCTATTTCCATAACATCTATTTTAACATTATTCTCCCATCGATGCCTAGGTCTTTCAAGGAGTCTCTTTCCTACAGGTATTCCCTACTAAAGTCCTGCATGCATTTCTCTTCTCCTCCTTAGTGTGTTATTGTCCCACCTATCTCATCCTCAACAGTTTTTATTACCCAAATAACATTTGGTAACGAGTATGCAATTTTCTCCGCCTCCTGTTAATCCCTACTGCTGAGAACCAAATATCTTCCTCAGCATTCTGTTCTCAAACAGTCTCAGCCTATGTTATTTACATAATGTGAGGGACCAAGTTTCACACCAGTACAAAACTGGTAAAAACTTTTGCACATTCTAATTTTCATGTTTTTTTTTTATAGCAAATGGGAAGAAAGACGATTATGAATCAAACAGTGGGAAGCATTCGCAGAAGTTTATCTGCTGATTTCTTCATTCATACAATTTTGATTGCACAAAATTTAACACATTTAATAACTGAAGACCACACTTCCTTCCACCATACTTACTAAATATAAAATGAAGGTGTCAGAACAGTTTATATTTGCGTAACTACGTGCATGGGCAGGGTCCTTTGAAAAGTTGGTAGTTACTCACCTGGACAAGAATCCTGCTACTTCATTTGCCTATTCAAAAAAGCCCATCATTGAGCACATCCTAGGGCTATTGATCAAGTCTGAAATTTTGTGACATTTTCTTTTAACCCATTTTAATTGTATCCTAATCTATTGTGATTTCTCCTGTGGCAATGTGTAACAATGCCTTCTCCCCCATCAAACCTACACCTTTTCTGGTTTAACATTAAAATTCTGCATGCTCTTCTCATCTCCACCCTGTATGCCCTATTTTCTGTCTCTCTGATGTTTCAGGATTTGCTTGCCTTCAAAATGTTAGTTGGAGAGGAAACAGAACTGGTCTTGGGACTGGCGGATTGCTCTAGAATTATTTAAGCATGAAGGAATATTGCTGAAATGACTTTTATTGTTTATAATTATATGATGGGATAAACTGCAAAACCAAATGAATGGCTTTCAGCTTCATCTTTGCCTAGATCTCTCCTTTTGGTTTTTGGACTGAAACATTAAACATGAATTACTCATCTCTCTCATACAGGCTGCATGTCTCAGCCAACTCAGTGTCTTTCACCTCTCAAAAATTTTTAGTACACAGGTAAAATGTGGCTATTTGGTAACTATGGAAGCATAATAACTTGGAAGTCCTTAGAGTCTTTGATTAAAAAAGGTTAAATATGTCGGATAAAAATGGTGATCACACGTGCTGGGATCCCCACTATAAAATGGTTGACAGATTCCCATCATGAATTTTACATTAGGCTGCTGGCTTGGCACTTTTTCAAATGCCTTATAATGTGCTATAACCTGAAAGAAATTAATATGGACATCATGGATTGTTCACTATACTTGGCAAAACCTGTGAGTGACATAACACATGTTTTATTCATGTCCGTAGATCTGATTTATGCTGAAGGATACAGGTGATGATCATAGTAATGATGAAATAAACATACTTTATTCAGTTTATAAAAGTAGGGACAACAGGAGCATGAAAACTGTCAGTGGAAAATCCTAACCGGAAGGTTAGGTTTAGCTGAGGGGTACCCAATGCGACATTGCACCTTTCCACTAGTCCAGACTTCCGGATCAGGATTCGCCACTGCAATACGTATTTTCACCAACTAACAAAGAATGCGTAAACTTCACGTTAAAGCACTGCTTTAGAAATGGCACACAGAATTTTATCCTACTACTGCTGCTGAAGTCTTATCCAGTTCACTTTTATCAGTTTCATTCTCCTCTTCATCATCATGTTCTTCCTCTTCCTCTCGTTTACTATCACCTTCATCTATATACTGACTGCAATCCACTTTCAACCTCTCTGGAGATGGTGGAGCAACCAGACAACATTTTGTAATGAATGGGCCTTCTCGATTTGGTCTCATAGAGTTCACATCTTTTAGAAGAGCAGAGAAGTTTTCCTCCAATTGAGATGAATCCATGTCAAGCTAGAAGAAATATGTAACATGAAAATAACACCAACTGCATTCATTAAGTTCATATCCCATGGCCATATTAATAAATGAAGCTATCATATATAAATAAAATCCAACAATCCCTTTCTGGCACTATGACAGAAGTAGTACTTGTAACTCAGAATTTTATAATAATTAGAAACTAACATTTTGTCACAACTTTTAGTTACATTTATGTTCTAAAAATATTTTATAGAAACACACTGTACGATGTCATTTATTTTTTCTCAGTACCTGCGTTTAATGCCTGATACATTTTGTATTGAACTGAGCACACAAACCCACGTCGTGTATTTTTCTGTTGACAGTAAGGGCAACAATACTGACACAATGCAGCTGTCATAAGATGCAGCTTGTATCAATCTACTTCAGAAGAGTGTTGTATCAGAGACATTAATGAAAAGCGAGATGATGGAAGTTACAAAGTAGGACACACCGACCAAAATTACTACGAGATATTACAATGTCTTGTTAAACTGCAGACGATCATATGAGAATGGTGTACTGAATTTTGTGGACATTGTAAATTGAATTTTTTATCCTCCTACCTAGGATTTACAAATGCCACGTGTCCATCATAGATCAGCCATGTACCTGAATCCAATCTAGATTATTAATGTGATACTTTAGAATACAAACCCTTTCCCAAGTACCTTCCAGCCTGTTGACATCATAACGCTGGATATGTGAGTAATGGCTTCAGTCTTCCATTTGATGTAGTCATTTCAGTAGTTTCTGGTTGTGACATACATTATTTCATTAACATCTACTTTATCACTTTTGTCAGTCTTGGTCAGTATCATGCCCACACAGAAGTGGTCAGTGAAATTACAATACTGAAGTAGACCTACAGAACACAAAAATGTTCACTTACTTTCCCTACAGATGTAAAAATCCATCCGAAGTCCTTGAGATTTTTGTCTACCCCAGCAGTGTATTCAATACCAGTGCAGAATTTTGATACAATACCACAGATGTCAATGCCCAAAGTACCTAAAACAAGAAATATTGATTCATCATTAATCTGAACTCAGGTCCAGGGATGTGCTAATAAAGTAGAAAGGTAAGCTGTCCCTGTCCATGCTATAAAGGCATATAGTGGGGAGTACAGGTATATTTCTACTCATTCTTAACTTTGGCACTAGATGGAGGTAAGTGGTCAACATCACTCCCTGGCTGCTTTACCTCTGGGAAAGAACCCCAGTACACATTGAGTAGAAGGCTGGGTGGGTCCCAAAGCCAGTCCGGACAATTTGGACAAGAGAAAAATCTCTTGCCCCTGCCAGGATTTGAACCCTGGATCATCCATCCCTAGCCCATCAATATAATGACTATGCTATCCCGGCTCCTGGGGAAGTGCTAATATCACAACTACTACTCGGTAATTAAAAGAACACCACATTAATAAATGTGAATGAAGTAAACTTGACTGTGGTGATGCATAACCCACAGTTTGCCATAAACATATGACACACGATACATGAATACATGTGCGTAACTGTATTTTCAGTGTTGTTCAATTCAAATATCAGCACTATATAAAAGTATGTAAATAAAGATAAAGGTGTCCCTATGGACACCATGAAGACATGTGGGGAACTGGAGGCACATCAGGCGAGTAGTTGGCTTCTTGTCCAGGCTGTTTTACACCCAGTGAAAGAACCACTGATACCCATGGAATAGGAGGCTGGGTGGGCCTCAGGGCTGGTCAGAGTGCTTTGGAGAAGAGCAAAATGCCTTGCCCCTGCCAAGAATCAAATAACAATTTCTTGGTTGTCCAGCCCACAGCCTAGTCACTATACTGACTACACTATCACGGCTCAAGTGTATATATTCTCAGTGCATTTCCATCCATCTTTTCTTAGGTGAAATACTGTAGGTCATTTCTGCCCCAAAATAAACTTTGGTTCATGTAATAGGACCGTGGCAGTTCCCTGGTACATTCTACTATATTCACAAGAATCACATAAATCCAATCCAGTCCAGTGATAAACATTAACCTTTTGGTGACAAATTTGGACATTTAAATTTTAGCACACCGTTTATGTAAAATGTGAATATTTTATAAACCAAAAAAGATAACAGTATGAAATACATGACATTTTGTGGAGAAAAAAAATCTGGAGATTGTGTAGCATGTCTCAAAAAATTCAGTAAGTATATCTGTTGACTAAATATATAAAATGCAATTGTTGTGGGGTAGTGGTATGACCTTCCTATATATACTTGGGCCATTTCAGAAGTTCTGTGTATGATTTTATTGTAATAACGAAATACTACATAAAAATACTATTGATATTCCTGAATGTTTACACATATGTCCTCTACTCAATGTAATCACCAGCACTGTCCACACACTTTTCCCATCTGCATGGTAAACAGTTAATTGCAGCTCTGTATTTGTCCTTGGTCGGACGCTTTAAAGAGGCAGTGACAGCAGTGTTGATACCGTCTTCCGAGTCAAATCGTTTTCCCCGAAGATGTTCTTTAACACGTGAAAACAACCAATAATCACATGGGGCGAGATCTGGAGAGTAGGGAGGATGTGCCAACACCTCCCAGCCCCAACTTTGCACCAGATTTTGCACATCAAGATGGTTATGAGGCGTTGCGTTGTCCTGGAGCAAAATGGCAACACGCTCCAGCAGTTCTGGTTGTTTATGGCGAAGAGCCAGCCTCACCCTATCAGAAGTCAGAATCTCACCAGCACGTGTTTAACGTATCCTCACCAACAGCTTGGGGAAAAGAAAAGTTTGTGCAAAGTGGATTCCAGACATGCTCAATGATAACCAAAGAGCCATGCGTGTTCTCCTCGCCACCACCCATCTGCAGCGTTGGAGAAATGAAGGCAATGCATTCCTCGATCGCATTTTAACGGTTGACGAGTCATGGATGCATCATTTGACCCTCAGCTGAAACGACAGAATGCTGAATGGCACACCCCGTCACTGAGGAAGAAAACTGCACGTCTTAGTCAGGGCACTGAAAGTCATGCATGTCATGTTCTTCAGCCGAAATGGGCTTGTGCTTGACCATCCCGTGCCAGTTGGCACCACGGTCAATGGCCCATATTACTGCTCACTCTTGCAGGATATGGTGAGGCGGGCTCTTCGCTGTAAACAACCAGAACTGCTGTAACGTGGTGCCATTTTGCTCCAAGACAATGTAACACCTCATCGCCATCGTGATGTGCAAAATCTGGTGCAACGTTGGGGCTGGGAGGTGTTGGCACATCCTCCCTACTCTCCAGATCTCGTCCCATTTGATTTTGGTTGTTTTCACGTGTTAAAGAACATCTTCGGGGAAAACGATTTGACTCGGAAGACGATATCAACACTGCTGTCACTGCCTCTTTAAAGCCTCCGACCAAGGACGAATACAGAGCTGCAATTAATCATTTACCATGTAGATGGGAAAAGTGTGTGAACAGTGCTGGTGATTACATTGAGTAGAGGACATATGTGTAAACATTCAGGAATATCAATAGTATTTTTATGTAGTATTTTGTAATTACAATAAAATCCTACACAGAAATTCTGAAATGACCCAAGTATATATATAGGATGCACGGTGGCTAAAGGTTAATTTGACTGTATGGACATCTGATACTACAGCATTCCATTTCTTTTCTTGCTTCAGTGTACCTGACTTTTGATTTGGAAATTTCCGCTTCATCAAACCTCGAACTGAAACAAGTTCAGGTAGTATATCTGGATGTGCAACAACGAAGCGGAAATCTTGAAGACTCAGTTCACCACTCTAAAACAGAACACTGTCCATTAATACACGTGATCTGTTGTCTTTTGATTTTACTAGTAAATAGTAAATATGTGAATGCAGGCAAGTATTTCCATAGTGAGTGTATATACTCTTATTTGCAGATACCATTTATATATAGAATTCAGAACATAAAAGTCTTCTTATATTTTAACTTTTAGGAGACAGATTTAAATGCCAATTGTAACTTGTGATGGCTTGAGATTTTCTGGCTTAATATGGACATTTAACTTGCCACCAAGTAAACACATAGTGGCAACTATATGGCTTGCTTTGCCATTCGCCAGAACATTTTACAGACCAGCATATGGTCGCACAGGATGATAAAGGTTAAATCATTAGTACTGATCTTAAGATTAAGGTCTTCTGGTATGTGATGCTGTAATACAGGCTGCCTCCACACTGGGTAGAAGATAAGAGGCAGCAGGTTCTCTGAAATCGCACCACATCCCAGCAGACTGTAATCTTCATATACAGAGCTGTGAGATCAATTTTAATTTGCAAATTTCAAAGTCACAATTTCATTCATTCTGTAGCAAACTTTGACCATTTAGTAGATAAGTGTGAAGCAATAACATTCAAGGGCAATGTTTATGTTACACAGCAAAATTATTAAAAGCTTCAGAATTTTAAGCAGTATGCATGTTTCATCTCAGAACACAGAAATGATTCAAAAGTTGAAATTACAATCATACAACAAAACATAAGGCATAAAGATCTTCTGCATGTTTGTAAACATGGTTCCTTATTTTGTGAGAACAGAACTAATTACAAATTTTCAAAACAAAGTGTTGAGGTTAATATTACAGTAAACAAGGGAAAAAGTCAGTCATAATTAGGATACCATATAATGTGACACTTTGTAGTTTATAATGGGCATCTCAAATTGCTAAGGCTGTGAATTCAGGGAAGTTAATATTGGTTGGACATGTACTTTTGGGAAGACACAAGAAATACATATACAATTTGGTACATAAACCTCTCATAAATCTGGCAGTTGAGAAGATAAACAAAACATGGGAAATGAAAGGAACAGGATGGCTTACTTCAATACTGGTGGTGCTGAACCTTTGGTTTTGACTACTACATAGGTGAGTTGGTTTTAGGTTTTAGCAAATACAATAATGCTTCATAATTAACTACATCATAGTTCCTTATGCCGGCCACACACGTTCAGGTAGGCCTGTCAGTTTTGCCTGCGCAGGCCGCCTGAAGTGAGGCGGCCGGATGAACTGAAGTCCCCACACACGTTCAGGTAGGCCTGTCAGTTTTGCCTGCGCAGGCCGCCTGAAGAGAGGCGGCCGGATAAACTGAAGTCCCCACACACGTTCAGGCGAATCCCGGTAGTCTTGATCATGGCCTCAACAGACGACGACACGCTCGCTATTGTTGGCTTGCTAATAGCTATGAAGAGTAAAAGTAAGCGCAAAAATAAGCGTAAAATGTGGTGTAAAGAGTGGTTACAAAAAAGAAACACGTATTCCCATGTAAATTTGTTGACTGAGTTGAAGCTGGCCCCTAAAGACTGGCATAATTATTTGCGAATGGATGAAGAAACATACTTACAACTCCTTTCATTAGTGGCGCCATTAATTGAAAAGAAAAATACAGTGATGAGGAACGCGATCCCACCCAACGAAAGGTTGACTGCAACGCTCAGATTCTTAGCTACTGGAAGATGTTACGAAGACCTCAAGTTTACTACCATCATATCACCTCAGGCTCTCGGCTACATTGTGCCCGAAACATGTGAAGCTATATACAAAGTTCTACATAAGGATTACCTGAATTGACGCCGTTCCTGCCGGCCGGCGGCCGGCCGGCGGCCGGCTGGTACCTACACACGCTCCGGTACGCCTGCGCAGTCCTCCGGCCTGCCGGTTGGTCGAACGAGTTTTCGTATTTGCTCCGGCCGCCTGTACAGTTATAACTGAAAGGTGTGCCGGACCCTACACACGCTCCGGCGGCCTGTCGCAGGCATAACTGTGCAGGCAGAACTGACAGGCCGCCGGAGCGTGTGTGGCCGGCATTAATTACCTGGATGTTTTTGATGAGTTCAGTGGCACCTACTACTGTGGCACCAGCTTCCAGAGCACTTCTTTGGAGTTCTGCTGATTTGCAAAACACTAAGACCGATCTTTGGCTGTCTGTCTGAAAGGGATGAGGTACAGAAACAATTCGAGTGAACTCATCCAAATATCGATTCTGAAAAATTAAAATACAATAACAGGCATTACAAATAATCACACAATCTTCATTTTGCCATCTACTGGATTATGACATCATATATTCTGGTATGTACCGATGTACAAGACTACTCAGGGTCACAATACACAAGACTACAATATGGCTCTTCCATGCCATCAAAAATTAAAATCTTGTAGAAACTTATACAATGTGATCTCCATTTCTGATGTTATGTGAACATAATTCATAAGTTGACAGGTCAGGTTATTCCTGCATCCAAGCATGAAAAAATATCAATTTATTCTTAACATGAGTATCAGTTACAGTGAGTTGTCAATTTCACTTTCTAGTTGCTTTATCCCTGGGAAGGATCTGTTATATATGGCAATGTATATGATTATTTTGTTAAAGTGCTATTAAGTTAAGGTTGTTTTGGGTATATTTTGCTATAAGAGTTTTGAAATGTACAAACATGTAACTCGATAATTCCTCCTTGCCTCAGCCTCACATGAGACTGACTTGGTCGGGTGAACCCCGGACCGTTCAAGGGTCGGCCTACTCACGCCAGTGTGAGTCAGTTCTGGACATTGCTTTTGGGGGAATTAACGAGAAAGAAATATGAATATGTAACTCGTGACGAGTGATTTCTTTGGAGGGGGCCACGCCCAGCGCACGAGATATATACCAGTGGGTTGCGCCCCACACTCTCTTCTCTTGTCTTCTTGTCTGCTGTGGTGACGATTACGCATCAAGGAAGGCAGGCCGTGGGCGGCCTTGCTCGCGACTCGTCACACTGGGCCTGACCCTCCCGGGTACTAAACTGGAACCTCAAGTCTCTGGAAATAAAGCATTTTAAAGGAAACAGCTCTTTTCCTTGCTAAACACTTCACGGCCACCACCACTTATTCGACGTTCCTGCCTGAGCTCGCTACAGAGGGCCTTCGCCGAGCACGACAACATCCACGATACGTCGTCGCAGGGCTCCGGGCACGAGCCGGGATACAACATAACGTCTTCTTGGTGTCAGATGTGGGGTGGTGGAGGAGCGTGAATCTACAGAACGAGGCATCGAACCAGGTAGCAGGCCGGTGGAAGACGACGCGGACCGCCGCAGAAACGGGGCAACCGACCCAGGAAGCGGGAGGAGGCGCAGTGATCATCGAGGGACCTGCCAGGCTTCCGAGTACTGCGGGAAGCGTGAACGGACGGCTAGGAGAGCGACGCAGAGGTAAGTCCCTGCTCAAGTATCCATGTCAGTCTCATCCCCTAGTTCCAGCACCCAGGTTGCAGATACCGATAGGTTACGCACGATGGCAGAAGGGTATATTAGTATAGGGGACGCCCTCAAGTTAATTCCACCTTTTAAGGGGAACAAAAATGAAGTTTTGGCTTTTGTAGGGAACGTGGACACAGCGTTTTCCGTGATAAATCCAAATCAGGAGGACACACTGTACAAGTTTGTCTTGACTCGCATTAGTGGAGAGCCACGTACGGCGATAATACATAGGAATTTTGATAACTGGCCAGAGTTAAAGCAGTTTCTGCGAAACTCGTACCTAGAGAAAAGAACGCTCGACTTCCATGCGAGCCAGCTTTTCAGGTCCCGGCAAGGAAAGGACGAAAGAGTGTCGGAATGGATACAAAGAATTCAGACACTGGGTTCACAATTTCGTGATGCTGCTCTGTTAGATAGTACGGAGGGAGCAAGAGAAGGGATTCTTGATTTATCTGATAGGTTAAGGAACATTTGCTTTGTTCAAGGTTTACATTCAGACAGAATCCAGACCATAGTTAGAAGTAGGAACTATAGGAACTTTGATGAGATAGCAGAAACCGCTCTGGTAGAGGAAAGTGCCATTGTATCCAAACAGGACAGGTACAAGGGCGAGGGACCCGCCCCGAATAGGTGCAGTTCATGTGGGAAGATGGGTCATGTGAGCAGTAAGTGTTTCAGCAGAGAAAAACGGGAGGTTAGAGTAAACCCCATAGAAGTCAAGAGGACAGAAAATAGTCAAAGGTTTACGTGTTTCCGTTGCGGGGAAAAGGGGCATATAGCTAGGCACTGTAAGAAACCCCCTAAGAAAAAGGAAGACACAAGTGATGGGGAACAGAAACCCGGCAGTCGCCTGTATTCAGTGGGTTGCATTAATAATCACCGCTGTGAGTATGTTAGCTTGGACTTGGATGTGAGCAACAAGAGAAGGCTGTACCTACTTCTGGACAGTGGGGCAGATGTGAGCTTGTTGAAAACAGAAAATGTAGCGAAAACCGCGGAGTTTAACCCTAGGGAAAAGGTTAGAATTAAAGCGGTAGATGGTTCAGTAATTGAAACCCATGGCGGGATACGAACCAAGATACTAGAAGGGAAAATGGAAATTCCATGCACTTTCCAGTTAGTGAGTGACCAAGTTGATATAAAGTGTGACGGCATTTTGGGGAGAGATTTTCTCCGCCAGGCACAGGCGCGGATTTGTTATAGAACAAGGACCTTGACGTTTCGGTACAAGGGGAGCGAGGTGCGGAAGAAATTGATTAGCAACAGAGAGGAAAGTAATGAGTTAGAAGGGAAAAACAGCACCGTAGGAATGATAACACTGCCAAAGCGATCCGAGGTAATTGTAAAATTACCGGTTACCGCAGGAAGTACGGTCCGTGAAGGACTGGTTGAGAAACGGGAGATTCAGGAAGGGGTGTACATGGCCGGATGTTTGGCACGGGTTGCTGATGGACATGTAGTAACTAGTATACTAAATACTAGGGACGAAGAGATGAAAATAGTGGCACCCGTGGTTTCCGTAGAAGAATACATGGATGAGAAAACGGTAGAGGCGTCAGAGAACACTCAAAAGAGGAACAGTAAGTGTAGGGACGAAAGGGTTTGGGAGCAACTGAGAACAGAACACCTCAACCCCGAAGAACAGGAGTCCCTTAGAAAAGTATGCGCTGACTACCCAGATGTTTTTTATATAGAGGGCGATCGACTAAGCTGCACCGATGCCGTAAAGCATTCAATAAACGTGGTGCCAGGGACCGCCCCCATAAATACAAGACCCTACAGAATTCCTGAGTCCCAAAAGGTGGAAGTAGATAGACAGGTTACGAAGCTGTTGCGTGAAGGGATCATTGAAGAAAGCGATTCCCCGTGGAATAGTCCGATTTTGGTTGTACCAAAGAAAGGGGGAGTCAATGGAGAAAAGCGCTGGCGACTTGTAGTGGATTTTAGGAAGTTAAATGAAAGGACAGTAGGGGACGCATACCCACTACCGGACATTACAGAAATTTTAGATCAACTCGGGCAGTCGAAATATTTCTCCTGCCTGGATATGGTGATGGGATATCACCAAATTGAATTAGAAGAAGGGGATCGAGAGAAAACCGCGTTCAGTACCAAACAGGGTCATTGGGCGTATCGGAGACTCCCCTTCGGGTTAAAGACGGCCCCAGCAACGTTTCAGCGCATGATGAACTCAGTACTTAGTGGGTTGACTGGAACCCGTTGCTTTGCATTTTTTGGATGACATAGTGGTTTATGCCACGTCGCTTGCCGAGCATGATACTAAACTGAGGGAAGTTCTGGGCAGATTAAGGCGGTACAAATTGAAGCTTCAGCCAGAGAAATGCGAATTTCTCCGCAAAGAGGTGAGTTACCTCGGGCATGTGATTACTGAAAATGGGTAAGGCCGGACCCAGCCAAGGTGAACGCTTTAGACAAGTTTCCAATCCCCAGTACCGCAAGACAGTTGAAAGCATTTCTTGGGATGGCAGGTTACTATAGGAAGTTCATTCAGAACTTTAGCAGGATTGCGTCACCCCTACATAAGTTGTTGAAGAAGGACGCAAAATTTGAATGGGCGGAGGATCAAGAAAAGGCATTCCAGAAATTGAAATCAAGATTAACTACTCAACCCATTTTGCAGTATCCTGACTTTGCGAGGGAATTTATTTTAACGACAGATGCGAGCAACGAAGGGCTAGGAGCCGTGTTGTCTCAGGGCGTGGTTGGGAAGGATCTACCGATAGCCTATGCTAGTCGTAGTCTTAATAAGGCCGAAGCTAACTACAGCACGAGTGAAAAGGAGCTCCTTGCCATTATCTGGGGAGTGAAGTATTTCCGACCCTACCTGTACGGTCGCAAATTTAAGATAGTTACCGATCATAAACCCCTAACGTGGGTTATGAACGTGAAGGACCCCGGATCGAGGTTGCTGAGATGGAGACTCCAGCTGGAAGAGTACGACTATGAGATAGCATACAAAAAGGGATCGTCGAACACTAACGCTGACGCGCTCAGTAGGATAGGTAGCGTGAGCAAAGAGAAGCCACAGAACAGAGAATTGGACGAGGAAACAAGGAGGCAGATTCTTTATGAATTTCATGATGCGCCAATAGGCGGCCATAAGGGTATGAATAAGACATATAGGGCGATTAAGTCGCGTTACTCCTGGCCAAACATGAGGCAGGAAATTGAGGAGTACGTTAAGAAATGCCGAAGCTGCCAGCTGAATAAGGTATTGAAACCCCGAAAGAAAGCTCCAATGGAGATAACAACTACCGCAGGACTCCCATTTGAAAGATGTAGTCTAGACATTGTTGGACCATTGCCCGTAACCCAGAAAGGTAACAAATACATTTTGACCTTCCAGGATGACTTGAGTAAGTACGTAATAGGAGTCCCCATAGGGCAACAGGACGCGGAGACGGTAGCCAGGGAATTTGCTACGCAAGTAATTTTAAAGTATGGCACACCGAGTACGGTCTTAACTGACCAGGGTTCCAACTTTCTTAGTGATGTGTTTAAGAGCACGTGTAAGTTACTCAGGATTAAGAAGATACAGACTACCGCGTTCCACCCGGAGTCGAACGGAGGACTTGAGAGAAGTCACCGCGTACTAGCGGAATACTTGAGGCATTACGTGCGGGAAGATCAAACAAACTGGGATGAGTGGGTGCCCTTTGCCATGTTCGCGTACAACACCACAGAACACACAGCCACGGGCTACACACCCTTTGAGTTAGTTTTTGGTCACACGTCCACTTTACCTTCCGCGCTAAAGGACCAACCAAGTCCGCAATACTCCTACGATGATTATGTGGCAGAACTTAAAAGTAGGCTACAAACAGCCCTCCAGGTTGCCAAGGAAAATTTGCTCTCGAGCAAGACGAGGAGTAAGGAGCAATATGACAAGAAAACCGAGAGTATGGAGCTTCGTGTGGGAGACAAAGTACTGCTGTATGATGAGACTGTGAGACGTGGAAGATCAAGAAAACTTAGTTCACAGTGGATAGGGCCATATGAAGTTGTGGCGATAGACAGGGTAAATGTGACTATAAAGAAGGGGAAGAAGGTGCAGAAAGTGCATGTAAACAGGGTAAAACCGTTCTACTAAGACTGTAGGTCAGTGCAGTTAGCTTTTAGGAAAACTAGTTACAGTTTAAGTTAGTTAAAAAAAAAAAAAATGGGTGTTTACTTGTTTCAGAGATGGGAATCAGGGTGAAAATGCTGGCAACCCTAACGTTGTGGATGTTAATAGCTAAGGATTTGGCTTCCAGCGCCAGTGAATTAGGTTACTCAGTGGAGCTATACCATGAGTCTCCAGGTATTTACTTCGAAAACAGAGGTCAGGCAAGTTTATACAATACGCACTGGAAAACTGTGGTGTACGTGAACCTTGAACAAACAACAGATCAGTCCGCCGCAGTTGAACAATATATTAAGCACATAAACACTATATGTCAGGAAGTAGAAATTAAGAACTGGACGGAATGTAATTATTTTCATGATATCGCCAGGGGAAAACTTTACCAGGTGCAACGTACTGAGAAACTGTTACTTGATATTACTGAACATAAGCAAAGTAAGAGACGCGTGAGGAGAGGGGCATTTAATTTTATTGGAGAGGTTAGTAAAATACTTTTTGGCACGATGGATGATGAGGATGCACAGTATTATAATGAACAGATTCGCCATTTTGAGGAAAATTCAGAGAGCATGACTCATCTTATGAAGCAGCAGTTGACTGTGGTAAAATCTTCTTTGGGTGCCATTAACGAAACTCTTTCGGACCTGGAATATAATGAGGCCAAGGTGAAGGAAGGATTAATGCAAGTCAAGGCATACGTGGAATCAGTTGTGTCTGCGGGCACACGTGTTACTAACACTTTGTTAGCCAAGATTACTGTAGAGAGCCATATTGCACGGGTAACCGAAGCCTTGAATACGTTGCAGAGGAATCTGGATATATTAATTGATAGCATAGTGAATGCGAGGAAGGGAATTCTGCAACCTCAGGTGGTACCCCCTAGCCTCTTGATTGATGCCCTGATACGTAGCGCCCCGTCCTTCCCTAAGGACACCATCACACCCTTTCCCCTGAGCAAGGACTCTACCAATCTACTCTATAGACTCTGTGAAGTGCACATCTACCTGAGTGAAGGAATACTAGGATATGTGATTACACTACCGTTGGTGAACAGAGGGACATTCAAAATATTTAGGTTGACACCCATACCAGTAACACTTGGATCGAAGCGATTCTTGTATATTGATACCGCTGAGTCCATTTTATGTCTCGATCAGGCGAGACAATATTATTTCATGCTGACTGAAGAGGAGTTCGGTCTTTGTAAAACCATGGATTTCAATTCATATATATGTAAGCAGAAACATCCGTTAATGTCTAGCCATTTGCGAGAATCTTGTGCTGTCAAACTTATACAGGCCAGACAGGGGATACCTAAAAGTTGTGAGACCAGAGTAGTGGAACTCACGAACACTGTGTGGGTACAACTAGTGAATAATCAGTGGATATATTTTGCACCAGGTACGGACAGTGTGACTATACTTTGTAATGATAAGGAACCCATTGATGTAATGTTAAAGGGAGTAGGTAAACTAAGCATAGACAGTGGGTGCAAGGGGTATAGCACCTCTGCGGTGCTACAGACCAGCACCACCGTAACAAGTAACTCATCCTTGAAGGGAGGAGATTTGCTCACGCAAATCCCACTCAAATTTGACTGTTGCGAAGAAATGAGTATCAAACTGAATGTTAGTCATGTACCTTTAGATATTAAGTCTAAACCAATTGTTTCACATTTAGATGAGTTGAGATATGCTAGTTTTAAGGTTTCTGAATTGGAAAAAGAAGTAAGGGAACAGGAGTGGAAGAACCGTCATACTATAAGTCATGTATCTTATTCTGTGGCAGTGTATATTATTCTTCTAATAATTGTAATGTATGTCCTGTATAAGCTACGTACATGCATTCGACACCGCTGGCGACGTACCAGCCTACCTAAAGCACTACCTGCACCAGTCAGGGAGATAACACCCCTAGCAGACTCCAGTGGGTTAGGAAACCCTGCAAGCAAAACTGTTAAAACCAGTAAAGAAAGTTTAGCTGCGAGACCTGAAGCTATCCCACTCCACGAATCCACTCAATCCTTGGGAGAGGAAACCCCAACTGGAAGGTCCCTTAGACCAAGAACAGTTAAATCCTATTTTTAGAGTCAAGTTCAATTGAAGTGTAAATTGACCTTATAATTAATGGGGGGAGGTGTTATATATGGCAATGTATATGATTATTTTGTTAAAGTGCTATTAAGTTAAGGTTGTTTTGGGTATATTTTGCTATAAGAGTTTTGAAATGTACAAACATGTAACTCGATAATTCCTCCTTGCCTCAGCCTCACATGAGACTGACTTGGTCGGGTGAACCCCGGACCGTTCAAGGGTCGGCCTACTCACGCCAGTGTGAGTCAGTTCTGGACATTGCTTTTGGGGGAATTAACGAGAAAGAAATATGAATATGTAACTCGTGACGAGTGATTTCTTTGGAGGGGGCCACGCCCAGCGCACGAGATATATACCAGTGGGTTGCGCCCCACACTCTCTTCTCTTGTCTTCTTGTCTGCTGTGGTGACGATTACGCATCAAGGAAGGCAGGCCGTGGGCGGCCTTGCTCGCGACTCGTCACACTGGGCCTGACCCTCCCGGGTACTAAACTGGAACCTCAAGTCTCTGGAAATAAAGCATTTTAAAGGAAACAGCTCTTTTCCTTGCTAAACACTTCACGGCCACCACCACTTATTCGACGTTCCTGCCTGAGCTCGCTACAGAGGGCCTTCGCCGAGCACGACAACATCCACGATACGTCGTCGCAGGGCTCCGGGCACGAGCCGGGATACAACAGATCTTGCTAAACATATTCCATTACTTTACCTCTGGAAAGGAAGGTGCTGCATCTAACAAAGAGTAGGCTTGGCGAGCCTCAAAGCCACTCGAGACATCACGGTGAAAAAAAAATTTTCAACTTCTTTACAGACATTGAAAGTCTGACAATTAGTCCAAAGCCTGTCACTTGACTGACTGAAATATAACAATTTATCACTTTCTATTTATTGTTATAACCTTATATTTTATAATGACCTACTAAATACAGGAATGACAATAACAGAACCCCGTCGACCCATTACAAAGAAACACAAATAAATCAAGAGCATTGAAATAAGGAAAATTACCGCCTTAACAGCTCGCATATCAAGTTCTACGTTAATATAAAGGTCTGCATCTGGACTGTTGTATACAGTTGGATGATGTGTTTCACGATGGCACTGAACAGCATCTGCAAAGCTATACACTGGCCATTTGTAATGTCTGGAATACCACACGTTGTCCAAAGGATCTGGTTTCATATTGTCATCAATCCGTTTTGCAATACATACAGCAGTTCTAAAAGACATCAAAACATAAACATGTACAATGTATTTTGAGGTTGGAATGGTAGTATGGTTGAGCACTCTGTTTTTCTGGGTTACTACACCGTGTCATTAGGTAATCAGTTCCTGCTGTTTCAAAGGAACATGGTGCCTTTACTTCTTGGACCTCTAGACCCAGACAAATGAAGCTGTCACATACAACATACGTTATGACTACAGTATACAGTTTCTTTCTAACATAGTTATGTAAATAAAATATCACTTAATTTTAATGCATCTTCAGAATTTAGTTTTATGAATACTATGGGTCACAAATACAGGCAATGTAACACTGACATAGTTGTAACCATGTAGCAATAGAAACAGTGTCCAGCATAACACTTACTCTGGTAGTAGTGAAACTGCCCATCTGCAACCAGATTTTTCTTGAAACAAACTACATGGAACTTACTTATTTACTATGACAATTTTATAAAAACATATTCCCATTGAAAGGTAAAAGTAAAGTTCTCCCTAGAACAGGCCATGAAGGCCCAGAGGGGGAGCAGAGGTAGAGCTCTACTCTTTCTTTAACCCTGGCACTAGATAGGGGTGGGTGGTCAACTCCATGCCCCGGCCACTTTACCCCTGGGAAAGAGACCTGGTACTCATTGTATAGGAGGCTGGGTGGGCCCCAGGGTCGGTCTGGATGGGTGGGGAAAATCTCGCCTCCACCGGGATTCGATCCCCAGAATGTCCAGCCCGTAGCGAGTCACTATACCGACTATGCTATGCCGGCCATATTCCCATTGACAAAAAGAAAATGTACTGAATAGTATGAATGGATGTGACATCACATATCCTTTTTAGCGCTTACTGCTGTGGCATATCGCAATGCATTAACAGCTGCCAAGCAACAAAACAGTAGTGGCAATGGATCACTCATAAACATCTGGTTAGGGCAGTATTTTCTAGCTCAGGGTTCCACAGAACATCACTGGAGGTTCCGTGATAAATCAGAGAATAAATAAATTATTTGAAGTATGGTGAAAAATTCCAAATATCCCTCAAAATAATGTGGGAACTTCTGTCTGGCAACTGGCAATACTGGAGTAATCTCTCTGCCCTACCAACTGCCTCTTTATTTTGTTTTGGTCAGTTCATCTTATGGTTATATTTAGTTGTATTGCATCTGTTTTCATAGGTCCAGGTTCCACGGGATATGAAAAATTATTTTAGGGATTTACTCCATGGGGGGGGGGGGGGGGGGGGGGGGGGAGAGTGTTAGGTAACACAGGGTTTAGAGTAAGGTAGTAACAGGAATGGGGAAATGTGGAAAACTGGAGAAGCACAAAGATTTTATATACATGGGATTAAAATTAGCAGTTTCTTGCCCTTTTAAAACTGTAATATAGTTCACTTATAATCAAATCTTTCCTCACTCAATACAGAAATGTACTTACTTTTTTCTTCGTAAGCTATAAGGTACAAACTCTGCTTTCTTCACTTCAACCTTAACTTTCTTCTTTCTTGCTTTCTCCCTTGTTCCTTTCCTTGCAGCATAGTTACGGACTTGCAGTACTTCATTCACACCCACACTCAAGGGTGTTATAAATTTTCCATTTCTGATGCCACAGCAATTATAGAAGCACGAAATAATTCTTCCTAGAAATTAATTTATGTAATAATGATTCATTTTCAGCTGTAAAGTTATTCTGTACTATTCCTACCAGTAATTATTACAACAAAAACACATGTTCTATGATCAGTTCAAGCAGATACAGACACATCAATGCCAGGGACCTACTGGGCAGATACTCTACCACCTTAATTACTTTGTTAGACAACTTTCTGAAAAGCATGTTACATAGAGACTTAGTTAGCCACAAGAAGAATGTTATATTTTCCTGACTAAAATAATTTGCTTTATCTAGCCTGTGCTCTCATTTCATTCAAATGCAAGGCTATGTGATTCCATCCATTAGAACAGGGGTTGAAAAACGTGGTTGCCTGGTTACCAATGGTAACAAAAAAATTTTGGTTGGTGACTATTTTGTACTGTGTTCAGACTTGGCTTCTGGTGTTCTGGCATTCTCACTTGTTAATACATGGCATAGAAAGAATGGTCAATCACTTTCAAGAAAGCATACATCGACACAATTAGTAAGTCATAACAACTAATCTCTCTTTTAAATTTGGTTTTCTTCCCATTGTGTTAGGTCTGTCCTGCAAGTGTTTGGGACAAACAGTATAACAACAGGAAGCAACATACGTTGTATGCTGAACAAAGGTTAATATCACAGCACAGCACCAGATGCACCTTTGCCTCATGACCAGATTTTCCTTTCTGTGATGTAAATATTTTTTATTTATATGCATGTAAAACAAATGGACCTTCCCACATAATAACATCAAGCCATAACTCACAGAAGCATTTCTGTAATAAACACTTTCATGCTTGACCACCAATAGCTGAAACCCAAAATATTTTTCTGGCTACAATCACTTACCACCAACAGTCACGATCAATACATTTATCTGGCTATCAGGTTTTCAGAAGTCCTCAATGTCTGTAATTCAGTACTTTTAGAATTTGCTGTGCCCACAGAATAACACACAAAGGAATAAGAATGAGAAGTACCACAATTCTGAAACTGACTATCTAACAATACACAGAGTAAAGGGATGAAGGCCATCAATCAATGAATTCAATTATATGCACACAACAAAAAACTAGTACCAGAACAAACCCTGGGAGAATTCTACCTATATTCCGTTTTGTTTACAACCTTCAGAGTCGTCTCTTTATTGCATGGCATTGACCTATATATACTCCTGTTCAGACACCGTAAGGTTAGTACACCATCCACAAACAAATAGTGAGCACGTAGCAGCAGATACAGGTATGTACAGTGTAACACTTCAACAGTCATACTACCAAACTTAATAATTTTATAATGTTGATTGTTACTTAAATATTTTAGTTTAAAAAATGTTTTAATATTATTTTCAGTGACCACATACTCAGCATAGTTGACATTTTATCTATTTTATTTATTTTAATGAGTACCATATAGCTGGTGTAATGAGAATGAGTCCTGAAGATGAACTGATACAGTTCGAAACATGCTGATTATTTATTCATATAAGCATGTATTAAATAGAAGATAATAAAGTGTACATTTGTCAGAATAAGACTTTATACAATAAAAAATGTACGGTGAAAATTAACATAAAGTTACCCATATTTTACATAAAGCTAAGTTACTTGTCCATATGATAACATATGGATGATTTTATTCGCCTATTACGACGAAAAGTGTTAATATTCTCATCTTGAACAATTTCACTGTATATATTTCAAATTGAAAATATCGTAGCTACTAACCTCCAAAACAAACAGCCATCTTAGTTACATGCACGTTACATGTATCCTGTTCATTCCACAGATCGGTGACCGTCACCCCGGTGAACACAGATTAAATCTTACAGATTGGAAACTCCGTGGAAACGTGAACTTACACCGCCTTAAGCGGCATATATGTGCATTACTTGTAGCCGGCATGGATTACTGGCTGTGAGTAAAGCATGCTCCTGGTGGTAACTTATAGAACTATTTCACTTTAAAGTTGTACATATCGTGCATGTTTGAGATAATTATATTTTTTTTTTAAATATTAAGCTTTATTTTCTTTGTTGGTTTAATACATCGAGACTCTATATAGACCAACAAATATTGCACTTTTTTTTTTTTTTTTTATATATGTATTGTAACCCTACATATGTTTCGGCTGTGCTTTAGCCATCATCAGGGGCTAAAGCACAGCCGAAACATATGTAGGGTTACAATACATATATAAAAAAAAAAAAAAAAGTGCAATATTTGTTGGTCTATATATATAATTATAGAACTATGTAGCACATCGGCAAAGCAGCATCCTGCCTTATCATACCCTGCAATTCCAATTCCCCCCCCCCCCTCCGGTTCATAACGCACTTCAAAAAATTGCAAAGTTCGAAATTATTACAAATAAAGTAAATACACTTACTAGGCAAAGTACCTAATTGTTTTTTGATATTTTCTCCGAAATATTTCTCCTCAGATCAAAATATAATGTAAAATAGTATGGTATATTTATTGCCTAATACAATGTTTCCCAAACCTGGGTAAATTACCCAAAATTGGGTAAAAGTGGGCTTCTTTGCGTAACGACACACATCGTAATACACATTACAATTTACCGTAAAAGTGTAGAAGAAGAAGTACCCTGAAGAAAGTGATCAGTCAGCGTGCACCAACACTCTAAAACAGTCCAACAGTGGCACTGTACACATTATCTGGGACCTGAGTGATGGAATATTCATGGTGAATAATTACCAAATATTTTGTGGCTGTTAAAATGTTTAGAGATGTTTAAAATAAAGACATTGCATCTAACATATTGCTTGCTTCCTATTTTTTACCGATCTCTCTTCACTTGTCAAATATATTTTCTGTGCAGTTAGAGTTTTACCTACTTTGGGTGAAAAGGACTTTCTGATAAGCGGTTTTGGGTAATGTTTGGGAAGCAGTGGCCTAATACATGTATTCAGTTGGTTTGTAATAGTGATACAATGCACGGAAAATGCAGAATATTAAGATTCAAAATTATAATCTTCCAGGTTATGGGCCCATGTAATCTAATTGGTGGGTACCAAGGTTTCGGTCAGAAAATACTGCCTCCATCTTCCGACTGCCTGTGAAGACAGACCCAGATTGCTTCTCCAAAACATTCATAACCATGTACCAGACTACACGGTGTCCTAACCCATACTGCAATATGAATCCTCACAACTGTGAGCACCTCAAATCCTGTACCAACAAAAGAACAAGTGAAGCTTGGATGGAAATGTCACACTGGGAAAACTGAATTAAAGGAAGTGCAGTATGTTTCTTAAAGACACAGCATTTAATACCACAATACCACATTCTTTTTCCACCAACTGTATACACTTTTCTCACATTTTGCCTCTCAAACAAACTATGGAAACGAGATTTGGAACACTACCTAGTTACAGACTTTGTCAGTATAAATACACATTTTAGGGTCAGGACCATATACAATAAATTTCAGAGCTCTACTCAAATAACATCACAAGGACAATCACACACTCAAAACTACTCACAATGTTAAACGTTATTATAGTAGAAACAACTGCCTCCATTACACACAACTGACACCGCATGAAATAAGTAAAATATGTATGCCATAACTATGATTACACAAATAAAAAACTACATTTCTAATGGTAAAATTTTCTTCACAGTACACAAAACACTAAGACATTCAGAGTGCAATTGTCCTTACCTACTGTGCCCAGAATGCTGATAACTACTAACAACTTGCGCAGCGAAGCTCACTTTGATCATGTTCTGTCAACCAGGGTACAGGGGTCTGTGCATCACATTGACCAGCAGGTGATAAAGCACATTCTTTTTGTCAATTTCATACAACTTCAATATGTCATCCCATTTACAAGTACCAGTAAGTGACTGGCTGTTTATTGTAATTCCACACCCAAGATTCAGTGCACTGCAAGGTATGCCCAGTCCCTCTATCCACAACTGAGCCCTGTGTAAAAATAAAACCAGAAAATACAGAGGCAAAACTGTCGTTCGTGTGGTTAATGTCCTATGTTATATTTTCAATGCAAGGGGAACTCCACTGGTGACACGAATTATTCAAAGTGTACACTGTTGGTCACAATATATTGGTCAATTGTTAATAATTTATTCTGACTTCAGCATAAGAGGGTTGAAAAAAACCTTGCATGTGAGTGAATTTGGAAGTTACAACACAACTTCAAAATACGCGACATGAAAATTAAAATTGTTTTAAAGCACTTTCTCCTTGAATGCTCATTTTATACTTTGAATGAATTTTTTGATAAATAGTAGTGTTTTGTTTCATTTTAATATGTTATCACTCTTATGCACATAGTATATTTTATACATTGATACTGTCTGTGTTCTCAATTGTAATGTTGTATTATACTGAAAAGGGAATTCCTTGGATTGTTGATATTTGACTTGATTATGTTCATAATTACAACTGCTTGTGATTGTATTATATTTATTTAGTGTATATGATTTGTGTTACATATTATGGTAGATGTATGACGTGTTCTATATCCTATGGTTGTTGACCTGTATTGGATCAGACAGAATATAATAAAATAAATAAATAAATCAATCAATCAAAACATTGTATGTAAACTGTCTGTTCTTTTGGACAGTTTCCACATCACATGTAGAATTATTCTATCCAGATCTATGGAAAGTGAATAAATTGATATTGAAATTGATAGTTGTATATAATGGAGGCAGTTGTTTCTACCTCAAGAACCTTCAACATTGTAAGTAGTTCTGAGTGTTTGATTTAACTCGTGATATCATTTTAGTAGAACTTAGAAATTCATCGCATGTGGTCCTGACCCTAAAATGTGTGTATATACTGATAATGTTTGTAACCAGGAAGTATTCCAGATCTCATTCCCTCAGTTTGCTCGAGAGGCAAAACATGAGAAAAGTGTACACATATATTTGTACATATATACACACATGCATACATACATATATTTCATAAATCCAAAACCTGTCATAAGACACCCGGATATGAGATAAGTTGGAATAGTACACTACACAAACACAATCAAAGCAAGACAAATAACAACACACACAAAATCAAATCTGTATAACAAATCATAGAACACATATTAAAACATCACTCTAAAAGCATAATACAATTTCAAACATCTAGAATACAAATCATAGGCCAGAAAATACAAATTACAGGTTATAATTTAAAGTCACAAACAATATCATGCATCAGAAATTCAGCAGGTGAGTAAAAAGAATGATACATAAGGTATATTTACAATGCAACCTTAAAATGTAATTTATCGATTCTGAGATTCGAAATATTGGAAGATAGACTTTTGAAAATCTTTACACCAGCATAGGAAACACCTTTCTGAAAGTATGAGAGATTGGCAATTGTTGGGTGAAAGAGAATGTGGTATTAAAAACTGTGTCTTAAAAAACATACTGCCCTTTCTGTAATTCAGTTTTCCTAACATGACATTTCCATCCACGATTTACTCGTTCTTGATATTCTTCGGTACAGGATTTGAGGTGCTCATAGTGGTGAGGATTCATAATGCGGTCTGGGTTAGGACACCGTGTAGTCTGGTACATGGTTATGAATGCTTTTGAGGAGCATTCTAGGTCTGTCTTCACAGGCAGTCAGAAGATGGAGGCAGTATGTCCTGACCGCAACCTCGGTACCCACCAGTCAGACTACACGGTCCCATAACTCGGAAGACTGTAATTTTGAATCTTAATATTCTGCATTTTCCGTGCATTGTATCACTATTACAAATCAAATTAATACATGAATTAGGCAATAAATATTCCTTATTATTTTACATTATATTTTGACGTGATATGTCGGATAAAATAGAATGTAAAATACTTTTTCCTAATAAGTGTATTTAGTAGGTTTGTAATAATTTCGAAGTGCGCTATTTTTTAGTGCCATTATAATTTGACTTGGGGTGACGGAGAGGGTATGGCGAAGCAGAAGGCTGCCTTGCCGATGACATGCTACACAGTTCCGGAAGTAAACACCGGGAGCATGCTGACCGACAGACAGTGATCCATGCCATCTACAGTAAATCGCGAAAGCTCCGCATATGGCGGTGTAGTTTTATATTTCCACGGAGTTTCCAATCCGTTTGAGGTATTAATCTGTGGCCGTTAACAACAACCAATCCCACAGCAGAACAATTCCCGATTTCCTGAGTACTAATGGCGGATTTGAGTGTGTCAATATAGTTTTGTTTACTACAAAATACCACAAATATTTTACCACGATAATTGGTTTGGTGCGTGCTTAGAGGTAGATGAAGGTGCGTGTTATTATTATACGAAAATATCTTCGTGTGCATTAGCGGTGCGGAAAACAGAAGCAAACTGAATGAAAGGTTTTATGTAGAGAAGGGGCTGCAAGGGGGTGACATGATTGTAGCCATCTGTCCTCAATAAAATGTATGTTTGTTCGCACTTTAGTACAGCTTTATGATTAAAAATCAACCGTTAATCACGTTGAGGCTGTTTAATTTGAAGGGAGCCCCCTTGTTCATTCATCTAAAAGAGGAATAATACATTTTGTGTTAAGCCTATGCTTATGTACCAGGTAGATTCGTCTGGAAGCGATAGAATGTCAAGAGGGTGCAAATTTTTGTATTACAAATTACATGTTAACACATTGTAAAAGGAGTGTTAGTATTACTTTTCTTTTGTAAATAATGTGTCTTAATGCTCCAAGAAGATCAGCATCTACGTAATACATGTGTTTGTTTTCCTGGACGCTACATATTCTTCTCATTTCTTGTATTCTTTATAAATTTTCATTTACTACATAATTTGGACGTTCATACCGCATCGTGTTATAATTGTGACTGATTCATATTCATTCATTTGCTGACTGTTCTGAGTTAATTTGAGCAGTTACTACCGAGTATAGTGCTCTTATGGCACAGAATTTGGTGGTTTATGTTTGGTTAATAGTTTATATACTTCACAGAGGCATTTCAGTTTAAGTTAGTTAATTCAATGTCTGGGTGGTATGTTGGTGTTTTGGTGGTGGGTTACATCTGATAGTGCTTACATTTAAGGAATATGTAAAACTTATTTTTTATCTTGCTTTTCATAGTGACAACATGAAAGAGAGATATTGCTAAGAATGAAAGAACCGAATTATGTTTCATGTGCTTGTAGAGAGTGTGCTCAGTAGATTCATTTACTTTTGAGCATGTAGAAGTGGATGTTGTTGCATTATATTAGGTATATTTCATTTTCTGCTTTGGTTGTAATTATTTATTATTGAAAGAACCAGTTGCTACAGTGTCATTCATTCATTTATTTCACATTCAGAAATCCAAATCAGGCAGCCCAGCCTTTGGATATGGAACAAGTCAAAACATAACAGCAAAACACAATACAAGCAATACAAGTCACAAAATACAGTACATTCAATACAGGTCACAAAAATACAATACACAACAATCACACACATAAAACACAATTCCCAAGAGAACAATTGAATGTATCACCCTAGAGAACACAAAGTATGTATAAAATGCTCATCCCTGGAATGCAAATAACCAAATGAGCACATCACAAGTCAAACAAACAATGTATATAAATAGAATATAAAAGATAGTTAATTAATTTTGTAATCAAAGTATTCCGCTAAAGTATAAAAAGAATGGATTTGTAGAAAATCCCTAAGAACTGCTTTAAAATGTTTAATATTATGTGATAGTTTCCTTATTTCGGAGGGAAGATTATTATACACCCTGATGCCAAAATAGCAAGGTCCTTTCAGATAAATCGTTAAATGAGATGATGGTTGAAAAAAGAGTAGAATTATTCCTAGCTTTAATGTTATGTACTTCAGAATTTTCCTTAAATAAAATTTTATTCTTAGCAACAAACAGGGCTAAAGGAAAAATATTTTGAGATGTTAAAGGTAATGTTTTTAAAACTTTAAAAAGTTCTCTACAAGAATCTCTAGGTCTGGCTTCCATTATTATTCTGATGATTCTCTTTTGTAGCTTAAAGATATTTCCACTATGTGAGGGATTGCCCCAAAATATTAGCCCATAAGTCATAATGGAGTGGAAGTACGCATAATAGATCTTCTTTAGGGTATCTCGTGATAAAAACAGTTTGATCACTCTAGCTATAAAACAGTGTAAATTAAAAGAGATGGCATATTTGAAGAATAAAATCTTCTGGGATGTTGTGCTGTACTGACTGGTAAATAGTTAACAGATATTTTGAGGGACTGTTGTGTCTCTTTATTTATTGCCAAGCAATATATTTGCTGTGAGAACCTCAAATGTCAGGCTGTCTGCTGGTTACTGTCTCTGTTTGCATATACATAAGTTCTGGATGGGATTAAAGAATAAGTTTTTGTCCGCAGTTTATTATTTTGTCATTCAGTGTCTAATGATGAGGTGCCATGCTTTCTGATGAAGGAAATTTAAGAGAATAATTGATGTAGGAAGAAACTATATTGTGGTGCAAACTTCCAGCCTGATCTATGCCGTGTGATTTTTGCTGTAATTGTCTGTCTAGTTGGATAATTGCTGATGGATTTTGAGGAATTTTGATGTTTAGGTTTTTAGAAAAAGTTAGAGATCAATACAGTTCATTATGGAAGTATTCTTTTGTAAAGGAATACTGTTACTGTTCATCAGAGGTATTAATAACACCTAGGAGCTTGTAGAATGCCAAGATTCAAAGAATGGATGTGGAAAAAATCTGTGTCCTCTAGTACGGATTAGACTTTTCCAGTCTTGCACTTTGCAGCAGTACAAACTCAAGATCTCCAGATGCTTATAGGATCAACAGTTTCACTTTGAGTCCAGTTATTTTAGGGTAGTTCCTGACCTATAATTTAGTTACACAAACTCAAAACAGTTTGTCATTCTGTCATTGTAAGTAGCTTACTTACCTTTTTATGCCATTTCTAGTAACACACACTTTGTATTTTCACAATGAAACTGCAGCACAGAAATTGTTAACTGTCTTAATAGTATTGGAATTATAAGTAATAAATTTTTATCAGTGTTTGGAGCTTATTATACTGATGTGGTATCCATCACCACCACCATCATCATCATCATCACCATCATAATCAAATAAAAATTTACAAATTTGTTGAAATAATACACTATGAGTTTATTTCAATAGTGTCTTCTGGAAGAAGCAAAAGTACCTTACAAATCTGTGTGAAAAAACAGATGGAATGCAGTATTTGACTTTGCACAGGTGGCACCATTGGAAGTGAGGCCCATACTATGAGCTATGCTGTTTGTAACTCTGGATGCACCATATCATATCACAAATGCCAAGAATGCAAAAACATGAGCAACAACTCACTTTTTTTAGTGGTTATTTCATGCGAGAAATTTACTGATGCCATCTCCAGAAAATAAGGAATTGTCTGAAACCTATCGGTTGTTTGTACCAATAAATTAAGTTTTTTATTATGTGTTAATGTAACTAGAGTACCCACAGTTGTATTTATCTCTCAGTACTGATTTTAAGTTTGTGTTATATATTCCTGTACCTTATGATTTTCTTGTACTCTTGCAGGTTTTAGCATGTCACGCACTCACAAGGATAAGTATGAAAATACCAACCCGCGTCGCACTCACACCATCATGTCAAGTGAGGATGCAGCTGCTGGAAAGAAATCTAATTGGCCGGAATTGGAGATAACAGGTAAAGAAGTTTTTATTCATTTTTCAAGCTTGAAACTTTGAAACTGAATTATGTTCATTATTTTTCTGTCTTTTAGTTACATTATGAGAAGACATATAACATTCATCAGTTTGGACTGACATTTGGGAATGACTGTTTTGATGAGAGTGGTACTGATAGTGGTGGCAGGGAAGTAAACTTTGCTACATTCACAGATCTAAGTGTCAAGAGGCCATGTTCCCATATCGACACCTGACATGATATGTGTTTTTCCCGAGGAGCTGGCTGTAATATTGATCATAATCTGGTGGTTGTAATAGTTAGGGAGAAACTGTTAGTTAGTAAGCAAACAGCGTAGATGTTTGATATGGTGAGATAATCCCCACAGAGCTAAGTAATGTGGAAGTTAAAGAACAGCATCCAGTTACAATGTCAGACAGATTTGCAGCTTTGTAGAACTTTGATGACAATTGGGACGTAAATATGGCTTGAGAAAGTATTAGAGGATATATGCAAATTTCAGCTGTAGAGTATCTGGATTATGAATTGAAGCAGCATACACCATGGTTTGGTGAAGAATGTTCAGATTTTTTAGATCAAAGGAATGCAGTTATCACAGGATCTGAGTCAAGTTAATGGAGATAATCTTAACAATGTAAACATGAAACTTGCAGACATCTCATGAACAGAAAGGAGTAACAATATCTGAAATACACAAAATTAATGAGCTTGAAACAAACAGGCAGAGCAGAAATATTAAGAGACCTCTATAGTGCCATAAATTAATATCAGAAGGTGTACCAATCTAGAAGTAAGATGATAAGGGATGAGAAGGGTGATCTGCTTGCAGATTCCCACAGTGTTCTGAATAGGTGGACAAATCGCTTCTGTCAGTTATTGAGTGTATATGGGGTTAATGATGTTAGACAGACTGAAACAGAGAGCTGAGCTATTAGTACTTTGAAGCTATTTTCGTCACACTGACTCACACCACAGCACTCAAAGATTACAACAAAAATGTAGGTAAATCAGAACCTAATAGCAGTACATTAAAACTGTAAAAATTTTATACAGTTCATACAACTGGTGAAATTGATATATACAGAAAAACTATGAACAAAAATGTACACCCAGCAATGAGAAACATAGGAAAGTACCATAAACTATAATAAACCATAATCTCCAGTATTCCAAATGTACTAGCAACATAAAACCAGAAAAACAATTAATTTGACATAACAAGTATTGACCACCGTTACTTTTTGATAGTTTTTATCTGAAGATGACTAAGATAGGTCAAAACATGTTGTAAGCAGGTCAGAAATGTAAATAATTGTGGACAAATAAAAGTTATTGTTGTACCAATTGAAACGACCTGGTGCATGTTTATGAGATAACTTATCTAGTTTGTGCTGATGACATTAAGTTATAGGGCCAAATAAAACACTATCAGTAAAAACACAGAAGCTCTCTTAGTTGCAAGTATAGAAGGTGTGATAGAAGTAAATCAGCAGAATGCAGGACTAAATTATAACATAAAGGCAGCTAATACATTATTTGTAAATGTGTCCCGATGGTGTCACTGGAATTTTTGATTGACATAATCCTTTCAGCTGCACTATGGCACTGGGGTCGACTCAGCCTCTAACAGAATTGAGTACCAGGAATATTTCCTGGGGGGTAAAGGCGGCCGGTGCGTAGGGCTGACAACCTTACCACCTTCATGTGCCGATTGTCTAGAAATCTGGGAGCCTGAACCTCCTGGAACCCTAAGGGCCTGTCCAGTCCTGTAATGGGATTGCTTTTTGACCAAGTTTAGGTACCTGAGAATGACATGAGCAGCTCAAAACTTTAATTCATAATGAAGTCAGGAACAGTTTCAATTTGGGGAATACTCTGTCATTCAGTTTCACATCTTTGTCTTCCCATCTGCTATCTAAAAATACAAAGTGTAAGATATTCAAAATAATTTTGCTGTTGTATTGTGTGGACCTGAAGCATGGTTTGACACACTGAGGGAAGAATACAGATTGAGGGTGTTCAAGATTCAGTCAATACAACTATCTTTTTGTTATAAAAACAATATCGGTTTTTACAACATGCTACATGTTTCAACCTAAGAGGTTATCATCAGGCAAAACATTATGCAGTATATAAAAGGAATGTAAATGGACATTTGTTTTCTTGAAATAAATCTCTTCTTTACAAAAATTTTGTGTTAGTGTGATTTGTAATGCTGTATAAGAATTCACTTAATATGGTCTGAGTTATGTATACTATAAACTACTATACAACCCAACCAAATGCACAATTTGTCTCTCACAATTGTATTACATTAAAACATAAAGAATTACAAACTCCTACATGTTTCGATCCCTGTAGGATCATCATAAAGGAATACACACATCAAATAATTATGTATAAAACACTGTAAAATTATTCATAACAGTTGGAAGTTGATATGTTGTACATCGTGTAGTAGAAGCGAAAGTAGAGAGTAGACTGTTCCTGTGTGAAACAGATGTAAATACATAGTGATATGGAACTCTGATGTTCAAGGTCTTGGAGGTGCCTCATTTTCATCCTTGACTTTTGCAAGCTAAACTTTCTGGACCTTTGTGATGGTTTTGTTACCTTTCCATGGTGTGTGACGTGTTTTAGGTTCATACAGACACAGCCAAGACTCATCTCCAATAACAGTGCAATTGAGAAAGTGTGGACTGGTCAGATAGGTCTGGATGAAGTGTTCACAAGCTGTGACTTTGTGGTTCTTTTGCTCGTCTGCAAGACTGTGTGAAACAGACTTTCTGCAAATCTTTCTCTTCCCCAAATCTTCATGAAGAATCTGATGACTTGTCTTCTGGTTCATGTGCCATTCATCCTCCATCTATTTTAGGGTATTGAACCATCTTTGGTCACCAGGTCACAAACTTTTGTAACTTTCCAGATTTCAGGCAGGTGATGGCTGCCTGCTTCTTGGATCATCTTAAAGGTCCTCACATCCCTCTCTGAATCTTCACACTGTGCATAGGTAGTCTATCTTAAGTATCAATGTTTCCTCCATTGGTAATATTTATGTACTGTTTTGCTATGGGAGGGTGTTGTGTAGTTATAAATGTCATTAACTTAACATTTTCTTGTGTTTGGTAAAAAGTTTTTCTTCATAATATGTCTGTGCAGTATAAAAAATCATCCCAGGGCTGTTCTCATGCGAGGGTGATTGTAATGTACGTGCTGATGGCAAAATGTTTCGTTAGTAGCACTCTGATGTTTTGTGTTACTGACAGACTGTTTCATTTCCCTTCTACATGTCTCTTGGTTGTAAAAAGAAACACAATACAGGACTGTTCACATGCCAAAAGACACCTGGCCTTGAGGGTGAACATTAACCCAGGCTTTAAAAAAAATGTTTCTCATGTGGTTATCTTGTGTTTACCAGGGACTATCAGAAACTTAAGCCCAAATCTGTGGCATCTTACACACCTGACATGTTTGTACCTGAATGACAACTGCCTTTCACGAATCCCGCCAGACATCTCGAGGTTGGTCAACTTACGAACCCTTGACTTGTCCAGTAACAAGCTGCGTAGCCTGCCAGCTGAACTCGGAGAACTCATCTACCTCAGGTAAAGGTGATGATTTCTACTTACTGGGAAAGGAAATATTTTGGTATTTAGATATGACATCGGATTTTGACACCCATCTCCATTGAACTGCTTGTTCCATTGATATATTGGAGAATAATAGTCCGGGACTCCTAATGAATGGTTACATATAATCACAAATTGTGTGAATACTGCTAAATTCATGATGCAAAAATCTGAACACAATGTAGTTACCAAGCTGGCATTAGGTGGGTGCAATCATGAAATATGTCAGTACATTATCATAGCTTGCACACTCCCTGCTGGTGACTTTTATACTCTGTTAGTTAACTTGTGGGATAATGTGTATAAATCTTACAGGGGACTGCTTAGTTTTCTTCTGCATTAAAGAGGGCTGTGCAAATTGCTTTACATATCTGTTAGCATATACAGTATTCCAGGCAAGACATATTTTGTTTGTTCTGCTGGCCAGACACACGTGTTGTCCTAGCATTATACAGAACTAGAGTTGCTGTCAGGTACATCTGCACGCAAGCTAAGATTGTTTTTCTGAAGTCAAAGGAACAAGTATATTTATTTCAAGAGAAGGTCCAACAATTGATCTTGTTTTGTGTGTAAAGACAATAAGATGTTTTGTTCTTTGACTGAAAGAAGAAAGCTTGATGCACTGTTTAAATTGTCTCTAAGAAATATGGCTGTAAGTATGAAGTCTTGTGGAAATGTTTGATGTGGTTTATAGTACTACTTTTTGTTTAGATTTTGCTATTGCACTCACATTAAACCTTGCATAAAAACTGAAAACCTAGTAGCTCAGTTTTGACTGTGTTGTTTACATATTTTGGATGTACATACTTTGATAATCAATTGAAACTGTCTTCCTAGGTGTGGCTTTTAATGGTGCTTGTCACAGTACCAAAAATATTCAGGTTTGTACGTGCAATAGGCAATGTCCTTCACCCTTCCTAATCACTGCATGTAATATTCTCACATCTCAGGTGACACTGCATATTTTCTGCTGTTTTTACATCATTGCTTAATAACATACAGGTAACTGGGAAACTTTTATAGTAGTTGTTCATTCTTAGAATGACGTATAAAAACTTAATTTAGTGACAGTTTTATTGACATGAATAACATCTGACAAGTGTTTCATGTAAAATGTGAAATAATTTTCAGTATTCAGTTAAGAATTTTGTTCTTCCAAGTTTATATTTCAAAATCAAGAAATGTTAAGTCCCTCTAATAAATATATTTAACAATCTGCACTCCAGTGTTGTTATGTTGCATCATTACATGCTGACCTCAGCTGCAGACCAATATAATAATAATATCCTTACTTCCAGAATTCACATGGAAATCATCATCAATTCATGGATGTGGAAAGTTTGTGAGTTAAGAGTTATTGAGACCATTGAATAGTAGTCCTGTAAATATGACAGACTATGTGGTCATAAAGCAGCACCCCTGTTTTACCTAACAATTCCATAAACAGTTCTTCTCGGTATCAGTAGTGACACCCTTTTTTCCTGAATCCTCAAATGTGTCACTGTATAGGTAAAGAAATCCCTGTACAGGCCTGGACAGGCCCTCATGGTTCCAGGAGGTTGAGGCTCTCAGATTTTTAGACAGTCGGCACATGAAGGTGGTATGGTTGTCAGCCCTACGCACCAGCCCCCTTTACCCCACAGGAAATATTCCTGGTACTCATTTCTGTTAGAGACAGAGTCGACCCCAGGATTAAGTCAATGAAAAATTCCAATGATACCATTGGGAGTTGAACCTGCAACCTTCCGGGTTGTGGTGCAGTGCCTCAACCAACTGTGCCACTGCGTGTGCCCCTGCATGACTGCGTGGGCTTCAACTCTTACACAACCTGAACAAGGTTCCATCATCTGCAAGTCTTTATCATTACATTACCCTCTCATATACAAACAAATAACTACACTTGTTCTTTTACTCTGTACTCATGAATACCCCAGTTACAAACAACCACTATTATGACTGGGGATCCTGTGTAAGTATTATTATTTTATTATTTTGTGGGCCAAGAGCCAGACAGGACGTTTATGCACCAGTTTATATCAACAAATTTATTTATAGTACCAAATGCAATTGTGTACATAATGTGAGTTAAACAGAAAGTATTTTCTTCCCTAATGATAGAGGCAGCAGTTTTCTCTGAATTGTCCATACATTTCTACCAGACTACAGAGCATCACATCCCACTTTATTATCTGCTGAGGTACCACTGATAACCTCAGATTTCACTTTTTGTAATATTGTTTATAGGGAACTCCATTTGAACAACAATCATCTTCGTGTTCTCCCATACGAACTGGGAAAGTTGTTCCAGCTCCATGTATTGGGTCTGCAAGGAAATCCACTTACTAAGGAGATCCTGACATTGTATGGTGAGCCCAATGGCACCCACAAACTTCTCACCTATATGCTGGACAACTTGCAAGGTAAGACACATATGATATATGCAGTGATAGAGGGCATGATACAAAGCAGCAGGTAATATGAAAAATGGCATGACTATATAATTTCATTCAGAGTACCGTTAGTATGTTTCTTGATTTTGTTGTGGTGGTCCTGAGTCCACATAACACCACTTCTTTGTAAACTAGTGTCATTTGTTCCAGACAGTTGAGTAGTCCTTCAGTCCATTCAAGAATATTTGAATGACTAATATATTTCTTCAATTGATGCTGTTTTATTTTTTCCTTTATTTTGAGAGTGGAGGGGAAGTATGTCAGAAAGTTACCCCAAATCAGTCACCATATTTCTGATGTTTCATATACAACCTGCATCCTTTACGTCATTCACCCTGTCACTATCTGGTTGGTACACATGAAGACCGTGCTGAAAGTCATGAGCATTGTGAAATTACATACACGTGCTGGACAATGTTGCGATGTGTGATACATGACTATTACTTCCATCTGTTGCCTCACACCAGAATGAAAGTCATGTCACCTGCATGTGTCACGTGGTCATATTTCAGTGCAAGAAAGTAGCTGGTGAGGACATGTTGTTTTGGTAATATGCAGTGATAGAATTTCTTGTTAAGGAGGAAATCCGTGCTTCAAATATTCACACATAACTTGAACATGCATATGGTGATGCCTGCATGGATGCTAGCAGTGTCAGACAATGGGTAAAGAGCATTTAATGACAGGAACACAGACATTGTCAGTCAGCCCATACTGCCGCCTGTGAACTGCCTCTACCAAGTGAAACAAAGGAAAAATTGAAGAGCTTGTCAGAAAGAATCAACATGTGACAGTAATGGAAATGTCAGCAGAGATTGGAGTAGGGTATTGTGCAGTCCCCGGAAAGTTTGTGCTTGCTGAGTATGCTGTCCAAAGTGATGAATTTCTTCATGGTGTAGTGAGTGATGGGTGATGAAAGTTGGTTTCGTTACTTTATCCGGAAACAAAATGGCATGGAATGGCATCACACAATATTGCCCTGGAAGAAGAAGCTGAAACGATGCCCTCAGCCATGAGACCATGGGAACTGTCTTTTGGGATGCTGAAGGATGCATGTAGGCCAAGTTTTTGCCACAGCAGGAAACGTCAGTGCTGCTTGTTACCTTCGGACACTCCAGAAGCTTCAGTGTGCTGTGCGTGACAAATGTCCAGGGAAGAGGAATATCATCCTGCAACATGACAACCCATGGCCCCACACAGCTCATCTGTGCATAGTGAGGATTCAGAAGAATGCCTGGGAACCTCTCCCTGCCATCCACCCTACAGGCTGGATATAGCCCCCTTAGACCACCATGTCTTTGGGTTCATAAAGGATCAGATGGCAAAGCCAGCACTGTATGACCAATGAGGCAGGCCAGGAAGCTGTCTGTTGTTTATGATCTGCTCAAACGGAGTTCTACTACAAGGAGATATTCAAACCTCTGAACACTGGCAAGATGATGATGAATCAATCTGGATGGGGATTCCTTAGAGAAGTGAGTACAATGTGAATATTTAACTGAAATGTGGTGTTATCTATCCATACCTTTATTTGATTGTGAAATTAATCTGCTCATGACTTTTGGTGTGGCATTTGTAACTCTGAATGTTGGACTTTCTTTTATGATTTGATCATTGTTTGTTATATCCAGAAGACTGATGATTGTTCTGGCATCACTGTGATAGTATTCTAGTGTATACAGTGGAGATGTGCAGGAGAATTGTGTTAAAATAGTAATTTCTGCTGAGGTTTGAGGTTCTCATAGCAATAGCTATGAAGATAGAGTGTCTTCTGGGATATGATTGAGTATGGTAGAAGTATACTGACATTTCAGAGAACATGATCAGGGTGCACTGTAATTTCTTGCTGTGTTAATTGGTGCACTGTAATTTCTTGCTGTGTTAATTGGTGCACTGGCGTATGAATTCCACCCTTGTACTATACGTGCTTAAACGGTAAAGTTCTAGGACTTATGGTATCATGCGTTAGCTCATATGATCACCGGGGATTAGTAACAAGAAAGGTCTCTGGCTCAGTTTATCAGTAGCAGCCCTGCATGTAAAGCAGGCTTGCCCAAACTTTTATGTAGTGTGGACAATTTCAGGTAAATGTGGTCTGCATGCAGGCAATGTGAAATTCAATACCCAGAATGAGGAATGAATAAGTGTACATATAAGAATATGGATAATTTTACTGTGTATTTTTCTGTATTTCATGTGTAATAAAAATATGCCGATAATGATAGGAAAACTTTATAAGAAATGTAATTCACAACCCAGGCGTTGTCCTATCATGGCTTTGCTGCAGGAAGAATAGAAAGACGTTTCCTCATTTCAAACGTCTCCGCGGGCAACATAATACAGTGTCGCGTTCGAGCGGGCAGGCCTAGAGCATTGTGTTGTTTAAAGTGATGTATGCAAATAAGAGTTTCCTGTGTCACAGAATTGGATGCATCACTTCGCTGGTGTCGATATCCTTTTCTCGATTATTGTGATTCGATTAGTTTAATGGACAGCATCGTGAGCGTTGTCGATTTCCAGCATTTGCAATACAGACAGTTTGAAGCTCCACGAATAGATGGCGCGGAAGTTGTGATTTCATGCAGCCCGTGTGGCCAGAGATGGCGCGAACGTTGCAATAGCGTGCCCGTATATGAAGAGAGTTACACTCGTGTACTAAACTCGCGTTTGTGTACCATATGCTGCGGCTGTGGTATGACAAGTGGTAGATGGCTACGTTATTAGACGTTATATTTATATTGATATCTAGGATCAAAAATATTGTGGCAGCGGTGGGATTCGAACCCACGTCCTTTCGGACTGGTGCCTAAAACCAGCGCCTTAGACCACTCGGCCACGCTACCATCTGTGTGACGATTGCTGATCGTGAGCATTTGAAGTAGCGTAAGCGAGTTTTTCCCTTACTGCTACGTTTCACATCCGTACAGTAGTGCGGCGTGCGTAATTGACATGTTTCATTTTTTAATCCGTAGTGCGGTATAGTTAGCGGTTGAAAATAAGCAACGTGTCGGAGCGTATTGAGTTGTATTCAGCATGATAGGCTTCATATAAACTAGACGTTTCGTTATTCCCTTTCACAATGCTGGCAGGTTATTTAGGAAACAACGCGAAAAGAACAAAAGGCATCATAATATCCAGTGCGTCCGTGTGCGCACTGTTATTTTCATAATAAAGGATGATGATGCGCAATTTGCGGTGAGAGAAGTGTTGCAGGTCTATCGGGGTGGCAGCACCAACATGCACTGGGGGCAGCTTGCGCGAGTTGTGTAGCTGTGTTGTTACACTGGTTGACCACTCCGTTTTTGGTGAACATACACATATCATTACCGAAAGAAGACTGAGCAGTCATTCGAGAGGGGCAAGGCAACACTGACGATTCACGGCCAATCCACGTGTCTCGAAATACTAATTGGCGCACAGACGTAGCAAAATGTGCATGAGCTGTGCCTTGTTGAAACAACTGGCCTAAGGTACTAAGTGTTTCCTTACTAGATCAGTAAGTTGTTTGGTGCGCAGGACCCTCAAATAAATATGGACCTAAGAAATGCGATGCAGGTGTTGTAGCCCCTGGGATGAATTTTATTCGATTTCCAGAAATAAGTGAAGGGTCCCCTTGTTACTGAAACGAACATTGCTCATTTTTGCACTGCACGACCTCGCGCACTTGTCTGTGAAAATCACTGTAGTACTAGCAAGTATTATATGGAACACCTACGAATTGTTTACAGGCGTCATGTCGTTTCTGTACGTCTGAATAACTGGGTTCAGTAACAGAGTAAGGGTCGAATTGGGGGGGGGGGGGTAACAGGACTCCGACCATCAGGTCTTGCCGACCATTCTACATGCCGTTCGTGGCCTGTACGGGGACAGCTTTACCTGCACTTCGCCTTTTCATTTGAAGTCTTTGAATAACTGTTTCAGAGTAGATTCGTGTATGTTAGTTTATCGGATTTAACCTCAGCATTTGTGTCATGATTTCCTCCACAGCATGTACCAGAAGCTTTTCTCAACCCAGGAAAATTTCGGCAAGATATAAATGTGCGTACCACATAGTGCAAAGCGTGTGTTAGTTTTGTCAAGTTTTAACCAAAATTGAATTTGGTCAACAGAGTTTAGTAAAAATTTCCAATGAGATTTCACGAAAATCCTTCCAGTGGGAGCTGAGTTGATCCATCCGAACAAAGAGGGCGAAACCAATATGCGCTTTTTTACACTTGGTTTGCAAATGTTCCCAAAACTGTCAGAAGAAAAGGAGTCTGCGCTCTTCTGGGATATTACGCGGCGTCGTGTGATAATTGTTTACCGACGTTTCGGGACAACATGTCGGTCTCATCTTCACGGGTCAAGAGTCCGAGAATCAAGAAAGAAAGTCGGCAACCTGTAACGTAGATTCTATATGGGAAGGTGCGCGCGGGGTGGTAATCAGTAGGCGTGATGACAGCCAATAGGGTTGAACCAGGGTAAGGGTGGGGTGGGTGGAGACAACATTAAGGAGCTAGGTGTACCGAGAATGCAGTAAGCTAAGACTGATGGAAAAATACATATGGAATAAAGTAAGAGTAAGGGAGGAAAATATAAAGATAAAGCTAAATAAGTAAAATACAAATAAAACAACAAATAAAAATAAATAAATTAGGAGAAGAAAAAAACAAAACAGCGAGATGGAGGGGGGGGGGGGTAGAGACACGTAAAGTGGCTAGTGGAATACCTGGGCGAGAACCATTGCCAGGGCGGCCAAGTCGCTGCCAGTGCAACAAGGTGAGAATATGGGAGAAATATGTATGGAATGCAACAATAACAAGGAAGTGAAGTATACCAAATGAACGAATGTATAAATTAAAGACGGAATTATAAATAACTGATTAAATAAAAATAATAGAAATAGAGCAATAGAGGAGTAAAAAATAAGAATAACAATAAAAAGTGAATAAAAAATGAGAATAAATAAATAACTGAAAATACAAATAATAAAAAATATAAAATAAAAATAAAAATGAATGAAAATAAACATAAGATTAAAAATAAGAATACAAAATAAAAATCAATAAATAAAAAGTTTAAAAAAGTAAAGAAAAATTAAAAATAAAGATTATAAAAATATATAAAACAAATCATTCGATAAAATACCAAAGGAGAATACAAGAAGTAAGAATAAAAAGGAAACGGAACCAGGCAGCAGATGGAGGAAGACGAAGGGGGAGAAGAGCAGCTGGAGCCGGGGGAAGAAAGAGAATGAGAGAAACAGATGGAGCTTAAAGGAAAAGCAGCACTGGGAAATGGAGAAACGTGGAAGAGAAAGAGGGAGAATGTGGTCCTCAAAAGGAACGTGGGCTAGTCACCACTGATTGGGGGGGGGGGGGGGGCGTCTACTTTCTCTAAGGAGGCGAAAGAGATGTTTCCATGACCCGCTTAGAGTCCGGCCATCCTCCCTGTTCATATTGTTTGGCTGGAGCTCCAACTCGATCGACTCCCTGATGAGTCTGTCCATGTAGCCGTTTTTTGTACAGAGGATTTGGGTATCTTGGAATTCAATGAGGTGAGCATGGTTGAGCCTGTGTTCCGCCATCGCCGATTAAGGTTAAGGGACTCCACAATAGGTACCCGGGTGAACAGGGACTAAAGATGAAAGTTGTTCGCGTAGGAATACTGCCTACACCGGGACATCCCGTGACAACTACCTTGCTCAGGGACTCGATAAAGGGGACACTGTAGCATTCGTATTGCTAGTTCCGAAGGTCAGAGCTCGTTGACTCTAAAAAGAGGCGTTAAAGTATACGTAATAACGGAAAAGCGGATCCTAACAGTGTGGTGCTTTGGTGCGACATGAATCCTGTTAGTACAATGTAACACATTGTACAGTGCCCTCAATTTTATACCACCGTGAATGTGTAGTGGACTTGAACTTAAGAGGTGGGTCTGCGTTCAGCTAATTGTTAAAGAGGTCGTGTTCATGTGGGATGACGAACTGGGCAGGGAAAACTGTAAATGTGACACGATACTGGACGCAAGCAGGCCGTGTAACGAGTGAGTTCAGAAGCGCCTCGTTAGAGTTGTACAGAAGTCGGTGGGTGGCGTCATTTATGTCCCCTTGTTTGATACTGTGGACTGTATATAGGAGTACAAGCATTTCACGTGCCACCAAATGCCGACATAATGGCTGTGTGGTCCTATACCTCCGTTTCCCTATACGTTTTTACGGCGTAGTGCCACGAGTGCAGTTCGAACGTTAACTGTGTCTACTCTTTAATCACTCAGCAAGATACGTGTTTTGCTTTGCAGTATTATTTGGGAAACATTGAACGCAGTTTCGAATGTGCATGATATTAAACAGACCCTAGCCTTGCAGTAAAGTGAAATGTTTATGTCAGCGAGTATGAAACGTCTGTGATTTTGAGCATATTTGTGAATTGTCTGGGAATGAGTACGAAGTTGAAGCGACTGTGTGTTCGCTGTAGCGGTTTCAGGCATACTGCTACACCAAATCTTTAGATTTATAAAGGCGTGTCAAAATTTTCGTTAGTAATATTTACTAATTGCCGATCCCAGTGGCCGTGCGGTCTAAGGCGTGGGTCTGCGGCCGCTCGCTTACTAGGATTGTGGGTTCGAATCCCGCCGGGGGCATGGATGTCTGTCTGTTGTGAGTGTTGTGTGTTGTCAGGTAGAGGTCTCTGTGACGAGCTGGTCCCTCGTCCAGAGGAGTCCTACCGAGTGTGGTGTGTCTAAAAAGTGTGTGATCGTGAAGCCTCGAAAAATGAGGCGGCCTGGCCCCCAAGGGGCTGTCGAGCCATTGGAAAAAAATTTACTAATCAGCCCTTTGAAAAGCAGAATCAGTTTATAATATTTAAAGATTCAGTTCATACCTTGCAGGAGACATTCTTCATCTCCATTCTAAAGAACAATCGGTTAATGCTCTTTCGGAACATAATCGCCGTTTATTTGTGAGAATCATACGAAACGCAGACACTAGCTGTGTAAAACGAAGCGTATTAGGCGTGTTCACAAAGCAGTGGCGAAATGCGGCTGTGAACCTTTCATGTTTTTCTCTGTCTCTCTGTCAGTGCGTCCGCACGGAACAAGTTCCTCCAATCGGACGGATTTCCGTGAAATTTCATATTTTGAGGTTTTTACTGACGGTTATTGGCACATTTCGATTTTTGTTAAATCGGACAAAAAAACAGACAATTTACCTTGAAAATCGACGTAGAGTTATGATAATATCGTGGCGTGATTCGTTTGTATAATTGAGGCGGACCGTGTTCTGTGTCAGGTGTCTACGAGCGGAGGCCGAAGAAAGAGTGTACGATCAGAACATAACAATCGAGTGTAATGGATTTTAAATCTCGCCGTTTACGAGAAATCTGTTATAATCTGTTGCTGAGATACGAAGAAAGCTTATAGTGTGTTGTGTACAACGTGGGAAGACAAACAGTCACGAATTTAAAATGGAGGGACATTTATGCTGTGCTGACATTTCCTCTTAGGTTTAATATTAAATCTGAATATACGTGCAATAATCACTGAACTTCAAAGGAGTGACTCCACGTTTAAGGCACCTTGTGTACAGACTAGGTTCGGGTCGGCGAGGAAGTTCAGGTCTCGGCAGAGGCAGCATGTTCTCTGGGTCCAGACCTCCTCTGGAGCTCACATAGCCGCCTGTTTATTCGCCCCTGGGGCACTTTCCCAGGGATTAAAGCAGTAGGGACGTTACGTTATCCACTGAGCGTATATAATGGCGGCATTAATATGCATGGCGTTATACCCGGTGTAGTATTTAATTGTGGTGCTGGGTGAGAAGGGCATAAGTATAAAAATTGAAAACAGAAATTTCAGAAAAATACTTAGGCTATTATCGGCATTCAGGTTCTGGTCGAACTTTGCTGTCAAGTGGCTAGCACTTCTGCTTCGTATTCCGAGGTTTAGGATTCAAGACCCGGCATTGATACCGGCTGTTGTGACTGGCTTTTTCTTGTTTTTGTACTTGACACGGAAGTAAAAAGTTATGTGAAAGAAAGCCATGATCAGTCCATTGCGTATTTGTTTTCAAGATCATTTGCAGCTTGCAAATGGACGTGGGTAAGAAGTGAAAAACATGTTCAATGACAGAATGTGAATCGGTCTGTTTTAACGTCCTGCGCAGAAGGGATTGGAAAGTGTAGGGCTTTGTGAAGTTAAAGAAAATTTGGAAAGTGCACTTTTATCTAGTGTAAACGCAACTGCAATCAGAGACTTAACAGAGTTGTAATCGACGTTCGGTTTTGAGGGTAACTTTCTTTTGATCAAATTGTTCGCATGTGGCTCTTCTTTTGCCGTCTCACCCTCGCTTACACGTTTCGCAGTGGGCGTCTCTCAGGCCCCAGTTATCGATCTGTACAGTATATATAGACATACACATTTTGTCGGGAGTTTTAGAAGTTAGCAATTTGTTTATGCCTAATGGGACATCTCTTATGTACATGAGTTCGTAGGAACTTACTGCATGAAGTCCTTGAGAAGCCAATAGTCGCGAACTTCCTCAACTTTCATTGGACGCGGATGCTCAAGACTGTGTACACATGATCCCTCCCCAACCCCTAAGCTGGAGGACCGTCTTTAGTCGACTGTTCGCTATTGACTCTAACAAATTCGTAGGAAAGTAACAAGAACAGGCACAGCAAGCGGCAGCCTCTTGCTTCGGAACTTCTGTTTCGGCTCCCGGTAGACATGTTGGGTTCCGTTTAAGTTATGTCAATTATTTCCTGTGTAAATACAAAGCCTTCATACATTACTCATAATATATTTAATCAGGATAGCTTTTTTTTTTATCAGATATTGTGTGAGATTGGGCCAAACGTTGATCCTCGTAGAAGTGATCATAATTATTTAAAATTATTTTTCCTGTCGCGCGGTGCAGTGGCGGTAGACAACAGAAAACGTCGAGAATGCAGTCTGCAAGGATGTGGCGACGCGTAGCTTGATTGATAGGTACCAGCATGTGTGATGTCACATCCTTATTAGACGGGAGTATTAGGTCTGTTCATATGTTATTCGTAATAAATAAGCAGTTTTATTGTATGAGGAGTGCCTGTGTTTCAGATGAACGTCGGACGCTATTACGCAAGTTGTATGAGTTTATAGATACGGTTGAAATTTAAACGGCTGTGTCCCACTGTGTCTGTAAGTTTTTATATGACACACATCATTTGCTTTTTGTGCTTTTAAATCGAGTTTGAAGAAATATTGAATTTGTCGACATATATAATATTAACCCCTTGAAGGCGGAGAAAAGTGAAAGTACTTTCTATCCAATGCTCCCCGACTTTCGAAAAAGCTTTGCTTTTGGGAAGGTTTCCAGACTTTGCCCGTTTGTCCCTCTGGTACGATCGCCTTGTAGATGAAGATGAGTATGGGGCATTGGTGGAACGATACTGACGGGAAAACCGAAGTATTCGGAATAAAACCTGTCCAATTGCCACTTTGTCCTCCACAAAACTCACATGGATTGACCTGGGATCGAACCCGGGACTCCGCGGTGAGAAGCCGGCAACTAACCTAAGCCATGGCACGGACTTTGAAGGTGGAAGTGAAAGTACTTTTTTCTGTTCAGCGTCCCCTATTTCCGGAAGAGCTTTCTTTTTGGAAGTTTTCCGGGCTTCACCCGTTTGTCCTGGTAAGAGCAACATGCGGATAAAGCTGAGCATTGGTGGAATGATACTGACGGGGAAAAACCGAGTGACAGCAGAATTTAACATGACTTGTACTTAAAGATTCAGTTCGTACCGCGCTGTAAGCACACTGTGTCTCGGTTATAAAAGTTAGTCAGTTCAGTAGCTGTTCTGAAATCTATACGAACACATAAGTACATTGTGTGGTAGTATGCAGTTTTTTACTGTCAGAGCGTATGGCGCATAGTTACCGCTGGGCTTTAAAGAGTTAGGGGTACAGCAGTTTTGGACTTAGGAAATGAACTCTTAGGGCCTTTACGTAAGGCTAACTGTAATAACCAACTGCATGGAACTAGGCACAACAATAATATCTCGTTCCAGCCAGTGGGCATAGTGCGTGCTAGAAGATGCTTAAGCTGACGAAAAAAGTTCGCGAGATTGTAATCTTTCTGTAACAAAACGTGGCAGCAGATAAACTGATGTACTATATGTCAACTTAACTTGATAGCCCGTTACGTAGATGATGCGTAGTATGATAACACGTGGACTAGGGGCTTATGGGAGCACATAAACTAGTTCATGCAAAGTGTGGAACCGAGTCTGAGAGGCAACAGAAAGCCCATTATATACTGCCAGACGTATCAGGTAGGTTGTTTGCGGGTATGCGTGTCATTAAGGTGAATGCAGTAAGCAGTAGTGTCAGCATGTTGTTTAAGGCAGCACGCACGCAGTTGCAATATGTTTTGGATTGTGAGAAAGGGAGGTGGAAGAAGAGTGGGGGACAGTCTTTTCAAACATAGATACAAAATATTGTGAATTAGTATAAATAAAATCCCACCGGCATGGCGCGTCCTCAGGTTGCGGATAGAGGAACGGCCTGTAGATATGGAGGGTAGCTGCGAATACATTGAATAAGCAGTCGTGGACAGCCAACAAGGGGTGGCCCTCCAGCTTGGGTGTTGGGCGAGGTGCTAACAACTCCTCACCGTAAAAAATTGCCATGTTACGAAACAGATCACAAAGCCTCGGACCTGGACTGATTCTTTGGTACAACTTAAGTAACGGACAAGGAACATGAGATTTGGAACATGGAACGTGAGGAGCCTGTATAGGTCAGGGTCACTTATGACAGTGGCCGGGGAATTAGCTAGGTACAAATTAGATTTAGTGGGTGTACAGGAGGTTAGGTGGGACAAAGGAGGCACTGTAAGAGCAGGGGATTATACTTTTGTATATGGAAAAGGAAATGAAAGTTACCAACTGGGAACAGGTTTTTTTGTACATTAGAGAATAGTATCAGCAATTAAGAGAGTAGAGTTTGTTAGTGATAGGATGTCATATATGGTGCTGAGAGGTCGCTGGTGTAATATCATTGTTCTGAATGTGCATGCACCAACTGAGGAGAAAAGTGATGACTCAAAGGACAGTTTTTATGAGGAATTAGAACAGGTTTTCGATCATTTTCCTAAGTACCATATGAAAATTCTGTTAGGAGATTTTAATGCAAAATTGGGGAGGGAGGATACTTTCAAACCGACGATCGGGAATGAGAGTTTACATGAGGATAGTAATGATAATGGTGTTAGAGTTGTAAACTTTGCCACATAAAAAAATCTAGTTAAGAGCACGATGTTCCCGCACCGAAATATTCATAAACACACCTGGACCTCTCCTGATGGGAAGACTCATAATCAGATTGATCACGTATTGATAGATAGGAGATGGCATTCAAGTATACTCGATGTGCGATCTTTCAGGGGAGCTGACTGTGATACTGATCACTATCTGGTGGTGGCAAAAGTTAGGGAAAGACTGGCGGTATTAAACAAGCAGCACAGAAGTTTCATGCAGAGAGATTTAATCTCAAGAAGCTAAGTGAACTAGATGTTAGGAAACAGTATCAGATACAGATCTCAAACAGGTTTGCAGCTTTGGAGAACTTAAATATTAGTGAGGACATAAATAGGACTTGGGAAAACATTAAAGAAAGTATAAAAATCTCAGCTAAAGAGAGTCTAGGGCTGTATGAAAGGAAGCAGTATAAACCATGGTTTGGCGAAGAATGTTCAAAATTTTTAGATCAAAGGAAGCAGGCTAAAATGCAGTGTTTACAGAATCCAAACCAAAGTAATGTAGATAATCTGAACAATGTAAGACGTGAAGCTAGTAGACATTTCAGGAACAAAAAGAAGGAATATTTGAAAGCTGGAGCCGTAAGGGCCTTCCTAGGCCTGTACGGGACTGCTGCTTTGCTTTACGTAGTGTAACACTGTGCTTTTAGGTAGAAATGACGGAGGTCGTGTGTACTGTTGCTTTATGAACTGCAGACTCCATGGAATGACAACGAAACCCAATTTTTCTCAGTAAGAAGCGTTTTATTGTTGTCGAACTACAACTGACAATGCGCTGTACCCGTTCCGGTCCTTAGTTGAACACACCTTGGGTTTTTTGTACGATAATGAAAAATACCAACTCCGTTCTTGTTATCTCCGTGCCAGTTAAAAAATAACGGCAAACGAATTGTACGCGTGAAGGCAGTAAGTTAGCAATTTTCGCTGCGGACCGAAATAAAGAATCGTAGTTGTTTACTTACATTAAAATAGATTGAATGAGTGTGAATTTAAAGAAATTGATGCTATCCATTACGAGAGAGAAGTGCTGTCCTGCAACGTGTATAAGCGTTCTGTACTGTCAGATGTTTTTCAAGTTTTAGAAGGTTTAAAATTATTTAAGTGACGTCATAAGGCTTACATGTGGGCCTACGACGAGAGTAACTGGTTTGAACATATTTTGCTTACGGATCTCGTTGAATTCATTTTTGAATGAGAAATGTTTCAGACAAAAGTTGTGGAGAAAATCAAGACACACATTTTATGTACTATAACTTTTTTTCCGAAAATCCTGCCGTTTATGAGAGAATGTGGAAAAATATGATAGAACCGGACAGGTCACAGATGACAATATAATACGGCGCATGCGCTTTGCAAGCTGGATAACTAACGCAACAGGCACACATTCAGACAATGTAATACTTATTGCTTTTCCACGGCAACAGTGGGTACATGAACGCGCCTCAATATTAAGTTATGCGTACATTCCCTGTTTTGTTGTAACTGTGTGTGTGTTTGTTTTGTGTGACGTACGAGCTTAGGCTGAAGAAGCAATTGACCATTGTGTATATAATACAACATAACACAACCAAATGGCAGCACTCCGGTAGGTGAAATTAAGGCTTAGCTTGATTTGAAAATAAAGAAATGACTGGTGAAGAGGTCGTGTGGCAGGGCGTGAATATTAGTGCAGCCTGTCATATTATGGGCGCGTGGCAAGCGATAATGGTAATGATATAGGTGTATGCCAGTCATTAACGTTTTGCCTAGTGCTTTTCGATTTGATGAAGGCTTAACGAACTACTTGTGACTCGATCGCGCAGGTTCTTTCTTGAAAAGCGTTAGTTACTCTGAGTTTAAGAGGTTTCTTGTTTTACGAAATTTGAATGTTATCGTATTCACAGAAGCCGGGCATTGGATACGATCCTAAGCCAGTATAGTTCGGTCAACATACTAACATCTTATGTCTTTCATTTACTCCTAGGACTTCGAAGTAGTCTCTTGCTGTCGGGGTTTCCGACCACACTCATTTTCCCACATAAATTAAAAAGTGAAATTCCTCTTCGTGATTAAGCGCCGTGCCGTGAAGACGTGTGTGGTAACTGAGATACAACTTCACGCATTTTTAACCTGGACACTAGTTGGAACGGTGTGGTTATCTTCGCCCCTCGGCGCCTTTACCTCCGAGTATAGAATTCCGGATATCTATTGGAAGGGTTCAGGGAACTCCAGAGCCAGCCTGAACACTGTGGCGAAGAGAAAAACCCCGTCATTGCCAGAAATCGAGCTCAAGTCGCCCGTTCCGTCCCCTGTCTTCTGTCCTCCTCCTCCATACGTGTGACAGGGCTTGCCCGTCTCACCCTGTCCGATTTATAGCTGTATGTGACCAGCTGTATATACGTGAGTGCGTATAAAAGTTTCGAGTAGTTTCTAGTTCATGCGCTGTATGTATTGCGTTTATCGTGTCTAAGCAGAATTCGACAAAGCTAAGAAATTAAAAGATGCGACAGATATTGATTCATTTGACGCCTGTGCGTGTAGAATGTTTAGTCTTAATTAACTCAGTACGAGAAAGTTTATATGTTGACTATTGTAATAGTTGTTTTTCGAGGTTGGGCGATAGTTACAGAAAGCTAAAGGAAAGCACGACACTGAGTTTTGTAATCTCCGACTGTGGCTTCGATGACGACACAAAACGGATTTTGAGTTTCGTGTGAGGAAACATCCTGCAGTATTACTAGCCCTGCGCCGTGTTTCTTGTATGATGAGGAAACGGTTGTTGATGTGTTAACCTGTAACATGAAGGGTTCTTGAAAGATTAACAACAGACATCTGTTTAGACGTAAAAGGGAGTAAGTAATATGTCTTTGTGATTTGTTAAAAGTGTAGTTTTAACGCCTTTTGGGTATTCTGAATTCGCGTGCATAGATTGAAGAAGGCACTCCATTGCAGTGGCACAGACTGTGGGTTTAGACCACGTTCCCGAACTGTTGCGTGGAATTCCGCAAGGTATTGTCGAGAGTTTGGCAGATTTCGTCGTGGTCTCCAATCTGAAAGCAATTTTCTTTACGATTGTAAATTCGAAAGCAATTACTGCCCCCAGGCACCTGCGTAATGAGATAATCCGTAAGTAACTGTATCGACGTCTCGTCTGGTAGACTACAAGTGACTTTGATCTGAAGGAAAAAAGAAGAGCCGTAAATGTTATTATGTGACATACAGTTTTCAGTTTTCGTCACCATTATAGGACATATGTTACATATTGTAGCATTATTTAAAAAGGTTGAAGTACCGCCCAGAAAGTTCCATATGTGATGTGCTTTTCATACCCGTGTTATTGTTACAGCATGCAGTTGCCCGAACTGTACTATCCAGATGAACACCCTAAATTCAGTCTGCTTTCTGACGAAGGTGGTAAAATGAGATGCGCATCTTTAGAATACAGTCTGTGACATAAACATCAGGACATCTCTCTTGAAGTGTTATAAGCATAGATCTGATAATGAGTAGACAAGATATTAATTTTAGGTTGTAAAACAAGAAAAATAGAATAAACCAAAGAAGAACAGAATTTAAAAGACTGTCACACGTTAAATACTGTAACCATAGGCGTAACTTGGTCAATAACATTGGAGGGACAAAATCAATCATGGGTATTACGAACTTTAATTTACGAAGGAGTCAAGTTAGAAAAAATATTGGAGGGGCATTTGCCTCCCTTGCATGCCCCAAGTTACGCCAATGACTGTAACTTATACTGAAAATCGTTATTCTCATCGGCATCCGTGATTTTGCATCGGTTATTACGTATTTATTCCTTTTTATTCTCTTCTGTTGGCAGTCATGGTCGTGGGTGATGGCAATGAAACTTCTTACCTATGTGCCACCGGGTTTAACAGTACAAACGTTTGCATTCTGTCCGTAGAGTGTATATGTGTGCTTTCTATGGATCTCAGAATAAACAGCGATTGTTCCTCAGTGTGGATTAACTTATAGGTTTATATAACTGAGACGGAGTGTGTTTACTGTGCGGTACGAACTGAATCTTTAAATACAGTTCAGGATAATCGTAATCTGTAATGTTATTATGACGGTGGGGAAACAGAAAAGTTTCCTGCTCTGAAGGGTTCTAGGCAGTGCCCGCTCGTCCTTCTGGTAAGGGTAGGATGGAGACAAGGTAACACTTTGGGAAGTGAGGAAGGTACCGTGATGGGAAGTGGACTGCCGGGATTATGCAGCAGAGGAAAGAAGTTGAGCATTAGGGCTGAAATTTGTGTTTTGAGGGCAACATTATGACGAAAATTTTAATCACGTTCGGAGGGATGCGTGTTAGCTAAAATTCTGGGGTTAATTTTGGGAGGGCTGTATGAGAAGCATTCAGTGCAACGTGGATTTTTGGTAGCAACTCAGCATTTGCTCTGCGACCACGGAAAACCTTGATCCAGTTGGTCGGTCTCAGGACCATCGGGATACGTACTGACTTGTAGCCAGCAGGCCGGCATTCAAATACGCGAACCCTGTCGGCAGTCCCGAAATGTGCTGTAGTGCCTCTCGCTGAACCCCCTCCCCCCCTTCCCCCCTTCCCGGTTCTTTTCTTGTCTCTCTCTCTCTCAGTCTGTAAATAGTTAATGCCACAATGCGTGTGTTCTTAGCTTCTCTTAAAGCACATTTATGGCAAGATACTTGTTACAGTTATGGACTGTGGCACATTGCGCAGTGCGTAGACTTTCTTATTTACTTCATCCGGAGTCACAGTGATACCAGTATGAATTATATCTTCGGTTACTTACTAGTTACGGTCAGTTTAATGCGTTTTTCAGTATATTTCATTCTAAGTAAACTAACTGGGAAGTTCATACAGTTGAGGGTAAAGTTGTACCTGTGCACGTCATGAAGGCATATAGGGGGAATGGATGTATAGCTCCACTCATTTTTAACCTCGGCTGTGGATAGTGGCGAGTGGTCAGCTTAACCCTCCCGGCCGCTGTACCCCCGGGGATAGTGCCCCAGGTACCCATAGAATAGGAGACTGGATGGGTTGCAGAGCCAGTGAGGATATTTTGAAGAAGGTAAAACATACGTGTATTTGTCTCTACTGGGAATCGAACCCCGACTACGCTATTCCGGCTGTCACACCGAACCTAATCTTGTTATCTATGAAGACGACCTGCACTGTCACTCTTCGTCCACTCCCTTAAACATTCTGCTGAAGGTAGGAAGTCATACTGTGATCTCAGATATGTACTTCTTATGGCACCCATCCAGGCAGAATAGCACACAAGGGGGTGGTTACATGCAGGTTTTGTTTACAGTAATATGTGGGCAAACCCCAGTGTCGTTTAGCCTGCCAATTAAACTTCTCTCATAGGTTTGCCATCTTTCGCCACTCATTTTGTTTTAGCTATAGTGAAAGACACCAGCAGTAATACTGAAATGTTTGAGCCTAGCGTGATGGTACACTTTCATATCTCCTTATGCCTTCCTGATGCTTGTGACCTGAAGTGAATACTGATTGAAACGTAATTTATAATCCGTAGTCGTGCTATAAGAGTTCGTGGCATCAACGGTACATTATGTAAGACTGTGGTCTTGAAGCATGAACCACTTTCTAGACAGGTTTCTATAAGAAAACATCGTTGTAGACAGACCTCAGATTCTGCCGTGCTGTGGCATTGCTTCGTTTAGTAGCTCTGTCTGTAATTCAGTCAGCCACCTAACGCGCCCTGAGTTCTTTATCAGATATGCCTCTGTAACGCGTTTTCTTCGAATCGTCATTTGCACAAATTACCAGACGCCGAACATTACATTAAATTTTCTACCCTGAAGATTGAGATAAATTCCAACGAAACCTTACCAAGTTTTTACCATTCTGTACAGCATCACACCTAAGAAGTATGTTTGTTATCTTCAAGATATGTGAAGTTTAAAAGACAAAAAGGTAGGCAGAAGCGATATACAACTTTATGTGGGACTGTTGCACTTATATCTTGAGCGGTAACGTTGGCAGTAAGGTGTGTGAAACGAAACGCTTCAAACACCAATGATAATTATATGTACCGCCTGTTCTAACACTTAAGACTAATACATTTTGCCCGCGCGATATGGTTATATGTTTCGTATTATTCTTGCAATAAATACCCATTATTTTCGTAAACAATTAAATTATTGATTTTTATAGTGGAGACGGCGTTTGTTCTCCGTGAAGTAAAGCAATAACAATTCCTGTACAGGCCCTTAGGGCTCCAGGAGGTTGAGGCTCCCAGAAGTTCTAGGCAATAATCACAGTACTATCGGTATATTTCATATCCCTTGAGGCCACAATTTATGTTGAGAGCTTCCATAATGGTAATATGATATGCATCTTATGCGGTTCGCACTGGAATTGATATTTTTATTCTGTTAACCGTAATGATGCTATTGGGAAAATATTTTACGTCATAATTTATCCAAATTATCGTCTATAGAAACACGCTGTTTCGAAGTCTTCCTTGAAATTCAGTGTTCAAACGGTACAGTTCTTAGAAGGAACGGGCATGTCCAGTGCCAGGCCTATTAATTCCGCGCTCCGCCTTGGTTTATTGATATTTTTGTAATTACACACCTCATTTTCGCCTGAAGGTTAAGATAATATATTTTTATTAGATTTTTATTACCCGACTTCAAATTATATCAAGGGATTAATTTTGTTTTTGTGGCAGGCAAGGTTGTAGACTTCATTCTGTCGTTTAGTTGCTGCCAAGTAATTTGCACATTATACAGTATCATAAACTGCGTAGTGAATACTGCACGACAAAGTGGATATCATGGTCACTCCTGTCATAAAGTTGCATTCTCACTGTATATTCTGTTTTCAGGCCCGCGACAAGAAATAGGTGACGCAGGTTGTAAGGTCGTGTCCTGTCACATGCTGTCATTCAAATTTCATAATTTAATCTAACGATTTACTAGCAGTATCTTTACAGCAGATTGAAATTACCTATCTTCACAGATAGGTAAATGATAGAGACTGTTGTTTCCTTGATAAGGGGATGTAATAGGATAATCAATAATAATAATAATAATTTAATTCTAGCAGGTTTTAAAATTTTTAATTTTTAATGAACTATGTTACATACGTTAGAGATTTCCCATACAGTTTCGTTTAGTGTTATAGTTGTACAGAAAATGGTACCATTTTATGATTTCTGAAGTTTTTAATGTCTAGACATTTCTGCTAATTTATATTACTCGTATGACAGACAATAGCAAATTCTATAAGGCATAAAGATAGAACTTTGCGGTCGAGGGTGTAGCGCTCATGCGTCGTGTACTTGAGGTCCCGCGTTCAACTCTCGGTTCTAAGACCGGCTGCCCTGCCTGACGCTTTTCGTGGTTTTCTTTGAGTCTCTTTTACAAAAGTCATAATAGCATTTCAAATTAAGCTTCTGTTACGTCGTTCCACATCCTTTCCAATTGTCCGTTGTGTCATTTGACTCTATAATGTTACTCTGTTTTGAAGGTAAAGGTAAAATTTTCCTATGTTTGCCATGAAGACAGCGGGTAGTGAAGGTAATGCTCCACTTGTTAACCTCGACACTAGATGGAGGTCAGTAGTAAGCTTTAGGCTTCGGCCGCTTCACCCCCGAAGAAGGAGCCTCCGCTACCCATTGAATAAGAGGCGGGGTGAGCCCCTGGGCCCGTCCGACTAAATAAATAAATAAATAAATAAATAATAGATAACTTTACCCTTATGCTTAAAGCATGAAATAAATTGGGTGAACTATACAGATAAGTTGCAGTCGTGTTCATGCTTTTGTTGTCTTGGGAATGTGCGTGTAGTACACATGTTTGTTTATGCACTCATGCAATTTCATATGCATTGTGATCATTTGTGTTGGCCGAATTCTCTGTGTGGTATGCTCGCCGTCTGAGTCGATGTCGAATATAGGAAGCCTCTCCGGATTGGGAACCCAGCTAGGACATTTCTTACACTTTTTAATGCTTACTGTGGAAACTGAAAAGATTTATGTGGTTACCTGCTAGAATGGAATTACGTTCTTATAAATAATCAGGTAAGAATACGAAAAAATAAGTAGGTATTGAGGGAAGTTAAAGTGTGACGTAGCCTTTATAACAAATTTCGTGCAAGAAGGGCGTCACTGAATCATTTTGGTATCACGGCATGAAATCCGGTTTAGAAGCGACTCTCATTAGGCGAGTGAGTTCGAAGAAATCTCTCATCACGCAGTCAGCCGCGCCGGCTACAGTAGTCTCACCTGAATTCAGATTTGGGTTAGCGGCAACGAGTTCTCGTCGCACAGACGTGAGAGACGTGGGGAGTGAGTGAAGGAAGGAAGAAGTGGAGGAAGACGGGTGAGAGGGAGGAGAAGGCCCTCGTAAAGTTGGCGAGCCGTCAATTGTAGCGACTGCTGCCACAGCAGCTAGTTGCGTGCGTACTTACGAGTAGTCAGTCAGGCAGTGTGGCTCGAGCAGTGATGGTGCGGCAAGTTGTGAGACGGAGCGGTGTGTCGCACCAGTAGCACGTGAACTGCAACGATGTGATGTATACAGTACACTCACTGAAGAGACTAGCTGCATGGAGATGCCGGAGTGCGGGCTGCCGGCGGAGTGCTGTAACTATTTCCTGCGAGGTACAAGAAGGGTCTCTGCACATGCTTCGCTAGATGCTGGAGATGGACCTTGCTCATTTGCTTGTATCTCCATCAGGCGTATGAATTTCTTGAAGACCGGTTGATATTTAAGTTCCAAGGTTTGCTACCAGTGGAAGAGAGGTGTTGCCATTAAGTCGATTACGAAAGTATGGGGTAAACAAGTATATTCAGGTAATGTCGGCGAAGTGTGTGGTGTGGAATTTACATGACTTGTACGATTAAATAATTGGTTTTTTAACCGTCTGTTTGAGTATGTGACTGTTGAGTGTGCAGTGAACTTTTTGTGCCGTGGATTTTGGTTGTTATTTTCTCGTGTAATCAGAAATATAGTTGAGATTAAGATTCGAACCGTAGTGTACAATGAGCCCTGCCTCTCAGGGCAACCTGGAAGTGGAACGTTACATTGGGAGCTGCCTCATATCCTCATCTGTGAGAGTGAACAATATTGGTGGTAAAAATAACAGTTCCGGCAGTCATAGTAACGTGAACTATAAGGGCAAAAAAGTGCCGGATTGTGGGGGATCTCGAGTCAGTAAACTGCAGTCAGGAGCTCTGAGTCATCGCACAACCGGCGGTACCTCTCGGGATCAGATTGCTACTAGAGGTTATTCTTCGCAAGGCAATTTACTTCCCGTTTGTGAATGTGGCGGTCTGAAGTTCGGGGGTGCCGGCTATGGGTCACCTGGCCCAGCCACCGGAGTCGGCGGGAGCTGGGCGGGTTTACCCCTCATCTCTATGGCGCCATCGAACTCCAGAAGAAACCGGAAGCCTTCGACCTGTTCTAATGGAAGTGTTAATAATGGAACTGGGAACTCGAAAAGTGCTTCTTCCGGTTCGCAGGCCACGGCAGTCGTGGCCAATCCAAACAGTGGCAAGAACAACCTTGTGAATGGGGATCATATCTCACATCATTCACGAACCCCTCTGTCTCGTTTGGCAATCCACACTCAGGGCGCCCCTTTGATATTGGCGGGCCGATATACTGTCAACGGTCGTAAAAGTAATGTCATTCACAACAGAGGGCCTCCACTTCGACAGTTTCGATGTGGCGATCTCAGTGTCAGGAGAAGTAATAGCGCGAGGGATACCCGTGATACTGGTGGCTCCGGTAGCAGTGCCAATGGGAATAATAGCAACACACCAAGCAGCGACTGTCTGAGCGTGACGAGCGATGAGAGTTCTGGCCACTCGGAAAATAGCCTCCCGCGGATTATCAAACCACGCAAAAGAAGAAAGAAGGACCGTAAACCTCCTCCTTTAACAGCCACTTCTACTTCCGACACTTCCAGCCCTTCGTCCTCGAAGGAGTTGAAGAACCCTGACATAGAATCCCCTAGCATTGTAACCCTCAAGCCCTACGTCCCTTTATGCTATGAATTATACGATAGCGGGCGTTGGATTGGAAATCGCCCGAGTTTGGCCAAGCAAGACACGAAAGGGAGTATTAAGGTATGGGAAGCCGAGAACAGGAATACGTTCACCCCCTGCAACGGAAATGACACTCAAGAAGATGAACATGTTTCCCAGACCACCGAGGATGACAGCCAGGAACCGAAGCTACACCATAACTTCGACGAAGTCGAGGATGGTGACGGGGGACTGTATGTGGACTCTGGGGCGTTGTTCCCATACCCGTGTCCTCCAACTCTGTGTCACTGTCGGTACTGCGACCCGTCGGGTCTGATCTGGGACGTGGACCAGCATTGTTACTCACCTTTCCTCACCCCACCTCCACCCACAGTCGATAATAAGAGCACATCGTCACCATTCGCAAACATCCCACTTTTCTTAACCCCACCGCCAACCGAAGTACGAAGTTTCGACTTCTTCACCAAAGATCTACGGTCTACCCCGTCACCTCTGATGTTTCATCCTGAAAATGACAATTTCTCTGTTCTGCGTCGCAGTTGGAGTGAGCCGCTGCCATCTTCTTTCTGTAGTGAAAATATTACGAGCAGTAATGAAGAGTCACGTCGCAGTTTTGGCATAATTGGCCACGGAAGAGTACGTGAAGTTAAGAACGTTGCAGAATCACAAGTGAACAGACTCGAAGTTCATAGCGCTTCAGCTGAAGTTTCTGCCAGCACCGTGTCAGTGATGACGTCGCAAAGTTTGGAAGTATCTACAGAAATTGTGACGTCACCGAACGGACACAGGGATATTGAAATCAAGTTTTATTCATCTTCACCACCAGCGGATACAGCGGTTGTGTCTGCCAGAGTTAGAAAAGACAGTTGTGGTCTAGGCGTTTGTGATGGGAATGGGTTGGGTAGCCCAAGGGCTTCGGTATCCTCGTCTGTGGAAGACGTCTGTTCTGAGGGTGCTGCAAATGATACGGAAAATACGCAACAGGAAAATGGTGAAAGTAGTGTGAAAGCGCAGGCAGGAAACGGCACCTGTAAACAAGACGCAGCACAGCGTGGTTATGGTGACAGCGTGTGGGTTGGTGATGGAAAAGAAGGGTGTAGTGCTTTTGATCATGGTTTTTGCGAACAAAGTGCCAAAAGTTTGGGTGAAGAAGTGGATCAACTTCATTTACACGCAGAGGAGTAGATAGAATAGCAGCAGGTGTGAATATTTTATATTAATACATGTCATACAGTAAATAACAAAAACTAGTAGCAGTTGCACCTTAATACCAGGGTATAAAGTAATGTCAGCATATGGTAGGCCAATAATTCTTATGAACAGTTTGTTGCCTTCACATATAGTGATAATCTACATAAGCTTGAAGTAGACTGTACTTATTAGAAAGTGGAGTAGAGTTATGTGCATTCCGCTGTAAACAACCTTCTTCGTGGAACGAGGTTAACCTTGTTTGCGATACGAGTCAAGGAGTACTTGGACATGTATGTGACAGTTGCCAGATGTTTGTTATATGTTAATGTGCTTGGAGGTTTGTCCTGGCTGCAGTGGCTTCGATTTGTAATAACTGTTGAATGGATTCCAGAATTATCAAAACACACTACTTGTTTAATATTATACGCTACACATGTTTCAAGACGAAAACAGTATGCTTTATTGTAAACAGGTTTTTTTTTTCACATTCATGGTTTGGTCAGTTGGGGTAGGATGTGGGTTTTGGGGATATTCTGGTAATTGGTTCTTTCAACTTTTAAAACGTGCACCACCATGGGGAGTTTTATGGTTGAGGGGAAGTTTGGGGATTTTACAGCTGTAGCTGAGATAATGCACTTTCGAAGATAAACATATTTAAATTTGCATTTTGAACACTGCTCTTCTTTGGTGGCGTCACGTAGCTGTTTTGTGCGTTTTCTGATGTATGTTTGTGAACATAGATGGTTTTATTGTTGCTGCAGTATGTTTTTATACCAGACTGAATGAAAGTACTATACCATGTTGCATCAGTTAGGTGTTACGGTATGCAGTTTGTGTCGTGCTGCTGTACTGTTATCAGGTGAGAGGCAGCCTACAGAACATAATGCAAATGAAATTTATAAATATACATTACTCTGGCTGGTCAGTATTTATAGATGTGTGGCTCTGTAACCATCTATGTGAACAGAATAAGCCTAGAACCCCAAGTGTATAGTCACTTCAGACCTTCATCTGACAGTATTGAAGTCACTGTTCTATAAAATTGTTAATTTTCGTTAATAGTACTTACTGCAAATAAATTTAAATGTGTGCTGAACAGGGACTGCTATGCACACTTAAATCTGTGCTTTATTTATTTTTCAAGTTTTTCGTTATTTCTGTTGTATTGCCGAATGTGTATTTCTAGGAGCAATGCACATTTGTAATGTCTCAGTCTGAAGGCTTTTTATACATATGAGTATGGTTCTGCTGAAACTGCGTAAACGTACGACAGATGGTTGTTGTTTTTGTATTCAGTGATATTTCCTTTTGGAAAATTGGAGTGGTACTTGTAAAGCCAGTAGTGCAACACTGGTACCTAGTATTGTTGGGAGAGTAAAATCTAAGAGGCTTGGCGTGTGGTTACGATGAGGAGGACTATTAATGCATTTTGCTGGAGATGTCTCTTGGAAAACATTTATTTGGAAGACCGAGAAGAAGATGGGAGTATAACATTGGATCTTTAAAGCGTAGAGGTTACTGATGTACGACCGGGTTTAACGTTAAACAAGATTGGAAGTGTACGTGTCACGTAGCATTGAGGTGCGTTTAGGTCATTTTATTTTTGTCCTATTTGTGCCAAACTTGAATTTCTCGACAAGTGTTTGTAACCCTTCTTCCCACCCTTCATAAAATTTGACTGAAGTCCGCCCAGGGGGAGCCAAGTTGTTCCATGTGGATGGCAGGATGGAAATGAAGAAGTTAGTAGTCGCTTTTCGCCATGTCGCGAACTTCTGTCCGCATACTTCATTTATATTTTTGTGTTGATCTCGGAGCAAGCAGCAATTATTTCTGTATACAACATGACCGAGATGGAGTGTGTTCCCTGCGCAGTACGAAATGAATCTCTTAAGTATAGCCTTAATTCAGGTTAGTTATAGTGTTTAAATGCTTAATATAATACCCTTAGTTGTGAGGATGGGAGGTGGACGGAACAGCATAGGATTGCGGTCAGTGGCTGGCTTTGTTATTGGTGGTGTTGAAGTTTCGGGTTCTGCCAACACATTGAATATAATTGGCACACGAAATCTGACTATATCTGACTTTATCTTTAAAGTGTACTTTAATATTATCCTCCCATTTATGTGTAGTCTCCCATGTGGTCTCTTACATGCACATTTTCTCACTAAAATGTAATTTTCGTATTTGCGTTTTGTGGTCCACCCATTTCATCCTTTCTGCCAGAATTGATCATTACAGTGATACGTAGTGATGAATACAAATTACAAAACTGCTCATTATTAACATCTCTCAATCCTCCTGCTCCTTCCTTACTCTTAGGTCCAGTTATTTTCCTTAGCTTCCTGTTTGGAGACATCCTCAGCCCATGTTCTCCTAATGAAGGACTGATAAGTTTTGCACCCATACGAAAGAAGGGGCGAAATTATAGTTCTGTGTTTTGTAATCTGTACATTCTTACAGTGGCAGGCAAAAGATTGTGAACAGGTTGGTAGAAAGTATTCACGTAATGTAGTGTGGGTAGTCTGCATTGGAGTACTAAAATTACAAATAAAACAAGATGGGCAATGTAATTGTAATGTGGCGCGTTCTCGTAATATTTGTTCCTCATCGGCTAGCCTAACAGCCAGATGCCATTTCACTCGCAGAGAGCGCTTTTATGGCGATTTAATATCGACCGCAACAGTAAAGCGTACTTAGGTTTTCGTGTAAAGTCGCCGATATTTTTGCCTGCTTTTAACCAAATTTGGATTTTTGCGACAGATTTTCGTAAAAATTCCCAATATCAGATTTCACGGAAATCCGTTCAGCGGTACATGCAGACGGACGGACAGACAGACAGACAGACAGACATGACGAAGCTAATAAGCGCTTTTCGCGACTGTGCGAACGCGCCAAATTAAGTGATGTATCTACGAGTATACAGCTGCGCGCGCCTACACCACTCGCACTCTTTCCCACAAATGCATATTAATTGCTGCTTAGTCTGGGATTATGTCTTGATTTTGATTTTAGTTACAACTTTATTTTCACTATCACCGGTAATTCGGTCAATCATTTGCAAAATTACACACCTCTGGAATAGATTTTTTTTTATTTGTACTCCAGGCCACATAAGTTATGTAACAAGAATGCTGCTTTTTTAACCCAAGACTCGCCAATTTTCAGGCCAGAAAAGCATATGGATATTAGTTTATATATATATATATATATATATATATATATTTCACAACGGCATGTACCAACCAAAGTTTTTATGGATATTGTATTTAGGCCCAGTCATTGCGATTGCTACCCCACAGCAACAGAAGCTTGGAAGAACAAAACACTAATGGAGCACCGTTACTAGGGACGTTGCGCCTACAGAGACGCACTGTATTGATTGTTGTACACCTGTTCGTACTGCGATGATCAGTGAGGCGTTGGGACTGACCGTTCTAATATTAGAAGCGCAGATTGACAATAGGAGCTTTGGCTTTATTTTACAGTAACTGCTCCATTTAAACTGTGTATGAAGTATATCCAATTTCCAAGAGTTTGTTCAAAATTATCGTTGAGCTTCGGTCGGTATTGCACTGAATTTTCCTTCGCGACGGAAGAGTCGGTTGCTTGTCGTGTGAAGTCGGGCCTCCTATAACGCCCAGAGATCTCACTGTATGTGGTGATTAATTGTAGTTTATATTCGGCACTGGTGACATTGTAAGCATTGTTCCTATGAAATGATAGCATTACATAATTCAAATTAAGATCTCACGTGTACAAATTTTATTCATGTTTGAAAACAGCTCTGTGAATGCTTGTTGTAACATTCTATGCATAGTTGTAAGCAACGCCTTTTCAGTACTGTTGCATAGCATCAGACAAGTTATTTTGTCAGTTTAATTTTCATGTTTTTATGTCTTATTTGTGGTTTATTGGACAGTTGCACCAACACCTGAATGTATAGATTGTTACACATTTACTGTATGTTTTTATTTTTCTGTGTTTGGTGGAATCGGCCATTACACTGCTGTCATTCATGTTATGTATTACGAGTATATATACACATTTATTTAGAGCTTTTGTAGTTAGCTGACCGGATTTCATTTTAATTTCAGCACCACTTAGGCCCTTGTAGCATTACTGTGATTTTCCTTAAACAGTATTTATGTGTTTAAGAGTAGTCGGCTGTATTTTAGACTATGAGATACATCTGTAATGTCTTCTGTTGAGTTCTTTGGTAGCTGTAGTGATATATTTTTGTTAATTAAAGAGAATTTTATGATCTGCACATTGAGTTTTTTATGTAGTTGTAATTTGCATGTTACATGTATGAGCGCCATCGTATGCTTATCTAACTACAAAGTAATAATATATTTTTTTGTTGTTGGAATGTGGCAGTTGAAATAGAAGGTTAACACATAAGTGTGTTAAAGTTACGTGGCAGATTCAGGCCATAGGCATACATCGATACCTCGATCACAGTTTTTGTAGGTTGGGCAGTTATATTTGAAAATGTGTATTGTAGGCCTACTTTGTATCGAGGTATGAGCCTAGTGTTTTGAGTGCAGTTAAAGTAATTTGAAACTGATACATTAAGCAGTATTATTCATTGTTTGTGGTAATATATCTTTAATTGTGCTATGGTGTGGAAACTTGTTTTGGAACAAAATAGAGTAAAATACATTCCATAGCCTACTTTTCCGATGATGTACTTGTGTTTCTGCGTGATGATGGTCGAATTAAACGGCCGAAACATGTAGAAAAGTAAATAAATGAACGTACAGTGTTCAAGTGTTGTGTTTGTGTGGATAATAAATCGATATTGTTTAAAAGTAGAATTTGATTATGCCGACTCATGTGAATGACCAGCCTCTGCATGTTCCGAGTTGGTGGGTTAACCACTTGTGATTAAATATTGTTTCCTCCCTACATCAAACGAACAGTTAATTCAGCTAGAATGAGAGCGGAAAATAGCCGTTTTAAATAGTTTGCGTTGGTAGGATGTGGTTGGGGAAACAAACGCTTGTTATAGCCCCTACTTAAAAGCGTTAATTTCCTGTATCTGTAGAGTCATAGATATGCCGTGAGTTACATTGTCACGTCATAACTATACATGCAGTGACTTTATGCAGTCATTCTTTCTCTTGCAAAGACTCTTAGGTAGTTAATTAAGAATTCGAAATTTTACGAATTAGGTTCTGCCGTTTTTTTTTTTGGTACCTTGGTGTTTTAATTGTGTAGCGATGTTATGTGAGATGCGTGACATGTTTGAAAGTTGGTTATTGTATTACGAAACCAAGTCATACGAAAACGTTCAAACAGAACTTTTAAAATTGTCTTCCCAGTGCAAGTGCAGAGAAGCTCCGAGTCGCAGCGAGTCGTGGTTTGTATTCACGATGATCTGGAAACACGAATCGGTATTGCACACTTTTTACGATCACGTAGCTCATGGTTTCTAATGAAACTTGTTTTCCGTGATGCCGAGCCACGAAACAGACGACGGGGTTCAACTGATCTTGTTCTAGTGTAATGCAAATGTAACATTAGCTAGTTAGTTTCAGGCGCAGAATATTGAAAATGAGTAGGCGTCAGAATGACAGGCTAAATTCTTGCCTGTAGGTCCATTTCAGCTTTATTTTATGCAGTCTGTGTTGCCTGCTGTTTTATCATAAAGGCAGACTTGAAATATTATCAAGTGATGGTAGCAGAGGTTACACCCCCCTGTTGTTCCCCGTAGTGATTAATTGTTCTGTCACGAAATGTGAGCCTTCTTTTATGTTTCGCTTGAAATTTCCAGTGACTGCCATGTTTTGGTTGCATTCACTTTACCTTTAGCTCTACCTTTGCTCTATAGATTCTCATAAGATTGCTGCTACTATGGGGTTCAACTTGCTTTTTCTTTTTGCTTATTTTTTTTACTATTGTTGAAGCCAGGGCGGTCCACAAATTTTCCTAAGAACCACCTCAGAATTCTAGGTGCCAGAAAATCGACCAGAAGCAAGTTCCATACCAATGACCCACAAATATTAGGCGCCACCAGACAAAACTTAAGTCGTCCGGGCTACATGGCGCCCGAAATTTGTGCACCCCTGGTTTAGGTCTCCTTATAGATTAAATTTTATGCTCATTAAGTGTGATATGAGTGAAGTAGGCCGTACGGAGGGCATTCAGCGTCATATAATATGATTTTGGAGTACAAAGCATTTCCGTTGTGGCCAGAAAGCGGTTCGCACAGAGGAGACTGGCGCTTCTTTGTTGACGTATTTCCTGGCCGCCAAATAGCTTTTGGCTAGGCACTTGTGAACTCTCTTCACTGATGGATTTGGATTTGCTTCTTGTTCGCCTTGGAAGGGGCCTCACGTTTTGCATGTTACGATCATGGCACAGCGTTTTATTCGTCGACCCAGTTTTTAATACTTGCAAGACGTCAGCATTAATTTTTCTCATTTATGGCAATTCATTTTGATATCCGTCATAGCTGACTGTCTGACGTAGCTATGCTTAGTCATTGTAGGTGCGATATTAAAACGAGTTTCATTTGAAAACATATGGTACGAATGTGTTTGGTAATCTTGCACCGTTATAAATATTGAGCGGTATACCGAGCAGCCATTTTCTGCTTTCAGCCATAGTTTAACGTGGTCAATTGTAGCGCTATATTGTGACAATGTGAGGGAATTTCTGTTGCCGTGTAAGGAATGCAAAATCGTTTGAGAACCGAAGATGATATCTTGAAACAGACTGGAATGTAACAGGCCTGTGTTATATACAGCAGACACAAATTATTGATCGCCTTGGTCTTTTTCAACACGTACGGCATCCCTAAGGGTTACTGAACTATGTTTTTGTTTGATGGTAACCTACCCGAAAGTGTTGAAAGACGGGGGGGGAGGATGTTCAGTTCCCTTCCGGTTCCGTTTAAGCACATTTTGCGGTACAGGAAGTAACCGTCTGCGTTCGCGATGTTTATTTTCCATTTGTTTTGGTTGCACCTTCAAGTTTTGTCTCTTAAGGGAACGGATGTTGAAAATGTTTTGGAACTTAGTGGATTTTCAGCGCATTATATCATGATTTTGTCTATGTACACTTCTATCAGAACCCTTTGTACAAACTCTCATTAGAGATAATAGTTATCCCTGTGCCTAAGCGCCACACCCCGAAGGATTATAGATCGTGGAACTATATATAGCTTCCTGAAGTGAAGTGTCCTGTCGGTATCGATTGGCTAGGTTGGATATAGTACCTACAGCAAGTGTGGGACGAAAGGAATGAAATGCTGTTGCCTCTGACGGGATTCGGCCCACGGTCGTCATGTCCGTAGCCAGTCACTTTGCTGAGACTGAACTGTCTCAGTTAATACAAGGTCTCATGTAAATGAAGGCACTTTTATAGTTCCGATGTTCTCTGTTGAAATTGCTTCTGAAGGTTCATAAACTAGGTCGCAGTATACTTGAAAGATTTCAGAAGAGGTCGCGACACTGTGCGGTTGCCAGCATTGCTCCTTATTTGGAAGTAATCACTTTTATTAGGTTGAAATTTTAACCTTCTAAGGTGATTAAGGAAATAAAAACTATCTGTGACAGCATAATGAACTAAAAGAAAGTAGTGAGTCTGTAGTGATCAATTTTAGGTGCTCTTTGAATTATGCAAATCGAAAAATTAATAACACCTTATGGACCTGTTGTCTTTTTTGCAAACGTATATTTCTGCTCCCGAATTATTTGTTGGGTCTGTATGATGACTTGTGCGATGCACTGACAAAACGCGAACTCGGGAAATGTTGGCCATTGAGAAGTTAGATTTTTCTCAAGGACATAGTTCGGTGTTTTGTAGATGTGATTTTTATACCGTATACATATTTTTGGTCCAGCCAGAACCCCTTTTGAAGAGGAAATAATACATTTCTGTTCTTCAGTGGGCCCACGTATCTTTTCCTACAGACGCACTCTACCTGTAACAAGAGTAAGGTATGAGATTAAGTCCAGCATTGTGTCCCGTTTTCGAATCATGGTCTGATATTTTCAGTTTTCTTCTTAGGCTATCATATCAGATAGCGCGAAACAAAGACTCGTTAGGCTACTGCGACAAAGATGAATATTAAAGGGCGCACTCAGCTTTTCAGTTAAACAGCCTTGTAATGACAATTATACTCAGATGATTTCAGATAATTTGATTGGTATGTTGCTAGTAGCTCTGAGAGAACTCCGTGAAGCAGAGGATTTAGGCTGTTGTCGCGTCTGCGTGCACGAAATAGTATTTTCTGACGGATACTCCAACAATGGTTTACTGCTCAACAGCAACGCGTACTTCACATGTCACTGCCAACGGTAATACAATACTCACTCTCGACAAATATCAAAGTTTTTTTTTTTTTTTGTAAACGATAAATACATTTAGCATTGAATAGGTGTTGATGTAGTCCGTTGGAAAGGCGCCTTTCATTGTATAACTGTTCACTTCACTAAACGAAACAGGCTACTCTTACAGTCTCTTCAGCTCGTTCACCTCGAACTGCTGGAAGACTGTACAAATATGGCACTTAATGATACATTATCCATGAAGCGACCGTCTGACTGGTAATGAAAGTTGTGCGGTCGTACCATTTTGTTTCTATTGCAGACTGAAATAAATATTTTCTCTTTCACATTAAAGAAGCATGCACTGAACACAATTTTAAAATTTACATTTAGATAACCGTTATAGATACACCCCTTCTTACGCCATTTCGAGTTACGGAATTTCGGACTTACGCATTCCCCCCCCCCCCCCCCCAAATAAAAACAATAACTGCATTTTTATATTGAACGTAAATTTTTTGTTTACGATACTTGATAACTGTATGTAGGCTATACACATACATGCTTAACACGCCTATAGTTGACCATGTATTCAGTTCCGGCTCGCATAAAATTCGACTTGCACCGGACCTTCGGGAATCTTAACTATTCCATAAGTAGGGGCATGTCTGCGTTGCGGTTTGGCCCTTACAGTCTGCTGTCGTCTGAGTTGACGTCGAATGTTATGAAATCTCTGAGGTAAACGTCGCACCGTCATATGAACGCGGCATGAACCGTTTGTCCTCAAGTAAGTGATGTTCTGTTTTAAAATTGTTCAGATTTGTATGCGTTTTTTCCCCCAAATTGAATGCATGAAAGGATGTTTATGTACCTCCGTCTGCAATTTCAGGCCCCCATGTTACTGAATGTGTGTCGATGAATTGTGATTTGGGGTGGGGATTTTACACGAAACGTTATCGGGTAAGTTCAATTTTGATTAATATTTGCCTAGTGTTGAAGTTTATTATTATTATACTAATAATAATATAGTTATTGCATGCATGCGTACTTTTTTTTTTTTCCAATGACTCGACAGCCCCTTGGGGGCCTAGGCCGCCTCATTTTTCGAGTCTTCACGATCATACTTTTTTTAGACACACCACATTCGGTAGGACTCCTTTGGACGAGGGACCAGCTCGTCGCAGAGACCTCTACCTGACAACACACAACACTCAAAAGAGACAGACATCCATGCCCCCGATGGGATTCGAACCCACAATCCTAGTAAGCGAGCGGCCGCAGACCCACGCCTTAGACGGCACGGCCACTGGGATAGGCGCATGCGTACGTACATACATACATACATAAATACACATTTATACACAGATACATACGTATATGCATACATACACATACATACATACGCACACATTACATACATAAACATATTATATACATACACATACATACATATGTATATACTTGTAGCATATTTTAGATTTTCATAGCAGTTAAATGGAACCGACCATTAATTCCATACTCTGTCAGCAGAGGTAATTTAATAGTAACTTTGCCGTGAGGAATGAAGGCAGCAAGGACCTTCTAAACATCTGAGATACTACTGCCTGCGGCGCATGTCGCAGAAGTTGAATGAATGACTTAAACAAACACTTTATTGAGACCTACAACTTCTCAAAATTCAAATCTTCTGGGATGTGACGCCGTGTCATGGGGCGAGTAGTTCCCATGGTTTCGAAGGAACGTCGGGCATATTTCTGTGATCAGGGTTTGTATTAATATTCAGTAACCTTTTAAAGGAAAGCGATTAGATGGCGTAGCTGCTTGAACGCTTAAAAATATCTGTATTGATCATACAGTATGATTGGCAGAATAAACAGCGCTAACTGGTTGGTCTTTGTAATGGGCACATAGTTTGTTTTATGTGAGGTACTGGCTGAATTTTTAAATGTTCTTTAAATGGACTTTGTGCTTAAAAGGGTTAAGGTGATTTATTTCCTTCGGTGTACACATACTGTTCATTGTGTTCTGAAGAGAACGGGCGGTATGTTTCACGGTATGTGCTTTCGGGTATGAGAACACGGATTTAGGTTGATGTCGGTATGTGAAACAGTTTCGCGAACATTTCTGCAGAAAGGAGTGAGCTGTAGAGATGTAACGTATTTTTCTCGGCTTCTAGAATTCTGCAGTCTGTTTCATTACGTGTGAATACATAGTTGCTAACGGGAAGAGTGTGAAATGTAATGCTTTATTCTTTCCCCTACTCGTCACCGCGTTGTGCCAGGAACCAGTGTAAAAATCTGGGTCTAAAAGTGCTTCTATCGCCTGTCACAATGTCTGCTTTATTACTGAGCCTTTTTTGTTTAAATAAGTCAAGCTGTATATTGGAAGCTTTCGCTTCATTATCTCCAGTGTGGTGTGGACGTTTCTATTTTAAAAATGTCGAATAAATCGAAAGGAAACACCTTCCTCGGTCAGATATTTTAAACGTACATGTACAGTTGTATACGTCTGTACTTTAAAGTTTTTTCTAATTTTAGTGTTTGCGATCTGGTCAGTTGTTGTACACGCTTGTAAGTAACTTTACAACGATAATTTGGAAAATAGAAAAGAGCTTAATTTCAGAACAAACTGTGTATTGTAATATATGAAACTATGTTAGACAGTGGCGATTCATATTGTGGTTTTTGTGGGTTACGGCACCGTGTGTTCAGGCAGTCGGGCACGAAAGTTTCGGAGGAAGAGGGTTGGCTGCCAGAAGATGGAGTTAATGCCTCCGAAAGTTTGTACCCACGTACTGCATCACACACTTTCATAACCCTCAAGACCAAAACGTGTAGTTAATTGTATTTCATCGTTACGTCCTCCAAATTAGACAGTTTACATGTGGGTACAGTTGAACATACGGGTATAGTTGAGCCTTGGTCCTTTAATTTGCTACAGTGACCTGAAATTACGTCTCATATTTGTTTCATTGGAACCGTGTCTTTATTCGAAGACCGAACTCAAGCACGTGAAATCATGAAATGTGAAAAACTTGCATTAAGCTAGAAGTATTTTGTCGAGGAACAATGAAGCTGTGAATCGTACCAACAAAGGTAAAGCTATGCCTGTACAGGCCCTGAGGGCTCCAGGAGGTTGAGGCTGCCAGAATTTCTGGACAATCTGCAAATTAAGGCCGGAAGGTTGTCAGCTCTACGCATCGGCCGCCTTTACCCCCAGGAGATACCTCTGGTACTCATTTCTGTTAGAAGCTGAGTCGACCCCAGGGCCATAGTGCGGCAACATTTGGAACGAATCAGTAATTAACCCGCAATTTGTTTTGGGGGGGACAACCCCTAATTGTCTATATTCCACCTCCTATATGTTTCAGCCCACTGCGGCCCGGAGTGGGCTGAAACATTTATAAGATGGAATATAGGCAATGCGAGGTTGTTTTCCCCAAAAGTGTATTGTTGTTTAATTATTTTTTGTTGTATGATGAAATACACGGTGATCTGCAACACTCTTAATCTTTAAGATTGTGAGTTTGTAGTAGATGCGTGTTTGTTAACGATGGTTGTTGTGTTCTGCCATTCGTCTTGAACTGCTCATGATCTCCAGGACGCTCACTACGAGAGGCAATTCGACAGCAGTGCGATATTCGTACACTTTCTGAACAAACTAGTAAGCGGTTAAAATGAAGAGAGAGAGATCCTGTAATACAGTAGGCACACATAACACTGTACAGTAATGTGTTTGGTGGTGCAGAAGAACAAGCCAGAATATTGTAACTTCATAAAATTTAATGTAACATGCGTGTTAATAACGTCTGTATATAATCCGTACTTTGAGAGAAAATGTCAATGTTACAACTGAACATTGCATGATGTGCGAAAAATACTTAGGCCAACAGTCCATAAAGCATTTGCTTCATTGCAATACAAGTAAGAACAGCCATCAGGTACGTTGGACTCCAACGATCATCATGGTGTTTGTTAACAGTGTGGACCACTTCGGCACAAAAAGCCCTGCTTAACCTTGCCTAACGTCAGTGATGATCAAGTGACTGCGTATAGAGCTGAATATTGTAACATTTTTACTGTTTTATTATCAATTTTAAGAACATTGAATACATTGCGCCTGTGATAGCTGATGAAGGATATCCACCTGCAGATGGTAGATGAATACCGAAACATGTAGCGAATCTTTAATGTGAAAAATATTCACGAAACGTATTGCTGTATATGACTGAAGCATATAGTAATAATCACGTGATGTATGTCTTTGAAGATTTGACGGCGACCAGTTCATTAAAATCCTCTGGAGCTGACAGCCGCGTCAGGTGGTTCACGTATACCGACGGGTGAGAGATTTACTGCGTCTCCGTCGTTAGGGTTCTCATGTCATATCGGAACGTAGATGACAAAGACAGAATCGATATCTGGATCATTTGATGTGGCTGTTAGTTCGAAAATTTTATTGTGTTATCAGATAACGTACGAATTGATACTATATCCTCATGGGCCTCAAGATATGCCAGAAGAACATCCTGCCTTTCGGATCTTCCTACGTTCCTCTTAATCCACATATCGCTCATGAAACAACAATTTGTCGTAACGCACACAATTCGTCAAACTCAGATTCCTGCATTACTAGACAGTTGGGTTACAAACACACCTTCTGTCAAAATGTTGTTCCACAAAAAAAAAAATTGCTTGCCCTTATATTTTCGTAAAAACGTAACATGCTTAAGTGTTGGTCTGTTAAGGATTGATCCAGTTTTTTTCTCTTTCCCGTAAAATTGCATATCGGTGGATAACGACAAATTGCTGCTTCATGAGCGATATTCTTATATTTCCGGGCTGGTTTAAGAAACTTTTGGGCCCATTGCAAAAATAAATTTTGGAGCCGTACGTAGGCGTCCTGAACTGACGATGCAGATGTACTAGTATAAAAATTTACGTACGAAGTATTTTCGACACGAAACCAATCCGGCGGGGGGGGGCCTCACCTCGCCGCACGGATTTTGATAGCCTTAAACCGGTCCTGGTCACATCAGTTATTCTGTTCGGATCCTGTTCGAACATACAAGTATATTCATGCTATTTATTTTGTTTTCTACTTCCATAGTTTTCTCTGTGAACGTGTCAAAGATATCATTTGTAATATCTCATAGAGAAGTAATGATCGTTTGAGTGTCCTGTCGCTGTCGTCAGTATTGCTATCAGCAGTAGCAGTGTTGTTAGCTTCAAGAATTATAAAATACGCTTTATTCCAGAGGGAGAGACATTGGACTCTTGCCATGTCACGTTTAAAAGAGCCACAAAAGAAGCTGGTTGTTACTTGAAACGTGCCGTCCACGTTCCTGAGCAGCATAAAGAACGTTCGTTACGCGACGTCTGTGTCTCGATTTCATGTCATCGGTTGCTACGGATAACTTTTTATACTGTACGCACTTACAGTATACGCTTACCAACAGCTTTGTTATTACATAACAGTATTAATCGACTCTTATTACGCATGTAAGCCTGTGAGAAGGCTGAATAAGCATTAATTATTCAGGTCAGTCATTCCACTGTATCTCATGTCATGTCATGTCATACAAAACAAATTGCTCTTATGAGTTATGTAACAGTATGAGAAAAGGCCATATAAGCTTGCGTTGTTTTGTGGGCGAAAACTGAATAGGCAGGCCTACTGTGAACACAGAAGCTGTATTAGACTCTTAATTAGGTGGGGGTCTGAAAGTAAACGCACACAAAATTAAGTACATATTATGTTCACGTCTTCACCAGAATGCAGAGCAAATTCATAGTATAAGCAGAACTAATAAATTTTTCGAATAAGTGGCACAGTTCAAACATTCAGGAATGACAGTAAATCAAAATTATATTTATGAAAACGTTAAGAGCAGATTAAATTCTGGGAATGCTTGCTACTGATTAGTTCATAATCTTATAGTGTCTCTTGTCCTGTCTTAAAACGGGTAGACTAAAACATGCAAAGTTTTTAATTTCATCTTTTATTTTATACGAGTGTGGAACTTGGTTTCACGTGGTACAGAAACAGTTATGATTGAGGGCGTTTAATGGTGTTAAGGTATTGAGAAACAAGAGCATGTCTTCCTTGTAGGTAAAAGCCTTGTCCTGTCGCTGAAACCATTTTTTCGCCTCACCAACAAGATCGGTTTATCCAGCGATCAGCAGTGCATCTGCCTACAGATATATTCAGATAACTTGATATCTGTGCTCCCTAACACTGTACACAATCGTAGTCGGCACGGTCCGGCCGCTGCTTGGCTCTCTTCTGCATGGCCAGGAAATATTATACCTGTTCCAAAAACATCTACTCTGTTGGGAGTACTAGTACATTGTCCATCTCAATGAAATCACTTATCTTAAGGTTAAATTTTACGTGTTCTATTGGAAGGCCCCTTGGAATTAATTTTTGACACTCCACTTTCCTCCATTGCTTAAACTAAACTGCAGTCCTGCTACTTATCAGTTTTTGAAACGGAGAGAAAAAGGTTGGAGCTGCCTGCTCTGTGCTTCCCCCCTGACCAGCTTGCCTCTTACCTCGGCCCTAATAGGAATCAAGTTATCTGACGAGGACAGTAGAGTTCCGTATCCTGGAATGCTTGTCCTGTAAGTCACAGGCTATCACATCCCAGAAGGCTGTATGTAATAATCTTTGTTATTTATTAATCGTCCCATCATTCGACGTTGTATTTTTGAGCTATTGTCAGTGTCGTTAAGTATATCATAAACAAATGAATTCAAGGGATTTGCATATTAAATTCTCCGGTGTAGATTGTAATGTTTGCTAGTGAAGGTATGCAGCTTAGGTAATAACTTCAGAGTCAAACCGCTGTTGATATAGCTAAGCTGCGTAAGACACGCAGTATGTAATCAACATGCCCATATCCCATGACATTCTGTGGTCGTAACCTATAACCAAAGTGGAAGTATTCTTTTTCTCCATGCGGTTGTAAAAAGTTGTGAGGCCAACTGTCTTGCACTTTCGCTGTGCTACAGTAGAAGGGATACGCCGCCACGCTTTCACCACGATGCAGGAAATTATTGTCATCTTCCCGTTCTGTTTTGCTTGTAGTTTTCTGTTCTTTTTTGTGCATTAAAAGAGAAAGCTTTGTGGTGAGATCAGTTTTCTGAAGAGTATATTGTTTACCCTTTGTTGTCTTATTTAAATGTTAGGGGATCGTAGGAGAAGATTGACTTGCCCGACATTTTAATAGCTTGTCGTGGCAACAATAGTTTTCCTGTACTGTCAGATAAATATTACCTCAAACCATGTCTTCACGCTAGAAAATAAGTGGTAACTAGAAGAAATTTTATTCCGTCATAGCACACTTAACGTTGCTTTATTATTTTTATTTCCATTACAGTCTTCTTTTACGTGTTTCGACCTTAAAGATCATCATCAGGGAGAATTTTTCAAGCGGAACGAACCACAGGTTTAACAGTAAACATTAAGGGAATAATATGTTTATAACTGCAAATTCTAAATAAGAATAAATTCATATATATATGTACATATATTCTAATTCCTGAACGAGAACGTGTAGGAGAAAACTGTAATAGAAATAAATATGACGTTTTAAAGTTTAGTGTACTATGACGTTATAAAATTGTTCAAGTGCAGATGGTGCACGGTTTGAAAATGAAGTACTGCAGAAAGTAGCAACGTGTAACTGTGTATCTCATTGAGGCGTGAAAATTATAATATGTGCAGTTACTTTGTCATGCCTCGGGCGTTTAATATTATAATATAATTCGAATTAAAATCTAAGTAATTTTGCTAGACGATGAAATGTGGTATGGTAGTTGAACTGGGAATGTGGCTAGGATCAGAGAGACGAGAGCTGCGTGCAGAACTTTGGTGGACAAACCTCGTGGGAAACAGCCTCTCGGAAGACCAAGGAGATGGAAGGCTGACATTAAGATGTATCTTAGGGAGATCAGTTATGAGGAATGCGGGTGGATGACACTAGCTTGGGATCATGTCCAGTCACGAGCTGTGCTATGCTCTGTGTTAAGCCTTCAGGTTCTGCTGCTACTCGTGTAATGTTACTTTAATTGTAAGTTGAAATCTAAATTGTTGTTGAAGAATACTGTTTTGTGGGTCTTATAGACTCGTCTGCCCAGAATACGACGGCACAAGCATCCTTCAGAACGTCGAAGTTCTCTATCAGGCTATGCGGCGTTGTATATATGCACTATTCTTCACAGTTACTGCCATGACAGTTCACTTGAATTGTCATTAATATACACTGTTACTACAAGATGCAATCAGTAATTTAATTTCAGGGAGAACGAAGTGCTAGTGTCATTGGTATGCTGAACCTGTGTGTTGTAACAGTTATATTCATTATTACTTTGTAATGTTTATTCCGAGGACAAATGTTTTGCGTGCGTGGTGCCCTTCGAATCGATGTCATATCATGACTCCGCCTTCTTTTAAACTAGACTGATTCGGTACACTTAGAAAACTAATTTTCTGAATATAAATAAGTTCAATTAATATATATTACTTTGATTTTATACGTTGTAAGTAACAAGCAAGGAGGGTGGGGTGTGCGGATATCTGTAAGGCCTGGGAGAGAGAGAAATTCATACAGAATCGTAGTCTTGAAGTCAGAAGGGAAGAAATATCTTGTGAGACTTAGGCGTAGATGGGGGAGTCAGTTTAAAATTATTGGTAAATAAGTAGTGTGTGAGGGTGCCGACAGGATTTGTCTGGCCAGGTGTAGGAATCAGTGTCAGGATCTTATGAACACGATAATGAACTTCCGGGTTCCATAAAAGTAGGAAACTAGCTGACTAGTTTAGCGACTGTTAGCTTTTCGGGAACGATTATACCTTATGCAGTTAGTTGAATATAATAGGAGCACACTTCGTGGGTTATATTTTGCCGTAATGTGTAAGGCGTAGTGTTAAGACTTGATGCTGTTAATCAAGTACCTACATTGCGATGTCCTAGCAGATATAGTTCGTTACCGAGTATTTTGCAGCAAGCAATTTCAATTGAAAGTTTCATGCGTATTCTGTGTAGTTGTGTAACTAGTAGGTAGCAACTGAAAGTGTTTCTATTTTGTACGTTCATGTGGTTCATTTTGCATTATTTAATGATATTGTTTATCGTGATGGGAAGATGATTTTGAATGGTGATTTAGTAAAAGATTTGGGTGGAGATGATGCTTCATTTCTAGGCGTTGTAACGATATCTGTGTAGACAGACTGAGAAAACCCACGTCAGACTTGGCGAGGATAACATGTAACCTGTCCGAGACACCAACCGAGTAGTACAGGATACGAGTCGGTAGTGTTTCGCTAACCTGTCGTTTATTTTGTCAGGTTATCGATGGTAACTTTGGCAGCAAATCTGGCAGTCACATCTCGTAAGATCGTACAAGATAGAAACCTAAGATACCCAGATGGACTTTATCCATCCCTGTTTCCTGTTAACATTACTTACATTGTAATCACGCTTAACAGCTCAGCAAACAAGCACAGTGTATGTCTAAGAGGGAGCACAAACATTTTTCTGTGCTTCTTTATTGGGTCTTCAAGATGTATACTTTTAAAGTGTCTGTTTATTTTCGTCAGGGATATGTTACGTGCGTTTGTAAGCAAGCATTTGTACCGTTAGCTGCAGTTTCATAAGCGGTCTTTGATTACGTGTCTTGGCTTCTATGATCAGCGAATGAGTATAAGGCTGCTGCAGGTGAAAGGGCAGAGAATTCTCAGAGCAGGTAGACCTGCCTATGTAAGAAAAGAATCTCAAGGTCTTCTAGTCATCAGAGCTACCGCTAATAAATCCTTGACTTCAGTGCTGAATGGTGAATTATGTTGTGCCCACTGCTTATATGTCCCGCCTATAACACGAGGTGCTTATTTTTGTTTTCGTGTTTATGTATTTGTTCAACGACGCTTTAAAAAAGCCAGGTTACAGGCAGTAGTGATAAATGATAGGATGGTTGCTGAGTTGTGAATTGGACGGACGTGGAAGGAAGCGGTGGTTGTCTATCCTGAGCTACTGTGCTGTCATGTGTGGAGGGACTGAGGAAAACTACGTCCGTCAGGATAGCCGGTATCCGGACCGAAATTCGAACCAGTTACCTTTCGAATATGCAGTCGGACAAGGTTCTTGTTCGTTAACGCAGTAGAACAGTAATTATCGTTTAATGTATTTCATAACGGAACCACTTAATTGGAACACATTCCTTAAATGTCATATTATGCGTTCTTAGTACGACGTACACTGAATGTGATCATCTTCATGTCATTCCACGCTGAATAACTGTTGCACAGAGCGTCGTTAAGTAACCCGTGTTCTGTCCACCCATTCATCCATCCTTAATCGTAATTCCCATTTCGCTGTGGAGTCAGTAACTCTGAACATGCAAAAATCTGTGTAATATTTTATACTTCCTTTATTTGGTGTCTGGCAGGCGATGTACACTCTCGTGTTTGTGTAACAGGTAGACACAGACTTATTTGTTCATTTTCTGTAATTAGGCTCACGTATTGTCTTCACATACGTGCCTTCAGCCAACTTGTTCCTGTGCTAGGCGTCGTCTTTTGCTTCTGGACGTTGTACTAGGAGCATCTTGGAACGACGACTCTTCTAGTTGTGTAAGGAGAATGGGAGGATTTAGCCTTCGGGTACCATAATATACCTAATGAGCCAGTAAGCGAATGAAAATTGAGGCCAAATAAATTGTTCAAATGGTAAAGAGTTGTAAGGTTATTACATCGGTTGGTTTACTCTGATGTAATTAATTACAGCACTGTGAACACGGCGTCGAAAGAAATTACTTTGTTAAATACGCAAACATTTTGCATATGTTAATGATATTGTACAACGTAATTCAGCTCAGTCGTGACTTAAACGGTGGACATTTTCTATCACGTAAAGTTAAAAGAAATGGGTCGGATCTGCCTCCGTTTTCGGATGGAATGGGAAAAGGGGAGAACATGCTCTGGTTGGCTCGTCGGAAAGAGCTAGTCTCAGTCAAGCTGAATAATTCAGGTCGGCCCAGAATTCCAAAGTGAAAAATCAGTCAACCCTTTTTTTTTCCTATGACTCGACAGCCCTATATGGGCATGGGCCTGGGCCTCCTCGTTTCATGATCACACACATTTGAGACACACCACAGTCGGTAGGACTCCTCTGGACGAGGGACCAGCTCGTCGCAGAGACCTCTACCTGACAACACACAACACTCACAAGAGACAGACATCCATGCCCTAGGCGGGGGTTTTTTTTTTCCTGTCCGGGGTTTTCCCCCTTTGATCCATTTTTGTACTGTTTAAATCCTATCGTCCTTCATGTCACTTTACGTTCCATGCTACCGTCCTTACATCAAACACAACACAAACATCCATGCCCCTGGTGGGATTCGAACCCACGATCCTAGTAAGCGAGCGGCTGCAGACCCACGCCTTAGACCGCGCGGCCACTGGGATCGGCAATCAATCAACCTATACGAAATATATTTACGTACCTTGATTTCAGGCTTCCGCCGCGATGTTTTATTCGGGCAAATTCAAGAGAAGAGACCACGTAAAGTAACTTGTTCGTTGGTAGGAGGATGATACTAACGTTGATCTTGAATTGGGGTTTGTCGATGTAGGCCGAATTCGTCTGGCTCGAAATAGCCACAGGCGAGTCTTGTGATCACGGTACTGGGTCTTTAGGTTTCATAGAAGAAAATAGATCATTTTAGGTGGTTAGTACGTGTTACTTTCTCAATAATAACTCTGCTCCACCGAGTTGGTTTAGTCGTTTTCTGCTTCTTCTGAATTAGCTTGGATATGTACTTTGAAATGTGACTTACGTAGGATACGTACACCTATTTATCAGGAAAAGCTAATTGTGATAGGTTTCCATGAGTATTCGTGACCAAAATTATGGATTGTGTTGTTCCCGTCCATCGTAAACTTCTTCGTAAATAAATCACCGTGTTCCCCATTTTACAATTACGTACCAGGTTCGAATGTTTTCGTAAGCACAGTATCCCTTACACGAAAGGCTTGTGTGATTACTTTGGCTACTTTGCTTCTTCATCATGTGGAACTGTGTATCTGAATTAGGGAAAACATATCCATACAGTACACAGTTCAGATCTTGCTTTTGTAGGATAGGGTGTTGGGGACTGCGGGGGCTTCTGGGGCTCTTCATCGTTTCCTCGTTCCATTGCCCACGTCCTTGATTCACTAATTGCGACTATCCCCGTAACATTTAAGGCTACAAAATTTATGGAATTGATGCAGCGCCGTTAAAGTCCTAACGATATAAACACGTTGACATAATATTTAATATATCTTGATTATGTGTAGGAATATTAAATTTGGTATGTGGGTAGACGGTGAATATACCTAAAAAATTTTGTACGAAATATTGTTTCTAAATCAGCAGTTACAAAATCTTTCGACGGGGTAGATTTGAGGCATGTGCGACCGATACATTTAACACAGACAAAATCAACGCATACGTTTAAGTTACAAGTTATGCAAAGAAATATAACAGCAGCCATTAAACAGTAATAACGTTCTGTAATATGAGTGTGTACAATTGTGAACAAGAAGTATGACCGTAGTGGCATAAATGGTATGGCTATCTGCGAAGAGTCCAGGATGCAAAGTTCGAACGCGCCTCATTGTTACGTTATATGTACATTTCATTTCTTCTTACGTTCTGTCACCGATAATATCGACGTGGAGACCGTGCCCATGTCTGAAGCGCTAGCGATCGTGACTTTCATAAGATACATGCCGGTTCCACTAAGTATGTGTTTGGCTTTCCGTCTGATAATGATAGTTAATGGATCATCGTATGCCTTTTTTTTTTTTTTTTTTGTCTATCGAAAACGACAAATATGGAAAATTAGAGTCTTGTTGGACAAACTTCAAGATGTACACGCCGTACTAATGAAAATTACATAGCTCTGTATGGGAATTTATGGTGTAGAAATATATCACTGAAGATTTTAATTATTAATTGTTATATCTGTTAGGTACTCAGAAGGAACGTGGATTCATGAGTTCATCCTAGAACTTCTTTTCGAACACTTGTCGTAATCCTATCCATTGGCCTGATAGCAAAGGGATGTAACGATGGACTGCTGAGCTGTTGTGACATGTTCAGCCCTACCTGTAAATCTGACCATTGTGCGACATCGCTTCCCTATTGGTACTTAAACGGTAGGTCTGATATTGTTAACGCTGCGTTATTATTGTTGGTGGAATTGTTTTCATAAGCACAATACGATTTTGCATTTTGCCTAAGGCTTATGCTTGTGGGAAACGTTTTAATCTCATCGACAGGCTCGAAAATTTATAGAACTGTAACGTACGATGGGTACGGCATGTCCGAGCGTGGTTACAGTCGTATTCATTTCTTAAACATAAATGTGCAGAAAGGACAAACCCTCCATTTCTTCACATAAACGCCACAGCTTTTGCCGCAGGGGTACACAACCTCTTTAATTTCAGCGGAGAAAGTTATCTTCTCAGTGCTTCCTTCATCCCGATTGCTTCCTTTAGGTCCCGCAGTACTGTGCAGTAGTTGAAAAAGAAGAAGAATATCCTATTTGTCTCCTGAAGCCGCCGACAACTTTCCTGCGGACTCCTTGGAATGTGCTGTCTGTCCAACGTTCAACCCGCGCCTTACGCGTAGACGTTTCCAGCGCGCTGAAGAAGCACGTCGAGTCATAATGTTGGTAACATGATGATGGGATGAAAGCCGAGGTGGCGCCGGTGGGTGCACGCTGCATTTCTTATTCGCCGGAATCGAACGTGTATTGCATTGCTGGGACAAATGCCGTCAGTTGACGTGGCGGTTACGTGGAAAAATAGGCTCTCCAGTATTCCCTGCTGTTTTGGAAATCTGTGCCGAAATAGTGCATACGCCCTCCGGTGATATTTATTTAACAGCATGCGCATTAACATTCGTAACAACTTTATTCCTGTGGTTTGATATGCCTCTCTTCTTTCTGAGCGTGTGATGAAAATTAAACGAAATTTTTTTCAGTCTTAATGTTATGTAAATATGCTTCAAGGATGTAATAGTCCTTCTCCATGCGCGAAGTATAATTTAATATATGTAGAGTCGTTTTGTCTATATTTGTATGGGACTGTCATGGTAGCCTATATGCATTTTTCTCACGTGTCTCATATACACTGTTATTCCTTCTTAGAAACAGACATTGTGCATTATATATATTGTGTTTATAGTGTGATGATCTGTCTTGCTTTGAGGCCCATTGGGAATGATTGTTGAATGAAGGTGATGCTATGTTCAATGATTTTGGTACTTGGCGTCGTTCTGTTCTGGAAAGGTAAGCCATCCCCATTTGAATGCACACTCACGTGCGCGCACGCACGTATTGCAGTATTGTCAGTTCGTTCCGACCTCGTACCTCAAAATAAGCAAAGCGGTAATTTTTTTTTTGATAGAACCGTGGGCGGTGTTTTCGAGTAAATTCATATTATTTGAGCCTGTTATATTATGTAAACATAGGCATATATTGAACTGGATGATAACAAAAAGAAGTCAGCAGTGTCAGTATCGTAATTCTGGAAGCCAGTCTTTTTTTTTCACCCTCCTCCACCTTCTTCATTTTATTACTTTTTGGTGTCTGTAGAGCAGCCATTAACAACATTTGCAGATACGCTCTGAAACAAGGCACCATAGTTGTAAGTGTAAAACTGCCGCAAGCATGTTGTCGGCTGGTTGGTTGTCTTGTCCCACTTGGCTTGCCGGCTTCCTGCTCTGCTCACCTGGTTTCCACAGTGCGGAGTTACTATTTCGAATAACGGGACAGACTGAGAGGTCTGGCTGGCTGACTACCTTGCTCCTGGTAACATTTCATACAGCTGTGCTCATATGCGAACATATTGGTGGTATTGTGGTGTCACCGTAATTGTTTACTCAAGAAGTTAGCCTTGATCAGTAATATTTTGCTATTCTAAGGATCGTGTAACGAGTGGCGCTGTGGCTAATAACACACAAGTTTCGCGCAACGAAACGCGAGATGGGGTATTTCGTTGCAGCAAGGTACACTAGGTGAAAGGTAAAGCAATCCCATTACAGGCCCTTAGGGTCCCAGGAGGTTGAGGCTCCCAGGTTTTTAGACAATCGGCACGTGAAGGTGGTAAGGTTGTCAGCCCTACGCACCGGCCGCCTTTACCCCCCAGGAAAGATTCCTGGTACTCATTTCTGTTAGAGGCTGAGTCGACCCCAGTGCCATAGTGCGACCGAAACGATTATGTCAATGGAAAATTCCAGTGACATCGGGAATCGAACCCGCGACGTTCCGGTTTGTAGCGCAGTGCCTCAACCAACTGCGCCACCGCGAGGTACACTAGGAATGGGACGATATGCCGATCTGTGTTGTGCTATCGCCAGTGAAGTATCGCTGATTATTGAAAAGTAACAAGCACAACAGTGTTATCAGTTAATTATGTGTCAGCCTTTTAAACCTAGGACCATTTTCGCCAGTATTAGTGATTAGGGGTGTGGGGGGGGGGATGGGCTTATACAAGACGACAGTTTATTGATACCTCATGGCAGTTTGGAAATTCTGGTTCTCTAGGAGTGTAGCGGAGCTGACATTCCTGTTTCGGAGTGCCCTAGTGCAGTGGTATTCAACCTGGGGTACGCGTACCCCCGGGGTACGCGAAGATATCTTTGGGGGTAAGTAAAATTAAAACAAAATAAATATATTATTTCATGATAAACACTGAATAATCAGGGCCAGATTTAGGGTTAGCCACAAGAGACCCGAAAGTAAGGACATGCGATTCGGGAGCGCCGTTTTTCTCTCTCTCTCTCTCCTTTATGCGATTCTTATCTGGGCGGCTAGTTTCATTTTATTCCACACAGTGCATATAATTTTGCTTTGCTAAAATACCTTTGTTCCTTTATTAATTTTTATATGATAGCAATAATATATTTGTTATTTAATAGCTTGGTTCTCCTTTTTCTCATTTAAAATTTGTTATTTAAGACATTATTTTGGATGTAATTTATTGAACTTATTTTAGATGTAAATTATAGACTATGTATAACTTGAATTATGCACCAACAACTTTGGGGGTACAAAGTCGAACAGAAATTATATGTGGGGGTACGCGAACAAAAAAGGTTGAATACTACTGCCCTAGTGCCTTCCTGTCGAAGGATGTGGCGTCCTAGAACGCTCCACACTCTCGAACATTGAGGCACCACGGTACTTCGAAAGGTCGGCATCAAGACGGCACCCTTGAAGATGAAGGCATTACGGTTCTTCGAAACGTCGGGATCTTTCAACCGCATTACACAGCGTAACTTTCCAGGAACATAAGAGTTCTCAGCATCGGCGATGTGGAAACCTGAAGTCTGCCATGACAGTGTACTAAAAATGCCTTCGTAAACAGGCTCACATATCACGGAATAATTTTCTTCACGCAATTTCTTGACTTGTTATTGTCACGAAGCTTTCACTTAACACGGAATGTTCACGTTATGCAGTAATTACTTTTCATTGTACGGAGTGATACAGTATCACAAAAGTGTTCCCTGGCCTCACAAAACATATCGTCGGGCCGCCGGTTTAGAACGTCTAATTGAGGCAGTATGATGTTTCGAGTGGCCAGATGTGTGTCATACCGATACGCTTTACCGGTGTCAAAATTGCTGTAGAATTCACTTAAGCCTTCACTTACACAGGTATGGTGAGAATGATAGCCGGAAAATCTACCGCTATAGTTAAATCAGTTTATCTACCATGGGCACTGTTCATATTCACAACAGTAGACCAACTGGGTAAATTGCACAATATTTTTGAGTGTTCGTATTAGACCCAGGCTATAGATAAGGGAAGAGGAAAGACAGAAGTTTAAATTTTTGTATCGGTGTATTAGATTTCCTCTGTAAAACGCATTGCATATACCTAGGTATAAAATGTATTTGATGCATGATCGAAAATTTCCTTTTAGTTACAGTACGGGGGGACAATAGCCAATAATAGCCTGAAATATATGTTTCGGAATACACTGCAAATAGTATGTGCTGCTGTAGGAGCACACTTTAGATATCTCGAATTCGGACGAGAGAGGTAATTTAACGTTAGATATAATACAGCAGTACGAATTAACTCGTCAGATATTATTACAGATAAAGTCAAGGAGAAAGAAATGACCGGCGCATGTGGAAAGTATGGAGAAGAAGAGAAATGCGTACAGGTTTTAGTGGGTAAACCTGAAGGAAAGTGACCACTTGGAAGACTGAGGCGTAGGTTTGGAGGATAATGGTAAGACGGATCTTAAATGAATAGAATGAGAGGGCGTAGCGCTGATACGTCTGGACCGGGATAGACATGAGTGGCGGGCTCTTGTGAACACGGTAATGAACCTTCCATGATATGCGGGGAATTCCTTGACTTGCTAAGGAACTTGTAGCTCATGAAGAAGGCCCTGCTCCATGGAGTTATTTGTGAGAATTAAATATTGCCCCAAAGCAAGGGAAACAGAACAAAGTTTCTCACAAATTTTACTTTATGTCATAAATTGTTGAGCGGAAGACCGGATTTAGTCTCATTCAGCGTTGGATATTATATTTTATTCCCCAGATTTACTTTTGTCCTTACAGTCAGGAAATCTCTAGGATAGCTAGCTGCACTGTACCTAATAAAGTGAAGTGGTGACTATATGTACCACCTGCTGTAACGTGAAGAAACTCCGTCTTTTGTCACACAGTGTTCGAGTGTTTATCATGTGATTCTCAAAATAAATACCGATTTCCCCCCCGTAAACGTCATCTATCGTTTGGATCCTGTAATGGACACGGTCTGAGACAGGACTTAGATGAACGTCAGTTGTCTCCATAGCCTGCGATCGCTTACTAAATGAGTTTTTAGAGAAACTGCACGAGCTTTGCTATGTTGTGCAGTATTTGTGTATTTATTGCCTGTATAATTTTTTTTTGTGTTACGACGAAACCACCTTCGGATTATTGACTAATGACTCGATATTTGCAGCAGGTGCTTTTGTTGGAATGCGGTGGTATAAATCGTGACTCTCTTAAATGCAGAGGTGGCCTCTTGTGAACCGCAAACCATTGGCCTTACTGGGTAGAAGCATGCGACTGAAGTTCAGGAACTGACCATGCATGTTTCATTAATATCCCAGGTTGCCAACTCATCACATAATCCAGGTCAATTCTAGAAGATTCGCCACTTAAACAAGTCAGAAAAAGAAATTATATGTCAGTACAAATGTAGTCCAGTGGCTGTATTTCCAGTACAGATTGTATTCCAGTCTTGTATATAGCATTAGACAGAAAACAAGACTACTTGTTTTATTGAGTCCAACGACATGAGAGTTTTCCTACCCTGAAGGGATGCAGGAACATCATCCTTAATTACACTAGACAGTTGCTCCTAAAGTGATTCGACTTGTATGACTGTATAGATGATTGTTTTGGTAATGTCCAAAAGTTAACTTGTTATGATCCTAATATTGAAAGTAGGTCTGTGCTATTAACATACGTTGACACACTTTCTGAATAACCGGTTGTGATTTCGCTCCTTGTATTTCAAAATCATATTTGCTGAATATACTTGCTGTTATAAGAAAGGTGCCAGAGTAATTGTTTATTCTGTCGTGCAAATTCAACACTGTAATTTCATACCACAGTTTCTCTACATTTGGCTCACGTTTGGTGTGTTCTACGATTTAGAATGGAAGGTCTCATACATAACATGTACATGCTACGTGTATTTGACACGCCTAATTGCTTTTGGTGTTAATTTATTGCGAGTGCAGACCTTGAGGCGGGACATTTAAAATTTATCAGAACTATAATTAAACGTGGAGGGAAGAGACCACTTAGAATCCTTAGGCGTAAGTGGGAGGATAATATTAAAGTGGATATTAATGGCTGTCGGAGGGTGTGGGCTGGATTCGTCTGGCTGAGGGTAAAGACCAGCGGTAGGTTCTCGTGAACAACTCCCTGAACCTTTCGGTGTCATAAAAGGCAGGGAATGTTTGTAGTAGCTTAGGGACTATTAGTTGTTCAAGAAGAATTCTGCTGTTGTTGGTTGTGTTTTGCAGAGTGGAAGACACTTTGTTTCCTTTCTTTTCTGTCCATTCTTGTCCGTGCTTTGTTGATTCTTGAGAATCTGCCGCGTATAAGAGTATGAATTAACGTCATATTTTCCGTCCTTGTGGGCTACATAAGCCCTAAGCTCCGAAGCAAGAGTGGTGAGAATTGTGTTGTGTGAGAATTGTGTTGTATGCAGGCCCGTAGTTTTGCACGGCTGTGCAGAAGTGGGTGACATGAACCTTTTTATTCGTTGGTATATTGGGCTATGTCGTCCGCGTATGTTTACCCCTGTGGGGCCAAGAGATTTTGTCGTTTCCAGACCAGTGCAGACAAGCCCTGGCCCCACCCAGCCTCCTGTACAGTGGGCACCGGGGCTGTTTCTTGGGGATAAAGCTTCCGGTACTTGGCGTTGACAACCCATTCCCATATAGCGCCGAGGTTAAGAATGAGCAGAGCTTTTCCTGTGTGCCCGAATGGTATGTTGCGGGGAGAGCTTTACCTTCAGCATACAAGTTTAATAAACACGATAGTTATTTGGGTCATGAAAGGACAAAATTCCGATAAAAGTACTGTCTTTTCAGTCCACTGGCCACAGAGCGGTTGACTTTACAGGCGTCTTCTGTTGTCAGAGTTTCACTGCTCTTCTGACTTACTTTATTCTGATTTTGAATGTTACTGGAAGGTTAAAAGTGATGCAGAAATGACTTGTATGTATCAGGTTATCTTTAACTTTTAATACATTGTATTATGATATTAATTAAAATAATTGCAGGTTGCTTTCCGCTCTGCTAGACGTAGCCTATTACTGACTAACATTTTACTAAAATTATGCAAACTGACGTTTCGTAACTAATTGTATTCTGGTAGCGCAGTATGTCATTTGCACCCGTAGCATGATTGCCTCTCCACCTCGATATTCTTGATATACCCAATTCCAACTAACAAACTCTATGGAGCACAGGCGATCTTGGAAGTTAGTAGTTGCTCATTTAGTCCCAGAGTTTTATGTAGACCGATAGTTAATTTCCATGTTCACAAGACCCCGTGACTGGACACTATTCTGAGCCGTATTAATCCAGTCCGCACCAAATCTTCCTGTTTCTTTAAGAGCAATTTCATATTATCTTGATGTTAGCCTAGATAGTTGGGAGATTATCCACTCTTTGTGTAAACATAATGTTCATGACTACGGTCACACTCTTCTATATGCTGAGACAGTTCAATCCAGTCCAGATTTTTAAAACCCTAATTCTTCAATATCTGTTTCAATATTACGTTCCAGACAATCTGTTGAAGTCCCCATGTCTTGTGCTACGTTTCATGACATCTGCTAACACAGTAGGGCTGCATTAAGGTGTTGTCGGACCACCGATCAGCGCCAGACCTGGAGGACAACGTATTGTCGGCTGTGCAGCGCTGTTTGTTCACTATACTGGCAGGTACGCTCCAAATCTGGAGGCTCGCTCATCCGCACCCAGACTACGCGCCACGCCATAGCGATAAGGGAGGCATTCAACGCGGGTCACTCTACCGGGAGACCGACTGCCGGAGAATTTTCGTGTTTGCCTCATTCGTACAAGTAAATACCGAGATAGTACGTCACATTAGGCGACGGTTGCTCCAGAGTTCTACCTAATTACGAACCCATTAGTCACAATTCGACATTACATACGATCAGCTGCTGGAAGCCTTGCTGAATAAATAAAAAATGGAATAAAAAACCCGTCTTGGTCTAACGTTAACAGTTTTTATTCCAAAAGGCATGGTAAATTAAAGTACGAAAACTGTTTCATACGGGTATAATTCACGTTGTGTATTAAGTATTTTGATCCGCAGTGTCCGTTACTAGCCAACAGTTGAGTGAATATGCAACCTGTTTGGAATGTAGCTATGAAGTCATACCAATGTTCAAGTGCTATGTAGATCCGCAAGGGTTCCGTACACTCACATATATTAGAATTGCTACACTATCTGACTAGATTTATGAGAAATAATTCCATGAAACACAAGACACGCGATGCATGACCTTGACTATAAAAAATAAAGGACACGCTATTTCAATGATATTTGTACTGCTTACACATATATTAAACACAATTGATCCCGGAATGGTTATATAGGAAGTTGTTCTTAGCTCCAGGGACCGTCATTATTCATATGCAGTTACAGAAACCGTGGCTGTGAATAGCAATGTTTCTGTGTAATTATCGCGATTAGAATGTGTGTCGGAATAGTTGAAGGTAAGGTCTTCGCTCTTCTGGGATGTTGCGTGGTGTTGGTTGCTGCTTTGTTACCGACGTTTCTTGGCAACGTATCGGTTCCTTCTTCAAGGCTGGCAGTGGTGTTGCTGAAGAACGAAATCTCCTGGTATGACACGTCGATAACTGTTTACGAGCCGACACGGCGTAATATTTCAGGAGACTTGAATCTAAAGTTTATTTCCTTTCAGAGTCTGTTTAACAACACGTTCTAAGCCATGGGTTACGAATCATCAAATGACTGGACGATTATAAATGCTAGACCGAACTTTGCGCTGGTGTGGTTAGCTCTCCTGCTTCGTACGCGGGAGGTCCCGGGCTCCAATCTCGGCCCGGAGACGGGGGTCTTGACGGGATTCTTGGTTTTCCGCAGTCTTTTGGGGAAAATGCTAAGGTAATATGCCTGAATTCAATTCAGCTACGGACGCTTTCTTCCACGTGCTTTCCGATTCATCAAAATGATATTTACAATTAAAATGCTGTAACCTGGAGTGACCGCCCATATGCATCTAAATTTCGTTTTCTGCCGAGCTTGATTGCCACGCTTCAGTAGCTTGATGTTGAAGCACACCGACGATTTCACCCCTACATTTTAGGCGCGTTCGCATAAGGCGCGAAAAGCGCTTCTTAGCTGCGTCATGTACGTCCTTCCGTCCGTCCGTCTGTCCGCGTGTATCAAATCGGCTCCTACTGGACGTATCTGCGTGAAATTGGACACTGGAGACGTATTCGGAAATATGTCGAGAAAATAAAAATTTTGTTAAAATTGGACAAAAGTGTCGGGCACTTTAAAAGAATACCCGTGTATGTTAACATTGTTGACTGCAGTATGAAATAATTTGTAGCTCAACAACAATGCAAGGGAACGCATTGTTCAATTTCCACGGCAACAGTGGTTACACGAACGCGTCACTCGTACATTGCCCATCTTGTTATTTGTTTGGCAAGGCGTGTTGATAATACAGTTGTCTTCTTGCTTCATCCCACGAAAGTCTCGACTTCTGACAGAGAACTTCAGAAACTTTACGAAGTTTGTCTATAGGTATCATGTTTTAGCTAGCGTAGTCGGTATAGCGACTCGCTACGAGCTGGATGGTCCGGGGATAGAATCCCGTTGGGGGCGAGATTTTCAGCACCGGTCCAGACCGACCCTGGGGCCTACCCATCCTCCTGTACAATAGGTACCGGGTCATTCCCGGGGGTAAAGCGGCCGGGGCGTGGCGTTGACCACCAACCCCCATCAAGCGCCGAGGTTAAGGAATTAGTAGACCTATACCTCTGGGCCTTCATGGCCTGTTCTAGGGTGAACTTTACCGTTATCAAGGTTTAGCACCACTTTCTGTGCAGATAAACTCATGTAATGATAACACAACAAATGTTCAATCAAAGTCGCTCGTTAATCATTCTTTTTGCTCACAACGTGTAGGATGGATATGGGAACACGCGGTACAACCATTATGAACGGATTTATATGTCGTCCAGCAGCTTTCACACGCACTGTCGCCTTTCAAAAGATCGGAGACACAGAACGTGATACCTGGTGTGTTATGGCGTATTATGACGTGAATGCATGTCGCAAGCTCTAGGATGATCGTGTTGTGTTGACACTGTAAACAGTTATCTACATGAAAATGGGATTGTAAGTGGGCCGTAGCAGCTTAGAATGCGTACGGACCTATTTCCGGGGACTGTGGCAATTTCTCTTCATTGCCATTTCCAAAACATCTCTGGAACTAATGCACGCTCCATGCAATAGCTATTTGTGTTTACTACACAAGCAGAGGCAGCTGGAAGCAGAATTACTCATGTCTTTGCCCTGAAACATGTACACTTTCGTCTGCTTTGGTACTGTTTAACCCTCGTATTTTTTTGAGTTCGAAAATCAGTGATAATCCTGTTCACATACCAAAATGAGGCAGGTGTAATTAAATGGCTTGTGAACCATTACATGAAACTTCTTAACAGGTGTAGATTTCACTTCGTTTCTCTCTGATGGGAGTGGAGAATAATCAGTGAGATGGAAATTCTTTTCGTAACTGCTCATCCAGTCCAATTTTTCACAGATCCATTTGGAATCTCTGACTGTAGCTTTCCATTGTGCTGTTGAAAATACATAAATGAAAAATCATTTCACCGTTAAGACAATTATTTCTGTATTGCAAGGTGTTCGTTACAACCTAACTACATGTTTCTTTTCCTTTATCGATTTCATTCCACTGGTGCTCCATTAATTAAAAAACTTGGTAAAAAACTGCTCATCCATCTATCATCATCATTGGGGTTGCACAAGAAGCCTTAAGGCTGTGGTGCGAGGGCCCTTCATCACAAACGAACGAACTACATGTTTCGCGTCACATTGTCAAGCGATATATTTTCACACTGTAGAATCTACTCCATAATGCATAAATTATAACTAATCCCATGGAGCAGAGTCCTTGGGAAGTTTGGTTCCTTAGCAGGTCGGGAAATGCTCCGTATTTTATGGAAAGTGAAGGTTCATTACTGTGTTCACAAGAGACCTCCACTTGTCCGTACCCAAAACCAGATGAATCCTGTCCGCGCCGTCCCATCCTGTTTCTTAAAGGCCCATTTTAATATTATGGCCTAATAGTTAATTTATCCAACATCATTTCTGGCTATCACGCCTGTGTCGATCCATATTTATATTTGTGATCGGCATATTATTAATTAAACCCTTTGTTTATTCGGCTGTATGTTTTATTACAGCTCGTATTGTACATATGTAAATACATCGATTTTTCATAGATATCAGCAGCAGAAACAGGGTATAAGCCATTTGGGCTTGTTCCTTTTTCATGCGAGTTGGTCTCCATCTTTTCCTTGGTCGACCTACGTTTCTTCTGCCAGTCGGAATGTATTCATACACTTACTTGGAAATGTGTGTGTCATTTATTCTTAATAAATGTTGTGCCCACTTGCATCTATAATCCATAATAATTTTACTCAAATTATATACAGTTCTTTTCTTATTGTCGTTTGCTTTATGGCCGTATGATGTAGACCTAAAAAGTTTAATGTCCGATGTTTCAGTTTTTCCTCCATGCTGTTTTAATAAAGTCAAATTCTCATACCTGTAGTGGAGCGTTAAACTGATTATTGAAGGCTAAAAACGACTTACACGTAGTGCCCCAAAGTTTGCTGTGTTTTCGCATTACACCTTTATGTTCTAGATGCGTACACCAGTTGTTAGTGCCTTCAGAGTATTACATTATTACATTTAACGAAACCAGCTTCATGGGGCAAAGTTCTTAGGAAGCTGATAGTGGGTGTACAGCGACTCGCTACGAGCTGGACGGTCCGGGGGTCGATTCCCGGTGGGGGCGAGATTTTCAGCACCCGTCCAGACCGGCCCAGGGGTCTATCCAGTCTCTTCTACAATCGGTACTGGATTATTCCTGGGGTAAAACGGCCGGGGCGTGGCTTTAACCACCCACCCCCATCTAGCGCCGAGGTTAAATCAAGAGTAAAGCTATACCTCTACTCCCCCTCTTGGCCTTCACGGCCTGTTCTAGGGGGAACTTTACCTTTTACTGAGATCGTAACTTACCAGCCTGCACGACCGCTGTATATCTGCTGCTTCCCAATTGACCGCTCACTGCCACTCCCCTGATCCACGCTGCATAATGTAAAGTACGAAAGCGGCTTTACACCAACAAAACAAGCACAGTGTTTGGATCTACGTACCGGAACGGAGCGGAACGTAGCATCGTGCATTGCGCTATAGGCCGAAATTGAAATGCCATTTCTGTACGCTTTTGTTTCGAGACACTTGACGAGATTGTGTGAGGTACGAAAATAAACGAGTGTTGATTTACTGGAAAGAGAAATAGAGACTGCCATACACTGGGGCACATGCCCTACTTCATGCCATCGTCGTTGTTAACGGCTCTTGTGCTAAATGATCTTTATTATCTGTTGATGTCAATATCGCCACTAACTGTGAACCGTAATGAGATCGATCGTTTTCTTACTGCATGTTTAAGTTTGTGTCCTTGTAGAGTACTTCTGAGGCCCACTGCAGTGCACGTAACGCTGTCTTGACAAGTACGTTTCTGCGCTACCGTGCGTCATCCTCGGTGCATACTGGGTCATCTGCGGCTGTGTTTTTATTCGTACACAGACTGACAAAGGGGCCGCGATAGCGTAGTTGGTATAGTGACTGGGCTGCGGACTGGACGACTGACGAGTCACGGTTCGATTCCCGGTAATGGTCAAGATATTTCTTCCTTCTTTAAAACATCCAGACTTGATCCGGCGCCCACCCCACGTTTTATACAATGGGTACCGGGAACTCTTTGTCGGGGGTGAAGTGGCCTGGGCGTCAAGCTGATGTAGTACCCAAGTTGGGAATGCGTGGTGCTATACGTCGACTCCCCCATATCAATGTCGTACAGAGAACAACTTTATACAGACTGTTGTATCAGATATCGTGCAGGACCGAAAGGGACTGGATTTCGATCGCTAGAGTAGTAATCTACATAGACTCTAATTTTACACGAAGTGAATCTGGTGTACTGTCGCTATAGTCAAGTTTAAAACTCACAGTAATTAAGGTGACATCACGTTTGTTCGATGCAAAATTAAAGCGGGTCTTGTTGATGTGTGAGAGAGGGGCATCACAGGTGTTGGTGTCGGGTGTGCTTTATGTATTTAAACTTGAAACAGCTTCATTCCTGTAGTACGTACATTGTTTCCGACCACTGCGCCTGAACATTTGGTCCTAGCCGCTACCTATTTTTTTAGTCCTTTTTTGTTTTATTGTGGCGTGGAATTGCTTAAATTACGTAGCCACTATCAGCTTCATAAATATCGTATATCAGTACAAAAAATCATACGATATGATGTGTATTTTACTTTGCTGTTAAACTGAATCATACCGGCTGGAATAGGGCCTGATCCTACGTTAATACCGTGTGAACTGTAATATCTAAATTATGCATTATATAAAAACCCACTTCCTACCCCGCAGACAATGCAGCCTGTGTTCATTGTGAAGACGAACAAATTATGCCCTTCAGGTAAATAGCTGGTATTTATTGTGAGACTCATACGAATAACGTCAATGCACTACAGTATGTGGCAAAATGTGTTTCTTAATGTACAACAGCTGGTGCACTACCACAGGGCTTAATTTTTTCCCCCATGGCTCAACAGCCTCTGGTGGACCAGGGCTTCGTCATTTTCGAGGCTTCACGATCACACTGAAACACTCAACACTCGGTAAGACTCCTCTGGACAAGTGATCAGCCCGACTCGGAGACCTCTACCTGACAACACACAACACTCACAAGAGACAGACATCCATACCCCCGGCCGGATTCGAACCCACAATCCTAGAAATTAGATGGTCGCAGACCCACGCCTTAGGCCGCGCGGCCACTGCAATCGGGCCTGGCCTTAAATTGTTGAGGAATTTCTGTGCTGTATTTATCGAAACGAATGACATGATTCGTCTGAGTGTACATAGACATCATGTTCAGTGCGGCACCAGAAATCTGCAACTTTGGGGGGGGGGGGGGTAGTGGGGGCAGAGTCGATTAAATATTAGCCTTAGATTGGGTTTTGCAAAAGCGCTAGACGAATAGCATTAACTTCCATGAAGTAATCGATTACGCCCGGTACACATAACGCAACACAAATAATAAACTGTACATGGTCTTAACAGGGCCATATCATAAACACAGATCAGTAACTGTGAATCTGCATGAAGTTAATAAAATATCTGTTTTATAGAAAGGCAAAATCTGTTCTATGCGTGACTTGGACGTCTTGACCCTTAAGATCGAACCGACAGGTTGTCCCGAAACGTCGGTAAAGGATTACCACTCGACTCTGCGTAATATTCCAGAAGAGCCCAGATCTCAAAATCTGTTCTATTTTTTAATAATAATAATCGGTGGGTGACTGACAACCTGATTCAGTGCACCTGACTGGGGGTTCTGCGTTAGTCTGCTACGAGTACATTTACCGATGTATTTGTGTTCGGTATTTGGTTTTGTTGTTTGCCGTGCGCCTTTGAACTCCTGCACCGTGACGACATTCTGAAGTTTCGCGTCTCTTTGATGTAGAGGGGTGAGCATGATGGGCCAGTTTTTGTTCCATCTTACAGACGAGACTGCACGAGCGTGTGGTACAGCAGTGACAGTCGGTAGTTGGTTCCCTTGCTATCTCCATGCTCTGAGTGACGTGTCACGGTGCCGAGAACAGTTACACAGTAAGGTACAGCTTTTAGTGCCCGGCGTCCACCATGAAATTGCCTGCGGACACTGCTAAATTGGTAGAAAATCCACTTCCCACTCATGACTAGATGCAATTTTCGCTTCTTTTTATAAATCCGTTTTTTTTTTCTCTTTATGTGATGCTTAAGTGTTAATAATCTGTCAGTGACGTTTGTTCGTGGACGGATGTATGAATGAATTCCGCAGCTAACGGAATAATCTCATTAACTCATTCGTGACAAAAACGCCCGTTTATTGCCAGCGGTTTTCGAAGTGGAGCGAGATACATTGATTTAACGTCTCCCTCCCTCCCTACCCTCCATACGCTCAGTCGTCATAATCTGTATGCTGCCCATGAATATCAGAGTTGCACAGTTGAGGAAGATCCTTTATTTCTCACTCAGCATAATTACATGGTCAAACGACGTGAAAATGAGTTTCCTCTTAAAAGAAGTTGAATATTTTTTTAACATGATCGTTACGGTCTGCGACATCGTCCAAAAGCCAATTGAAATTTTCAGGACATTATTTCGTACGTAAGGATTTTGTATCTTACATTAAATATGCCTTATGTTTCCATATTCATTGTGCTTATTTTTTTCGGCGGTGTGTGTAAAACACTCGAGGTGTCTTGGAAATGGACTGGAGGATAATATTAAAATATAACTTAGAAATGGAAGACGTGGAGGTATGGGCTGAATCTAAATATTTTACCATAGGGTTCAGTACAGTAATTTTGTATACGCGGCGGGGAACTGACGGGTTTCATGAATGCGGGAAATTTTACGACAGGTTGAAATGAAATGTATCGTGCAGCTAGTACATTGTAATCGTAACATTTAATTTTATGCTGTTATACGTGATTACTGTTTAGGGATCGAAATGTGGCACAGTCGTACACGTACATAAATATGAGAGTAACATTCGTAATTTGAACGTACTTGCGTTTTGCATACAGAATGTTTGAAATCACCTAAAACGGAAGTAAGAGAGGAAAATTTGCTTGAAATGTCGTTAGCACCCGGTTCTGTGCTTCTCTTGTTCAAATCTTTCGTTTGTTTTACACTACGTCACGACGATCCAGTCCGAGATTTTTTTTTTCCCCCCACAGCTTTCCTTGGCTTGTAATATCCGTATATTTATTTAGTGTCCCGTCTCGCAGTACATATTTCTTCTCGGATGCTGCTGTTCAAATTGTGATGACATTTCACGCTCTAATGTACACTGAATTTTACATAAATCAGGGTATGCCAACGCAAGTGTAGGGGTTTAGTGACGAGAAACGTTTTCATTTCTAAAAAAGAAAAGTACAGATGCATGTTGTGTGCGTAGCAACTGTATCACGACTCTAGGTTTGTAAGGAGATCCTGTTATATGTTGCGTATTTCAGTTTGTGCGTATGTGGCAACAGGTATTTTCTTTTGTCACAGTGACTGATGGCCGTCGTTTTAATGATGACATAGCCAGTCACAGTTCTGTTGACCACGTATAACTCCAACTAACTGCTGAAGTCAGTTTTTCACTGTAACAAAAAAAACAATGTAATTGCACCCACGGTTATTATGCAAGAAACACAGACCTACTCTTCATAATATGGCCACATAATATTAATATAGACTGCTACTATTGTGTCGAACCGATTATGGGATAGTTTTCTCTTTTTATTTCTTCCAATTCCACCGTGATAGCGAAGTACCGGTAGTCCTACTTACGAAGGAACAGCAAATACGTCTTGTATATTTGACTTGAAACCTGGCTGTGCCTAAATATTACTTCAGTCAATAAGAATTCATATTTTGTCCATGTATGTGTACACCTGTGTATGAGCGTGCGTATGTGTGTGTGTGTGTGTGTGGGTTGGGGGCGCTTTTGACAGAGATAGACGGGCGAACTTTCTCTGCAGTAAACTCTCTGACTCCGCATATTGCGTTATAGCTCTTTCAAATCGTGCCAGAAGAATAAATTACGAATTCGTTTTGCGAAACATTTGAAAATGCGTATTAATTAGGAATTTCAGGTAGTTTGTTGTGTGAAAAGTTGACATTTGTATGGCGATGTATGAAGTTTTTTTCAGATGAAACCCATTTTAAGATTGTTCTGGGCGAAGGAGTAGAAGTCGTTAATAATGAGGACGACATGGGTCTGTAAGCAAGTGCATTGAATCTGAGTAAATTTCTGTTGTAGTAAAACTACTAGCGTGTGTGAGCTCGGAGTCTAGTGTAAATGTCGCATACGGAAATTGGCACTATAAAGACCTAAATTATATTTAAGTTTCCAGTTCGTACCGCGCAGTAGACACTCCATTTCGTGTACAAAAACCAATCTGTAAACGCTGGATAGGGAAATAATAGCTGTTTCTTTTGAAGTCCATATAAAACACATAAATACACTTGTGCGAGTAGTGTGAAGAATTTTTCAATGTTTTTTAAGAAACTTTATCCGGTTGTGTTGTTAATAGTAGAAAAGTAATGCAATATCTGTCCAAACACAACTAAATTATATTTGTTATATAGAACTACATGTTTCGACCTATTTCAGACCATCCTCAGGTTCACATTTGGTCTTCAAAACATATTGAGGAAGACATATTTCTTCCTCAGTATGTTTTAAATACAAATTGTGAACCTGAGGATGATCTGAGATAGGTAGAAACATGTAGTTCTGTATAATAAATAGAATCTAGTTGTGTTCTGACAGATATTGATTTAATTTTGCACAATCTTTGAATGGTTAAACCCGGTTGGTACATAAAGTAACGACTAGGCATTAAAGGGCAAGAACAATACAAAGAAAGTATAAATGCCCCGAGAAGAGTTTTAGCAGAATCAGTACTATTACTTTGACTGTTTTCTCTTTCGGTGTATTTGATTACCACCAAACTCCTTAAACTTGAATATTAATACTTTCGAATTGTAACATATCGATAAGTATCACTCCGCAGAAAACTGGAATTCTGTCGTCATCGAACCAAACCATTCTACTCTGCGATGCTTGCGGCTGAGTTCTTGATGTTTTGCCACCACTGGGTACTGCATAATGAGTGCCGGTAATGGGTAAAACTGCTGAAGAGAATTATTTCAAAACCATTCAAACCAGAAGGGGTTACAGTTTTCTCATCTTTTCTTAGATGTGTGTACTTACGTGTTGATGACCTCTAATATGTGAATCCTAAGTACACTGCAGTGATCATTCCAAAATTATGTAACTTTAGTATTAATAAATGATAAGTAGTCAACATGACTATCGTTTTATTATAAGAACGTCTGTTTTTACGAAAGGTCGCTACATGTTTCGACCTAGAAGGTCATCATCAGGCGAAAGCGATACAATATGTAAAAGGAGACTGTGGGTGTTTATTTTTTGAAAGAGATCTCTTCTTTACAGACTTTTTTGTGATTAGTAAAAACTGTATAAAATTCATTAACATGGCTTGAAATTATGTAAATTGTAACTTTCTCCTACTCAAATAGGTGTGTTATTGTAAAATCATTTTCTGTTTAAAGAACCTCCCAATTTCATATCATTTAAAAATGGTAATATTGTAAAATCGTTATGTAACTGTCAGCTGCATGTTTTGTCACGCCGTTGCTGAATTTGCTTTGTAAAGGTATGATCTTAAGTAGGAGAGTTAAAAGACACTTGGGCTATGTTTCTGAAAGTTGTAGGGTATCTCTTTCAACGCATGTGACTCCAAGTCAGTAAGACACGTTGCAGATACGCGATGGTTGATTGTGTAGAGACCGGATTGCTGTATTCTATGCGATGAGATGTAACCATTACGAAAGGTTCACGACATTGGGTCACTGGACCACACATATTTTGCATTTGCGATTCAATTCTCTCCCAGCCGGTTTGTGTTGTCTGCTGGTGGCCAAGGGTGGGGGGAACAGGCCTTACTGTTTGTAGTACGCTGGTGGCCAAAGTGGGGGAAGCTACCGTCCGTCTTCAGTAGTAGGTCAGACAATGCTGAGTCTGATCGTTAACGCACACAAAGGTAAACAATAAAACAGTTGAAAATTTTCGGATTCTCACGTCTTGAATGCTAATGTCAATCTTGTTTCTGATAGTGACACCGTGTAAAAGTGGCATACTTTGCCGACTTTCCGGACATAGTTATTGGCACCGGCTTCAGTTCCCGCCACCCTTTGAACCATGACTGTAAGGGTTAACAGAGGGTAATTACGGCGCCGAAGATGGATACGTTATCTCTGAAACGTCGAAAATAAAGTATCCATATAAGCAATAACAGAATTGTTAGTCGACGTCATGTCACTTCTTTCCGTTATCAGAATGGAGACGCTAATTAGACGTCGATGCAGTGGTATGTGTATGGACTGCCCACATTTTTGCTTTATTGAATTAGCATTGAGACCTGCAGTTGAGCAGTCATATGCAGTTTTAGGAATGATGTTACCCGTCTAGTCGTCAGAACGCGCCTGTCTGTATGTTCGACAGTGTGCGAAAATATTGTATTGAAAAAAAGTCTAAATGTTTGTACGAAATTCGTCTTGAGTCTTTTTTCTTTAGTGAAAGTCTGAAAACAAATCAGAAATAACGCAGTGAGAACGCGGGCTAAGTCAGATGCTGTCCGCAATGCAACATCTTGCTCAGGAGCATAAACCAAGAGTGGCGATGCACTCCTCGCTGTCAGAATGCGTTTTATTCAGAAGTTAAAATGTGTAGGCTATCTCCAACAAGCTGCTCATCATGCAAACAATGTAGGCTACACGAAATATAAGTGTAATACGTACTTACATTTAGAACATTTAGCGAAAATTTAATCGGTCTATATTGCAGATAAATATTAAAGTGGAAGAATATTGTCTTTAGAATGTGACACCATTTGGAAAGTTACAGACTTTAGAAAGAACTTGCTGCCTTCACATACAGGTAGACGAAAGTTCGACAACTTTCTAACAGACTGCAAAGCGTCACATCCCAGAAGACAGCATTCTTCATAGTCATCGCCGTAAGAACTTCAAGTATCAAATTCTTGAAGTTTGTTGAGGTCTTTAGATAAAATAAAATAATTTTGTCTCCGTGTTTATTTCGTGTGGATATTTCGACGAGCCGAGGTACGTATGTTTGTAACATTGTGACTAACTGTGGGCTAGATGACTGGGGTTGGATTCCCGACAGGGGCACAAATTTTATTTCTTCACCATCGCATGTATATCGACTCTGGGACTCGTCCAGCATCCTGTTCAGTGGGTACCGGAGGGTCTTGCGCGGCTGGACACTGTGCCAAGGTGCCTATGTACAGTTTTATCAACATCTCACAAACATTCTTGAGCTGAAATACGCGCCAGGCGGACAAACGTGGTTTTCTGCATTTTCACCTTGAACGCACTGTGTGTCCATTACTCGATTATCGATTTATGAATACCCTTATACAACATATAATACAATTAATAGTCCGAGAATCATAATCAAACTACCAACTGAATTTTGCAAGATATTGGTACATGTGTATTCTAGAGTTTGTTGGCGACTGTCCTCAGTTGTGTTTGTTAAGTGATTTGTTACAGAAAGCAGACATTCACAGTCTAGCGAAGATAGTTTTATAAATCGAAACCTTACAGAATAAGACATGCAGTTTGATTCAGTAGGATATTTACGTATCTGTAGAAAAAATTCATCCTATCGTCTGTTGATATTGTCGCACATTTTTTAAATCTGTATTTCTCAAAGTTTACATTGAGGACGAAATGCAAACACATAATTAAATAAGGTGACATACTTCATAAACTGCTAAGTAGTCTTTGACTTAATCACTGTGCAAACGTCAAACACATCATGAACCACCTTTATGAAATTATTTGAGCCTCACATGTTTCGGCCCTAGGACCATACTCAAGGGGCACAACATAACACATCAGCTTGCTGTTGAAGTTTGAACTGTAAAATTGTATCAGCTGATTTTCTGATAATTGTATATCGTCTTTCGCTATTTCTCTCAGTTATTCCGGCCGTAGCTATATAATTACTGTGTCTGTACAGTACGTCGTAACTTTTAAGAGAGCAAAGTAGACCTGAGAATGGAATCCGCGAACCCGTGCACCGTGGGCCTTATGTAGATCCTTATGCAGAGTATTTAAATAACATTTTGCAGACTAACTGTGTTTTGTTTGAAACCGACTGGTATAGTTTGTGTGAGATTTCGCTTGTAGTGCTTGTGTGAGTAGTGCTCACTCACAAGACAGCTTTTTAAGTGTAAAACCAACCTAGAACTCACTACTAGTATAAGCAGGAACAATTGATTGCTAGGAGACCTACAACGAATTACGTTTTGTGTAAAATTAATAGAAATTAAAAAAATATTTGGCTCTTTTTAGGTATCCGTATCGTAGTTACTGATAGAGTGAATTCATGTTGGGCCTTGCTTCTCTGTCGATGGGAGACTCTTGTAAGGTCCATGGGTAATGGTTGTGTTAATATACACCTGGCCGTTTGTTTTCAAAACGATTTGAAAGCTGGCAATTCACTGAGCGTGTCGCGATGTTGGGGCACCAGCGTGAAGCAGCTGTCACATTAAATGCAAATTTCTCACCCAGACGGGAATTTAATCCCGAATCTTGCCCACTAGACTGGTCCTCTGACCAGTTGGCTTATTGGCACACTCGTTTAACTAGTAGTTTCTCAGTTGTCAAAGTGTTGCTACGGCTTTTCACTGTACTGAAATCAGCTGTGTTATGTTGACTTTCATTGTAAGCCTCAAATAGAATCTGTTTTTGATACTCGATGCTAGTTTCATCGAGTACCAGCCCTAGTTTTAATTCTCAATTGCAGCCTGTAAAGAATACTGATCTAAGTTATATAATGTAACTTGTCTGCTTACGCGGCTGCATGTCATACGTAACGTACCGGACAATGAAGGTGGTGGTGACTGGATGGTTCAACAGCGTCCGTATACTTCACTGTGCTGGGTATAAATTTGCATATCTACACGTGTGGTACGTCGTACATTATTTTTGTCATTTACATGTAAATGTCACCTTCCAAATACCCACTGTCTCACAGCGGTGTTGCCGACGGTTTAGGTCTTCTGCGATGTTACGCCGTTACCAGTCAGAGTGGCGTAACGTCGAAGAAGACGTGAATCTTCACTCGCCTTCTAATTTACGTCAACATGCACGCCATCTCCCCACGACTGTTAACATTAGCTCTGGAAACATCTTTCTGATAGTATTTCAGTACTGGCTTCTTCACGTTGCTCTGAATTTCTTTGCGTGATTCAAAACAACGCCCTTCCTATAAGTTTTTTTTTTAATATTCTGCGAAATCTCTTTGTCCGACCGTATTTGCAAAGTACGAAGTATGCCAAACCTTGGCGGTAATGTGCTTGGTTGGCAGTATTGGACGAACAATTTGGTGTTGTTACAGACAAAATTGTATTCAATGTTTTAGACTTAATGTTATACATATTCCGTGCAGTAGCTTACATGTAAGTTTTTATTATTACCAACCACTGCACAACAATTTGTTTACTCGTACACGTTTCGGCTACCCGTCGTAGCCATCATCAGGGAGTCGCCTTTCACAGACATGCGCAGCGTATAGTATGTCAATGAATGGTAATATGTACATTGCCCTATTTACGACAGTAGTTGCCATATTGTACCAATAAATTTATACCGTTTAAATTAACGTGCCATATTTTAATATCATACATATAATTTAAACTATAAGTTTCTTGGTACTATATATCAACTAGTGCTGTAAATAATTAATGTACATATTACCATTCATTGGCATACTATACGCTGCGCATGTCTGTGAAAGGTGACTCTCTGATGATGGCTGCGATGGGTAGCCGATACATGTAGGAGTAAAAAGAATTGTTGCGCAGTGGTTGGTAATAATAAAAACCTATATCAATGTTGTTTTGGCTTATGAATGATGCAAGACTCACAGGCATTGTTTTGACGTTGGGAAGGGGGGCGAGGGGGAAAATGTCGGATTCTTACAACAGTAGTGAAGGAAGGTCTGAGTAAAATTGTATTCTCATATTTCACTCGCCGCTGAGATTTTTCAGGACGCTTTGTCGTGGGGTTTCTTGATGCTCACGTCTGTGATCAGAAGAAACCCCACTTAAAACACTTTCTTCCATGTGTTGAACAGTTTCTCGGGATTTCGTGTGAGCGTAGCTCGATAAATGTATGTCTGAGCAAAAGTTCTAGACAAACAGTGGTACATGCTTTTGCAGCCATTACGTTTTTCCGTGTGGCGTATGGATTTCAAGATCATACAGTTGTTACACTTAACGCACTTTTCGTAACTTGTTGGATATTAGTAGGTCGCGTGTTGGGCTACAAGTTCGATAAAACTGTTTGTGGTAGCAATAGGATTATTAAACCTGTGTTGTGTGCTGAACTGTAATACGATTCATTATTTTTTGTCCTTAGTTTATTTAACAGTGCTTTCAGTTGCTCACTTCATGTAGCCTATATGCGTAGTGAGTAATGAATTAGAAATCGTGTGACCCGAAGCGGTTGTGGCCTAATTTAAAGCATTATCCCTGCAGGGACTGGGGAAAACGCAAGGGACATAGGTCGTGGCATGTCTGAGGCAGTCACCGGCCTCTCTCCGTGCAGGCCCGCCTTCGGTTCCAGGCCAGTCTATGTGGGATTTATGGTGGACAAAGTGGCACTGGGACAGGTTTTTCTCCGAGTACTTGGGGGTTTTCTCTATCGTCTTCTTTCGACCAGTGCTCCATAGTCAGTCACTCATCGTATCTCCGACGCTATATAATCTCGATAATTGACAGCGTCGTTAAATATCACAACTAAAAATACGTTAGGCAGGTTAGCCAGCCTCTGGGCCGAAGTTTGTATCATACCTTCCTAATATGACACAGTAGTGCTAACCAGCGTGTTACGACGTACGGTACTGTCTAAGACATTCCCTCTTGGTTTCCAAACATGTGCTGTTCCTGTTCCACATAAGAGGTGAAGGTAAAGTTCTTTGTATCCACGCCATGAACGTAAAATGGGGGAATGGAGATTTAGCCGTACTTGTTTTCATCCACGGCACTTGATGGAGGTACGATCAACTTTACTCGCCGGCCGCTTCATCTCCTGGCACGGAGCTCGAGTAGGAAGCTGGGTGGACCCCAGAGCAGGTACCGGGAACTGGGACTATTTATTGGTCAAATCTGTGGTCTTCTGGGTAATTACACGGCGTCGTGTGGTAATTATTTACCGACGTTTCGGGACAACGTATCGGTCCCATCTTCACGGGTCAAGATTCCAAGAGGAAAGAAAGCCTGTAGCAAGTAAACTGGACAGCATTATTGGTCGTCCAACCCGCTGGTCACTATACGAACTGAGGTATTCCGGCTCCCACCATTTCCCACAACAATATAAAAACGATAATTTTTTTTTCTATGTGAAAGTGTCTGGCCGTTAGCCCGGCCGTCAATAATACTGCATGTGTCTTTTCAACTTCAGCTTTCTCTCGCATTATGACAAGCCTGTAGTCATTCTTGCCCGAGCATAATCTCACATACCGCAGCGCAGCATGAGTTTGAAAAGTGTGTAGGGTTACAGAAATGGTGTTCAGATCTTCTGTAACCTATTTGTATGGTGACCCCAAGCTAGGAAAGTTTTTTGAGATTTGTTAGTGTAAGAAGGCGTGAACTCTTAGAAAATCCTTATGTGTTTGTTTAGATTGAAAGTTCTGTATGGACCTAGTAATTATATATTAGCTGTCAGTGGGAAACCAGAACTGCTGAGCTGGGGATGAGATTTTAATAGTGACAGGTTTTAAAAAGTAATTCGTTATCATACAGTAAGATTTGTGCGCCGATTTGTAGTTGAAGGCTTGAATGGCGTGTAGAATTTTGCAGTCACATGTGATGGAAGCGTGTGAAAGAGAGCGGCGGCGTTTCTGCACGGTCGTTACGTGCAGCCTTCCATAGTGAAGCTGCTTGGTAATACATCTCTGCCTTAGGCATCGTGGTTTTCCTTTATCGTGACGTGTCGTGTTGAAAGTTTAGGTGTCATTGCGTTCATAAAGTAATAACTGTTATTCTGTTTACTGTTTTACAGTAATACCTGAAGTTATTGGATATTATGTGAGTAAATATTGCATGTAGGCTGAAATAAACATGAATGCCAGTTGTAAATGGAATATCACTACATATGACATATGACTTAACTACCTAACTAACTCCATGGAACAGAGTCCTTCTTGAGAAGCTAGTCAAGAAATTCCTCGCGTGTTATGGAACCCGAAGGTTCATTACCGCACTCACAAGAGCCAGCCACCTGTCCATATCTATGACATAGAGTTTTGTTTAATCACTTGTGTGTTTTTTTTTCAGAAATCTTAGATATCTGTAACAATTCTTTGGTTATGAAATTTCTCAATTGAAGACGGCTCTCGTTTATATAGTGGCCAGAGTGTCTGCTAAAACAAGTCCAATTATTGTAATTAATTAATTTCTGTAGAATACATTTCATGTCTTATGACAGGGAAGCACTTGTTAAGGTATGTTCTTTGCAATCTATCGGAACTTTATTCCATGCCACGGCGTCTCGGTTTTATTTATCATTATGTTAATAGAAACGAAACTAGATGCTAATATATTCTGGATTGTGTTAATCAACGGATACCTGCAGCATCAGACTGCTGTACTTCTTGTGTTTATCACCTGTTCAAAATCAGTCCGTCGGCTGTGTTCCTGCACGTATGTACTTTGCAGGAACATCGACATTTTTCACTAGCTGGTATTTCGCCTGCTGACAGTTTGCACTCTCTTGATGACTTGTCACAGAATGTATAATTCTTCCTCAATCTGTGGCATCCTCTGCACCTTTTACTATGTGCATTTTACCCCATGTCTGTTTTTTCTGTAGGCCGCGTTCTTATTGCGGTTTGCTGTCTTACATGCATTCTGTCACCGCCTCTTTTCTATTCTAATTAATAAAATTGATTGATATACAAAATCAATTATTATTTTTCCCATTGTTGTTTCACATTTTTGTTATTACTGTGAAAGAGGAATGTATATATATATATACACACATACGTACGTACATTGTGTGTTTAACGCTAATGTACATTGCTTGTAGAGTAGTATGGGTTGTATGGGCTACCATCGAAATACTTACTGGTTGAATTTCAAAATGTTTAAATCTGTGGAACGACAGCCCCTCTTGACCATTTTGTGGTTTGGAGGTCCGTGTTTTAATTTGAAGGTGCCGCAATGTTCGCTGATCTTGCCGTCACGGACTGGACAGCTTAGCCTGTTTTAATTTGAAGGTGCCGCATTGTTCGCTTATCTTGCCGTCACGGACTAGGCAGCTTAGCCTGTTTTAATTTTAAGGTGCCGCAATGTTCGCTGATCTTGCCGTCACGGACTGGGCAGCTTAGCCTGTTTTAATTTGAAGGTGCCGCAATGTTCGCTGATCTTGCCGTCACGGACTGGACAACTTAGCCTGTTTTAATTTGAAGGTGCCACAATGTTCGCTGATCTCGCCGTCACGGACTGGGCAGCTTAGCCTGTTTTAATTTGAAGGTACCGCAATGTTCGCTGATTTTGCCGTCACGGACTGGGCAGCTTAGTCTGTTTTAATTTGAAGGTGCCGCAATGTTCGCTGATCTTTCCGTCACGGACTGGACAGTTAGCCTGTTTTAATTTGAAGGTGCCACAATGTTCGCTGATCTTGCCGTCACGGACTGGACAGCTTAGCCTGTTTTAATTTGAAGGTGCCATAATGTTCGCTGATCTTGCCGTCACGGACTGGACAGCTTAGCCTGTTTCGGTCTTGAAATTGTTTCCAGTTTTCCTTGCGCTTGCGGTTAATCTTCTCGCGTGGATTTATCGTCGGCTGCTTGTATTCATTCATTTCATTTACTTTTGGTTTCTGCTTCTTTAAAAGGGCCTATGTAGCATTGCATACAAATATCTACATCAGGATTTTCGCGTCTTTCCGCATTTTTTTTAATTTGATATAGTTTGTCCAACTATGTGTCAGAAATGTCTTCATTTCTGACACGTATTTAGCTCTGTCCCCAAATGTTAGTTCCTCACATCCACATTTTAACTCTGGTTTAAACAGTATTCTGTAAGTTATAGTTTTGAATATAGCTAGACATTATATTACAAAAGTCTGTTTAAATTTTTGAAATTATGCTTTAATTGTTTATTTATTGTTTTGTTGCAGGTAAGTACCGAAGTTTTGAGATGCGTGGGTTGAGTCGTTTTTTGTAACATCTTCAAGGTAAGAAAGTGCCATTTATACTTCAACTAAATTGATCTGATTATATCGACTTCTTACTACCCTTCATGATATTGTTTATTTGCTTGAATTAAATGCATTTAACTGACTTACCACTACAGGTTTACTCAGTTCTTGTCCCATAATCATTTTACATGTTACCTAAGTCGGCGTTACTTCGTCACATGCCCTTACATGCGGGATTTGTTGACTCGTATCAGCAGAATGGTTGCAAGGACATATGCTGCCATTCTGATTGTTGAAGGCGTGACGAAACTGAAAATCAGTGTTTAAAAATTGGCGATGCACACGTGGATGGTTTCATGAAACAGCCGGTACTTCAAAGGTACATGCTTATTCAGTGCGATGAGATGGTACGTCAGACTGCACTACGAGTTGCAAATATTAGTGTAATTTTTATTATTTAGGGTGGATTATTTCGTTACGGTTTCCGTTTGTAGCCCAACATACATCCTGTAATTCGAGCTTTGCAACATGTGTGCTCAAAAACGTAACTTTTATAACCGAAGCTTCGAATGTGTTTCTTTTTACGCACGTTCGCAAAATTGCGAAAAACGGCTATTAGCTTCGTCTTGTCTGTCTGTCCGTCCGTCCGTCTGTCCGTCTCTCCGACTCAATGGAACAACTCAATGGACTCCCAATGGACGGATTCTTATGAAATTTCATATTTGTGTAGTTTTCGAAAATTGTCGAGAAATTTTAAGTTTTATTAAAATCTGACAAGAATAACAGGTACTTTACATGAAGGCCTATAGACGTTTATGATAATATATCGCTCAATTTTTCTTAGAATGTGAAATGTTTTAGACAAACGTTGTAGAGAAAATCAATACACATATATGATGTTCAATAACTCTTTTTCTGAAAATCGTGCCGTTTATGAGAAAGTGTGAGAAAATATGGTAGAGCCAGGCAGGCCACAGATGATATTGTAATAGGCCCATGCGCATTGCATGCTGTATAACTAAGGCTACAGGCACGGACTCAGAATATGTAATACTTATTGCTTTTCCACGGCAACAGTGGTTACGCGAACGCGCCTCAATGTTACGTTATACGTACATTGCCTGTCTAGTTTAACTGCTGTCACGAGTGTCGTTTGTGGAATGCACTTTGTAGTGTATGTAGCCCTCCCACCAACAGATCATTATACTGGAATCTGGGAAACGGGATGTTTCACCTCACAGCGTAGTCGAAATTTGGAAATGCGTCAACTTGCTGGAGTATGATGTTAGCACGTTCCTCAAGCCGTGGAAAAGAAACGGTGATTTAGCGCGGCCAAATACAAGTTACTGTTATGAATTCTACGAATATAAACGGACCTGTCACTTCTCTGCGTGTTGAGAGCACATTACAGTCACCTTAAAAATATATCTTTCATGCGCTTGACATTCAGAATGTTGCTTTGTCAGAAAATGTGGCTTTGTTCACATAGTCTCCTTTTTCTTCTAAGCTACAGACGGAACTTACGTAGGCTTAATACTGCCAGAATATATTTATTTGTAGCCCTCTGTTGGATGTTTTTGTTGTAACTCATCACAAATATTTAAATTTAAAGTGTGGAAATTGTATGGAAATACTGTGTATTTCCATAACAGCATACTCTCTGGCTTCATTCACCAGAAGGTGAGAAGAATGCTCTCATTTTGTTTTTTTACAATAATTGATAACTAACAGACGAATGTATACAAATGCTGTACTCCAGAATGTTAGAAATTGTTCTTCTTCCCAATCAACTATATGAGAACAAAGTAAACTATACAGAGCAATAGTTACACCTGTTATTTATACGAGTGATGAACATGTTGTCGCTAACCGTAACGGAAGGGGTATATATTGAATTTTGATATCATCATCCCGTTGTGCTCATTAATCGACATCCGTTTTTATTATCAGAAAGAACACACCATCTTAAACATTATGCATTCATTTATCTTCTACAACATGTTTCGGCCGTTTGTATCGGCCATTATCAGGTAGAATCAGAATAACGTAAATGGTTGAGGCTTCCCCTTCACAGTTAAAACATTAAAAATACATAAACTGACTACTATTTCATATAGAGGAATAATAATAATAAAATAATAACCATGGCTCGACAGCCCTGTATGGGCCTGGGCATCCTCTTTCCGAGGTTACTTGGTCTTGTGCATTTGTGGCATTTGGTGACCAGACCACTGGCCGCGCTGTTCGACTCAATCCTGATGTCACATCAGGATTGAGCCATCTGGCAGTCAGTCAGGAGACTTAGGTGAGAAATGGCCGCTGAATTTTGGTTCTTTTACATGCCGTAAATCTACGACATGGGACCGTGGTGCTCCGGATTTTTATCACCCTTAAAAATCCATCGACCTCGGTCGGGATCGAACCCGCGAACCTTGGGTCCAGTGGCGAACACGCTAACCACTAGTCCACCGAGGTCGACATAAAGGAATAATATTAAGACATATTCAGTGGTAGTTGAATCGGTTACAATACAAAGAAATCTCTTACAGCAGTGGCTGTGAAGATTGTTGTGTTTGGGAAGTGACGGCTTGCAGTCTGATGGATTTGTAGTGACGTTACTGAGGACCCTGCTACCTACCTCATCGGGGGCCTGATGAAAGAGGCAGCAGATTTTTCTGAAGCGTTAGTACGTATGTACCAGATTAAGAGGTCGTCATATCCCACAAGACAGTAATCTTCAACACGAGTATCTGTTTAGTTTTGTTGTATTTTGTTGTTGGTATTTGCTTCAGTTTGAAAGTTGTCTCGGTTATAACGCGGATAATGGACAAAGCAATCTGCTTTGTTTTATAACAATTGTGTACCAGCTCGAAACCACTAAAATATTGTGGTCTGTGGTAATACTCAAGTGATCCCGGAGTCCAGTTTGTTCTGAAAACAATAGAAGTTAATATTTCCACGATTATGTAAGAAGCTTGAACTTATTTAGCTACCGTGTACCGCAGAGGCCGCATATACAGAATTCAATTGGCTTGGCTTTTTCATTGAGCCATCGATTATGCTAGAGAACTTATATGACTGTTCTTACGTGGGTATAATAAATATTTGAACTACGGGGAGACTCAAAGTGACCTACTTTCCCAACAAAAGTATTCTGAGTTTCTTGGCCAGTAAGGCAGTAATTATGTATTTGGAGCTGTAATTGACCTGTTGCTACTGGTTTAACATACATTATTCTGCCTCATTTACCATTTTCTGTGTTTGAATTGTCTGTATTTTGTCAGACAAAGCCGTTGTGTGATGTGTATAGGATTACGTGTTCTTAGTTCCGGTATAGCAAGAGTAATCATTTACGCCAAAGACAATAAGTTCTTTTCTACAGCTATGGAATATGTTTCCATTCATGATTGTTATGTAATAGTGTTGATCTCACGTATTGCACTGCTTTTTCGACAGACATTTCAAAATAACCGCTTACCGCCGTAGTCATCGTGTATACATTCGCGTGAAGGGTCATAAAATGTGAGATTTGAGGTTATTACAGCGGTTTTTATAAAGATGCAAGTACGCTAGATGTGATGCTGTGTCAGGCAAGAAATTACCGACGTTTTTAAGTCACTTCGATCGTTCGAAACGTCTGGAACTACTCGCCCAACGACACAGTGTCGTATCGCAGGAAACTTAAATTTTCGGCCGGTCATAAAATGTTAAATAGGCAGTATGTACGCGCGCTTTTCGTGAATTATTTTCTGTCTCCGCTGCTTTTACACTTCCTCGCACATTGCTAATACTGTATTACTTACCCTTTCGGGGTGGGGTGTACGTAAACTACAAAACAAGCCACGCTTTGTGAGATGTTGCCGGTACAAGACGAAGGAGCGGATGAAGGCGGACGACGAGGTTGCGCGCATGGTTTAGACTGTGAGAAACTTATTAACAAACTTGTCAAAGAAAGTGCCCGATTGTGTTACTCGGAACTACCGCGAATGTGGCGGGCTGACTATGTTTTACACGTAGCAGGAAAGTGTTGTTTAAATCTTACGTAATTTGACACTGCTGTATTAAAGTTCTAAGGTAATTGGCCTCTCATAAGACCTGTTTTAATTTTTGGCATTGATTTCATTCCGGTTATTTTAACAAGTTTTAATGAATTGTGTGGCCTGATAAAGAGCACGCTGATCATTTCGATTGTTTCGTTATGTGGAACACTTGTGAAAGTTGCAGTCAAAATTCGTTCCTACTCCTTCGTATTATTAACTTGACAGGTCTTGAGCACAGTTTGCACTAATTGCTGATAGATGGGAACTATTTATATAACGACACAGCTCAACATCCCAGAAGACTTCTTAACTGTCTTAATTTCATGAGTTTTGTAATATGTGTGTGTGTGTGTGTGTGTGTGTGTGCTTTGTAATGCGTATTGTACTTGTATTTACTGTGTTTTGTTGTTTTGTGTGTACTTATTTTTATTGTTTGTAGTTCTTATTTTTATTGTCTTGTGTTATTTTCATTGTTTCGTTTGTGCTAGTGTAAGACTACTGCCACCGGGTGAAAACCCAATTGCAGTAATATAATAATAATAATAATAATAATAATAATAATAATAATAATAATAATAATAAGACTTGCATCTTCACCAACACCGCTGTGAGAACCTCAAGTCAGTTGAAATACTGTACGCACGTACTGTGTACACAATACTTACAAGTCTTGTGTCTATTCGAGCTGAGCTTTGTAAACCATGTTGTGTGTTATCTTATGTAGCCTATACAGCATTAACGGCAGTTTAACAGTTGTTTTTCAGTAGAATGGGTACCATTTTCGTAATGGCTGTTACGTTTTTAATTAACCCGAATTATGTTTAAAGATTCATTTCTTTACGTAGAGCAGTCATGCTCGTTTTCCACTGCAAAGACCAAGCACTTAGTGCTTTGTATGGAAATAATCGTCATTTGTTCTGAGAACCATAGAAAACACAGAAATACCCTCTGTGGCCAAACCTGGCGATGCACTGGGCTTTAAAGGGTTAACCATCGTTCTGCAGGAGGACGGTTCTTTCTTGTGAATTTGGATAGACAAGACACGCGTATGTCTTTAATGTGTAATGAAAATGCAACACCAAACTCGGGCTAAGATCAGATAATGACCGACCGCGTTTGTTGCTTGTGTCATATGTTAGGGACACTATTACAAATATATTATTCATACCGCGCATTGTCGATAATCAAATAACAATATTCAGTCCAACAAAATGCACCCTATTGTTTCCAAATGTTTTATATTACTGCCTCCGTACTGTCTTATCACTTCATACATACATCTGCAGTCTCCAAAACATTGTATACCAGGATCCATTACGCAACACGCCTACGTCTTAACTGATTGACTTTTTATATATTTTTAATGTTGTATGGATTGATAGTTCAGTTTTATGAAGTATTACTTTGATATGTATCCCTGATGATGATACCACGAGGGATCGAAACATGTAGGATTAACCAAGAAGATATTGTAATATAAAACATTTGGAAACAATATAGCGCATTTTGTTGGATTGAATGGTGTGATTTAATTACAAATACGTTACCGTAGCTAACAATACAAGAGTGTGTACAGTTCGCTGAAGCATGGTTATTGTACGTTCTCTGTCGTGATAGCCTACCTTCTTTTGCCTTGTGTATGTCACAATCATCTTTCGTATCCTGGCATTGCTTGCAGCAATATTTCAAACAATATCCCACAAGATAACCCTATTTGAAGTTATAAAATCACACAGCAGCTCTCCTGTTAAGTTCACTTTCTTTCTGTCCACAAACTTTCTCTTAAGAAACGAATGTGATACAGATTTTGAACTCGGTTTTCACTAGACATGTAAACTGTAATCTTCGTGCGATAACACCGATGAAAGTATTCGTGTAGACAGGGGTGTCAAACCCGTAGCCCGCCTCATTGTGTTATGCGGCCCACGGTCACATTTGTAAATGAGGTATGTACGAGAAAAATTACACAATAATTTAGGAGGTTAGATATACCACTTACTGTGATTTTTACACATGCGGCCTTCGAACTAGCCCATAATAACTGTTGGACGCCTCTGGTGTAGACGATATGTAATTATACATACTGAGGACTTGTCATTTTGTACAGTCATGCAATAAGTTTCTCAGACATCAGAATCTAAGGCTCAGTTATTAGAACAATGAGGTAATATGGTTTTATGTTCGTGAGAATCAAGGCATGTTTTATCTTTTCCAATCTTGTGTACGGGTTTTATTAACGCTGTTTATTCGAATATAACTAGACGTGGCAACGACATAATGTAGGGGATAGTACAGTAGGAGCATTGTTTGGGGCCACTTTGTGTGTAGCTGTTGAATAAAATATCATTTCGTAAAACAGGAATCTTTAAATGCCAGTTCGGTATTCAAATTAATCTCTTCACTATTGCAGCGGTCATTAAATTTAATGAGTGTTCTGTTGCAGTCACAGTGTTATAACGAAACGAAATGCGCACAGTTTACAGACTGAAACTGTAGTTTGGGGCCCACTTGTTCATAGGCCTGCACGTTTTTATTTTTTACCACTGCGACTTTGGTGTGTTATATACGGATGATTGGTATCGGAGCTTACCCCGGTATTACTTCAGCAAATTTCTCTTCGACGTAGGCCTACGTAGATGTAACTTGTTTGGGCGCTGTTATCCTTGTGTACGTATGACCAACTCGAGACAAACCTGACAAACATATTTTGATTACCACTTTGAAGTCTGACCACTTCGAAGTGTGACGTTCATTAAAAGTATATATGCTGCAGTTCAGTTTTTACCTTACAGAGAACACAGCTCGTGTCTGTTATAAAAACCAGTCGTTTACTGCTGTGATGGTAAACGTGAAGTTGAACTTGTGCACACCTTTAAGGCTTATGGGAAGTCGAGGTACCCTTCACTCATTCTTGATTTTGGTACTAGATGGAGATAAGTTGTTCCACGTCCCTGCAGCTTTAACCCCGAGGAAGAGCCCGGTATCCGTTTAAAAGGAGGCTGGGTGGGCTGCACAGCCGGTCTGTTAAGTGGTTTGCTTGACAGCATAAATAATTTTTAGCTGCTTTCCATAAATACTTAAAATACGAGTACAACTGTTGTGAACACGTCACTGGACCTAATCTCTTGAGCGTGAGAACTTGTCGTTCTTTCAAGAAACAAGGCTTTCCCGCACCAGGAGGTTAGCTGCAGAATCCACTCGCTTTTCATTCACAAAACATTGGCTCCTGCGTGGATAATGCTCACGTTACATACCTCCTCCCTTAGAATCCTGTAAACCATGTACGTAGGCGTCCACTTCTAATTGTAATCTTACATATAGTGTATTAGCTGTTGTCATTTTGTTTAATACTCGTAATATTTTAACTTCCCCACCATTTGTGTAACAATAAGCAACTGGGAATTAAATTCCGCAGCGATACATACGAATGACCGTTATTCTAAGCACCTTTCATTCAAGTGTTATGACCTTTTGACTTAATAGTGTGGGGATATTATTGTTCCCACTTTCACGGTTTGGTGGGCTTATGAATGCTGTCCAGGAAGTTTCTTTTCTTCATATTATTTCTTCTTCTGAACTAACAGGATACACGACACTGTAGAACGCTCTTTGGTGTGTGTGGTCAGAGCTGCAGAATCGTTAGTGTTTTGGTATTAATTATTTAAAAAATAATATGCTCCTGCTCTTGAATACATTTTCGCTCGCTTGTTAATTTGAGTTTTTTTTTGTTAGACTAAATTTACGGTAGATAGATAAGTGATCCTTCATAAAGCAACGGACGGTATATAATCTTAGTAACTGACAACGCCGATAATTAAAACACTTCTGTCTTTCATGCATAAAGCAGTCATTTCCTTCTTCTTGAGTATTTGTAACTGGGATGCGTTCGAAGTCTAACTGACATTATCACGGACGTTTATTCAGTCGAAATGTCTTGTTATCGAGCTCCTTTATGGGCTCATGACCAGTTTTTTGTTGTTACAGTTTCTTTATGGGGCATCCCCTCTGACGGGAGGACGGGACTGTCATTTGTCAAGTTTTATTTTTGTGTCAGTATTTACAAATTATTTACATTTGTTACATGATATCATTGATAGTGTCAGTGCATGCTTGTACAGCACGCCATGCCTTAATTGGCTTAGCAACGTCGTGTTAGTCACTGGAACAGTCATAAGTTTGAGCGGCGTCAAACTTACGCGTCTTATACTTTCTGTGTGTATGGTTTGACCTTGTACAATATGCGAAGTAAAATGGGTTCATAAATATTTCCAAATTTTGTCTTTACTGCCATATCCTGAAGTGTTTTGAGGCCGAGTCTTTCAATTGTCCTCTGAGAAAGATGGAACGTCCGCAGTGCATAGTTTTACTTGCATGTTTCCTGTGTGCGTTCATGGCGCATTGCTAAGCGTGTGCCTTATAAATGGGCCTAGTGTTATAAACCATCAGCATATCGATTTGACTCCAGATCTATGTCCCGCCTGTTCTAACAAGAACGGCGCTTGCGTTTTTTCCACTTACTGTATTTGTGAGGTTCGTATGATTTTCAGAATAAGCAGCCAGTATTTCTCTGAACAACATTAACCAACTGACTTTTGTAATGGAGATGCAGCGCGTTTTCTCTGAGGACGAACTGGGTTGTGAAATGTTATGTGGACTTGTCTTATGATTGAGACGTTTTGTAGTTATGCGAATTTTGAATTGCTGTACTTACAAGTACTGGAACTTCAGCAGCGAAGATCGTGATGTAGGCCTGTAGTACCGAGCAACAGAGGCAGTGTAAGTTGTGTGTGGACCATGTCATTGAGGATATCGCACCTAGGAAAGTGGTAAGTCGTTGACAGCCTGGTCGTGTCTCGGCGATTTGCGACATGGTAGGAGCCGGTTTAGTTGGTCGGCAGGGCCTGGATGATTCGGATTTCGAATCCCGGCAGCGGCAAGGGATTTTCTCGTCTTCAAAACGCCAGACCGGCTCTGGGTCCCACCCACCCTGCTATTCAGTGTGTGCCTTGAGCTCCTTCCCCGGTGATAAAACGGCCGGTGCGTGAACCTGAGCACTGTATCTAGTACCGAGGTTAGTGAGTGGAGCTACACCTTATGCCTTTATTGCGTGTACAGGGACATCTTTACTTTCCTTTTATCATACACTTTTGCGAAGCTTATCGCGTGTTCTCGCTGTACTTTTCTAACAGGGTGTAGGAACGAGACTAATGGCGATCTGCACCATAAGGTAATGCATACGAGTGCATCAAGATAATGTCATAAATTCTGAACATGATGGCGGGATTCTGTGTCTTATGCGTGCGTGTCGACCTCTCCAGCGGATTCTTTTCTTGTACAAAAACTTCATGTTAATTTTAGTTTCCTGGGCATGTATCGAAATAGCGAAACGTCCTGACATTTCGAGGGAACGTACTGTCTCATTCTTCAGGGTCGAAGATTTATAACCCACACTCCTCTTTGGGCCTCGCTTAGCAGTTTGAAGTCAGTTCTCGAAAAGAGAGATACGTTTAATGGGATGATAAATGCTGTGTATGCGTATGCCTCCATACTCTCTTGCTATTTGGTTGAACGAATTGGCTGATTTCAATGAAAATAGACAGAGAAATTGTGCGTTTACCATGCAACATTCCAGGCTGCATCTTTTATTGGCTATACAAAGTAAAGAATTGTCTGGTGGGAAAGAAGCAGAACTGTTAAGAAATCCAGTTTTAAAATAATCTATAATACATGTGTATTAATATCGTGGTTGTTGGAATTCATCTTACTTTTTGAAGTCCCATACACAGAGGGTATCGCATTATACAAATAAGTGTTAAAACAAAATAATACTGAAGGCGTCATTAATGTCTGTGTGTCGTCTCCACGTTTTTAATTTTTAGACGCATCTGTGATCTATAATACTATCTTACTGGTTTGACCAAATGGATAGTCTGTGTTGCAATGACCGTCGAACACAAGTTCAGAATGACGCAGTACCACTTAAGACTGCAGTTCGACCTTCGATGTTACTCCACCAACTGATGTGGCTTTATGTAGCTGTTATATAATCTCATTTTAGCGACACATTTTGAAACTTTTTGTGGTGGGAGAAAGATCGATTTCTGTTTCGTGCGCTGTTTTTAAGCTGTGTGCGAAGTTCGGAACCACAAGTTGTGTTGCTTTCAAGGTATAGAAATTCATGACCGACCGCAAAATTTGTTGTTTTTATAGGTAATTAATAAGTAGGTCATTCCGTGTTGGAACCTGCAACAGTGTAACCGTTAATATGTACATGTATTTTCGAGTTTTAGTAAATTGTGAGTAATGTGTATCAGGGCGATGGAAATATCGGGATGGTCTAAAAATGTTGGAAAAATTACAACCAGGTATGAAGTGCCAGTACGCTGAGAGAGGAAAGAGTGTAGCGGTGACAAAAATGGGATTTCTGTATTCATAAATTTAAAACGTATTATAAGTAGGATAATGAAACGGCTGGGAACTTATATTTATTGAAGTTATTTTATTCATAAAGATCTTTAAGTTAATATTGTATTTTTGTTTTGGGGACATCTGTGACAGTACTTCGTGGTGACTGAACCATCCATAAATCCTTCCCATGTTTCTCATCGTAATAATTTTAGAATTTCTCGGTACTCTTTTGCTTCGAATTCAGGGACTGAAGAAGCTCCGAAAGTTCATTAGCGCCCCACTAGTTCAGTACTGCTGCTTTTACATCTTGTCCCTAATAAGACACGACTGGTGATGGGGATTTCACACGCGCACACCTTCTGTTGCTTCGAGAGGAACAACTAAATCGTATTACTTCCTGAGAAAGTGGGCCTGCCATGTAGTAGGAGATCTTTATGTGCTGTAATTACTAGAGAGATCGGGGAGAAGCGGGTTATATTAAGAACGCCTACGTGGCTAATGGCCATGCGTCTATTGGATAGATATGTAATCGGCCTCTCTTGTAGGGTTATACAAGAGGAACTTCGAACATATACAGGTAATCCGACAATCTTAGGTAAAACGTGGGTGGCCACGAAGGGCTGAGTGCGTGACTTAGGTAGGAGACAAGAGAATTCCTACCGAATTTTGGCGGGAAAACCTTTTGGATGACGGACACTTCGTAGAGCGAGAAAGAAATGAGAGGTTGCCATTGGGGCAGTAAAGCGTGAATGTAAGAGAAGGATGCAGGTGAGTCACGAACATGCATTCGGGTTTTGACATTAACGACATTAGTACTACGTTTCGGAAGCCGGCTGTGTTTCCGTCTTCAGAAAAAGACGGGAGCAGAGCCGGCTCCTGAAAATGCATTACTTCATTAAAAATTAGATGATAGACAAAGTCAAAACAAAGAAGATTACTTCAGTGAGTCATATACCATCGTCAGAGTCGTATAGAGTTCAATTAAACTTCGTCATGTTGCTAATTGTTAATTTAACGGTTACCTAGATCAGTACAGTGACCAGTTTTGAACGTTTCCCCGTTATTACGCGTTGTTTACGAAGTGTAAAAAGAACGTCTTATGTGGAGACACAGCCGGCCAGCCGTCCTTCCGTGACCTAGTATCAGCGACTAAACCGTATGTCGGATTTTCTCGAGATTCGGTGTACGAATTCTTTACAAAAAGCTGTCGACCATGCACGAGTTTCGTGAAATGGGCTCATTGACAGTCACACTTTACCTCGGCGCGTAAATCAATTTGTACCCGTACCTTCCAGTTTTCTGTATGGGACGTGTCCACGTAATGTCATTAAGGAATTCAGTCCTTCGTGAAAATCGGTTCAGTTAAAGCCATACTTTTATTGTTGGGAGGGGGGGGGGGGATTAACTTTTACTATATTTTCGACATTTTGCCTTCGATTTGGATAAAAGTAAGTATGGGAGATGTGCAGAAAATATGTCCAGTGACCTTGAGTTTTGTGAAAATCAGCACAGTGAGAGCCATGCTTTATTGAGGGACATAACTGACTGTCTACTCGTCCTTTCCACATTTATTTTTCGATCTGGGTGTAATTCGATACAAGGGATCGGCACGTAATGCTGTTGAGCAGTGGTGAGTGTGGCGAAAATCGGCCGAGGGAAAGCCGTGCTCGTATTACGATCGCAGAATGAAATTACGAGTACTTTTCCATAAAACGTAAACAACGCCTTGGTATAGTCTGTGTACTGCGTCACGGAGTACACCATTGGCAATCGTGTTGTATGTTTTGCAGTTTAGGCTATGTATGAGCTGTGACATAACATCGGTTCATAAATCAGTAACTGGAAACAAAATTGTTGGAGAGGAGCAAAGAATAGTCGACTTCTGGGAATGTAGCAATGGGATGGTCTGGTTTTTATACCTGAGGGCACAGTAGACAAGGGAAGGTGAGAAGAATCGCATGCATTTCGTCACGCTCTCATACCATCTCGGTCTCATCACTTGTTCTCCAGCAGAAGAGGGATGCTGTGTGGTTGATAAGTGCAGCGTGACTGTATGCGTGGTGATTTGCGCTTGTTCCGCCTGTCTGCTTGGCGTGGCACGTCTCTCAAACAATGCTTTGTGCCTCTGTGACTTGGTAACCTACTTTTACTGTGAGGGTAAAGTTTTGTCTCATAGAGCTACTGTCACAAGACATAAAAAAAGAGTTCTTGGAATTCTATACACAGACTCCTCAGTTCACAGAAGAAATGCTTTCCTGAAATTTCTTTCTTCAGAGGTAAAATGAATATCTATTAATTTAAAAGGGCAACAAAGGAGCGGGATACGTCTTTCTCGTTTTTACTACATGGGTCCTATAAATGATAAGAAACTCAAAGCACCATGTATATGAGAATGTTTGTATGTATTGGTAACGAATAGTAATTAATTTTAAATGAGCCGAGGTCTATTATGTATGCCAGTCGTGCAACATTCGAGGTCTCACGTGGAAACTCGTTAAATAGAAACGAATTTCCCATTAATTGAAGGGCAGTTGCCAGAAATATGGTGATTTGAGAAGTAGGGTGGCCCAAAAGTCAGTGAACCGAAAGAATCTGATCATCACTTTGATGCCAATACTGAGTTATGCCAGTGAACCCGTAAAACTGTATCATAGCGTTGGAAATTGTGTCCTGAAAGTGGAAGATCTCATTTCGAATATTTTTGTTGTAAATTCTGGGAGTAATAAAGAAAATGGCGTCTTATTTTAATGTATAGTTTATTAACCGGTTAACTGACTTTTTGGGCCGCTCTGTAATATGTACGCTGTAGTATTTGATAATATGAACTGTTCTGCAGATACGTATTTATTCGAATGAGCGGTGCTTAATTTTAAATGAGTCATACTAATTATAACATAGTGTGACGGAGAAATGAAAATTAAATGGTTGGGCTATTATCATTGGAAGTAAGGTTCTCTCATCAAAGTTTTTTTCGTGCCGGCAATACAGATGAAAGAACGAATTTTGATCATAATAACGTATTTTCTTACGATTGATTTCTTTACGCTGAATCAACAATTAGGGTTACTGATACTTCCTGTAATGGTTGGTGGATTTAGAAAAGAAAAATGAAGTTATCGGAGGAAATTGTAATGATTATTTTGAGGCCCTCACACGGAAACGAGGTACTGCACCACTGTTATTAAGGGTATCCGCCCAAGAAGCGTGATTTTAATTTTTGTAGGTCCAGTAACACGCCCACTCTAACAGAGAGATGCACCTTCATGATATACCAGCATTCCTGGGAAAATTGTTCGTTTATGTCGATACTTTGCTCGCTTTATTCTGCGATTTCGTTTTGCCTGGAGTCTGTATTGTGATTGCTAGATAGCTCTCTCTGCTTTTAATTAAATACGAGTTTATCAAACACAGGAGCAACTGTAGCTCGGTTGGTACAGTGACGGATTTGGCGGCTGTTTAAGTCCGATATACCTGGTCAGGACGGCTCAAAATCTGTTCAGTGGTTCCGGAGGATTAAAGGCACATGAATTGTTCAAGTTGTCTAAGTACCGAGGATAAGAGTGCATTATCCTGAAATAAAGAGAAAACTTTACCATTGTTACTTGCTGTCTGCGTAAAGCCGCGCAAGGACACACGACATATTTCTTTACGTTTCAGTTTAAAATGCATAATTCCGTTACCTTATTATGAACGATTAATTCTACAGTGTGCTTTCAAATAAGATGTGCAACTACGAATGTGGCATGTTAACTACAAAGAAAGAAAGGTTCACACACTCCTGTCAGCCAATACTGATGAAACGCGCACTGTCACTGTGCTGTGGGTGTTGTATGGGAAGTCGGACGCGTGAAAAAGAAGAAGAAGACCATTGCTTCAGGTCGTGTAGTAACAAATGCTTTTTTTCACAAAAGCGGTGCTTAATGCTGGATTCTCAGTTTATTCCGTAACTGTCGGAGGCAAATACTGCTGATGTGTATGTCACTTTATTTACCGGAACGAATCCGTAACTCATGAGGGGGACGACTGGACGGGATCATAGTGTTTGACACACCTAGTTCATTCAGAATACTCTGCTACCCGTCCGACCATAACATGTTTTTCTTTAAAAAGGAAACTTTCAAATTCCGAACCTCATTTTATTCTAATTTATATGGCGTATATACTTTCAATCTAATGACAGCCTCGAATGTCCTTTTGTGCTGTAAATCACCGGCCAACCGGTTCTATGACATTAGACTACCTCTCAGCAGAGAACTCACTGTATTAGAGAGAGACAAAAATTCGAGTTACGTTTAAAATGTCTTCCTGACAGTTTATTCTTTCCTACGGTGATTCACTAAAATTTGTCACAGTGATTCGTTATGCCAGTATTTATTTGGCCATTGACCTTTGAAGTATATATGTGTATTATATACTGTATATATGAGGTAAAGGTAAAGTTGTTCCTCTGCTTCCTACAAGCGACAAAGACGTTGACTTAACGACAAAGGAAAAACCCTCACTCTTGTCACAGCGGGCGCCACAATGCAGACTGTACTATTCAGTACGTAGACTAAGACTGGTTCAATACATGGACTAAAATCTGGTCATGATATAGACCGAGACTCAGCCCAGGGAGCGCAGAACCTGGACAAATATATGGGAAGTGTGTGTGTCAGGTGGGTCTCGCTCGCATTGTCTAGAGTCGCAAAGCTGGGTCCCGAACTAAAGGGCTCGACACTAAGGCGGATTGACTGGCCGTCAGTCGTGACGTGACTTTGACTTTGTCCCTATGCGATCCATGAAGGCATATATGGGGAGTGAAAGTACAACTCCACTTATTCTTATCTTCGGTACCAGATGGAAGTGACCGGTCAGGTTGACGCCCCGGCCACTTTACCCTCGTGGAAATAACCCCACGGTCCCACCGAATAGGAGGCTGGGTGAGCATCAGAGCATGTGTGATAATTTTGAAGACGAGAAGAATTTCTTGACCCTGCTGGGGATCGAACCCCTGACCGTCTATATGTGCCTGTGTGTGTGCGCGAGCGCACACGAGACTTTTTGGGGGGTGGTTCTGTTCCCATATTCAGGTGACTGATTCATTAAACTCACATATTTTTACATTTTTGTTAAGATGACCTTTGAACTTTAGACGGTTTTGTTGTGGCGACCATATTGCTGACAGCTGCAACTTATTTGTCATCTTTTATTGTCAGAACAGACGTCGGTGGAGCTGTTGGCGTAAACGTAATTGATACAAAAATGTTTTTGTTCTTTACACTTTGTTTAGCAGGGTGTTCAGTGACTCAGGTAATGTGATGTTAAAAATAGAATGAATAGTGAATAAAGAATTAAAGGGATGTTGAAGCAAGTAATCGTAGCCTAATTTCAGGTAGTATTTCGATGTTTGCGTGGAGTAACATAGGAAGACGAGAAACCTCGATCATTATAATTGGTCTCTCTTCCGATATTTGAACCCAGGACCTCCTTGAATACAAAGCAGGAGTACAACTCACCAGACCGTAGTATGGAACGTATAGATTTCTTGATTTATGACCTCTGTAGTTTTAATACTATAGTTTACTATGATCTATGGGTAAAACTTGGCGTCATAGGTGCTGTTAAGTTGAACTGGTGCTGCATGTTATAGGCCTAGAACCATACTCAGAGGGGGTGGTAAGTCGACTTGTTATATCCCCGCTCCCGAAATGTCTAGAACGTAACTACTGTTATTTTATTTTAGCAAGAAGCAGGAAGTTTGTCCGTGGTGGTACAGGCGTTAATGTCACGTGGGTAACCGATAAACGAGTTGACAACATGTATTGGAATACCGTTTTGTCTTAATTTGTGTTTGAAGCCTTTCCTCCATTCGTACAGCTAATGGTTTACGTTCAGGTATACTTGAATTCGCTGTTTGTCACCTGCACGGGTTCGACTTCAAGATACAAATGTTGATAGCATTCACTGACTCTATTCCGCTAATACTAACTAGGCCAGCCTGGTGTTATGAGGATTAATATTCTATTTACTACATTGAAAATAAATGTGCAGGAAGTCTTAATGGCATTTGTTTCCTTGATGTGGCCTCGTAATGGTGAATTTGAATATATTAAGTTTGTGTATATATATTCTGTGTGTATATTACAACCTGTAGTGAAAAATAAATCGTTGCCAGAATGGAAACCGGTTCCAGTTTTTCGCTCTTGGAACCAGATTTCCTTCTGTTGTTGATAGGTGTATCTTAAAAAGTGGTCAGCGAAACAAATCACAAGAATCTAGTACGCTTTTTTGTGGCGGTCGAGGACGTTGTAAATGACTGGGAAAGTCTCAATTTTTATGTCCCATCATTATGCATACGACTTCCCAGAATTAAATTGGAACTGTTTCTTCTAAGTCCGCAGCACATTGGACCGTTTTGAGATTCTTTGAAGTGTGACATTCTAATGCATAGTAGAATTCTATACCACACTTTGTAAATTAACTTACATATTTATTTACTGTGTATTTGCTTATTTTTAAATGTGTAATGATTGTGAGTTTTACTGTGTTGTGGTTTCTTCAGGATGAAAAGCGGATTGTCCTTGTGTCAGAATAGTTTCGTGATATCTTCGCGTCTCGAAATATTAGTGTGAAGATGAGGTGGGTTGAACAAATGTCACGCATAGAGGAGGCGAGAAATGTATACAAAATTTTAGTAGGCAAACCTGAGAGGAAGAAACAGATGAACTGGGAGATCTGTGCTTCGATGGGACCGTGATACTAAAGTGGATCATTGAGAAATAAAATGTGAGACGAGGACACCAGGGCTCTTGTGAGCAAGTTAACGAACCTGCTAAACTAACTCCATGGAGCAGAGTCCTTTTGAGAAGCTAATAGTTCCTCGGCTGGTCAAAAAAAAATGCCCGCATTTTATGTGACACGAAAGTTCATTACGGTGTTCACAAGAACCCGGCAGTTGTCCACGTCCTCAGCCAGATGAATCCAGTCAAAGCCCTCCCATCGTCTTTCTCTAAGATTCGTTTTAATGTTATCCTTCCATCTACGTTGGGTCTTCCAAATGGCGCTGCTTTTCATCTGTCCCCACCAATAATCTCTATTTCTTTTCGTCCCCATGCTTGCCACATACCCAGCCCATCTCATGGTCTTTGATTTATCGTCCGAATGATATTTGCTGAGGATTATAAACCATGAATCGCATAATTAAGTAATGTCCTCCGGTATCCTGATGCCTCCTCCCTGTTATTCCAAAATACTTTCCGCAGCAACCTATTGTCGAGCTTTCTGTCTTGTTCTTCCCTTAATGTGAGATATGAAGGTAGGCTTAATGAACTTTCTGCTTCCATAAAAGGCGTGGTATTTCTGTAGCTGGTGTACGACTTTAGAAAGAGACTCATGTTTGAATGTAGGTAGTGATGGAGAGCCAGGAGCGAAAATCATTGTCAGCATTTGAAGTTGCTGTTAGTGCAGTTCTGATTCTGTAGCCTACTTTCCGCATGCAGTTTAACTGTCAAACTCCTTGAGACTGTCGACTGAATGCAGTCAGATTAATGACTGCTGGCAGGATAAATGCTTGCTCGTCCGTGACAACTGCAACATTGCTTTATGAAGTTTGGTGATAACGTAACTTTTTTAGCACAGCCTATTGCATTAATAGACAGGTATACGTTGGAGATGAGTAGTCAGGTTCACGTTGCGACCGCTTTATCCCCAAAGGCAGGAATAATTTTTTAAAGTCTTAATGCTTTAGGATATTAACGAAGTGGACATTCTTGTGACAGTGCCCGACGTGTAAACCGTCTGAATCAATGGTTCGTGTCTAGACTAAATTTTGAAGTGGCTGATTGCACGTCTTCGTCATTGTATAAGTAGGCTATGTGCCTGACAGGAACTGTAAGGAGTTTTATAAAAGTTGCTTGACGGGTAGTTCTGCTTGTAATTGGCGTGTCTGGAGGTTAATCTGATTTGTGTGCTTGCTATCTATAAGCATATCTGTGAAAGACACGTTCGCAGCCTGACTGATGAAGAAAATATGGATTTCTATCTTTCATGTATTTTCGTAACGTTTAAACGCGCTGTTGGTTCCGTAGCATGGTTTTACGTCTTTTTGTGTTCAATAACATGATTTTTGTTCCTTTTTCATAAGAAATAAAACTGCTGGGTAACGTATCAGTAACCTATCAATGCTACGACTTTGAAAGCAAAGTTTTTAAATTAAAAAATCCTGTGGAAGTTTAATATTTGAGTGATATTTAATTTACAGAGTTCCTTCTCGTACTTACCCATTTAAAGACCAAAGAAGTTCAGCATTTTGCTTAATTGTGTAATTTTGATTATTCTGTAATGACGAAATGTTGATAACGTTTGGAGAGCTGCATTTGGATGGAAATTTGATATTAATTTTGGGAGGACTACATGAGAAACATGCAGTGCAACGTGAAATTTCGGCACCAACTCAGCGTTTGCTCTAGCACGGAGGAAAACCACGGAAAACCTTGATGAAGGAATTAATATACGTTACGTTTAAAGACTCAGTTCTTATCACACAGAGAACACAGTTTGCTTTCCTTAGAAAGACCTCTGTTGAATGCTGTGTAGGGAAATACTTGTTTATTGTATCTTATGGAACACGTAAATATGCAAAGCAGAGATTTTGGTATTAAGCCCGACGGTACTTACAGTAAGCACAAGACTGGAAAGTTTGGTCTTTTGACGGATGCGCGTCGCTTTCATCAGAGGCTGTACTTTTCGTACATTCTTCCGTTTCTTTTCGTCTTTATTGTATGTATAAAGTGATTGGTGTGTAACCTACATACCTGTGTTGATGGGATTTCATAGTAATGTAAGCTTTCGGATGAAAGTGAATGTGTTGGATTATTAGCAACCTTGGTGTGAAATGAGGCAGAACAACACTGTGTAGGGAATGCACATTGCTTCGTGCCGGACTGAAAGTGATGTTTTCTAAGGCTTTATTTTTCAAGGTACCTGAAGTCTTGTAATTTCAGTGGTAAGCCTGTGGTACTTTATAATTGCTTTAATGACGTATGGTTTGAATTTTAATCCAGATGTTGAGCCGTTTTAGGAGACGGCGATTTTCGTGATGTATGAACCGTTACTAAAGTGCTGGATGTAGATTTTATTGTCACCTCATTAACTGAGAAACGTTGGAGCTTTATTGAATGTATTAATTAATGTTTTTCAGAGTCTCTGAATAACGCATTGCAGTGTATAAATATCTGATATTTGAAACACGTGACAATAGAACATTTTATACTTTTCTTTAGTTTCATGTCTTTCCTGGGACGCAGTTTAAATTTAAAATTCGTGTTGACCTTTTTTTCTTCTTCTTTTTCTTCTTAAAGGGTCCTCGCACCACAGCTTTAAGGCTTTTTGTGCAACCCCAATGAATATGGGTAGTTTTTTTACCAGTTTTTACAATTAATGGAGCACCAGTGGAATGAAATCGACAGGAGGGAAACCGACAACTCGGAGAAAAACCTGTCCCAGTGCCACTTTGTCCACCACAAAGTGTTGACATTTATTGCAGTTGGTACACAAATAACCTGTACATTGTCCTCATTATCATAACAGTGATCACAGCCTGTGATTGTTCCATCGCTTCCAGCGCTGCGAAATTTGTGGTTCTCAAAGCTGTGTTGAGGTGTGACGATGCGTCTTTGGGCGTTTAGTTCTCTGTAACTGCTTCCCCAAGCACTTCTCATTGAAGGATATGTCTTTCTGCGCATTAAAGCAGTAGTATGAAGGCATGGCTTAGTATCGTAGATGTAACGCCATGCTGCCATATGCATGACCTGCATTTCAGTATTTGTAGGCGGTTCTAACATGCACGCACATATACTCCGCATTACTCTTAGGGATGGGAGGACCCCGTAACGGGGCTATCACTTTGTATTGTGATTGTCGGAATTGGAGCGACGCCGAATTAACAAGATAAAATTAAATAGTTTTTTTTTCGTACTCTGCATTAGTGTGAGAACATTATTCGAAAGTCGTTTGCATCCGTTTACTTTGTGATGGCAGTCCGTACTAACCCAGATGTGTTCCAACAGTGACCTGCAGTTTGCATCTTGTTTTTGCTCGTCTTTTGTCTGCACATAAAACGCCCAAGTGTCATGAGTAACAGTCTGTGAACAGTTTAGAAAATAAATGACGCACTACCGAGTTGCCACCTGTTAAACGTGTTTACGTTTGTTTGCTGTTTCCGGGACGTTTTCTCGTTTTATTTGTTGGTGTATAATTTAATAGTTTTCCGTGATTTTGTTGTCAAGGGAGAGTATATTTTCGCTAATGACAGCAAGTTTCTTTCCGGAAGGCTGTAACATGTGCTTAGTCGTTATAGTTCTTAATTCTTGAATTCCACCTTTAAAGACGCTGCGTCAACAAAATAACCTATTTGTTGTGGAGAAAGTTTGTAGGTGATTACCACTACAGTTTCCACCACCATCACTGTAAACAAAACGAGGGAGTTAATTAGTCAGTTAATCACAAAGGGTTGGGAGATAGGCTTCTAGTGGATTCCGAGCCACTGTGGGATACCCGGCAATGACATGGTCGACACCCTAGCCAAGAAGCATTAAATTTACCATCTCTTGAAGAGCCGAACACCTACCAACAGACAGTTACAGAAATTACAAGAAATAGTGCGCTTCTGGTGTTAGATGTCCATAAACAATCGAACGGCAAAGCCTGGGAGACAGTACTGAAGAACAAAATTCCATCCACTGTACCTAGAAGTGTCTTCGCTGCCAATTTTCGCCTCATCACTGAACATGACTACATACAGCGACACCTGAACAGGATTGGAATAAAGGATTCTCCGATGTATGCACTGTGCGACAACGGAGAACAATTGGAGCTCGGCCACACCAAAAAGTCAGAGTTTGACAGATAACATGGACAGCGCCAACAACCGGGATAAATAGTGGAATATATCAAAATTATATTGGACTGAAAGAAAGAAAATGGGAGACATCCCTCTAACTGGCGTAGGATAAATAAACACATCGCTCAGCGGTAAATTAAGAGCAGATATGCGTAAGTTCACTCTGTAATGTAATAGGGAAAAGTAAGACTAAAATATTAAAATAAATGTGGGGCGTAGCGACAGACACTACATTTATTGCTGGGGATAGAACAAAATGTTCTGCCCTGAAGGTTCCCAGGCAATGTCCGCTCGTCGTGGTGAAGATAAGCTGGGGCAAGTTAGAGCGTTGGTAAGCGAAGAAGGTAAAGTGATGGGAAGTCGAATATTTGAATATGCCGCAGAGGAAGTAAGTTGAGCATTTTGGATGAATTTTATATTTGGAGCGCTATATTGTGACGAAATATTGGTCGAGGGGGGGGGGGGGGGGTCTGCGTGAGAGGCCTGCAGTGCTACGTGGATAGCAGGCGAAGCTGATATGAATAATGTATGAAACGTAAGGTCATATCTTACAGAGAAAACAGCATATCTGTTACGACATTATTTCTTCCTGTAATGTTCGGGACAGTTATCGTTTTGTATTCTTTGAACCGTGTGAAATTAACAAACGCTGTCGTACTTGGCTTCGGACATCCCATTTTGTATGCACTATAAGAGGTAGGTAAAATGGCATGTCAGCCCAACACAGCCTGTTTTTTTATTCTGATTTCACCGTGCATTCTTGACGTGAATATCACTTACACCAACGAAATGCACTTGTTTATTAAAAAGAACACTAAATAGTTCCTAAAATGTTAGTTAAAACCCCTACACATGTTTCGACCTATCGATAGGCCATCTTCAGGGGGTATGTCACAACTGCTTGTATTAAAAACACGTACAGTGTTTTAATACAAGCAGTTGTGACATACCCCCTGAAGATGACCTATCGATAGGTCGAAACATATGTAGGGGTTTTAACTAACATTTTAGGAACTATTTAGTGTTCTTTTTAATAAACAAGTGCATTTCGTTGGTGTAAGTGATATTCACAACCTGTTTTATTTGATGTAAGATGAAGAGTAACTTGGCTGCGTGTTGCGGCTTAAATTAGAAGCCGTTATCAGGCCAATTAACAATACGTATCCTGTATAGAGGATCTTTTCCTCTGCATATTTTAATTGGCCTGATGGTGTCTAATTTAAGCCGAAACATGTAGCCAAGTTAAAGTTATTCTTTAGCTTACAATAATACTAGGAGTTGTGTTAGACTGATATGCCATTTTATACAGCAGTGCACAAACCCAGGCGCCAGGTCTCCATGGTGACTAAATTTGACGTAGTGACGCCTAATATATGCGGATCCTCAGCATGAACCTTGCTTCATGTCACCCTTGTGGCGCTTAGAATTTTGAGGTGACTTCTAGATTTTTAGAAAATTTATGCACGCCAGATTTTATCTATCTCCTAAACTACTGGCTTTCCCCGGGCAAAATGTTGAGTTTGTTATTGTTAAACCGGTTGATATGTATGATTACCACTGTCCGTTAAAGAGTTAACAAGGTAATGATTGTAGCTTTGTGGCGCAAACGCACATGCTTCGTAAGGTGTTACTGCCACATTTACAAAGCTAAATGTCATATACAATAGTAGGCCCGTTATTACTGTCTACGAGTCTGTAATCTTCTACAACACAGTGGTTACTGTATGTACAGCTTACTGGAACTTTCAGGCACTGCATTTCGTACGTACTGTGGAGGCCTATTTATGCGTCTCATAATTATGTTTCTCAGAATAAATGGCGTTTAGTTCCGTAAAGAGCATTAACTGGTTTTCTTCGTAATAGCAACACGGTTTGTTTTCTTTGGAGTAGGAACTTAATTGTTAAATTATTGGAAGCGTTGCTGTATTAAGTTCAGTTCTAAGCCATACACGGGAGGATGTTGAAAGTAATCTATGTATCTGTCTTATTGCTTGTCTTGCCACCTGCTTAACTTTATGACGACGAGTCTTTGTTGCATAGCTAGTCAAGTAATGCCACGCCTCTTGCGGGACCCTTAGGTCCATTACCAGCTCTTATAGCCAGATTACTGTAGTTCACACACTCGAGTCCTATTTCTTTAAGATCAGTTTTAATGTTGTCTCTCACATACGTCTAATTCTCCAAAGTTATCTCTTCCTTTCAGGTTTCCAATTAAAATGTTTTTGCATTTCTCGTCCTTCCCAAACTTTCTACATTCTCCGAACATCTCTTCTTCTTTCATTTGATAGTTTTAATGTTTGGTGAAAGGTACAAATTACAAATGTCCCCATGATGCAGTTTTGTTAAAACTATATTTACTTGTAAAAATCGACAGGTTTCTGTAAATTCCTAACCCCACAGGTAATTTATCTCAAATATTAAAGCTACTGAAGAGCTACTCACATCAGAATAAACTGGAGGCCATTGAACCTAAAATGACGTGATATGTATCAGACAAACTCTCAAGTTATGCTGTCTTACTTAACTACATACATGAGACTTCTTCTAACAATTGATGCATGTCACATCACCGTAGGCTCCATGGTTACTTCATTATAAACACGTGAAAGTGTTACGTTCTCTTTGAGTTGCGGTGTATGTATATATTATATCGTTTGCTAAGTTACGGTTGTGTGAAGTTTTGAAGTTGTATGGTTAATTCGAATACATGTTCGCACATTATTTATGTACTAATGAAGCATGTTGAATATCTGGACAATAAATGTATAGGCCTGGTGGGGAAAAAAGACTTATGTTTTATGTGCGTGTGTTAATGCAGTAATGGCGTGTGGTGTATAAACATGACCATCATATACAAATGAAATTAAAAGAAACGTTTTATGTGTATGAGTGGTGGCACACTATGTCAGAGTCAATGTTCAGTGAAAGTAAATTCAGAAGTTTTCAGTTTATTTGTTCCTAGTGTTGGGTGTAAGTTCGTTTTTGTTTCTTCAAATGTTGCTGCTTGTTGGTCGGCCTGTTCACACGTTATGTTAGTAGACAAATAAATTACTCTGTCTATCCTTTGAACTGGTAACTTTCTGTCCTAAAATTTATAGACTTGTTAATGTTATTCTGTCCATTTAAATTCTGTTTTCATCAAGGAACTGCGATCTTGCTCTAGTCTGCATTTTGTCATGTCTTCTTTGGTGATGGAAACACTTAGTAAACATGACAATACCTGTGTACATAATGAAGCTATAGAATAGAAACCTCTTTCTGTATACAACAGGATTGCTTTTGTCGGTATGATGTGTAAACACCGCTGCGAATATGCGTGATTTCAGGCTTCCGCCGCGGTGTAAATGAGATCTTCGCTCTTCTGGGATGTTACGCAGCGTAGATTGGTAGTCAGTTACCGACGTTTCGGGACAACCTATCAGTCCCATCTTGAAGGGTCCGATGGGACCGATTGGTTATCCCGAAATGTCGGTAACTAACTGCCAATTTACGCTGCGTAACATCCCAGAAGAGCGAAGATTTCACCGCTGCGAATAATTTGATAGCAGAGCGAGAAGAAGAAAATAGCGAAGGGAGTTGATCCCCAGACATGAGAAGATGAAAGAAGACAGGACTGAAAGGCGAGAGGGGATGGACAGGAATACTTCGACTCAGGATAAGAAGCATTGGCGGGCTGTTGTGAACATGGTAATGAACCTTTGGCTCCCGTCGTTAAATTTACTAATTCAAGTAAGCGATGCCTTACTAAATGGATTGCATAACATGGAAGCCATATACATTACGTGAGGCGAACCCGACAAAAACATGTTACTGTCCTTGAGATATTTATCTGTACTGTAATAACTGAAGGTTTCACAAAGAAATAGCCAACGAACGAAAATAAGCTGAAATGCATTTTTATGCTGCCTTTAGTCGCTCGTGTAATTCTGTGTTTGGCCCTGTGATCTGGAAGTTCCCATGGCTTTCACACAAGCTGCCAACATATTCACACGTTTAAATGTAGGCCTTCGTGTCATGGCCTGTACTTACAGTAAGTTGTATAATTTTATCTCTCTCTTGCCATTTTCATGCTCCCTGCTTCTTCTTTTGTGAAACACTTGATTTTTATTTATAGTTAAATGTGTACAAATATAAAGATTTGTTTCGTTTGTATAGTCATAATACGTGAGTACGTAATGCAAATCGTATTGTTTGTTTCAGGTAAGATGTCTCACAAATGTAACTCAAATGAAGCAATGATGATATTGGTAAGTAGTGATATTTGACGTGGTTTCTCACACGATCATAAAGGGACTTTTAAATGACACGTCTTAATTTCTGTCACTGGAGCATGACTCCTGGAGGCCCAGTAATTTCGTTACGTCCGAAATAATTTGTGACATGTGTATGAAGCTCTGAGAACAGATTTCTTCATAGGCGTATAGCATATACAGTTTTTCCGAAAGTTTTACCGCTTAGAGCCTACTCGTTACTTTATGTACCACAGGTTTAACATTCAAAAATTCTACGCTGTGCCCAGAGTGCATATACGTGTTTTGTGTGGATCTGGGAGCAAACAGCGAGTATGTCCCTATACAGCGTTAACTTCCTGTTCACTTAACCGATACGGGATGTGTTTAGTGTGCGTTTCAAACGGGATCCCGAAATATAATCCAGGTTAAATCTTAGTGTGTAAAGGGTTAATTAAAGACAGTCTAGTAAAAATTTCGGCTTGTCGTTGGCTGTAATTAACATACCAGGGCTAAGGTTGTTTCACTTACGGACGCGTTACCGCAGAGGTGCACAAATCCCGGGCGACAGGTTCTCTTTGTTAGCGCCTAGAATTTTTAGGTGGCTTAGAAAATTCGTGGACCCCAGCTTTACCGGCAGGAAACAAGTCAATCTCCGCAGATAAGTGAAACAAAATGTAATACAGTATTTTGAATTAAAAAGCAGGTATTTTGGTTTACCGGTTTGTAGAAGTTTTGAATCATGGCACTATTTTTTTATCTACCTAACATGTGCGGACGAGTGACTTTCCGGTATCATAGTTACAAAAGTATCGACGTATTGAATAATACTCTATGCCTTATATAGGGCTACTCAGATCTATTTAATTATAATATACTTTTCCAGTCATGTGATATTGATGTGCATTTTCACATCTCTTTGGAGCGCGTGCTAAATTCGCTGTGTCCTTTCCGTCCATCATTGCGCATACAAAATCTGAAAACGCTGACCGGTTGTACATAGTACTTAGTGCCGGAGAGTTTTACGAAAATGTGTTTGGGCGAATTATTTTGGGTTAAAATCGGACAAAAAACAACGGTCACTTTATTTGGATACGTAAGCTGCGTAATATGCATTTCTGCGCAGATCTCCACCGTGACTGTCTTTATAGATTATTGGAGCGGTAAACGTTTCGGACAAAAAGTTTTAAAGAAGACTGAAACACACATTTTGTACCTAGTAATTTTGTCATGAGTTTTTTTTATTATTATTATTTTCGAGGTAATGAAAGGAACGGGGCGCATTGCGTACATCTCCGAACTTCGCTTATTGAACATTTCAGCAGTGGTTCTGAACCCATTTATCACGCGAATACCAAAAGACATTCTTTTTGCTTTCGACTGTCCTGAAAAGAGACGTACTTTATTTTTCTCTTCTTTCGCTCTCACTCTCTCTCTCTATATTTATATATCGTGTACGTACGTGTGTTGTGTAATTTTTTGTAGTGTGTTGAATAACAAACGTGAGACCGTAATATTGATTGTTCAGTTATCAGTTCCGACTTCTTGCCGATGAGTACCCGCCAACCGTGAATATTTGCATATGAATGTACTGTTTGTTGACAGTAAGGGCAGAGTTCGTCCTTGTCTTGTTTATTTACCATAGTCTGCATGTGTTCAGCTCTGGTGTGCTTGTTATGTAAGAACAACCCTATTTTTCAGTGTTTTGCTTAAAATCGTCACTTGTACGCGATGTAAAAAGATCTTCGGAAGTCGTTATTCACGAATTGCAGATCAACGCGAGGCATTAAAGAACAGAGCGTACACACCAGAACTGTTGCGCTGTGCGTGTATTTTGCAACTCATAAATTCACAGTATTATGAAGAACAAGAATTTAAATTAAACTGTCCGCCTGTGAAATCTACTTTAATTCGGTTATTTGAGGCCTGAAGTTTATTTTTGTAATATTTAAAATGCAGCTTCTCTCATAAAAAAGCATTGTGTCTCAACTACGATGACCAGCAGGTAAATGCTGTTTGGGAAAACCGTTTATTCAGAGAATCGCACGAAACACGTAAATGCTTTGTAGTTTCAGTGGGTGGTGTATGTGTTTGTGTAGTAATCGCTGTGTTTTTTAAGGGTTGGTACGCGTTCTTTGCCTGTGACTTAACCTTTCATTCAAATGGAGCGTATTTTTTATCACTCGTCCTTAAATTAATCGAGTGTCCTGTGGTTCGGGAACTTAGCATAGTGACTGAGGTATGTGCTGGAAGGCCAGGGTTCGATTCGCGGCAGGAGCAGTGATTTTTCTCTTCGACTACATGTCCACATCGACTCCAGGCTCCACCTACTGCATTGTCCAAGGACAGTTTCGTAAGCTGTTAGATGTCCAAATCGTGAAAATTGCAACTTACCTTCACGCAGTAACTCGGTGTTTGTCACACGGGCACCAATTCACGTAAGGTAACAAATACAACTCACAAAACGATACCCATACCAGTATCACTCACCTCCACGTAGTGACGGGTGATAGAACACGCAATGCTTTTCGTCCACTCACCGGGTCGGACAACTTCTAATTAGTCAAGCACACGTTTCTGCTGCTTTATTGTCGCGTGATCGTGTCTGTTTCAGTCGTATATTCGAGCTTACTTCATATTTTTACTTAAGCCAAAACAAAATACGGAGTACTGAGGTTCATTAAATTTGACGGCAGTGTGGTTGTGCAAGCAAAGTGAATGGCGTTCGGATCGGTCACATTCCTTCGTTTCGTTTCTTCATAAATGTGGGCGAGGATAGTAGACTCGGCTGACAGGAGCGTTATCTGTAATTGAATCACTTTGAACTGAAATTTCCAGTTGGCTCATTGAAGCGTTGAAATTCGATCATGAAGCGTCTTGACCGGTTTACACATAGTTTTTCCTTGTTCTGCCGGTAATGGTACAGTTATAATTGCCATTCATTAGCAAATGTAACATTACATACTGTGTTCACGTTCAGAGTGTAAGGTGTGGTTGGTATCAATTCCTCAGTTCAGTGCCTTATGATTTGAACTGAGAATATTAGCTCATCGGTAGTGGTTACTATTTGTTTTCTATAGGTAGCTGTCAGCATCTTGGCTGATGCAGCATATAATCTAGCTTTGTTCCCCTTCCCTTTCGCTTCAGCGCTTGTGATTATTCAGATCTACTTCGTCATTGAAGATGACATTCTCATTTGATAGCTTTCCAAGTGTTTTTATATGATCGTTGGTGTTTATTTTCGGCTATATAAATTGCTTTGAAGTGATATATCTGACGCGTATACGTGAGTGAAGAACTTGTAACTGTGAAATTAAGCATTTTGTATGCAAACTGGCTCTGTTGCTTTAGAAAGTGATGCGAGGTGTGGCAATTAATTAAGGGATCTAGTTTGGTGACAGTACTTTGTTAAATAAATTATTGTATCTGCATATTATTGCCTTCAAAGTAATTTACATCGGAAGTCACACACCGCTCTATACGTGCCTCCCAGGCTACGCAGCTTCCCGTGCGTGTATTCATCGTATGAGAGTGCTTTATGTTACTCTGTCGCCTTTTCCCTTCATCTCACGTAACAAATCGAAGGTTTCTGTGGCATTTCTCTTCGTTTGCACAAGAAATTTGATGTTTGCTTGTTGACTAGTTTTTTTGATCAAACATGATCGCAGCAAATTTAAAAATACGCTTAAAGAAATTATTACTCGACACTACTTCACGTATCGGAGCGTGATTTGACACGCGATTGGGGGATAGTTCAGCGGTAACTACCATATATCTAGTTTCGTGATCAACGATCAAGGTTAGGAGCTGCGCGCAGAATCTCATTATTTGCTTGCCACACTTGGTATTAAACTCCGGATTGGAATTTCAAAATCACAGTGAGCTTGGAGTGAAAAATGCTACGCATTGTCCAAGCCATGCTAGGAGGGACCATCCGAATTGACGGTCTGGTTCCGGTTCCGTGAAGTGGTTGGCATAGCGAGAAGGGACTGCTGTTTCATGGCTGGCCTACAATGTAGCGTATGCCCTACACGCACAACGTGTAGGGCCAACATAGTAGTGCGTGTAGGGCATACGCTAATTCGGAACATCGATGTGATATGATGCTTCATAATTTAAGCAAGATCTGAGGTGTTCACAGAGTCTTCTGAGGTACGACACCCTGTACTCCGATAGGTGGGTGTCAACGTTTCGGATGAACATACTGTCTGTATCATCAGGCTTTTCTTGAAACGTTGGTACCCACCTACCAGACCACACAATGTCATATTCTAGGTCACATTGTGTATTAAGCTTTTTATCTGCATCACCCGCAGTCATGATGGTCAGCACCCTGGGTGATGGCGTTCTCGTGCCTATCCTTGCCTGCCACCTCGGGTGTTCGTGGGCAGTGACTGCATCACCGCGCCGTTATGAGCATTGCCGGTCATGTGTTCTCGGCACATTTTCGGATTCTGAAGACCGTTACCTTGTAATAACTGAAAAAAGTAATGTTATTTAGAATCACCTTGCATAACTAATTCCATGGAACAGAGTCCTTCTTGAGAAGCTAATAGGTGCGCATGTAGTTAAGAAATTCCCTGAGTTGTATGGAACCCGAAGGTTCGTTTGCCTTGTTCACAAGAGCTCCTTGTATTTAATTAAAATTTGCAATTTTCGTTTGAAACATTTCGTGGAATGGTGTTTTTTTTTTCATGTCGCAACAGCCCTAGTGGTCCAGGGCCTCCTCGTTATCGAGGCTTCACGGTCACACTCAGACACACCACACTCGGTAGGACTACTCTGGACGAGTAATCAGCCCGACGCAGAGACCTCTACCTGACAACACACAATACTCACAAGAGACACACATCCATGCTCCCGGTGGGATTCGAACTTGCAATCCCAGCAAGCGAGGCGGCCGCAGACCCACGCCTTAGACCGCGCGGCCACTGGGATCGGCAAGGAATGGTGTATAGTATACTTAACTACAAGACTAAGTCGTGCATACTGTTACGGTGTAACATACATACAGCTGATTGGCTCTATGGACGCTTAGATTTATGTATGCAGTGAGGATTGAGAATCTCAAAGCAACTTACTGGGAATATATTCACTTATCTGAATACATACAAATTGTATGAGCACGCAGGGTGCTTATCGGAACAAAGGCTGACCCAGTCTTCGTCGGACTATTGTCTCCTCTTGGAAGAAGAACAGTGGTTTTTCCCCGTATCTTATACAACCCACCCTGTCTTCGTACTTTGCTTCGTGTTTCCGTTTACGGAGACTTTGTAAGTAATAGTTGGCCTCTTTCTCTGCCAGTTCATTTGAGACCGTCTATTCAATCCCGGTGCTTATGTGCCTCCCACGCCATTTTTTTGGGAGTTGGCTATTGTCGTGTTTCTGAGTACTCTCATTTAGGAAATTACAGTATGACGCCTCCATCTAACACTTCAAGTTGGAGAAAAACAAGTGCTATGGAATGTTTGACCCAGAATATGCGTATTCAAAACATGGAACTCTGGTTAATGGTCGTGTGGCTTCAAGTGAAACTAATAAGATGACTTTCGTTTTGTGTCTAGGAATTGTATCCGGGGAGGGGGAGAACTGCGTGGTAGGTTTGTAAGTTCTGTGTCGTGATGTTGAGAACTGACTGCATTGCCACATGACTCAATTGAATTATTGTATCAGTTCGATATTTAGCTTCTTCCGATTTTCTGTTCTGTTAAAGCACTTTATCAGTTTAATTAGCAATTTTTGTTGCAGTCTTTCAGAGAATTCGTAGTTTAAATCCTGTAAAGACGTCGCGTCATTCCGTACGCCTTATAAACACATCTGCGTTTTTATGTTAGAGTGAGAAACGTAAAACTACAAACTCGGGATTAACAATGTCATGTTTGACCAAAGTGTTTAAGTCTTCTCTATTTATATATCGTCTACTCGCGTAATAGAACAGCGCTACCCAACACATGTTGACTCGTAGTATCAAGGTACAGGACATTACAGAGGCTCGCCGTGGTGGTTTTTTTTTTAAATCATCCACATTCGTTTGTGCAGGGAGTCCCTTTTATCCTGTTCCCAACCACGGAAGCTTATAGTTTAGAAAGCCTTCTTTTGCTCGGGATATCCCATAGCATCTGCCGTGCTTAGGGTCACGACAAAAGGGACCTGAGTGAAGATGTCGGCGACGGCGTGATTCGGATTGTTTGTTGTTGTTGCTGTTGGTATTGTCGTCGTCGTCGTCGTCACAAGAAGAGTGTTGTAGAATTTAAAGCCACTTAATGTAAGAGACTTACGAAGTCAGTCATAGTATAAGGACCGTACAGTCATTGTATTTTTTTTTTACTAAGTCTGTTAATCTCCTCCCAGTAACAAAATAAAACAGTGTTGCAGGAAGGAAAGTAACGCTGGTATTATTTCTTTACATTCATAGCCAAACATTGAACGAGTGTTAGTTGACCGCCGTTTTTAGGCCGTTCCACATCCCAGCGGAGCGCATGTTGGAATCGCATCGTGCGGCTGTGAGCAGATCTTCATGAAATTTGATATTGGGCAATTTTACGAGGAAGTGTCTAGGTATTTCAGTTTTGGTTAAATTTAGCAAACATAATGGGCATACAGTTACGTGTACTTACTCATCAGTCGACACGAAACATGAAATAAAGTCTTGATTACGTTTAGAATTGTAAATCTGTTACTAAGATAAGGAGGAAATTTGTAGTTTGTAGTACGGGAAAATTGGTAGGGCATTGAAAATGCATTTATTAGTATTGTGTTTGAAATAATCAGTAATTTTACTGAGATTGTGTGCCTTTGCATCTTTGTAGCATTAACAGTTATATGAGTGCTGTTATAGGTGTGATAAAACTTTGTATAAAGCGGTCGGATGGCGTATTATGATAATTATTCCGAAATTAAGGCAATTAAGTGAATGGGTAGCAATTAGAATTATTTTTTAGAATTCTTAATTGGATATAGTCCGGCGCATAAGTGTAAAACGGTGCTACGTATTGTGAGGAGAACGACTTTAAAATGTTTTTAACCGTGTTCGACTTTGTACGAATGAAGGTGTTCAGAACAGTCTTGCCAAATTCGTAATTTACCTTCTTCACCTTCAATTTTCAGAGCCACGATTATTGATGTGTCTAATGTCTGTTTGCTGTGTGTATAGTTTATGAGAGTTCGGAGACGCGGTAACTGTAAAACCGATCGGTTTCGTGTAGCGGTAACGCTCCTAGACTTGTGTTCGGCAGATGATTTGTTCGTGCTTCAGCCGCGTTGTCAGGTATTTTGACTGAGGATTTTTCGTTATTTTACTCGGGCCTTCGAGACAAGTGTCCGGATGTTACCTCTATTAGGCCCTGACCGTTTCCTTCCAACTCCTTTCCAATTCATCTTTCATTCTTCAGTGATCTTACTATTCTACCAGCCGCGAAGAAAAGTAATCAGAAGAAATAGGTAACTGTGGCTGGTGCATTAGAACACGTGAGGGAGCATTCGTTGCCTGTTTTAAGATTCATCACTGGAGGGACTGATGAAATGCACTGGGAACCCCAGGGCGGCATGTTTGGTCCTCTGGGTTATGACACCGTATAGGTAGGTGGTTACCAGTACTTCGGAAGATCATAGTTTCTCCATGTAGGCCTGTGTTCTTCCGAAACGTTCTTAGCCACTTAGACTGCGCAGTCCATAACGCAGGAGACCAAAGTGTGGATCATAACAGGTGTGATGGGCTGTACCATGGCTCAGGCGGTTTGTTCGTTAACCTCCCACCACAGAGGCTCGGGTTTAGTCCCAGGCGAGTTCACGTGGGTTTTATGGTGGACGGAGTGACAGTGGGACAGGTTTTCTGTAGTTACTTCGGTTTGGGTTCCCATGTCAGTGTCATTCCATGATTGCTGCATGCTCCACTAATTGGTGCATCTACCACCGATGCCACATAATCTTAGCAATGAGCAGCGTCATTAAATGAAGCATCTCTCTTCCTCAAGCAGGATGACTTTTCCCCCTCCCCTCCTCTATTCGAGCGCGGGACTCCCCGATTACAAGCCAGGAGTGTCAAGTGCCATATCTCGATCTCGCTTGTGCACTGTCACCAGTAATGTTACTTCGTAATGTAGCTGTGTTGGCATGCACCGTTTAGATTAAGTAATTCACAAGAATGTGATTTCTTGTTATTGAGGTTTAAATTGTCAGACATTTATAACTGGGATTGCACAACGGTTCTTATCTGCTCCTGACATTAGCAATACCTAGACAGCGTAGCTTCTGCTGGTCTGTACTTGTTGAGTTCTCGGTATTGTATTGGTAACTGCTTCAGATGCTCGCCGTATTGTGGCGGTCATATAACGGGAGGACAGCTTTACAGAGCAAACCTAGTACACTATTCCATTTAAACTTGTGAAGAACATAATTACGAACAGTTCGTCTTGCATGGAACACATAGCAGCTTCTTTGCCTTGGGGGAGACTCATGACACCAGTCTGCCATGCCCTTGGCATTTACGTCAAACGGAACGAAAAAAAAATATGCATAAACAGTAGTGCGGATTTTTGGAATAACAAACACACCGTAAATGGTATTCTGTGGCACGGAAATTCAACTGTAATGAGGGTTAAAGTAGAATCTGATTTTAGATTTTTTTTATCAAAATGTTAATATTTGGAATTGAGCTTGTGTGAGAAAATCGGATATTTCCTTGGCCTGATGATTTTCGGCGAAAGTAAAGACAGTACATTTTCGGAGAGGTCTGTTCATTGTTGGCGCCTACAAATTTCTTACAATTGCCTTAGGCCTCTGTCTCTTCCTTCTTGTTTGCTTTGATATAATTTTTATTATCGCCGTTTTATGGCTTGTAATTAAGTTGTTAAGAATGATAGCCACATTGAAAAGGATTATTTTGAAGCCAGCTGAGTATATGGGAGACGTTTGTAAGGAAATCTGACTACGATGATGAAGGTTGTATATGCAATGCTGCCGTATGGTGTAAAGCAGCGGTCGCCAACCATTCGGACCTCACGGACCACTAAACTCACAATTTTGAATCCCGCGGACCACTAACATGAATTTTTTAAGAAGGTACAAACATCTATAAAATAATTATCATAAAAGTTCCATTTTATTAATATGAATATATATGATATATATGATATGTAATATGAATATAATGAAACAGTATAATAAACATAAAAATTGTAAATAATGTCCAAATTTCTCCACGGACCACCAAAATTTTCTCGCTGACCATCAGTGGTCCGCGGACCACCGTTTGGCGACCGCTGGTGTAAAGAGTGCATATGTCTGAACCAAAAGTTTAGAACCGTGTTGTATGACATTTACAGTTGCTAAATCTGAATACATAGATTTCTCAGTGGCCTTCTCACTTGGTCATGTTAACAGATGTACTTTACACTGAATAAACATTGGTTCGTGACCCATGCAAATTTGTTGTGGATTTTTTTAGTATGCGTTTGTTCCCCCACTCCATTTGCATTATCATTGCCACCTGTCGCTAAAATTACGATATTTAAACATTTCAGTCGTACATAGTACGTGATAGAGTGCTTCGTTATTAACCAACTCACTAGTACTTTACAAAATAATACTGTCGTGGATGGAATTGGACAAGATTCACTTCTGGTAACGAACCTTACTTATGCGGCGCTCAATCAGCCACATCGATGTAAGTTTCGTATTTTGGAACGAAGGCATGACATCGTAGATAGTGACAGTTTCAGACTGAGGCGATTATTAGCTTGTGCTTTAATCCGTTAATAATTACGATTATAATTTTTTTCTTTTGCATCCCAGTTGTTTTTGTAATGAAGATCGTCACCGTCGTTGTGACATCTGCGAATCATTACGCCGATTTCAAGCCGATTAGCATCCTTAATGTACTTTAAGATTATCGGATTAACATGAACTCTTAGGCGATTGCGCTGTGGTCTGGCCTTTTCAAATTGTATGACCATAAGGCTTGCCGTCAATACTGGGCTTCTTAAACATGAATCGGTTGGGACTGAACGGCCAGTTGGACTTCAGACATGATCGCAACAGTCATCTAAATAGCTGGCTAATCAATTTATTGGGCTGTAATTGGTCCCTTGACACCTTTATCAGTTGCCATCGATGCTGATCTATCCATACTCCTCAGGATCGAGGTTTTCTTGTTTCCAGGTTACTCCTCTTTCGAGCTGAGCCCGTAAATCGTCTGTTCTGACTGGGGTGGAGGGTAGATACCTTCAGTTCATTAAATAGTTTACGTCCTCTTTCAAGAATTACGAATAGAAAATTCGTAATTTCCAGCCATCCTACCATAGCACGCTAAGTTGTGTATGCCTACTTTTGATGAAGCGTTGGTAAACCTGCCAAGAATACAAGTAAAAGCAGATGGCATGTCGAGCGAAATTGTCAAGACCAAAGACGTTTAGTGTAGCAGATAGTTTCAAATAAAGAAATACAGTTTGAAAAGCTTTCGGTACTGGCTATCTAAAATCCATTTCTCAAACTTCGCGTCATTGATGCTTTGTCATGCTAAATCATGTCGGAGAGTAGAACGGTGACTGACAAGCGTCAGTACTGTAAGGTCCTGTGTTAGATCTTCGTATATGTGGTGCAACATGCCGCGGAATACACAGATGAATTACCCTGTATATGGTTATTGCACCCAAGATGCATAATATAAAAAATGCTGAGGAATATTTGTGAGACAAATTTATCTTTTAAGTCTTGAATTGGTGGAAAAATCGAAAGGTAACTGAACAGATTTTTTTACGCTTCGTAAGTTTTCAGGTTCTCACGACGGTTGTTACTAAAATGATGGGTTTTGGTGTGCGAAATATGAGTGTCTCACAGCGGTGTGGTTGAGAATTCGAGTCTTGTGGGATGTGACATTGTTTCGATGCGTGCCTCGCGGCGTTTTGAAAGATCGTGATGCCTTCGTCTTCATGGGTCAGAATGGGTTTGTACACACCGTGTAGTGCAGCAACCCAGAATGCCATCATTTGAGGATATTTTTGGTGATATGTTTTCGGAAAGTAAGCAATGAAATTTGTTCAGTTGTTAATATTGGACACAGGGTGCCTAAAATTATATTTATAAGTATTTTATCTTTTAAACCGTGGAGCAGAATCGTTGTTTATTCTTGATGTCATTGTTCACAAGTGTAAGAAAAGTTTAGCTAGAACGCCTTGAAGCGAACGCATAAGGAAGTTATAAAAGGTGTGAGTAAAAATATGAAGAAAATCGTGACCGAAATTAATGGTGTATCGGACCGTGGTTCTCCTATCGATGCTAACAGATACTTTGTTAACCCTGTAACGCCTTTATGAGCCACCGGGTTCAAACATTCTGCATTCTGCCTACACGGTGTATTTCTATGTTTTTTATGGATCTGAGAACAAACAGAATATTTCCCTAAATTTACAACATTAAATGATTGATTTTTGTAACCGAAACTCAGAGTGTTTAACGTGCGGTACGAACTGAATCTTCAGATACAGTTCAGGTAACCTCAGTCTTTAAACGATTAATTTCTGTTGGTTCAGTATAGTGTACACAATTTGTGTCAGTCAAAACACAACTGTATTTAGACAACTGAGTTTATGTGACTAAAAGAGCGACATGTTTCGACCTAGGATAGGTCAGCGTCAAGCTCACAACAATTCTGAAAATCACACATTGAGGAAGACAGTGTACAGGTAGTAGTTTGTCTTCCTCAGTGTGTGTTTTTTAGAATTGTTGTGAGCTTGAGAATGACCTATCCTAGGTCGAAACATGTTGCTCTTCTAGACACATAAACTCTGTTGTCAGAATATAGTTGTGTTTTGACTGATACAAATTTGTATATTGCACTCATAACAATGGGATGTCACATATAAAGATTCTGTTGGTTCAGGTGAAAATATTTTACCACTGAGGCATGTTCTACTCATTTGTCTCGCATTTAGCAGTGTCTAAATAGTTCCATGCTTAGAAGGGGTTTACGGATCCAAACAAATACATTAGCGTCGTTAGTGGTGTTTATTGTAATACATCATCCACTACGTTTAATCTGTTCGAAAGACGTACCATCTCATTACACGCGTATGCAATGACGGTATTATTTTCGAATACATTGTCTTTACAACCCCCCACTAGAAAATTGAGTCAAATAATGAGGCTATGTTGATGAAAGGGTCGGTATTTATGTCAACAAAATAGTTTATAACTGATTTAGTGTGATGAAAGCTCTTTCTTTATTTCTTCTTTCTTTCTTAGTCTGACCTCTTCCACCTACTCATTGTCGGTGTAGAGGGTTACTGTTGTATCTGATCACACTCAATGACATACACACACACACTCAGTAGGACTCCTCTGGACGAGCGATCGGCCCGTCGCAGAGACCTCTACCCGACAACACTCACACCAGGCAGACATCCATGTCCCCGGCGGGATTCGAACCCGCAATCCCAGCAAGCGAGCCGCAGCAGACCTACGCCCCCGACCGCGCGGCCACTGGTTCGGCTGAAATCTAAGTCATGTTAGTTAATTCTGCAACCCGAATGCAGTGTTTAGTGTAGACACGTCTAAGCCCCTCCCCTCTCCCTGAATTGCAGTCTTGCTTACGGATTTCACTATTCGTTCCTAGTATCAGTGCTGTGTTGATCGTGCAGTTTTCCTTTCCGTGATATAACACTGTGAGTGTCGCAGATTATTTGAACAGACTGAGCATAATTCTTAAAAACGTTGTCGAATTGACGTTGTTTTTTCAGTGCGGTGGAGCCACAAGAACAGTTACGACCAGATTGAGCTATGGTTTTTCATTCCTTTCGTAACTGTAACGTACCTCATGCTGCTTATTCTTCATCGCACTACAGCAATTAACCTTACGGACGAAGCAGGCAAATACATAAACTGTTTCAAAATTCTTCTACACATGAATGCATACCAATCTCGGCTGTTTACGGAGCATGTGTACCTTCCGAGAAAGGCCCATGTACTGTCACAGTTTTAGCGGCTGTGGTTGTGACATCCCCCTCACGCCCAGCTGGTGTTTAACATTTTCTTATGTCACGAAACGAAAAAATTCATGTTTATAAAACGCTTATTCCGAAATCAATTCTATGGGAAAGATGTTGATTGTGTGTGGTGTATTATCTATGGAGATTGCACGCGCAATCCTTCCCTCTAAATACCGCGTCTCAGGCCACTTATAACTCAACGTTTGAATCAAATTTTCAGAATATCACGATTTTACAAGACTTTGTTTAGACGTTAAGTGAAACTGGCTCACTCAAGCATACAACCTGATCTCTTGTCCAGTCTATTGTTTTCAAAGTCCATTTATCATTTCAGTATATCCTGTTTTAATATCGCTGTAGTTGGGCGGGGCTGAATTCCTTCTGCAGGAATATTGGAGTCAGCGACGATTGACTTCTGGTCTTCAATCACTGCAATCTACAATATTTACAACACAGCTTCGTCTGCTAATTGGACTGTAAAGTTGTGAAAACTGTTAGGATGCTGATTTCCCCCTAAAGGCAGCTGGCGTATCGTTCACTGCCCCGTAATAGACCACCCGGTCATCCGTAACAGCGACTCGAGTATGGGTTTACATTAAAACAGTTTCCTTTCCCCGGAAATGTGTGACTGTCGTACTGTTACTTCCTCGCTGTCTTGATTAACATACTGTTTGAATCACCGTGTCGGATATTGTAATGAGGTGCTGGTGGAGTCCAGTTGACCTTATTGTACCGTTAGTTCCTCATATTTAAAATATGTCTGTTTTTGTTTTCGCATAAGAGGACTATACTGTTATCCCGTTGTCTTCTTGCAACACTCGTAGTAACCTATTTGAAATTTAGATATAAAACAGCAGGCTTCAGAGTATTAATTAATTGTGTTACACTGAATTGTTCACGGATAAATGTAAAGTAGTTACATGACAGCGTGGGCTGAACTCTTTGGTTCAGGCAGGTTGTTGTAGGAGCGAGCTGTTTTAAGCGTTCGGCTTCCATAAAAGCCGCAACAATTCTTAACTTTCTGAGTGAATATTACGAGTATATTCTCGTGAAAGTTCCATGGAATTGGCAGGCTAAATGCATTACACCTACATTAGTTTGCTGCATTTAGTAGCTATGCATAACATTTTTCATTGCGTTCTGTCCCCATCTTAGGTAATCAATTGTTTTTCGCTTTTAATCAGTTTCGTGCATTGGGATCGAACTGGAATTTGTTTATGAAACGCCGTTGTATCATGAATTGTATTGCTTCCGCTGCATCTTTGTAAGTAATCGCTTAATAATCCTTGGCCACTGCAACCATACGTTTCACAGCAAAAGTATGCAACGCAAAGTAATAGACCGTATTCCAAGTTCAGTATAACTGGCAGTGCTTAATGTGCAATTAACATTTCCTTTCACGGCCACTATCATCGAATGTGAGCCACCAGGAGGATCGCAAGCGTGCAGAATCGACGTTGCAGCACTGGTATGTGCTATCTGAGGCAAGGATGGCGAAACGCCCACTTGAAAGGTAAAATATGCTGGAATTGTACACTTTAAGATATTTTCCATAGGGTACCGGGATTTATGCTTTAAGCAAATGGATATGATATTTATATGAAGTTTGAGGTAATTGTTTCCTGTAGCAATAATTTGAAAGCCACGCGATTGTAAAACAATAATGCGACATATTTTCGTATGTCGGTATATGTGACATTGTGTCCACATTCTGACATTTCAGTACAGTACACTTATGGTTTGTAGTAAATGGAAGCCTGACTTTATAGAAGGGCTTTCACATACAAAGCATATACAAGTATAAAAACAGTTCTGCGATGCCAAGAGTACGGAATGAAAGGTAATGCAAATCTGGCTGCAATCAACTAAAGCTGGTTAATGTGGAAATATGTATATAAGAATGAGGAACTTACCGAAGAGTAGCAAGTCTGTATATTTTTATGTTCTGGTCATATAATAGTCTTCCACACTCTCCCTCCAAAATTTATCCGTGAATGAATCTGGGAATAGTTCGGCCCGGTCAGTATTGTTTACAGTGATAGACAACAAGGAAATACAACTGTAAGTGCCTAATACTGGTACTTGTAGTGCAGCGCGTTACTTGCCTGTGGTTTAGATTATAAATGTACTGGATATATAGAAATATCGTGTAATATTTGCCGCATGTATCTGTGCTAGGTGGACAGTTGACTGAAACTGCAGCATGTCAAATCTCTTAGGAGTCCGTTAATAAGAGGTTTGTTATGGCGGCGGTGGATTGGTGGAACGAAGAGGAGAGGAAATCTTCGCCAACACAGATTTATCCAGGGGTAGAGCGACCGGAGCTTTAAACTGTCACTCAACTTTGTCTAATGAAAAAGTGAAGATTGTGCCTTCACTATGCGGTACGTCATCATTTTGTGGTCGTCAAACACTGGGATTACTTTGCCATGTCACTGAGAATTTTTATTTCTGTTTATTTGTTTGAAGTCGAGGGGTATGCGGTTTCAGTGTAGATGTTAGAATTACTGTTGTTCCTGATTTGTTTTTATTTTGGCTTACTAGTTTTCAGCTTTGGTCATTTGCAAATTGGAGCAGAATAATTTTATTGCTTCTTTTAAACCGAGCAATAACATTGACAGCAGGAAATTCAGAAGTTAATAGAGTACTTGCTCGTGCAGCCGTAAAATTGACATTAGCTGTTTTAGTGCCCATCGTTCGTAAGACACTATTCAATACGCCCATATTCAGCAAGGCTGTTATTATTAGATGTTGGACCCGTTACTGCTCTCGAAATTGCTCCCGAGCCATGGCATACTTCGAGCAGTGAATGTGTATGTCCGTATTTCACAGTCATTGGTTTCAATGTTACTGTTACAGCGAGGTGGGCCGTTAGGGGCTTGTATGGAGAGGGTCAAATTTGAGGAATGGAAACAATGCTGTGGTATGACGAGGTGATATACTTTGTTAGTTTTAATGCCACATTTCAGGTACTGAATCTGCTGCTGTGGTTTTTGTAAGTAAAGCAATAAGGACAACGTAGATAAGTTTTGTTACCAACAAATTGCACTTGTCCATGAATAGAGAACCACTCCTACATATTGTACAGACGGACGGATCGAGTGCCTTTTATAGGCACCTCTGCAAGGTTTGGTAACGTGCCTAAAATGACATAGCTGTAGCAGTGTGTAATTTGTTACTGGTCATCCCAGTTCCATGTAGGTATATTCAAGCGAGGTGACTTATGAAATAGTTTATGTTTAATATCATATATTAAGTGTGACTGACTAATAAATTCTTAAATTCGTTTACCTGGTCAGTAAATTCCCCGCCTTATGTGAAACCTGCAATTTGTTGCCTAGTTCACAAGAGCCCGAATCGTCCCTGTCCTGAGCTGGATAAATTCTTTTGAGGCTTGAGGCTTTGGCTTCTGGGAATTGAAGCCGTTTAGTCTGTTATAACTTTGCAAGTGTTTCGGAGAAACCTGCTGCCTCCTCCTTTAGGGTAACGGAATGTTTGTTCGAAACGTTGGTAAATGTGTACCAGATTGCAGGGCGTCACATTCCAAATTGTATCATTGTTCCGTTGAATCCTGTCAACCACACCTTTATATCTTATTTATTTAAGATCCGTTTTAATATTATTCTTCCATCTACACGTAACTGTCGCAAGTGTTCGCATGTTAAGTATGTCAGAAAGAAAGTTGCCATTAATGCTGTATGTTTCAGTCTAAGATGCAACTTAGTCGGATATTACATACTCGTACATGTTGCACGTTTCGACACGATCATGTTATCTTCAGGCGTGTGGAAAGAATTATTGTCGATGGATTGCACTGATGGTCTTCATAAAGGTTGCCATCTAGAAGGTACCTGCAAATTATTAATTAACCTTATAACATCTTATAAAATCTACGTAAGAGAAGTGTGTCACAGTAGTTACGTTTTTAAATCCGAAAATTAAGTTCCAGATTCTCCAGGAGTTGAAGTGCACCAGTGGGTCAGTTATCTGATAGTGTTGCTGCGGCTTGTCTGTTGCCTGCCACACACTCACGCACGCACGCAGCGCCGTCTGTGTGGCGTGGTCGTCTCAATTGTGTAGAAAAGTGTTCATCACTCATTACACACCTGTTCACTTCTTATAAGGTGATAACGATAACCCGCCTTTTGCCTGCATTAGCAGTAGGCCCATTTCAGTATGTTTTGTTAAATATTCTAAATGTCTCTGATTTATTTTGTTCAAAAATAGATTGTCAGTTTTGGACAAATCATAGGAGTGCGTACTTTTGTAAGGAACTCTTACTTAGTATTCTGTCTGATGTGAATGTTAGATTGCACGATGCGGTCGTGCCGATCAAAGAACTTGTTTCGACTCATGTGTCAGGAGTTCAGTATGCCCGCGGACGAGCCGTGTGTGCTCTATGCGAACAATGAAAGGTCAGGTATGCGCGAACGGAGGCGCGATTGTGTGGTACGTGAACCAGATCTGGGGATTGACGGTTGGTAGGAAACAACTTATTCATGAATGAGAACCAGACAGGTGGTTAATACCCTATTGTGTTTACTATTTTTATTGCACAAGTGCGGAAAGAGGCTAGACCGTTATTTTATAGGTTTTTAGCCTGTAATTAGTCGTATATACGATAGGCATTCTATGCAGCACTGTTATACACAATAGAAACAAGTTCCCAGCGATACCGGTGTTACTTATCGACCGGATCTTCAAGTTGTAGAAATACAGGAAAATGAATATATGTAAGATTTTTATTTCCAACTACTGCAAAATAAATTCATTTTTACGCTGCTACATGTTTCGGCTGACTATTTCAGCCATCATCAGGGAGTCAACGTACATCGACATTTTTAGCGTACATCGTGTCTCCGAATGGTAAGTATCGTAGTCACTGATTTTACAGTTTAAAATAAATATGTTAAAAATGGAGCCTGTTATTACATAAAACCTTTCTCTCAACCAATTCTACGTTTTGTAGGGTGGAGACCTGCAATTATGCAATCAATGTAAATGATTATAAAATGAATTCTGAAATAAATAAAAATAAAGTTTTTAATTTAAATTTCTATTTATTGGTGTATCAGTAGTTCAAGTACATGTCTATACATACCCCTGGCTGTAGTACCAGTCCTGTGTACTGTGGACGGGTAGTTATGGGTCAATACCAGGTCTGTTCTTTCACGCTTGCGCGCTAGAGTGGAATGTCGTGCGATAGGCTATACAAAGTGTTCACCTCACTCCCGCTCTGTTCTTCGATCAATAAACCTTTTTGTTGATATATTTGTATATAATATGACTCCAGACAATTCATACGTGTACTTTTTCTTGCTGGACTTAACAGTTTCATTGTTTCTTCAATGTGGAAAATGAAGCTTGTTTTTTGAGAAGCTTTTAGAAACTGAGATGTGTTATCGTACAACACTTCGTATATTCATATATGACACATTTCCGTTTTTAACAGAGCAAAGCTTCGTCACATCTTGTCTTTATCCTGTTCCCTAGGCAGTTGCAGTAATGGGACATTCAACACTTGGGGTTTTGAAGAACTTTGACTACGTATCTGATGTATAGTTCAAGTTATACCCCCTATTTTACTGTAGGAAACTCAATATTTTCACATGCGTGTGTATAAGAATGAAGCTTTGTTTGTCGTGTTAAGATAAGATTATAGATGAGGGCTTTTGCGAACAGCATACTGCGGAGAATGTGCAGGTTTACGGGGAAGAAGGCTGCGGGGGACTGTTCATGATTTACTGTTCACCAAATATTATTAGTGTGATCATATGCAGGGGAATAAGGTGGAGAGGACATGCAGGATGCGTAGCGCAGCGGTAGCTACATACACGCACCGCCTGTTTAGTTTTAAAGGACTCCGTAATGTGTCACGTCATTTGCAGTATAAACAGCATTAATGGCTGGCGTAGTCGGTGTAGTGACGAGGCTGCGGGCTGGAGGATTCGGGGTTCGTTTCCCGGCAGGGACAAGAGATTTTCCTTTTCAAAACGTCCAGACCGGCTCTATGCTTGCCCAGGTTCAAATTCATTCGGTACCCGGGTTCTTCCCAGGGAGTAAAGCGACCGGGGCGTGAAGCGGTCCACCCACCTCTCTAGTGCTGAGGTTAAGAATGGGTGGAGCTATACCTCTGCTCCCCCTGTATGCCTTCGTGGCGTGGACAGGTACAACTCTTTTCCTATGGGAGAAATGGAAGTATGCACAGAATTCTAGTCGGGAAGCCTGAAGGAAAGAGACGACTTTAGAGACATGGACTTTGATGGGTGAATAATATTATAATGTACGTTAAGGATGTTATATATCGTGGTGTGGAGTGGATTCCCCTGGCACAGGATAGGGTCCATCTGCTGAATGTTGTGAACACGGTAATGAATGTTTGGGTTCCATGAAAGTGACGATTTCTAAGAAGTACTTTGTTCCATGTAATTAATAACCAGCTACCCACGAAAGTTATTTTCTAGTTAAGCTATTAAAAATTGGTAACTTAAGTAGGTTGTATTTGTGCACGAACTTAATAGCTATATTTGCCAGGTATAAAGCTTTTTTCTCTACGGTCACATTGCACGTTTGTTAATTGCGAAATTTTAAGTCAGCTTACATTATAAATTGGTTAAGTGTTCTAAGGTCGTTTTTATGCCCTTGCTATTAGACTTCTAGAACTGTAGTTTCTTGTTGTATGCTGTAAACTGTATGGGTACGTATTTTCATGCAGTTGAAGAAAACCACAGCAACATATTCCATCTCTCGCTGCAGTTTTTTATGCTTTGAAAGAGTTACGTATGAGTGGAGAATCTTCGGGGCTTCATTATTTATCAAGAAACGTTTTAATAAACCGGGGGGGGGGGGGGGGTGTTCTATGCCACTGTATTTAGTATTACTGAATGTTGTAATTTTCGTGTAGTTCAGTTTGAATGTTTTTGTGTGAACGTATTTGCTGTGAGCTGTGATGCGAATTATGCGGCATTCAAGGACGTGGAGAGACAGGTGCATTCCGCTTGAGATTAAATCTTACCGGTACACTTGGCATTAATATTGTAAAATTTTACGTGAAACTTTCAGTTATGATCGAAGCACTTGAATTATGATGCTGCCGTCACGTACGTCTCTATTGATACGTGTTCCTGTATTAGATAATGCAACGGTACTGCAAAGAGATGGCCTTATTTCACCATTAAGGTAATGACAGTTTTGAACTGAAGATTGAATCGCTTCTTTAAAAGGCTTATTGCATTCGACGTAGGCTGCTTGCCACTGTTGCCGAGTGCACCGGCCGATCTGCTGTAAATAAGAATGGTAAGGCGGAAAAGACTTAGGCCCATTTCCCCAATTCATTATTTTGTTTTTCGCCAATCTCATTTCCCTCGATGTTTATGTCGTGCAGATTGGGCACTTCTGTTGCGAATGAAAGCGCCATAATCATTTTTCCGTCCATTCAGGATGTGTTGAACTCATTAAAAATATTCCAACCACAAGGTACAAGCAGTGGTGAGATATGTAGGCCTATGGCAGTCTTCTCCCCTGTGTGTAATTTTTGAATAAAGCGATGAAGTACAGTTTGATCAATGAATATCCGGTGTTATACTGGACAGATACGAACCAAAATTAAATTTTCCGAAAAGTTGTATCGTTGACCGTAATGCCAAATTTCATTTGAATCTGTTGTGTGGTTTCGAAGATGAAGCATGGTGACAGACGGATGAGCTGACAGGACATTTTTGAACGGTGTACAAAAAATGCGTAACGAGAGGGCTCCAGCATTTCTCATCGGTTTTAACAAACACACGAATATTAAAAAAACACTGGCGCTGTGACAGTATCTCAAGAAATCCCCGTTACCAAGCACAAGATGATATCCGTCGCTGTTTCCTTGTACTCCTGCAGGGGAGCCATCAACGTCACTCCAGTAATTTGTTTGCATATTTATTTGTGGATTAAAGGCGGTATGAGTATCTCAGTCGATATGGCGTTGCGTGATAGAAATAACGAATTGGGATGGATGTGGAAGGAAGCAGTCGTGGTTCGACTGAGGTACTATGCCATCATTTGCCTGTAGTGTTGGGAAATGCACGAAAACCCTCAGGATAGCTGGAATATCAGCGTGAATAAAAAGGACACCTTATTTGTTATACCACTAAATACGCAGGAACATATTAAATTGTAGTTGTACGTAGGGTGGAATGGTTTTATAATTTGTATAGTTTTATATACGTAACAAAAAAGTGGAAAATGTAAATGGTTCGCTGTGTTTAAACTAATAAGTTGAGCCTAATATGTTAGAGAAAGAAATATGGTGGATAAATTTGTTGATACGGATGAACTGTTCAATGAACTGGATGAATTTGAAGTTTTGTAAAGATTGTTAATAAAACAGAATGCGAGGTAACAAGGAGCGTAACTGAAAGTGTGTAGAGAATAAGAAACTAAGTGATTGTGTTAAAATTTTAAAGTAGAGATATCTGGTTTGTAAGATGCTTCAGTATTGGTAAATATCGGACGTGGAAATTATCCTTCATATACTGTGTACTTATATATGTATTCCATGTTTAAATTGTATCAAATGCTGGAAATTCATGAGAAGGGTATGGTTGGTTGTAGCTTGTAGTGTAAGGACATTCAGTCTTAAAGTTTGCGCTAGAAAGTTACGACTTCTTCAATATTTATCGAACTTTGCATGTCGAATGTGACGTCTAGCGTCTTCAAGCTGTACTTTGTATGTCGAATGTGACGTCTAGCGTCTTCAAGCTGTACTTTGTATGTCGAATGTGACGTATAGCGTCTTCAAGCTGTACTTTGTATGTCGAATGTGACGTCTAGCGTCTTCAAGCTGTACTTTGCTGACAGAGGACCCAGTCCATCGCTTTACACCACGGGTCCCCAATCCGCGGCCCACCAGGTTGCATTATGCGGCCCGCAGCCACATTTGTAATTTATGTATACACTATAAAAATTGCACAGTAATTTAGGTATACCACTTATTGTTACCAGGGTGGGGTTAGGCAGGTGGCTGATAACTGATCATAGTATGTTATTGAATTGTAGATAGTAATAAATGTAAACAAATGTTACAAAGCTGCAATTTTACCTGCTGTGTTGTATTAGTGTGAAATTTGATCTTTCATGCTACGTTGTTCGAGAACCGAATGCAGAGGAGAAAATTTGGATCTAAGAGAGTGAAAAAAAATACATAGTGAGGAGCTTCTGAGGGGATGAAGGCAGTTGGAGCATGTAGGCTTAGGTGGGACAATAATATTAAAATGCACCGTAAAAATCAGATGCAAAGGCGTAATTTGGGTTTATGTGGCTCAGGATGGGGTTCAGTGCCCAGTTATGAACGCTGTTATGAAAGGCTGGAGTACCTAGGTGGCGGATTATTAGCTTATGCAAGGTGCATGCTCCATCGAGTTATTTAAATTGTTCATTCATGACACAAGGCATAAATAGTGTCAAAATCAATGCAGTTAGTTTTATAAGTTAGGCGTTTTAGAGACATTTTGCTCTGGGACGTGGTCCAGGTGCCCTGGCCTACATTAGTAAAGCTTTTTTTATAGGATGGCAAATCTGAGAGGTAAGAGTTCATGTCTTTGTAACACTTCTCACAGGGGAACACGATAAGGATGTCCTGGTCAGAACAATGGTGTAAATAATTGTGTCTGAGTTACCAACAGTGGTTTGCGTTAATAAGTGAGATATATTACAGAAAGAAGTTTTAATTGTTATGAAAGAATTGTGTTATGCAGTAAGACATGGGAAACGTTGAAATATTACGTCAGCAAGATTATCTTGAAGGATGTTCACACGACAGTTAAAAGGAAATTTTAGATTGTGCAAGAGAGCAGTATAATATGATCGATAGCTGCGTCCTCTTATATTTCAGTACAGTATACTGTACACATGCCAGACGTTTTCCAGTCTTCTGACGATATGCTGGACTTTCCTGCGTAGTCATTCGCGTTAATAATTTCTTATTTAGTTAGGTGTGTTTATTTAGCTTGACCAAGTGCTTCTGAAGTTTTCTCATCCTTTTTAATGCCTTTTTATGGGTACATTGCCTAATTTCTGATTGTTTGCAGATGTTAATCTGGCACAGGAATTTGTTCATAGCGCAGACTGGTCACACTGCATAATTTGTTCGTTTGAGAAATCCGGATATCATCGGTTCTGTCGTTACGTATTCAACACGAGCAACGGATTTGGCAAAGAAGCGTCGGTGACATTTATCGCATTCACGGAGCTGACTTTGCTTGCCGTAAGAACAGTCGTCTTGGGTAAGGGTCCAAGAAGAGTTCATGGACATGTCTATCGCTGAAGACGAGGACGCTGTGTTGCCTTGAAACTTGAGGATCCGACTACCCAGAGGCGCAGTGTCATATACCAGAATAACTGAATCCTCGCCAGTTACACGGCTGCGAAAACCTCAGAATTCCACGATTATTTTCGAGGGGCTTCTGGTTGAGTCGTGACCAGAATACGGGCTTGTTTCATAGGGGGTTCCTTCTTCCCATGACATATGACGGAAGACAGCACTCAAAGAGACCAAGACTACTTCCGTTTCCAACCTGCTCCATAATCGTATCACTTCTCATTCAATGCATTTAAGATAGGGTCGTTAATAAATGTTAAGCTTTCAACGCTGTTATTTATACTTCAACCAGGGCGAATTTTTTCCTCCATTTAGTGATAGGCCTATGCCTAATTATCTGAAAAATAACAGTATATGTTATTTTTTCGTATTTTAAACGTCGATTAAAGCAGTATATGTTCAGCCACTCTGCACGGATTTCTGAACTATTTCCTTATCACCATGAATATTATCACCTTTAAAATAATAATTCATTTGGGATTTGTAGTCAGGCAGTATACGTTTTAAATCTAGGTCCGAAGACCGGTTATCCTTACGTGTTGGTGGTTTGTCTCAGTCCTTCCAGGCAAGTACCTCAATTTAGGACGCGACTGCTTCATTGCACATCCTTTTCAATACATTTACTAATTATCTTGTCATTCGATGGTACGTACAGCAGTCTGAGATGATCCTAGCATCTTTAAACAGCTAAATAAATGAGATGTGTAGAGTCATTTAGCAATTTGCCTCGTCTTCAAAGCTGGAGACACAATGTGATGTTTATTGCTGTGGACCTTTTGTGTGGCGAGGTTGGGGAGAAAGAGGAGGTGAGGCTTTGAGTAGAAATCGTGGTTGCTTTGTATAGTGGGCGTGGATAGTTGGAGTGTGAAATGCAAGTTGAAGGGGGTTTGCTCAGGTATGATGACGCTACGCGAAGCAGGACCTAACGGTACCTGGCCCGCCTGCTTGCTTGACAGGGGCCTGATTTACTTTGCTGACCCAGAGAGAGAGACAACTGAAGTAATCCAACGAAAGCTTTTCATGGCTTGGTTTCTGATTCAACACAAATACACGTATAACGGGGTCGCGTGAAGCGTGGGTGGGAAAGATTCACCTACTCAATCCGAAACAATTCTGTAGGCCTATTTAATTGAGGTCATTTACTCTTTTCTAACTTTGTTCCGGTGCTTTGTTTACTAACTGTTAATCACAATCTAAGCTACTGAGCAAATGGGTTACAGAAGCTGGCAAAGTCCACGTATGAAAGACGAGTCTAAACATAAAGCCTTATTCGTGAATCACTCTTAAGGTGGGACATCCCATTGTTTTGAGTGAAACAAATAGATCAAATCACCGTCAGTCACGGTTTTTATTGGACAGTTTTTTTATTGTCTAATAAAATTATAAAAGTTAGCAATACTGCTGTTAAGTTTTGTAATTTTATTATTTTTTCCTCATACTGTTGTCTCTGTTGCCTGACGATTGTAATACATTTCATTAAAATCTCGTTGCGCTGCAAGGAATGATCAAGGATAATGCTTGTATAGGGTCTGCCACTGCCCTAGACATTTGTTAATGAAGGAAAGCGGGGCCGTCAGGGGGGGGGGGTGGTGTTTGCCATAACATGCCATTGTGGTCGGTAGAACCTTCATCGCATCGTCTATTGAAAACAATTATGTCACTCCTGGAGCAATGTAGAGTCCCTGCTAGGTGACCGTCAGAATGCCGAATACGTCAAACATAACCGCTAGACCAGACTTACACTTACGTGTTTCGAAATTCCACCTCTGCTTTATTATAAGGCGACAAATAAGCATTGGCATACATAATAGTATGAATGTGATCAAACAGTTCCTAACAGAAGTATAAAATCAACTTAATTTTTTATTTTGGTACTCTGTACACCTTGTCGTTTCTGTTGGACCTTCAGTTTGTGGGTACTGCCAATATAAGACGGACAGTCTTGATTTCTGTCCCGCGATAGGCCTTCACAAGAGGGTTCACTGTGTCACGACGGCATATTTCAAAGAACGAAACGTAGTGAGCCGTTGTAACTACTAACGCAGAACTTTGCGTAATCTTCACGTCTTACGTTTTTATCCCCCAAGCGTTAATAGCTTTATGTGTATACAGACTCAGTGTGATTACCTGACGAGGGAACAGGCCAAAGAACGTAGTAGTAGTAGTAGTAGTAGTAGTAGTTAGTAGTAGTCAGGGATTTCACAAAACCCTAAATCCTAGACGCCAGGTCGCCCGGGCGACGAAATTTTGTACAGCGACGCCTAATATTTGTGGGTCCTCAGTAGAGACCGTCCTTCATATCACCATTCTGGTGCCTAGAATTTTGAGGTGGCTTCTGTATGTTTGGAAAGTTTGTGCACCCCTGGTGGTAGTAGTAAACTAAAAAAGAAGATTATGGTGATCACGATGGTGATTGTGTTAATAATAATAATAATATAGAGACGAGGAAGAAGAAGGAGGAGGAGCACGAAAGTGTTGGATCGTAGGCAGTTTTCATTACTCCTGCTTTTCTACATTCCCCCGTGCACATGTCATCGGACGGTACAGGCGTAGCATTAGTGCGAGCAAGAAAAGCTAGCTGCCACTGACACTCGTGTCGTTGCTGCGTGCATTCTCTCCGTCTTGCAGTACACATGGCGCTCATATTATGCAGAATGAAGCAGGCAATCGCCTGAGTGTTAGGCATCACATCATGTCTACCTCCAAAAGGGTAGTATAGCAGCTGGGCTTTGACCGCCTGCTTCGAGAGTCTTGTATAAAATGTTCGCTTCTTTATTTTGGGTGTACCACATAGTGTGGTCTGTTTACAGGCCGTAGGACGTTTTCATCGTAACGACTAAAGTCACCACTAACAAAGTGGCGGTCTGTATTCTTGTCTTGGTTCTACGTAGGCCTACACCACTTTCAATGGGGGTTCTCTTCGTGGAAATAAGAAGTGTGTAACTGTTCGTCCCTCGTATTCTTTGTGCTTCAAGGCCCTGGAAGAATTACAGTCGGGCGTCGTAACTTGTAACGAGGGCTGAATTTTGGTAAAAAGTGGTCAAAATGTTGGATAAAGGAACATTGAAGTCTCTGTACGCTATAGAGACGTACGAGGGAGTGAGGAAATAACTCCACGCATTCTTAACTTTGGCACTAGATGGACATCACTAATCAGTGACACGGCCTTCCGTTTGACCCTCAGGAAAAGTACCTGTCGGTACGCGTGAGATAGGAGGTGCAGAGAGGAGAGAAAAATCCCTGTCTGTGCTGGGATCAAACCTCATTCTCTATACCGTAATCCTAGGCACTGTACGGACTGTGATGTCCTCGTCGCGATCGGATTGAGTGTGTGAAAATTTTAACCCTCGAATGGGTGGGTGGGTGAGGGGACGATAGGGAGTGAATTTTCGTACTTTCCCACAATCATTCAACTCTCCCTTTATTATTCTTTTAGCATTTACAATTTGTACGTACCATGTTAATACGTTGTACACATTACGTTACCAGATATACTTACCACATGGGCTTAATTGTTTTGGCCACAGAATTCCCTAATTATAGCGTCAAGTACTGCTGTGTCAGTCAGCACTACATCACTTGTCTTAACTCCGCCTCGGTGTAACACGTCCCACGCTACCTCAGTGCATGAACATTTAAACACAAATAACGTCATGTAAATTCCATTATAGAATTGCAGAGGCGCGGTACGTAGGTTATAAAGTAGTGACCTCAAGGGTGTTAATTTTATCTCAGTTCTATAGCTTACGGTCCGTGGAAGCTTAAAAATACTATGGTAATTTGTTTCACAGCCGTCATGATGTGTAAGTCAGTCAGTAGGCCAAGCAGACAACTCGAAACTGTTTCGTTGTGTTATGTTCGGTGACTTCAAACAACACAGAGCTTGAGGGTACAATGTGAAGAGCCCAGAAGTGGGCCAAGGGAGGCCGATGACCCTCCAGGCTCCTTTACCAGTCTACTAAACAACTTGACGCCGGAAAGCAGCCAGCTGCTGACACATCAAGGAAATGTCCTACCAAAAATGATACAATGCTTAAAAGTCCTACTATTATGAGTTTAGCAAATTTTAAAGTAAGTGAGCTAACGGAAAAATTTACTCAAACACTAAGTTAGTGTTAGGGTCTTGGGCTTATTTATCATTTTGTATAACTTTGTTTTCGAGTTGAATCAGTCTCTGTATTGCTAGTTGCCGTCGTTCTATGAAATACCGAGAAGAAACCTGTTTCTGCCCGTAGTGTGTCAGGTATATCACAGACAGATATATATGTGTTAGTAAAAGGAAGCACAGCGCACGATCGTTGGGGGGAGGGGGGGGGGGGGCAAAAATACTGACCTCCAAAATAAACTCCAGCTAATATTCAGAAATCATTCGAACAACTTAACATGCCTAAAAAGCAAAAAAATAATTAACCCGTTGTCAGCGGAGATTCAGCCAAAATGGCGTTTAAAACATCAGTTCCTACCGCACAGTAAACACGCCTTTTCACCGTTACAGAAAAGATAAAAGAGGTTTGAGGAAATAATGGCCTTTTTTTGTGAGAACCGTGCTAAAAACCTAAATCGTATGCAGAGACTTTTAATGTATGTGGCACGGGTAGTCACCATTGCACCACTTGTATAAAAGGGTTCAGAATGTGATGTAATACGAAAGTCATCAGTCAAGGACCAAAGAAACGCCCTTTTGACATTCTGGGATCGGACTCGTGACCAACGTGAGACAATTATTCTCCCCTAGTTCGAACGCTGGTCTTCTTGACTTGCTTATACACGTATATCGTATTCAGATGGTAGCCTGTTGCTTTAGTGTCCCATAAAAATAATTTATGTTCGTAAAAATACGTAACATTTCAAAACTTTTAAACATTAGTGCCCCAATTCTATGTAGAATTAGTATCAGTCAATTATAGAAAGATTGTTCGTGGATATCTGCAATTATTATCACACTGAACACATGCAGTGAATGTTTGCGTGGATGTCTGCGCGCATGTGTGCCTTTGTTTTTACATGTAACAAGACTTGCGAAATATATTTCGGGAATTTATCTTGTACAAGAATGATGTAATATTTAACTTTATTTCCAGACATGCTTATTGTCATTTGCATGGTAGTAGCGTTTAGCGATAAACGTCGAGCCAAGGCTGTTATTTTTTTTTGAGTCGGCTACTTCGAGTGTACAAAATAATTCTTGGTATGCTACACTTGCCATACTTTATATCCTGAGATGTTGTGCACATGAAACTCTTGTAAGGCGCGTTCGCAAAACTGCAAAAAGCGACTATTAGCTTCGTCATGTCTGTCCGTCTGTCCATCCGCATGGAACAACTTGGCTCCTAATTGACGCATTTTCATGGAATTTCATATTTGAGGATTTTTCGAAAGTGTGTCGAGAAATTTCAAGTTTCATTAAAATGTGACAAGATAACGGGTACTGTACATGACGACCAATGTACATTTATGATAATATCTTGCTCACGTCCTCTTACAATGAGAAATTTCTCAGACAGACTTGTACAGAAAACCAAAACACATTTTATGTTCAATAACTTTTTGCCAAAAATCGTGCCGTTTATGAAATAATGTGGAAAAATGTGGTATAAGCAGACAAGACACAAATGACAATAGCGCATGCGCTTTGCATGCTGGATAACTAAGGGTACAGACTCAGAATATGTAATACTTAATGCTTTTCCACGGCAACAATGGTTACGCGAGGGTACCTCAATGTTACGTTATACGTACACTGCCTGTCTTGTTATTTGTTTCTTACCATCACATGTACGTACCGCTCGTACTGTACGTACTGAATTGCGCGTATATTCGAACGGAACAGGCGAGTAGCAGTAGCAAGTACACGTCTTCTTATTTGTTCGAGAGTCGGTCAGAAAATTCTCGGATGTTTACTATGCACATATTTTGGGTTATTTATTTCCAGGTAATGTTTAGTAAGGACGGTTCAGATTTAATTGTACTGCAGTCTCTTTACTTTTCCACATAGTCCCTTTCACAGTTGAGGCATTTTTTGTTATCTTGGTACGAGAGGTTCTGTTCCCTGTTAATGCAAGTTCGTGTGGTCTTTTGTCAGCAGTCATGTCACAGCTGTTTCCACCTTGCGATCTTGTATAAGTTTGTGGCTGCCAAGATCTTAGTTCAGCGCTGGAAAAAGATGACAGTCGGTTGGCGACGAATTCCACTTGATACAATCAGTGTAAGTTCTTTAGTCATGACTTTCTACGGCTTGTAAAGTTATTTTCAGAACGACATTTGTAATGTTTGTGAAATAGAGCAGTATTATAGTAAGTACATTTTGTTATACAGCTGCAAGTTTCTTGCAGGTGAATTAGGCGTGTAGACTAGTTATTTTGTTCTTAGAAACGTGCAGCAAAAATTTTCCAGTTAAAATTGTCTTTTCGGCCTGAAGACTTAGCAATACCAGAGCCAGAACAGGGGCATTGTGGGTCTGAATTGAATCAACATTTAATGAGCGGGAACTTCTTTTTGTTGCTGGTGAAGGAGCGGGGGTCAGTTTTGTTGCGATGGACCGTACTTGTTCTTAACTTCTTTCATGACATACTGTAACTAAATATTTTATAATCTGCGTTGGTTTCCAGCTTTTGAGATTTCAGTGCCAGGGTAGATCAGAAGAGTCGGTTTACAGTCAAGAGTAGAGATTACGTTCCGTATTGCAAAGTCCAGAAGAGATTCAGATCTCTGCTAGGAAGCCACGATGTCTGTTTTACAGAACGAAGGCCCTTTATTTAGTGAGATTTTGTGTTATATACTAATCTGTGATTAAGCTGGGCTGGTTGTTCCGCTCTGCGTTTGTGAGCACATTTATTCTAGATGGCAAATAATTTCTTCTGTCGTTTTTTCTGGCATTGGTTTTTTATTTATTTTTTTATTTATTTGTTTTTTTCCCCAGTACGCAGCTTTGTATCTAGTCCTTCATTCTGCTAGCCATATTCACCAATACTGAAGCGTCCCTGGACGTCTTGTAGTCTAGAGATGTTCTTTATCAGACTTTTTTAACACAATCGATAACTTCCTTGTTCTACTGTGGAAGCTAATTAACCATTTTCCTTTGTTCTGTTTAATAATATTATTAACAGAATTTTGAGTTATCCACTTCCTTTAGTAATTCTTCTACACCATTCTAAAATCAGTAAATGAATCAGTCTTACTTTTTCTCGATCTGATACGTTAGGCTGAACTTCTTATCTTAATCATACCAATCGTTTACATTTTGTATATTTCTCATACCTGTATAAGTCTACTAAAATTACAAAACCACGCCCACTTGGTATTTACTAGAATTTAATATCTTTCTGTGCCTTGAAGGTCAGTGTATGCATGAAGATTCATATGAAATGTTGGCATGCAAAACAACCTTCCATCGTGATTTGTTGAAGTAATATGATATCATTAGATATCGTAAAAGTAATGTTGAGACGCCAACTGGTTCATTTATTACGCTGTGCTTAAATATGTCAACAGAGAGCAGGCCTATAAATTACATTACACTGAAGTTACATTTTATGTAATCGGAGACGTTAGTGTAAAGTGTAGTTGCTTCGTATTTTTAGTCTTCGCGGTAACATATGACAGGCTAATCCAATAAATATGTTGTTGCACCCACCCATCCGGAGTTGCAGCCCTCGTACTGCTACTAACCAAAGACAGATCAGGCCAGGTTTCATCTGAAGAATTCCGTGGGTTGGGAGAAATCGTGCCAGCTCACAACTTGTGAGGGTCTCAATATATTCTGCTCGTCATTCTTAAAGCTGTCTACACTTGAGGAGTCATGTGATTGCAGTAACTCAAGATGGGGAATTTGGTTAAGATAAGAGAGTGTGCTGAGAATGTGCTTTCGAAGCAAGGCCCACTTGCTAACTGGGTGGAGCGTTTCTTGTCGTCGTACGTAGAAATGAGACAGTTGAAGTAAGGCTTTCCAGGGACAGTCTTCATTTATTTGCTTTACCTGTTAACAAGAAAGGTAACTTCCGAGGGTCTTTTACCGTGTATGACATCCGTAATTAGACCATGACACTTGTACTTGTAGGACGGCTTGTTGCATTTCATTATTAGTGTTCGTAGTGGTAAAATACTCTTTAATACAGGACTGCTTTTCAAGCCAGGATATTAATTTGGATTCAGATAGTCCCGGATTAAATATGTACATTACTTCGTATTTAATGTAATTTTTAATTTTAGTAAGTTCTGTTAGTAAGCAGTGTATAGTAACATGGGTTATGTGACATTTGCATTCAAAAGTTTGGTTTCATGATCCGAAAGTAAGGCGTCACTTCTAAAATGTAGGCGTGTATGGAAGGGTAATATTAAAGTGTGTCTTGCAGGACTGTAGACAAGGTTTGTCCTAGGACTGAGTCCAGTGTCCGCCTGATGTAAATACGGGGTCAACAAAGGCCGGGGACATTTTTATGTAGCTAAATGTCTGTTAGCTCTTAAGGACTGTACGCCGTGAACTTAGGCAGATGTAGTAGCTAAACTGCGTCTGAAATATTTTTGAATGTACGTGGCATCTCTAGTAGGCATCTTTATAGAAGAAAAGTCTTGTGTGCTCAACGAGAACTCCAGATGGCAAACGTCGTAACCTTCATTGCAGTGTTTCATAATTCCAGCCTTCCCGAAATGCAGTAATACATTTATATATATAAATATTATCGGACTGTCTTATATGGAAGAAACATAAAAATACCTCTGTAAACATTGATCGTGGGTGAAATAAAAAGGGGTGTGTTCTTTTTGTTAATATCTGATGAACGTGGCGGCTCCGTCCAGCTCTTTTACTGACTAGTCGTGGGAATTAGGGGCAGACTGGTTGCATGGTGTAAAGTAGTTCTACTGATGCGTTAACCGAACATGTTTAAATTTCCCACCGGCGTATCAATACCAAATGTGTGTTGAAAACAGGATCTTGTAACTTCTAAATGGTAATGAACCGCTTAACTCTGAGGACGCGGCCTCCTGGAAGGTTTACAGAGTCTGTTAGATGATTACGGATTATTATTGAGATATAATTAGGTAAGTAAATACTATGACGCGATTAAAACTTCCTGAATAAGGCAACAGATGTCATTTACCACCGATCATTGAGTCCGGGTCTTGCTGCATTAAGCGGTGCTGTTCAGTAGCACACCACAGTGTTCTTTTCGCGCCTGCAAGTGAATTAAAGACCGTTTGTATTCACATTCATTCAATGCTGTCTCAGTGATAATCAGATGTCAGTATGCAGGTTTGGAACTTGCCAGTACAATAGGCCTTCTCCGAAGTGTAACATTTGTCTTCTGCAATGTACTTCACATATAATTAAAAAAGTGAAGGTAAACCTGTCCCTGTGGACACCACGAAAGTGTGTGTGATTATGGAGGTATACCTCCGCTCATTCTTAACGTCGGTACTGGATATAGATGAGTGCTCAGTGACACTCCCCGAGCGCTTTACTACCGGGGAAAGAACCCCAGTGTCCATTGAATAGAAGGCTAATGAGTGTAGCCTTTTATTGATTTACTCTTATTTCTTCTGTAAACACGTTACGGTCATGTACGTGTTTTTAAAGGAGCGCCGGCTTAGCTTATTGGGTAGAAAATGGCTTGAAACTAGGCAGCTTGATTCGATCCATCCTTGAGCGATAGATTTTCCAATCACCTCCGTAACGAGATGCGGACAGTTTATTTTTCAAACAGTTGCTGTAACGACAACAGCAGTCGAGGACAGTATCACAGACATGTGGCGTTGGCGACTTGCCCTTATGGTAAAGGACGCTGAAGGACTATCGCGTTCATGAATATGCAGATATCTGTTACAACATGCTTTCGAAAGTCTTTGTAATTTACAAACGATCATAATTTTCCGTACTGTCAAAATAAAGCCTTTATATTCCGTTCCTTGTTTTTAGTGACAATAGCTTTTCAGGCAGTGAAATTACGAATAATTTATATCGAGAATATTCAGTCTTCTGGCGGGACGTTATGGTGACTAATTAATTTGTACACTTTATTTTATTATTCTTGACGGAAGAGACTTTTATTATGGCAAGAAGCTTCAGATTCTGTAATGCGATGGAGATTATTTACATCTGAATTTAATGACACTTATATACTGCGTAAATTACGTTTCGTGAAATGAGGCGATTTAATAGTTAAACAGTTATGGCACTGTGAATTGGAAAAGTTTGCGAAAGATGTGGCGGCGTTATGTCTTAAGATATATCTCATCGTGAGCCTAGAAGGATGTACGAGTAAATATGAAAACCTCAAATCTGATGTAAATGGGGAACGAATACAAGCCAGATATGTTATCGCTGAGCGAAAGCTGATCAATGTGTGTGGTTGTACGAGTAAAATAGCATTTTTAATTGTGTACTTTGCTTGATATACGCCAAATTTATTTAGATGTGTATTTAAATAATATAAATTTGAGTTTAGGTGGTTCATACCAACGTTTCGGAGGCAGCCGATGCCACCATATTCAGGGTTCCCTCATTATATTGTATAGTCTGGTGTTATTAGTTAAAATACGTTATTTTGATTTTGCAGTTCTTTTCACGCTTGTATCTTTTGTTGCAAAGTGGAAGTCAGGTACTTCGGATTGACCTGCCTTTCATTCAACGTGTGGTATGGCTCGAAGTCCCGTTCGAGTTGTCGAACAGTTTCGATGCTCCTATCCACTTAAGGGTCCGGGTGATGTATTTTTATTATTGGGGCGAAACCGCAAGTACGCACCCGCAGAAAGCGAGAGTTGACTGTATTCAGTTCCAATTTATTTAAACTGGTGCCCTTTCCTTTTTAATTGACCACAGAATCGTTTAAACGTTTAAAATCATACAGTGTGTTGAGTGTTCAATCGTTGCTCGGATATACGTTAAGTAAGAGTTAGGCAGCACAAAATTGAACTCTTTCTGTTCTGTTTAACACGAATCTTGGCGCAGTTGCAAACTTATACCTATGACTTTCGGTCAGTTACATGGGTGGAGAAATTTGCCGTAGAAAAAAAAAAAGAACTCGTTTACGGTTGTGTTAATATTGGCGTTTGCATTTTGCCAGCACTTGGGGAAAAGGAATTTCTATGTAAATTGAACAAAAATAACTCAGCCTGATTGATAGTTCGTCATTCTTAGCAGGATAATGGTAAATTGGAAGTGTCGGCTACTGGTATAGTTCATGTAACAGACTGCCCTGCTGTAATATGAGTCTGAAGGTTTCTGATGGTCGTCTGTAACAATATATGGAGTATTGCCCATTGACCCAGGTTAGAGACAACTTTCCGATGGCTGCTTCTGTTTCCGTCATGAGGCGACAAAATAAGAGAAAGGATTCCCAACAGTTAGGCCCGCAGCCTCAGACCCTGGATCTTGGGCGGGGTATGAATCCCTGCTCCATCTGATAATTTTATGACGGAATTATCACCGTTTTCCGAAACGCTGCTGTTGAAAAGCTGGTCGATCGGGAAGGCAAAACATGTAATTATATTGCAATGTTGACTAGTTTTCATATTTTATATTTCAGTTTTGTGATAATAATACCTATATCCATATTACGTGACTTCATCTTATTAATTATAAGTAGGTACATTAACTGCGCTACGGGTTGGACGACCGAGGAATCTTGGTTCGGTTCCCGACAGAAACAAAATATTTTTCTCTATTTCCAAAGCATCCAGCCCGTCTCTGAGGCCTATCCAGCCTCACGTTCAGTGGATTCCGGGGGTAAAGCAGCCGGGGCGTGTAGCCGACCAATTACTCCACTCTAGTGCCGAAGTTATGAATGGGTGGAGCTCTACCTCCATTTCCCCATATTCTCGTGGCGTGACCAGAGACAGCTTTACGTTTTTACCTTTGCATATCGATCTGAATTGCGTGTGACAGTGAGTTGAAACAGGGGTAAATGTATGGTGTGTACAACGAATAACGTGTGAGGGTTGACAGTGATTAGACTTTGATTGAAAGGATGCTGTTTGAATTAGGCACCACCTGAGGACGGAAGCGGTTAACTTCCGAAACGTTGTCATTGTGTTTAGTATTGTTGATGACGGAGAAAGCCCTTGTTAATGCTAGTGATATTATTCATGTGAAACCATTGTCAAGAATTCATATGTTACAATATTTTGTCGTGTAGACTAATAATGTATTTGTTGGTGTTTATGCACCCACATAGTCTTAATTAAGCTGTCTACTTTTCTCCTCCCTTTCCTTGTAGACCTAAGAGATTTTTTATGTCTTGTGTGGTCTTCATGTTAGCCTGACATGCTATCTTAGGCGGGATCGTGGAACATCCGGTCGCAGCAGAGCATAAACACTAAAAGTGTTAATGTCTTGTGCAATGTAGGGTAGACGGCGGCTATGCCCTCCGATTACACTTGGTATTGTGTTTCTTTTGCTTTGGCCTTGACTTAGCTTGTTAGTTTAATTACAGCCAACTGCGGGTTGTTTCAAGTCCTATGTCCCTGCTGCAGTAATGTTATGGAACAAGTGTCTGTGGATTACTTTGCCTGTAAATGTAAGAAGAAATCGTAGTAGAGATTTGAGGTTCTCAGGGCGGTGAACGGCTGTATGTGATGTTACGCCATCTAGTCTGGTACAGTGGTACCTATCCACGAGTAGATATTACGTCACATCACAAAAGACAGGTTAAACGTTTTGTATGTCCTTATTCTTAAATGCTCGTACTCCCTGTCAGATATCTATTAAATTCGCACGAAAAACCTACAGCATATCTCATCTTAAACTTTGTAGAATGCCTGGTGTTTTTTGACTTTAACTTGGGGGGTGTGAACGAACCGCATTTCTTTTTAAATATTCAGGCTATATTATACTCGGATTTAGACTGTATTTAGCAAATTGCAGTTAGTGTACATTATTTTTCACCAATCTGTGAGGCAGGTGAACGTCGTTGTGTGCTTGCTTATTTTCTTACGTCTACTGAAATTATATTGGTATATTTCGTAATTCTGGACATCCACAGCTCATTTTGTTGTGCCCTGTAAACCGAAATGTAAACGTGACAGTTGTCAGACAATCGTACTTGTATACAATCATGTTCATACTGCTAGAAAAAAATTAACACTTGCGTTTCCGAAATGTGTCAAGGATCAGGTCAACAGGATTTACAGGTATTAGTGCGTATTTGAATCAGTTACTACATTCTTCCATTAGTCATCAGTCCAACTGTATATGCCTATACGATGTCACGGATATGTATAACAGGAAAGAGACGTCAGTAAAACTTTTTCATTCGGATGTGTTAAAACTGCCAGTCATTCGTGTACGTGGCTAACTGCAGACTGCGTGTACTTGTATCATTATCCTACGAGATCTTTTTTTCTCTGCACGTCGGTTGTATTATTTGCTTCGGTATTAGCTTTGGGTCGTCTTTTAGTGACATCGTAACGCTGATATTTGCAGTGTTCCCAAAGTCTTGTGACAGCCTTATTTTAAAATGTTGTGTGTGTGAGCAAGACCGTGTAAATAAGACCCTTGCGGGGTCATGGGTTTCTTGTCTTTTCATTTCTTACTGTTGATGTCATTACAAAAATGTTCCGTTTCACATACGGTGGCGTTCTATATTGGCCAACCCTGCAGGCCTGCTGCCTATTTCTCTATGCAAATTATATGTTGTGCCGCCATCCGGAACTCCTATTTTCAGTCGCAGTTAAGATAAAGAACCCAGTGAACGTGCCTTGCTGTTCGCTTAAGTTATTCCTAGCGATTAGAATAAATCGTTCGATATCATGCAGGAAACACTTCGTTGTATTAGGGTCGAGTACAGAATCTTAGTAAAGCTATACATCGAGAAACGTAAGTCATTTACGTAATATGTGTTGGATAAAGAAGTGTGCTGTTAACAAATACCGTATTTCCTCGATTCTAAGACTTCATCGATATTAGTCATCCCCTTTGCATGCGTAAGTCTTTAAGAAAGGGCCGCAGCATTCATATCAGCGTGTCTTCCTTTCTGCGGCCCAGTGAAGCACTTGGTGATTGCCTTACACGCAAATATGGAAGCACAGTCTTGCCTCCAACGACGAACATTTGCTTCACTTATTGTACATTTACGTTGTGAACCTCTTCCCATACTTTGCAGCGTACGTGATGACTTTTCTTTTTGATGCGCCGTCATAATGGGACCGTTTCGAGGGCATTGTACAGTGGCAATTACCTATGTTATTTGGGAGTTGAAATTTTTTGGAAAGCTTAAAATACGCCTGCATGTAGCACTTAAGTCTATCCAACGGCGAACTGAGACGGTAACCGAATATTCAACAATGCCAACAGCACCCACCCGTGACAGCCCACCCCCATCTAGTGTCAGGGTTAAAGAAGGAGTATAACTGTACCTCTACTCCCCTTCTGGGCCTTCGTTGCCTGTTCTAGGGAGAACTTTACCTTTACCTTTACCCACCCGTGACTTCCCTTCCCGACGCATAATTGAAAGAAAGGGTTTAAGACTCAACGAATGAACTCGGGGCGATCTCATTTCATAGCAGAGTGTTAATTAATGTTAAAATTAATGTTAAGATCAGCATTATGTTACAGATTTAGCAGGATGATGTTCCTTTTTACCTAGGACAGTGGCATAGCCAGTCTTCGAAACTCGAAGTTTCCTTGGAACGTATTTGAACAATGTATGAAGTCCACTATGTGTGCCATAGTACGTAATAATGACGTATTTAGTGGCTGCATGTGAATTTAATGTTGCTTGATTATAAGTAACGAATGTTATCATAATCCTAATTAAGCAGTTCAGCGAAGAGCTATACTTACACCATGTCTAAGTGAAGGCGCCTGTTAAGTACACACTGTAGACGTTTACAGCTTTCTTAATTTCCTGATATCAGTAATGCAAAGATGACTGTCGCGGGATTTTTTGCACAGCTTTCGAGACCCTTGGAACATCGATGTCGTATTGAATCTTACTTAATCGCACTTCGATGTGTAGAAGTGTGTGCTTGTTCGTTATAGCTGCCGTTTGTCGAAGCTTTCGTTCAGAATGACATGTAGGAACTTCTTTCATTTAAAAAGAATCATTTTCGCGATGTTTCTTTTTTCCCCCCCTTTTGTTTCAGTAATATGGGGTACTGTGACTATACATGCGTAATGAAATTAATATAAGGGCATTTTGATTTTGCTTTTGTATTGAAAAATAAATCCATGGCGTGAAGCTGACCAAAAATCCCCATCTAGTGTCGAGGTGAAGAATAAGTGGAGCCATACGTCCTCTCCCTGATATGCCGTCATGGCGTTCAAAAGGACAAACTTTTTTTTTTGTCTTTGTATTCACCGAGTGCTTTTTAACAATTACATTAAAGTCTACCTTTATTTTAACTTCATGTACTCCTATACTTATTACTTCGGCTGTTACAGTAGAGTATTTTAAATCAACGTTCGACCTTTCTGTCATTTCTGTTTCGGAAAGGGGTGATTTGTAATCATGTTTGGTTTCAAGTGTTTGTTCGACTATTCATGAAGTGTCAAGGTGCTCACTTCGGTTTACACAGATATTGAAATTGTTGAAGGATGTCAAGATAAGTACTTCTGAAGGTTGGATAGGAAGCACGTTGCCTGGAGCGGGCGATTCTGTCCGCGGAAGTCCCGTAGTACCTAATGTATTGCGCTCCACAGACCTCCACATTGCAAATTATATAAGGCATTACTAATTATTACACATTTCCTACGCCATGTATCGCCTGGCCTTTGTTGCGAATGTAATTAAGAATAACTGTTCTTGAGGTATTCAGGTATAACGTGTGCTATTAATGTTTGCAAGTTTGGACGGTGGCTGATGGTGATTGCCACGTTTCGTAAATGTTTATATGGCTACCAACATATGTCGCTTGGGAGTGTCCGGGTTAATAAGGGGCATGGACACAATACTTATATCTGTCTCTTGTGCCAAGTTTCAGCCTCGAGCCAAACACATATCGCATCGTGTGTGAGAGTGATTTATACATACAGCCTCTGCTGAAGAGCACAAAGTGTTTGTTAATAAAAGGCGCGTTCTTCTGAGAGACCAGCATTCACTTTCAAGTATGAGTTATCAAGTGTCAGGAAATCCATGGACATATGTAGGAATATCCATGGACACTTGAACGAGGATTTAGCATTCGGTCTCTGCCAGAACCATTAAAACATAAGACAGTATTTCATGAAAACTGAAATTTGTTTGTTGTGGAGGACACCCTTCTGCCTTTGTGTTGAGACTGGTTTAAGTTAATTACGAAAGCATTGAACGAATCACTGGTGATTTATAGGCCCAAAGGTCTGTGTGTGGCCTGTGTAATGCATTACTAGCATTAAGGTGTTCATATAATTCAGAAAGTCGTGTCTCAGTGCTTGTAACAGCTAGGTTATTTTGTGAAGTAAACTGTAACTACAGCCGACCCGACTTTGTCTACAGCTTGCATTTATGCCCCATTTTTCATTCCACACGACATTACGGTTTGAATTCAGTGCTCTTTTGCAACGTGGAAACTATACACAGAGTGTTGGAGCTTCAAAGCTTATGTATAACGCTCAGAAATGTGAAGAGTAAATAACACATCACTGATAGTGTAAATAGAAAACCAGTCTGTGCGATCTATCCTCATAATTTATTAGTTACTGGTATAAGTTTCTATTTTTCAGTTTTCTCTTTTACTTATTTCGGGAGAAAATCTTATTGTCATGTGTAGCAGATACTTGGTGTGACTTTATCCAAGACGCTATAACGTACATGCGTTAATGCTGTATATTCATATAGCTATGTTACAAAGAAAATCGAAGTCAAATGCTTTTGCCTACTCTTGTTGTGGGAAATGCAGTCATATTCTCACACAGTGTCTTTTAGAGTAACGTGAAAATTTGCGTATGCACAAACCAGTATGACGATAGGCGACTGCAACTGGCGTCGATAATATGAAATCCGAAGAATGGACGAGATTCGGGAGACAAGAGGATTGGGAAGCTTCGTTTTATTCGTTTACAGGACGTTACTGTGCGGGACCTGTTGTAGCAGTTTCTGTATAGCAATCTGTCTCCAAATGCGGATTTCAAGTATCTGCGTTTTGCCATTAGATTTCTGTTTTACCAACCGCACCATTTGGTTTTGTGTATTTTGATTTGTATAAACTCGGCACTCTACATGTCTGCATATTAGTTATACATGAAAAAATAATTTTCTTAACACAGTTCCTCACGTATACTTAATTTTGAACAGAAAATCGCCTAGGTTCCTAAGACACAAAACTTTGTTCGTGAAGACTCCCACATTTCATATACTATCAAGCTGAAGGTATCGGCACGTCTTAAATTAACATGCAGGGCGTCCTCCACGCCACTCATGGCACACCGGTCTTTCTTGGTTTCTCTCCTACACCCCTAAACTCCGCAAAGCCACCTTTCTTTCTTTCTTTCCTGATGCATTGTCCATTTTGTCTTTCTCCCTCCTATTTCGTTTTGATGGTAGTATGAAGGGCAAGGGAAAGCATTTTCACCACTCTGGCAAACATTCTTTTTCACGAGTATCTTGACATTTGTTTTCCTAGGCTCAAAAATAATTCATCACATTTCTTAACCCTCCCCTCGTGTATGAGGCGGGAGAGAATTGCATAGTGACGGTGTTTGTGATTTTATAGTCCCCGGCAAACATTAGGGTGATCAAATGAAGAGGATAGGTGGGACGTGAGGAACGTATGCGAGAGAAGAGAAATACGTACATGGTGTTAGTTGGTAAACTTGAAAGAAAGAGACCGCTCGGAAGACCTAGGCAGAGATGGGAATATGATATTAAAATAGCTTTGAAAGAAGTCGGGTAGAAGGGAATGGAGTGGACTCATCTGACTGTCCTAGGAAAGGGACCAGTGGGCAGGCTTGTATGAACACGGTAACGAACTTTCGAGTTCCATAAAATACGGCGAATTCCTGGACTAGCTAAGGAACTGCATTATTAGGCTTCTCAACAATCATGGATTTAGTTAGTTACCCCCTCATATAAGCCAAGCCTAGTCTTGAAAGTTCGTCATTTACTTTTTCGCCAGATGATGTGTCTTGGTGCTCTATCTGAGAAGTTTTGCAATTTTCAACTACATTCGCATTACCCTGGAATAGTACATGGCGCCATTACTTCAAATTCTTATGATATGTAGCCCCTTCCGCTGTCCCTGCCAATTCCGTTTCGGTCGTACCATTTATTGTACATCTAGAAACACCAAATACATTATTACCAAATCTCCCCTGAATAACATTTACTTCTTCGCATTCATTAATTTCCCATAATTCAGCTCCAGATATCTTCCTGGACTCAAGTAAGATGTAAACGTTTCCCGAGGTCATAAGCTCATGTCGGAAACCGCTGATGTCCTTACATATATATGATAATACAGTCGTCCATAGCTACGAATATCAGTGTCTGTCTGAGCAGGTCTGTCCGTGTAAGTGACTATTTCATACGCCAACGCTGGGTGCAGAAGCGCCTACAGGCAATTGGAAATTGCGGCTAAATGTTTCTTTAATTGTCCACTCATCATGATGATATTTACTTTGCCTTAAGTACGCTTTGTTTGACTATTGGCTGTATTTGATTATTATTTGTGTACGTGGCGTGTTTCGCCTATGGCAGTGGCAGCTTGCCCAAAACTCCGTTTAACAACACTTTGTTGTTTTTCATGCCACTTTCTTGCGCCGCATGGAACAGATGGTAACAACACCCTACGTGTACGATTGCGTAGTAAGATTCTGTCGTGGGGGAAAAAGGAGAAACAGTTTACCTTGAGTGAAGCATCTTCCTCTAGTTCCATTATGTGGTGATTTTATCTGTTTTGTAAAAATGAATCATCCATTTTAAGAAATCGTTTAAAGTGCTTGCTTTTCACACTCATCTGCCTAAAGCCCAGTTAATGGATTACTTGTAAGTTTAAAATAAACGAAATATTTAGACATTTACAATTAAATTTGCCTGCTGATTTATTTATCTGCGGACCGCCTGGGATCTCTTGGAAGGCGGTTCAGCAACCATTGATCTAGCCATTTGCACGTCGAGTCATAACACTACCGGACAGAACGGATCTCTGTGTGGTACAGTGCCACTCACAATTATTTACTTTCGGGGACCATGTACAGGAAACACTGTCCTCGCTCGTGAAGCTAATAGGAATATACTGTATACGTTCCGTTAGAGACAGCATTGCTTTGCCGTCGTGTGCTGGACATTATTCGAAGTCATATCCAACGACTTTGGCTTGTCTGCTAGGAAAACGCGTGAATGTCAAGTTCATGACATTGGTACATATTTCCGTATTCCTGATGAGAGAGTGTGCATGGTATTGGCAGATATGGTTGCAGTGTTTCAGGCTTTACCATCATGTTTTAAATACTTCTTTTTGGTGCTCTTTACTTGAGGGACGTACCGTTTCGTCATTCTGAACATGTATTTGTTCAAGGTTGCTTCCTGGCCTCACGTAACAGCAGTCTCACATGACAAGACCATTGTGAACGAGTATGGGTGTCGTCAGACACTCAAGTCTTACCTAACGTCGTTTAATATAATAAAGGTGTTAAAATGCTACAACCATCACATATTGAATTATTGAATTGTGTATTTTATTGCAGTTACTGTACGTCGTCACAATAATGTTCGTTCACTTCTTCGAATAGTAAGTTGTTAATGTGGTGACATACATCCTGTCATAAAATCATATAGGCATGCCCATCAGAGGAGAAGCAAATGGATAAAGAATCCTCTACAAACCCTAATTAGAAATGTAAGAAATATTACTTGCATATTACATGCGTTTCGTTTGACATTTTTAACATAACGTATTTGTATTTTGTATTTGTCTCATGTCCGTTCATCTTTCGATGTCTGCGCTGTTCTGTGTGCATCACATATGTAGTTTAAGCTTAAATTCGTCGCCACAGTTTGTTTTGCATTTAACCTTTCAATGACGATTTTTTTCTTACACTAATTTTTCACACGAAATTGCTGTTCGCGAATATCGTAATGCCATTTCTGACATGGCCATTTAACTTGTGCGTCTTTTATACAGCGAGAATTGCCCGAGCTTTCGTCGGAATGACATCTCTGTGGGTAGGTTGCCTATAATTTAACATTTGTGAATTTGAATAAATCTTTTCATATCGTCGGTGCCAGAAACACCTCACAACTTTCCAGTAAGTATTGTAGGAATTCCACAGACCGTCTGCGCCAATATAGTCACGTTTCTTTTAAAAATCGTCCAAGTCAGGCGTCTTTTGTTTTCTGTTCGTGAGATCCCTGAAAGGTGAATTCAGTCGCGATGCCTGTCTTTCTGCCCCGGCCAGTTCCACAGTAGGCTATATGACGCACACCTTACTGGGGACGGGCAAGTAAAGGAATTGACTGCTATACCATCTGTTGATACTGCGAGCATGTTCGCTTCCTGCTAGTCACTTGTCGAAGTGGCTAGCAATACACGCGACAGATTCGGAATACGTTTATTTAAACAAGTAGCTTTTAAAACGTGACCACAGAAATCACGCACAGTGGAACAAGAAGTTCAGTATGCAGGAACACCTTAATTGTAGTGCATGTTGAAGCTGTTCCTGGTAACTTAACGGATATCCCTCTACATTACTGCATTTCTCGTGATGTCATTAGCGTTTGGTATAGGTGCAACCAACATTAAGAATATACCATATTGTCTTATGGGAGTATGCATGACACGACCCATCTGAAATTCGTGGTGTTCTTGTGCATATCTGTACAGATTGGTTATGCACTTCCATGATAAATTTGTGAAGGAGTGGAATTAAAACAAGAAATAAAGCGAAAGGAGTGTTAGAGATGATTGACCCCTTAAAGGGACCGCGCCCAGAATATCTTGTCTAGGGCGGGGTGAGAGTCACATCCCCCCACGCTCTACCTGCTCCATTGACTTCATCAGACAGGCGTAGTGAATGGGTGAGTGAACATGTGTTACGTAATATATTATACTTGTGTATGTTCCGAAGTACAAGGACCCGGATAATTAATCTCGTTGGAGGTCAACATCATGGCTACTAAGATCAGTTATTAATTTTCTGTTAGTTTTGTCTGTGTAGGGCCTGCTTCGTTTGTATGTACTTGCTTGGCTGTATCTGAAGACTGAATTTCTACACCTTAATTTTGAGGTAGACAGTAGAGAGGTGTTTCTTTTTTATACTGTTACTTCTAGACCAGGCACCCTACAGGTGTCGAATAGGGTTGTGGGTATTCTATGTACTATTTATGTTTTTGTTTATTAAATTAACAGCATGATTTAGCCGTGCCATGGCTCGGGCTGCTGGTCGCCGGCCTCTCACCGCAGAAACCCGGATGCAATTCCAGGCCAATTCATGCAGGATTTATGGTGGACAGAATGGCACTGGGACAACGTTTTCTCCTCATATTTCGTTTTTACTCTGTTAGTATCTTTCCATCAATGCTTACTCATTCACCCATCTGTTACCGATGCTATGTAGTCTTAACAACTGACAGCGTCTGTAAATAATACACTTACAAACATTATTAGCATAGACCAGAAGACGATTTATGCCGTTAAGGTCCAGTCTTTCCTTGTTTTGTAGGGCCTTCCTAATGGCGAATGTTGACCAAAGTTGAAAAGCGGTGATGATAAAAGTATCTCTTTATTTCAGACGATTTTGAATAGGAAATGCATCAAGTAAATGTTCCCCTATATGGACTTCATTATACTGTTCAGTTATATGGTATATTTTGCGTAACCTAACTAGTTTGCACGAGTTTGTACTAAAGTGTTTGTTTGTTACACATCATCCTTTTTTCTTATAGTTAGAAGATAGTGATCTAGACCTCTCACACATTACAGAACCCGTTTTAGGCGCGTTCGCAAAATTGCGAAAAGCGACTGTTAGCTTCGTCATGTCTGTCCGTCTGTCCGTCCGTCCGTATGGAACAACTCGACTCCCACTGGACGGTTTTTCATGAAATTTGATGATTTTTCTCAAATCTGTGGAGAAAATTAAACTTTGATTAAAATCTGACAAGAATAACGGGCACTTTACATGAACACCTATGTACATTTATGACTATATCTCGCTGTTCTTCTTAGAATGAGAAATGTTTCAGACAAAAGTTGCATAGAAAATCTAAACACACATTTTGCATTCCAAAAGGTTCTGACGACGGTACGTAACACTGAGCACTAATTGGTTTCTGGACTTTGTCCATCGTCCGGAAATCTAAAATCACGACGTTACGGAAACTGGATCTGCTTCCGTCCTCAGGTGAAGAGGGAGGGAGACATCTACTCTGTTGGGTCCCTTAGACCGAGCTAACCTCAATCACTGGACCATGGACAAAGTCCAGAACCCAATTAGTTCTCACACATTTTACGTTCAATAACTTTTTTCCGAAAGTAGTGCCGTTTATGTGAAAAAAATTTGGTAGAGCCGGACAGGCCACAGATGGCAGTATGATAAGGCGCATGCGCTCTGCATGCTGGTAACTAAGGCTACAGTGATACACTCAGAATATGAAATACTTATTGCTTTTCCACGGCAAAAGTGGTTACGCGAATGCGCCTTAATTTTACGTTATACGTACATTGCCTGTCTTGTTTCTTTGTATCGTTATGCACGCAGAAGTGTGTAAATGCATGAGACCAGAGCGTGGTATATGGATCTGTACGTATTGTCAGCGCTTCTAGAGATCCTGAATTTTTCTTGCAGAAATAATATTGTATTGTACAGAATTACGGAAAGCGCCGTAGTTACCCTTCGCAAATGTGACACGATTTGTATAATGTGTAGTATTTTTCTTTTTTGGAGTCTCTTTATTTACATTCGTCGATTAAAATTATCAAATGTAGTTGTTAACGTCCTCTTCACGCCAGACATGAACATGCAGTCCCAGTTATTAACACTGATTTAATCCGTTTCGCCTAACTCGTAGTGTATTATCTGAATAAGACTGAGTTACACTGTAAGCAGCTACCTTTTGAAATACTCACACTCTGATAGCATCACTGTAATGCTTAATCAGCTTTGTATGCTGAAATTCAGATGGCTCATGATATAATTGTCTGGGGTTGTAAGACATTGATGCATTATGCAAAACATAATTCGTCTTTGAAAGTATGAGATCAGGAGCTACTTTTGTGCGGAGTGGGTTGTTCCCTTTTGTCAAGCGTGACATCAGGCCAGGCCACGTTGATTTAACTTCTAAACCTTTTTGAAGGACAAGGTAAAAATAAGGCTGGATGATCAGTGAGGTGGCATGTGGCTGTAGCTGGAGAAATTTCCGGCTTGTTTATGTAATCATTAACCGTGTTGTGTATATCAGTCTCATTTGAAACTTGTTGAGGTATCATAGAATGTTTCCCAAGAGTTACGAAGTTTTAATCCGTGACTTTCGTTATTTCTTTTATCGCTATCACTCATTCTCTAATATGACCCGTATTCAAGAACTTTACGTGCAGGTTGCCTGTCGGTATCCAGCTTCGTACCGCCAACAGAAAAAGATACGACACTTTTTTCTGACTCTTGCTGTTAAGGCGATGTGAAAATACTACGGTAGAGCATTTCGATGCGATGCCAGTCCTGTTCCAAGTTTTGAGTTACACCAGTAAACTTTAATTTCTTTGCGGGTGCCTAATTAAAACCACGATATGAAGACGTATCTACGAAGGTCGGTTAGAAAATAAGGTTTGCGTGGCGTATAATTTCGTAACTAAAGAACTTGGATTGATCGTGTTTATAGGCAAGGAGAATTCGTCGCGGAGTGATTATCATCTCTTTCCGGCGCTTAAGCAAGATCGTGGCAACCACAAACTTAAAGATGGTCGCGAGGTGGAAACAGTTGTATGACGATGGCAGATAACGCAAGACACGGTCTTCTGTCAATAGGGAGTAGAAAAGCTCGTCCCACGATAATATAAATGCCTCAGTTGTGGCGAAGACCACGTGACAAAGTAGTGTAACAGCACTACATTGAAATCTGAACTGTCCTTGTTGTACATAATTGGAAATAAATAACCCAAAATATGTGCATATTAAACTTATTTTCTTGAGGTCCCTCGTTTGTGATTAACATTAAAAACTAGTGGTTACTGTATGGACCAGCAGGTTAAATATTCACAAATTCTTTTTGCCCACAAAACGTGTTAATGTGTTTTGTGTGGATCTCAGAACAAACAGAGATTATTTTCCTATGCAGCATTAACTGAATGGTTCTTACAACCGAGACGGAGTGTGTTTAGGAACTGAATGTTTAAATATAATTTACGTTAATATGTAGACTTAGTAAGGTTAAGAAAGCACCGCGCCCTGAAGACGTGTTGGGAGTGAGGGTAAAGCCCAACACATTCTTAACCTCGAGGCTAGAGGAATGGTCAGTTTTACACCCCAGTCACTGTGCATGCGGGAAAGAATCCCAGGCACTCATGTGTTAGGATGCTGGGTGGATCCCAGAGCCGGCATTGACACGGTGGCGAAGGGAGAAGCTGTGCCTCTGGCAGTAATGCAGCACTGTTGTTCATGGTAAGGTACGTGTACTGCATGTGAGCAAGTTTACAATTAACAGCAAGATACCTCAAGGGGGCTTATCTGGGCTAGCTGGCCGTTTTGTTTAGACTTTTTGTCCAGACCGTTCCGGCAGCCGTAGTATGTCCATGCGTAGCTCCAGTTTCAAAATCCTCCCTCATTCCAGGAACATCTAGGATTGTAGTTAGAGAAGTGACAGAAAGTACAGATGATTCAGGTATGACCTCATGAATTATGACGGACTTAAAAATTTAATCGTGTAGGTGTTTACATTTCCTTATTTTTTATAATGAACTAACATTACAATATATGGGAGTGCTTGTATTGAAAATACAGTTTAATAAATATTGCACAGCACTGAAGATGAGTTCCAGCTGTTCACCACAACAGACACCAAGTTCCAACCAGTTATTCAAATAGTATGGAGATTAGTATCTTTTTGCGTGTAAGATTTTTATGGTAAGCAGATGAACCTTGGTAGGGTGTGGGCTCGTGACCTTTGACTGGCCATACTCTATTTCGGGGGTGGAGAATGATCATTACATTGAGTGAACAAAAGGAAGGTAGCTGCACTAGGTTGTGTATGTCGTAATTTATGCGACACCATTGTCGGAAAGTTAGGGTTGAAGATGCTGAGCAGCATGTTGACTTGACTTGTTTGTACAAGGTATCGGTTGGAACGGACCGCGTAGGCTGAGCATAATTACATTTCATTTCAATCATACAACTTTACAACTAGACTTACTATATACAACTCGCATGCAGAACGTTTGTGGAGATAATCGTCAGGGATTGGGACTGGCCTATGTTCCATGTGTAACGAGCCGAAATGACTGGCTGATCCTCCTGAACTTCGATTTTTCGATTTCTATGTTTCAAATTTTCTCGTTTCGTTATTCATCGTAACAAATGGTTCGTTGTAGTACGGAATTTTTAATATTTCAAGGCGATGTTGGAAGTTTTCCCGTATCGACAAATGAATGCGAAGATGTTTCGTATAATAGTGTATTGTCGTTACGGCTGTTGTAGGTACTCTAATCGTGTTGCAGTATGACTATTACGTTACTGATTGTGCCAAGTGTCATTTCTGTCACTTGGCCTTTTAATTTGAAGAGTACATTTCGTTTGAAAGGTACATGATTTGCAGAGTATGCTACCATAAACTTTGAGATATTTGTAATTGCGTAAAATCGCAAGACAGCTCTGCAGTAGTTTTTGTTTTGCTTCCAGGATATTTGTAATTAAACCGTATTTACATTATGGTAATTATGCTACAGACGCTGTAATCTTTTGTCATATTTTCATTTTGAGAGACGTTTATATAGGCCTGTATGCATAATCAGTGGTATCTAAATATGACAAGTCTTTGCGTAAAACAACGCCGTAAGTTAAGTTCCTTGCCCTCTTTCAGGGCCGCATTTAAATCTAATAAATATTAATCACTGTGTGGGTAAGACCGAAACTCATTAGCGTATATGTATGAGGTATGCTTAAGTAACCCATGAAGTTATGTGAATGCACTCTGTGCATTTGCGTACGTACACTGCCATATAGTTTCAACCTTCACGGTACATTGTGATGCGTGTGACCATGAGCAGCACTTTAAAGACATGTTGTAGTGTCCTGTTAGGGTACTGGTTAGGCGAGAGCTGTCTAAATTAGTCTGAATGTCCCAGATGAGGGGTTTCTCGGCGTTTCAAGACGGGGGGTCACCTTCAGTGCAGCAGTAGTATGTAGGATGACAAACGAGACTCGATTCGTTTCCGTACGAAATTGCGTTGAACATATTTTTCGATTTCATATGTTCCTTCTTGTCTGTAGTTGTGTCTACAGGGTGTCCGTTTTGAGTTACGTAGGTATGTCAGGCTTATCTGAGCGGTCGCAGTCAACATGTGCCCGAGAATGTTTTGTTTATGAGGCTAGAGTAAGTCACTTTATTAGGCCGATTAATATGGAGGAATAAAGAGTGGCTATTAACCAACAGCATACTTCATAATAAAGGTTTCTGTTGTTCTTAACACATACTTAAAGGTTCTGTGATTTCTTTCGGCCTCTGTCATGAACCATGTGACCTGGCCTCCACGATCTCCGCGGCTCAGTCCAGATTTCTGTCTCCACAGTCACATGAAAAACTCCCTCTGTCGCCTTGCTGTCAACATCTCAGCCTGGTGTTGCAACATGTAGCGGACGGTGTTGCTGATGCTTGAGCGACTCGTTCGGTAAGCCGTGCTTATGCATGCGTTATTGCCAACAGCGATGTGCAGTGTCCATTTTGTTGTGTCCCTGTGCACGGCAGCTGTCACAGCAACTTCGTCGCATAGGAAGTCTAGATCTACCGGGAATTCAGAGTCGTTTTCTCCCGTGCATTTTGCGTACCTTGTTTCATGGAATAGTGTTGACGTGCTCTAAATTCCCAGCGGGCGCAGGCTTCCCATACGACAAAGCTGCCGTGCCCAGGGATATGACAAAATGGACACTCTGTATTTCGACACTTTTACTGTGATACAAGGCGTATGACTGGATAAAAATTTATGAAGCTGACGAGTATCGTGTAACAGGGAACTCCATTCTTTTTCGTGGGCCTCGAAAATAAGATTAATGTATACATATGCGGAATTTAGCTTCTTACAGCGATGCGGATGAAGATTGCAGTCTCTGGAATATGACGCTGTACAGATTGGTATATACGTACCAACATTTCCGGAGTGCTTGGTGCCTCCATCTTTACTCATCTTGGGCTACAGCACTCAAATACCTAACCATAGTCACGTGAACGTATGCTCGGTAACAAAATTTTATACCTATTCTTTATTCAACCCTGTTCTGCTTATTTCCGCATTGTAACAAAATTGTACGTACACCATGTCACTATTGTGATTTTCTATCATACTGCACACACAACATGTACGGAAATTTAGTGTTTGGACTCATCAACAACCTGTATAGTTGTACAGTAAACCGTGCCTATCACGGAAAAGCAAGGGACCGGGATTTGTTTCTTGCAGGAAGGTTCCTTTTCATGCAAGTACTTGAAGTTTGGATCCTCTAGACTGTAAAAGTTTTCCGCTAAAGACAAGTTTTCGTTATGCCCAGGTTACGTCTAAGACAGGTTTCACGGTATATGTAAGAAAGAAAGGAAACTATATATATCGGTCTTTTCATATAATTTGCGTGTTATATTCAGTTTCTCGGTATGATTTTTACGTACAGGACTGGTAATGACTCGATTTGCGAGTAGTCGATGTAAATGAAATTGTATCTCTTCTAGTAGTTATGTTTACTGTAATATTTATTATGCGTGTTAAATGTAAGACACTGTTTCTACTGTAGTGTTATATTGCGTCGGATGTGTTGGAAGATCGTGGATGGCGATTAGAGAAGGAATCGGAAGGAGATGCTGTGTTTGGATATGTTCCTCCATTTGGCTGTGTGTAAGCGTTAACCGTCTGTAACACATGTACAGTTGCGAACGTAACAGAAAGTGTGACCACAGGGGATTAAATGGTATGACCATCTGAGGATGATCTGGGATGCAAAGGTAAGGTACGTTATACGTACGTTTCTTATCCTGTTAAAGCGTACGGCTGCACGATAGCACTTTGTACACAGAATACGACGTACTTTTACCTCCCCGGTTACGTGAAGGGCATTGTTTTGCCTGGACATGTCTTTATGCTATTGTTCTACCTTCTTGTCTCCGCTGTGCAGATGTGGCATATGGCTATCATCATTGATCTGTTGCTGTAAAGATAACTATACTGTCTTGCAGATTTTATGTCGCTTGTCTCCTTCCGTTCGTAGTTTAATTTCTTAACAATTCCCTCCTATTATTTCATTGTCAAGGTCAAAATTGGTGCGTGGAAGGGAAGTCTGCTTGTTGCGTCACATCACCATGTTTGAAGCCTATAATATAATCTAAATGCGAAGAGAATTTAAGGTGTCTTCACCTCCAACTGCCCTTGAAAGAATATGCATCAGATACGTTGTGGTAAGCGCGTAGGCATACCAATTTCTTTTGTATGTCATTGCCAAAGAACTTTCGAAATAAAAAGAAAGACGTATTCCGCTTGACTAAAAACTGGTGATTGCATTAGCATCTTTCCATATACTTCGTCCCGAAATATGGGAAAACCCTGACAGGTAAGCATATTTCAGTATGTTTGTTTTTTAAATAATGCTTTTTGTGGTATCAACAACTTTATTTACAAAATAAATAATGAAATAAATTGTGCTGATGAGCAGAATTTCAGTACCTGTGTGACAGCTATTTTTTAAACGTGTTGGACTGTATCCAGTGTGTGATCTTTTGATGGCTAGTTGTCATTGTCTTGATATTTTACCTTTTCTCTGACGAATTATACGGGCTGGGTTCAGATCCTCTGGGAAGCACCTGTGTAAGTACTATTGCATACGAACCATTGCGCCTATGGGCGAAGCGATCATTGGTAGTGTGTTAGTAAGTGGCATTACAATTGCAATGCATTGCATAGTGTGTAGATAGCATGATACAAAACGCTAAAACAATCGAGATGAACGTCAGAGGTTGTGCTTTTTTGCTTCATTTTAGTGACAGGAACAAAATTACGCTTTTGAACATCGTGTGCATGTAAAACACAAACTGTGTTCCAGCAAGGCTGGCCTTTCATATTGCTACCAACAAGGTTAATCTTTCAGGTTACACTTTAGTTGACTGCAACTCAAGTCAAGCAGAAACATTTATTTCACCAAGGTTAGGCTTTGAAGTTTCATTTAAGCACACGTGCCTAAGATGCATTAAAAGTCATGACTGAAGTTAAACATTGAGTTTTCAAATAGATAGATGGACCGTCAGTCACAAGTATATTTTCAGACAATATTTTTTTCGGCATTTCCATAAAGCCATCATCAGGCACAGGCATAAAAATGTAATACAAAACAATACTAATGATGGCTTTATGGAAAAGCCGAAACAGTAGCACATTTTGGAGAGTAAAATATATTGTCTGCCGATCCCAGTGGCCGCGTGGTCTAAGGCGTGGGTCTACGGCCGCTCGCTTGCTGGGATTGTTGGTTTGAAACCCGCCGAGGGCATGGATGTCTGTCTGTTGTGAGTGTTGTGTGTTGTCAGGTACAGGTCCCTGCGTCGGGCTGGTCCCTCGTCCAGAGGAGTCCTGCCGAGTGTGGTGTGTCTAAAAAAGTGTGATCGTGAAGCCTCGAAAAATGAGGCGGCTTAGGCCCCCAAGGAGCTGTCGAGCCATTGAAAAAAAAAAGATATTGCCTGTAAATATAGTTGTGATGGATGGTCCATCTGTTTGTCTCACTCAAAGGTTTGAAGTTTCATTTTAGTGACAGAAACTCAGTTTTCGCTTGTCCGGTTGTATTTCAAACACAAGCTCTATTCAGTACGGCTGGCCTTAATATTACAGGCTGTGTCAGGCTCTTAGCTGTCATTTTATAGACGAAATCCAAGTCACGGCTGTGCAGTCTCCGCGTGTTCCATCTCATTAAATGCATGGATATGGCATATCAACGAACGATCGAGAGACACATTGCAAGCTTTCAGGATGGGGTCACAGAGAGACACCGGAAATTGGATGACTATGTCTAAGGCTTATGGACACTTTACCTGCTTACCTTGGCAACCTCGTATACGTGACACTATCTCTGTTGGCAGCCCTAATCTCATATAGTTAGCTTTACATCCAACGCAAATTCCAGACCATAAATTAAGACATAGGCCTATATACAGGCCTGTATGTTCAATCATGTTGTTGCTGTTAAATAAATAAGTCTTTGGCGGTACTGGTGCGTGTAGAGGTGTGAACACTTCCGTATTGTGGGGGAAAGTTTACAATTTCTATTCAATATTAGATTCCTCAGAACTCTCGAATGACGATAACGTGGCCTGTTGCACGCAGCAAGAACGTTATCTTTGTGTACGTTACCTCATATTTGTGGTCTGTCACAACTCCATGGAGCAAAGTCCTTGAAAAGCTTTTGGCTCCTCAAGTAGTCAAATTCCCCACATTTTATGGAACCCCGATGGTTCTGTACCCTGTTCACAAGAGCCCGCTACTTGTCCCTATTCTGAGCCAGATAAATCCAGTCCACTCACTCCAATCCCATTTGTTTAACATCCATTTTAATATTATCCTCCCATCTACGTCTGTGTCTTCGAAGTGGCCTCCTACCTTCGGATTTTCATACCATAGCCCTGTATGTATTTGTCGCCTCTCCCGCTCGTGCCACGTGCACCGTGGATTTCATTCTCCTTGATTTGATTACTTCCTCAGTTATTTGCTGTGCTAATGCGATGGTTGCTCAGACTGTTTATTTGAGAGCTACATTAGTTGTGTTCAGAGGATCGTCTTACTGCTAAAAGAAAATTTAGCTTTAAATGCTGGGGTTTTGTTGCAGTCCTTTTTTTTTTAAGTCTGTCATTTTCATATACGAAAATGGGAACATCTTGGGGACCGGTCGGCACTTAGGCCTACACACTGTTCACTTTTCGGTTTCCTAACCTTGACAGATGAATCATCACAGCTAGGCTTGTAAATTTGATGTAGTGTCGTATATAATACACCTACCATTTGTGTATATGGCAGTATGACGCAAGTGTTTGAAGATTTTGCTTTTAAAAACGCTGTATTATTGAAGAATTTTTGCCAGAGAAAGTTAAATTAATTATTATTTGGCTTTTAACGTAGTTTCGCAGCTCTGTTCATATGTTTGAAAATATTTAACAGGATATATGTGTCATGCGTTGTACGAATAATTTAGGTCTGTATGGCTTTAGTGGTGTATTGCCGATGCAGCAAAGTAGACGGTATCACATGCAGGTACCACTACTAATTATCGTAATATATTGCAAGGAAACAAGGGAAGTAATTATGTTTCTACGGCGGAGTCCTGTTTCTTCATCGCAACCACGTCCACCCTACAAGCCCAGCCTTTTCTCTAGAGTTCCCAGGCTCAAGCGGCTGGATATTGAAGCGAAAACTTCTGCCACAGTCTAGAACGCGTAGTGTTTGTGAGTGCAATATTTATCTACGCTGTCAGTTGTTAAGATTATATAGCGTCGGTGATGAATGAATATGGAGGAACACTTGTGGAATTATACTGACAGGGGAAAACCGAAATACTCGGAGTAGAATGTGTTCCAGTGTCTTTTTTGACCACCACAAATCTTACACGGACTGACCTGGGACTGAATTCGGGTCTTTGTGGTGAGAAGGCGGCAATAACCGTGTGAACCACGGCACGGCCTAGAACGCGTAGGACTTTACGTCCACTGTGTGTGTTTTCATGGAATGGTACATAGGCATTTATGTATAACTGTGGGACAGCTGCTTTGACATTACAGCTACACTTATGAAAGTGGTGAGCTGCGTAGTAAACAAAGAAAAGTGACTGGATTTTTGACAGTAAAGAAAGATTTCGCTTATATCTGAAGAATGACTGCGGAGACAATGTAGAGCATACATCAGCACAGCTGGCCGCCAAAGCAAAGGGAAAGCCGACCTTTGTCATGCGCCACGAAGCACTAGTTTCAGTATTTGCACCTCACATACACCGTTTCTCTGTCGTGTGAATTTCGGTCACCGCTGTTTTCTACGTGTTTCGGGGACGAGGCCTCGTTTCAAAGTGTTACTGTACCGTTTGACAAAATATACTGAAACTTTGGAATTAGAAGCGTGTAATTTTAAATTCGTCGTCATCATCATGATAATTATCATCATCATGATCATCGTCATTGTCAGTGTCGTGGATTAAGCCTCTTAAGATTACAGGGATTGAAATTGTTAGCTTTCTGAAGCACGGTCCTTGCATCTTCTTTACACTGATGGAGCAGTTTCGAAGCACTAATTGTCAAGGTGTTGTGACAATCCTTGGTTTTACTCCTGTGTGTTAGGTGCCGTCTCTGCGTGTCCATAGCTCTGAGTAGCTGGCAAAAAGTTACTCTTGTTTATGAAGAATTTAAGTGCAGTGAAACCTGTCTTTAACGGAACCTGGACGTAATGGAAACATGTTTTTAGCGGAAAATTTTTACAGTTCGAATGATCCACACTTCATGTACCTGTATGCAACGGAACCTGCCTGGAATGGAAAAATTTTCGGTCTCTTACCGTTCCCTTATAGGCAGGTTTCACTGTTCTTCACGGAATTATAAATAAAACTAGGTGCCTTTGTGTCTGTGGCAGCCACAACTCATTAAGAAACAGAGGTAGGAGCTTGAAATGTTGGTAGCAATTTTAGGATGATTGCTGATCGCAGTGGACGCGCGGTCTAAGGCGTGGGTCTACGGCCGCTCGCTTACTAGGATTGTGGGTTCGAATCCCGCCGGGGGCATGGATGTCTGTCTCTTGTGAATGTTGTGTGTTGTCACGTAGAGGTCTCTGCGTCGGCCTGGTCACTCGTCCAGAGGAGTCCTACCGAGTGTGGTGTGTCTGAGTTTGTTCGTGAAGCTTCGACAGTTTGGAGGCCCTGGCCACTAGGGGCTATCTTGCCATAAAAAAAACAGGATGATTATGGGAATGTTACTTGCCAAATATAATCTGTCCACGGAATGGGGCGTATCCCTCTGCACGTATTGCTCTATGCATCTTGTATGCTGGGCTGTAGGAGAAACAGTTGAACATCGAGTTTAACGTAGCGTAACCAGGTGGCAGTAGTTCTGTAGATATTAACGCTTGGTTTACTCTGAGAAGGACTGAGGAAACAGGCCATGGAGTAGCGCGTGACGATGATAATCGACAGTAATTGATTAATTTTTTAAATAGGTGTAGATTTATTGCACGCTGTAGTTCTGCGATTCTGTGCTACCCCGGGCGAAAGCAGGGTAGCTGGCTAGATCTTAATCAAGCAGAATCCTGGTTGGTCTACGAAGTAGGTTTACTAAGCGAGGACTCGAACCGTAGCGGTGAGTTACACGCTCTTTGTCGGCCCGATTTGCGAGGAGCGTTCGGCTGTTCGCCTGAGTACGCACTCGCTCCCCCCCCCCCCCTGCCCACCGAGTTTCGTTGTTAAGAGTCTATATAAGAAAGTAAATTTTTCCGTTTGTTTAATATCTACACCATAAAATCAAATTTGGAACTGGAAGTGTAGCTCCACGCATTCTTAACCTCGATACTAAGTAGAGGTAAGTGGTGAGATTTACTCCCGAGAATGATTAAAACCTTGTACTACTAAAAATGTTACAGAGGTGCTCAACGCTTAACTTACCAAGTTCCGACGGCCACTTGCCAGACCTTCAGAGTAAAACATCAGGCTTTATTCTCCATATTTGGTATTTGTACTGATGCTTTATCGGTGGTTTTGGTTTAACCATTACCAGCAACAGAACACGTAACCGTGCATTTAGTTTACATTTGTTGTGTGCATGAGCGCGGGATGTGACTAGTGCTGAAAGTTTTAATAAAGGAACAGTTACACGATATTCGCTCTGTAGAAGTCAGTCAGTAAAAGGTAATGCTTACCCTGCGATATAACAGGTCATGAAGGCCCAGAGGGGGATAGAGGTATAGCTCTACTCTTTTAGATGGGGTGGATGGTCAACGCCACGCCCCGGCTGCTTTACCCCCAAGAAAGAGGCCCGGTACCCATTGTACAGGAGGCTGGGTGTGGGCCCCAGGGCCGGTCTGGACGGGTGCGGAAAATCTCGCCCCCAACGGGGTTATATCCCCGGACCTTCCAGCCCGTAGCGAGTTGATATGCCGGGGCAAGTAAGTTAATATGTATTGTCACTTATAATTATTCACTTTATGGACCAGGGATTACGTGTGCTTACTGGTGTTCATGTTCGTTCTCGCTCGCCGCGTGTGATGTTACTCATGTTCCACACACACCACCGACCGTGCTGCATGCGACAGTCTGTACAGTCAGACATTTACCATAACCCTGGTCTGCTATTTGAAGCGTCGCTTATCCTCAGCTCTAGGGTTGAATTAGGAAGAGTGGCCAGGGGAGGCAGACTGTTTTAGAGTTTGTGACAATGTCGTTCATGCAGATTTTGGAATAGGATTTATAATGAAGAAGAAGGTGTGATAGTGTGAACTGGATTCATCTGGCTTATGATAGAATCCAGTGGTGTTCTCTTGTAGACGACGTAATGAATCATCAGGTTCCATAAAGTGCGATTATTATCGTCCCAGTAAGAGACTTTCTCTTTCATATTAGCGGATGCTGGTAGAGTAGGCTAAAACAGACCAAACTCTACGTGTAGTTTCTCTTAACCCTTCCAAGCTTTCCAACGAGTTTCCTGTCTCCGATCTGTCTTTACTAGGAGGACTAGCGGACACTGTCTCGGTACTTGCAGAACCATTGAGAGATATTCTGTTCTGAAATAAGCGTAGTGTCTCACTGTGGCTCCACTTCTTTCTTTCTTTCTTTCTTTCTTTCTTTCTTTCTTGTTCTTCTTGCTTAAAGGAGTTAAACTTTATAGCGACAATTCTGAAAACTTTATAAGCACAATTCTTATTATTCGTTAATCGCCGATAGTGGAAAAAGTGTGGATAGATAAACTGTAGAAACTTGGCTAAAGGTTCTGTTATTATGGGTTACAACACATTGTTTTCTTGTAAGTGGTTACTGCAATGAACGTGGAGGCTCCACTTTCCTCCCAAATGCTGGCAGCCACCTCCTAAGACGGTATCGTAATCCTGAAGACCACAGTGTGAATCTTAGCCACCATGCAAACCGCCAGTTTCAGATCGTTGACTTAGTACTAGTGTGCGATATCTTAATATGCTAATTTTATTCGGTGTTAAATTCATGGTGTTGGAAGTAATCTGTGCAACGAATTTCACAAATCCCAGTGGCTGTCTGTTTTGATATATGAATTTCCATTTACTTACCGTCGTTTTTCTGCGAGGAAGGTTTGAACCGGTGGAGAAGCACGCTGAGGCGTGCAAGGCGTGCACCGTGGGTATTGCCGACTGCGAACTGTGCTTCCACATTTCGTGTTGTGCTCCTGTAACTTAAGGCGGTACTGCCATTTGGTACTAACTCCGTGTCAAATAGTATTTTATAAGTTAGTATCGCTCAGCTCGTCTCGAAATTTCCCGCTTTTATGGAAACCCAGGATTTATCACCGTATTCAGATGAGGTCGTTACTGGTTTGTGACCTGAGCCATACACTTTGATTTCACATCTTTCCACCCAGTTTTTTAAATATCTGTTTTAATACTATTTTAGGGAACCACGATAGCCTAGCCAGTAGAATGGCTAGGCTATGGGCTGGAAGATCCGGGGTTCGGATCCCGAGAGATGTTTTTCTCTTCTCCAGAAGGTCCAGACAGGCCCTGGTACTCACCCAGCCTCCTACTTAATGGATGCCGGGGTTCTTTTCCGGGGTAAAGCGTCCGGGCCGTGAAGTTGACCACTCATATATGCCTTCGTGGCGTACACAGGGACAACTATCTCTATACTTTCAATATTATTCTTCCGTCTACGCGGAAGTCTTCCAAGTTTTCATTTCCCTGCGATTTTTTTTTCGATCAGACTTTTGTGTGCATTGCTGGTTTATCCCATGTGTGCTACATGTCCCTGTCTGACCCATGATCTGACTGACCTGAACGTACGCTAAGTATACTTATTTTAGAGTTCCTAATTGTGCATTTCTTTCCCACCTTCTGGTACTTCCTCTTAGGTCCAGATATTCCCCTCCGTGCCCTGTTCTTCCCTTAATATAAGAGGCCAAGTTTCTCACCCATATAAGACTGCTGTAAGGATTTGTCAACTCATCTCACAGCCTGGTGAGAGGTATCAGTTTTTTACAGAACTTCGTACATGAGATCATCTTACAATGGTGCATAAGGATCTGACACTTTCAAAACCATTAGAAAGCCTCTGTCGGTGAGGAGGGCTGTGAGACATGTGTGCATTCTGTATTTTGGCCGTGATTTTAGTATGTTGTTGTGGTGTAACTGAGTCGTGTTTCACTATCATGCACGGAAGACAGATAAATGTAAAAGCGGGAACAGGTAAATAAATAAGTATAGGTGAAAGTGACACTGTTCGACATGCAATATATAACTAACAAGTAAGAAAATTGAAGAAACTTCATGTGAACACGATTTTGGAATAATTAAAACAGTTTTAGTAATACATATCAACTGTGGAGGTGTAACCAAGTCTAAATACGTGTCCTTCCTTATGGTAGCACAGATTCCTTTAGTACAACCGCCATGCAGAGTGAGTTAACGGTCAATACGCGACACTGGACATGACAATGTGAGGCTCGAATTGGTGCGGTCTTAACTTTTACGTTTTCACTGCCTTGCGTAGACATAGCTTTGTTAGTTATAACACACCGAACTCTTGTTACCTGTACAGAAACTTCCACTTTAAATATTACCGAGGTAGATGAAAGGAGTCAGGTGGTATAAAAGTTCTATAGAGTATTGATTCTTCCGTAGTGTCCATAGAAAGGGGGGAATTACAGTTGGGCTAACTCTGAAAAGGGTTTAATGAATATGACTCGTTTTCCCATCCAAATTTTCAAAGGACTGTTCTCCACCACCTCAAAGTTTTGCCACCGTCCCCACAAAACCCGCAGTTAGACCCTGATCCATGTCAGTCCAGTTCTGTTCCCCACAACTTGCTTCCCCTGTTGTCGTATCTGTATGGTTCTCTAACCTAATGTTTCTGTTCGTTTGTTTCATCTTGTCTCTATTCCATGTTGCATCCATCCAAGTCTCGTTGGTTTAATCACCCTGGCAATACTAGACGAGGACAAGTGATAACATACATTTCTGAATTTCCATGTTAATTTATTTGCCTTAAAGCCATATATTTTCCTAACAAACTTTTTTTCAAATTGTCCCATCTCCAATGAACCTTGCATGTATAGGAGACAAAGAGTCCTGACCCATACGAATATAAGAACACGTGAGTTTATATTGTATATAGTAGTTATCGAAAGTCACAAGACTTTCCCATGAAACAGTAAATTGTCGAGCAGGATAGCGTAGTGGTAGTTCGAAAGTTGCTCAGTTTGTTTCTCGGCTGGGATCCTCCCGTCCCGACTGAGGTATTTTTTTGCTAGCTCTTCCTAGAAAAACATGATAACTCCACCTTAAAATAAGGCACGAAATTAAATCAGGCATCATATTTGACAAACATAGAATTAATTTGTAAGTGGCCGTAATAGAAAGTTCTTGTCCGTCATGTCTTATTCTTGACACACTTAGTGACAGTGGACAACCGTTTTCTTCCGCGCGGTTTCCAATGCGTTATTCACTTATATAAGCTGTATAATATTTACAATTTAAAACGTTAAATAAACCGAAGTAGAATTTGACACACTTCTGTGTTTCCATATTTCTTTGTCCAACTCAACGTGCCATATACGGATGGCGAATATTTACAAGAAATGAATTGCCAATTCATGAATTACTTCAGCAAACATGTAGTGTTAAGTAGACTCTAAATAATCGCCACAACGCAGGTCGAGATAGTAGCTGCAAGTGGAAGGCGTAGTTTGTGTTTCAAAACTACGAGTTGTAATGTTTTGCCATGGCCGAAGAAAAAGAATCGTCAGGATGGAACAATAGGACGGAAAGCACTAAACGTTTCCTGCATTATTCATAGGACTACACACTTAGACTTTAATAAACATGTAAGTCAGATATAATATTTGTGTACGAGACTCACCTTTTCGTTTACAAGTGATATTTGCACGAAGTGACATCGTCGAAGTTGTTTTGAAGTACACGCAGCGATGTGACGTCCCAGAACATCGTTTCAAGTACAAACATGCGTAAGTCTGCTTGGTGCCAAATAAGTTTGAATATATTTAGATCATGCCTTCAAACAAATCAACTAAATGTTTAAAGCTTTTTGCAAGCCAGTACACAATTTATATTCGTTAAAGACAAAATCCAACATGACTGCCCACTGATCCATGTATTTACATTTTCGCACTAAAATCCATGACGGTGCATCTATTAAATAACGAGAGAGACATTCTTAGCAATATTGTATTTTTGTCTTTGTGTATGGCAATACTTCTGTTTTTGTGAGACTGTAAGTCAAGTTTCTCCCACCCCACAGAGTTAACTTTCTGATATCTAAGATGTGTATAATCGCGAACTTAACGAAGCACTGCTCACTGGCTTTGTACCTTTAGATCTCAACAACGTAGGGCTCTAGTTGCTGTTTTAACTCCAGTCGAGAGGCCGAACATTAAGTAATGCAGTTGATACAGCATTACCGAACAACCTGCAACCCAGTTCCATATTTGTACAGATGACGTCACATGTTTAAATTCAGTCAGGCGCTATGGAAAATGACTGTAGTCGACATCATGGTACTATCCCGAGAGTCGTGTGGCAGAGATGGGCAATATGACTATGAACCGTAGTCAAGATCGGTATTCGAACCGAATGCATCCTGAATGCAAGTCCAGAGCGTTATCTGGCTATACGAGTCTTTTGGATTGATGGGCTGTATGGGAATATTGCAACATGAGCTGAGAGTAAAGAAAGTGGAATTGTTTAGCCCTTTGCAGTACAAAAGTGAAAACACTTTTTTTACCAATGCTCCCACATCTCCGAAACAGCATTACTTGCTGGAAGGGTCCCAGGCTTCGCCGTTTTCCCCCCTTCTGGTACGAGCAGCATGTAAATAAAGATTTGTATGGAGCATTGGTGGAATGATACTGACAAGGGAAAATCGAAGTGCTCGGAGAAAAACTTGTCCAAGTGCCACTTTTTCCACAACAACAAATCTCATATGGACTGACTTGGAATGGAACCCGGATCTCGAACCCGGGCCTCTGGTGAGAGGCTGGTGACTAACCGCCTGAGCCATTGGACGGCCCTCCCAAGACTGAAACTATCTTTAATTACATTTAAACATTGATTTCGTACTGCGCAGTGAACATTCTATCTCGGTTATAAAAACAGGCAGTTGGTAGTGTTGTATAGGTAAATAATCGTTTTTTGTTCTGATGTAAGATCCATGCAAAACACATAAGTGTACTCTGTGGGCAGAACGTAGAATTTGTTAGTGTGAGGCCTGGTGGTACATAAAGTAACCATTAAGCTTTAAAGGGCTAATGCCAGAGCCACGTGTTTTCCTTAATTCATGCATTAGAAAGAGACTATTTTTGATACTAGTGAAATTTGACTTGATAACTAACTAACTAACTAACTAACTAACTTGGTAACAAGACGGTATCTTGATTGCAATGTCCAAAAGTTTTGCGTAATGCCTTTGTTCTCTGGTCAGTGGTGTGGATAAGGACCCCACAGACCCCGCGGCGCGTAGAGCTCCCAAACCAGCAGAATACTAAAACTTTTTGTGGGTTCTTTCGGACTGGCTTAATTTCTTCTAACAGAAGGCGGTGTTCTGAGAGATCTGGGAGTAATTATTGTAGGCTGCCACCACTTATTATCGAGTCGCGGGGGCTGGGGAGACGGAACCGGTTTTCTACGCGTCTGTTTTTGGATGATAATTATACAGTTACAGGTACTTAACTAGGAGGAAATAAGGTTATCGCATAGATAATGTCTGTGAAGTCAATTTCGTACGTACTGCTTATCAAGTAACTTGGCCACACACTGTCACTACAGTCACAATGGCGGTGTTGTAGGATATCTGTGTCTTGACGTTTGATACACCGAGTGCAACTCGCGGAAATTTGTTCCCTATTGCCACTGCAGCAGAATCTGTGAACGTAAACTGAGTGTATACAGTCGTTTCATTGCATTCTGTAGAAATATTGTTCACTGTTTTTGTTTATGTCTGTAAACTAATGTTATGTTTATGTACAGCACAACTTCTCAAAGAACAACGGATTTTAAGGAAAACGCTTTACACTGCTCACGGATGTGCGTTGTCTTTGGTAGCCGCATGTTACTTTCAGTTATGGACTCGGGGGGGACATGATGGAGTGTACAGCGTTGATCAGACTGCGTCATTACAGATGCTGTAAAATTCGGGCTGACCTAACGGTTTTGTTTCGGACTGTTTACCTCTTTACACCGGTATTATTTACTTTTGGGTAAACATTTTGCACAGTACGGAGTCTGCCAACAGTACGCGAAAGTTCGTTTTGTTTCAATAAAATGACCATAAAAACAGTTAAATAAAGTTAAACTTTGCGAACAAGCCTAAAGAGTGCTTATACTTTGAGATGATCCATAGACGCAGAGTTTTCACTGAATTGAATAATTAAAACTACTGTGAACTGTGTCTTTTCCGTAAACATTGATTTCGCATGAAACTCTTCACTGTTGGGTCACGCGGTGGCGCAGTTGGTTGAGGCACTGCGCTACAAGCCTGAAGGTCGCGGGTTCGATTCCCGATCGACATAATCCTTCCGGCCGCACTATGGCCCTGGGGTCGACTCAGCCCTTAACAGAAATGAGTACCAGAAATATCTCCTGGGGGGTAAAGGCGGCTGGTGCTTAGGGCTGACAACCTTACAACCTTCATGTGCCGACTGTCTTGAAATTTGGGAGCCTCAGCCTCCTGGAACCCTCAGGGCCTGTCCAGGCCTGGGATTGCTTTACCTTTACCTTACTCTTCTCTGTTACTGCATAGATTATTTATGCAAATGGGCCAGAATAATGAATTGAATAAACAGTCAATATTAAGGATTCATTGCCCATTGTTATTACACACACTAAAATGAAATTAATTGTTTATGTAGGTTGTTTAATATGAGCTTCAGAGTTGTATTTTAATACATCAAAGGAACAAAACAAATGTGATTTCAACGCAACTAAACGCACTCAATACTTTATTTTCCGCGTGCAGGAATGAGTACATTTGTAAGACACATGTAGGTTGTTCAAACCAATTTCTGGGATATACGCATAGTGTTCCGTTGATTTAATTATCTCGAAAACCGCAGGTTTTACGCGGAAAAAAGTGTACTGAACGAATGGGCGTGCGTTTTTGAGGGTTGCTGACGCTGCGTCACTGACTGATCGGATTCCGACGTTTCGCGACAACGTAGTGTCCTCATGTTCAAGGTTCGATATGTTTCTAGAAGAGTTGTTCTGTATCTATATATATACCCAAAACAGGCTAATGTTTACCGTCAAGGACTGAAATGGAGAAAATGGATTTATGAAGCATTAGTTCGACTTGAATCTTACTTGAATTGACTCACTGTAACAAATCTCTTAAAGCATGCTAAAATAGGCTGCAATATAAAACACAAAGGACCGAAAGGACACAAAAATTTACAAAATCGCATACTTTATTACTCAGATTTCATATGTCTTCTGGAATGAAACATTTCGGTTTGCTCAATAACTTTTGTGTAATTTTCCTTTGTGCCATGAAAAGGCTCCTCAACACACGTCACTGTTGTTTGATTACGTAGCGATATGAAGGGAATTTGTTATGGTGGCTGCACATTGATAGGTGAAATTAACGCTACGTTTGCTGTACGAATATGGAAAGACCGACGGAACAGGCCGTGGAGTTGCGCGTGATACTGTGGCAGCCCGTCGTATCACGGTACGTGGCTGTATTCATAATTATGTGATTATAAATAAGCAATCTGTTGTTTCGGTAGTTTATTTTAAAGAAACCCAGGCGAAGAAACAGCACTTAGGGTAGTAGGAAATAAGGGTTAAACAAGGATATATACGGCCAGCATATTGTTTAATTGCGCATGTTTAGAAATCAAATTATTATATGAAATTCCGTAACAAGAAGAAACTTGTTTTCAATTCTAGGATTGCAACAACTGAGGAATGTTTGAACGAGTGAATCATTTTGAAATCGAAACCAAAATTATTCTAAGTAAATTTTATAACAATAATATTTAAATTGTCATTTTAGACGCTTTCGCAAGCGAGTATTAGCTTCATCATGTCTGTCTGTCTGTCTGTTAAAGGAAGAATTTTCTTCGGATCTTGTCTGTTACCCGCTAACAAGTATGCAAGATATCTGGAAGGCTGACTGGCTGTGTTCCCACTGTCAGATGCTCTTACCTGGATATAGTGTCATTCTCCAGAAGTCGTGTATAAATATTTAGCGAGGAAGTGCACAACATGAAATCGCGTGTCGCCATGTTTTACGGATGTTACCTAGCCTATATATGTCTTTTTTATGTATGTTTTTAAGTGTTGTCATGTGTTTGGTTACGTAAGTTGCTGCTGAGCTCGTCCTCATCAGGTACATCGCATCACATCGCGTGGCAGTGTGTGGGCTTCGTGGTAGCAAACCTTGAATCTGACATTGCTCTCGACTGCCTCTCCCGTCAGGCGCTGCAAGTGGCGTTACCAATGTGCACGTTCGCTGAGGATTAATTTCCCACACTAGTTTTTGCGTCGTGCAGATTAGCCTTTTAAAGTCTAATGGTTACCGGATGCATCAACAGTTTTAACATTAAAGAATTCTACATTCTGCCCACACTGTATTTATGTGTATTGTATTTATATTACAACAAACGCCGACCTTTGCCTTATACAAAATAAATTGATTTGTTTTTTTAACCAAGATGAAAACTGTTTACTGCGCGTACGAACTGGGTCTTTAAATGAAACAGTTTACGCTTCGTCTTTAAAGGGTTAATGTAGAAAGCGTATCTTGCTCGTGCAGCATCCCGATTTTTCTCCATCCCGGTTTGTCGTTTGGTGCGTGAGTGGCGTCAAATTTGTCCTTAAATACCTAGCACAAAGTTCGTAAGGAAAGAAAATACAGTCATTCAATTCCTTTCGCTCCTTGCGGAGCATAGGGCTCCGTGAAACTTCTCCATTTGGTCCTGTGTGCTGACATCGCCTTGATTTCCTTCCATGCCTTTCCCCTTCCAGCAGCTTCCTCCTCGATCGTTCTCTTCCATGTCTTCGGTCTTCCTCTTCTCCGGACTCCTTGTGGATTCCAATCCAATGCGTCCTTCTCAATTGCCCCCATCGGTTTCCTTAGCCTGTGCCCAATCCATCTCCATTTCCTACCTTTCATCTGTGTTATAATTGATTGCTGATTTGTTTCTTTCCACAAATCCTCATTTGAAATAACTTCCGGCCATCTTATATTAAGGATGCGTCGCAGACAACGGTTAATAAAAACCTGTAATCTGTCTGCATTTGCTTGTGTAATCCTCCATGTTTGGCATGCGTGCAAGAGGACTGATTTTACATGTGTATTGAAAATTCGTATTTTTGTTTTCCTAGATATATTATGCGCTTTCCATACTGGATATAGTTGCATAAACGCACCATTTGCTTTCTTAATTCTTCTTGTTATGTCATCATCTGTTCCACCATCCTTTGTTACAACGCTTCCCAAATATGTAAATGACTTTACTGTTCAATCTCTTTCTGATAAATAGTTAGGTTTTCTTTCTGATTTGTGTTTAATCTCATTTTTTTTGTTTTCTTTACGTTTATATTAAGTCCAGCAATCTCTGCTTCCTCTTGTAGCCTATTTAACTTATCTTTCATGTCTTTAAGTCTTTGTGTTAGTAGGCAAATATCATCTGCAAAATTCAAATCCTCTAATCTACTTGTCATTCCCCACTGGACTCCTCTTTTCTTTTCTTCTGTAACTTACCTCATAATTGAATCTAATTCTAGTAGGAATATTGTTGGTGATAGTATACATCCTTGTCTTACCCCATTTGTCACATTAATATGTTCTGTAAGTTTGCCTTCATGTAGGATTTTGCAACTCAATCCATCGTACATACTTCTTATCAACCTTAGTATCTTCATCGGAATGCCATACTCTTTCAAATATGTAACTACAAACATAAAGGTGCCTGTACTGGATTATCACGGTCTGAAGGCATATGTAGGGAGCAGAGAAATGGGCCAACGCGTTGTTAGCAGTACTTGATGGAGGTGGTCAGCTTTACGAGCCTGTCGCTTTACCCCGGAGAAAGAACGTTTTGTACTCGTTCAATAGGAGGTCAGGCGGGCTTAAGAACCGGTCTGGACGCTTTGGAGAAGAGAGAAAGCTCTTGATCACGCCGGGAATCGAACCACTAGACCTCGGTTGTCCAGTCAGTATCTAATCACTATACCGAGCCCCCCATCCTGGCTCCGAAATACGTAACTTTGCTATGCTTAATGCATTTCTGCTTCCTTCGACGTGTTTGTATCGAGCCATACATGGCGAAGGGACGTAGTTACCAGCGTTAATGAGTGTGATAATGGGAACTTTTAGTGCTTCGTGAAACCTCTTGGAAAAGAGACCTCTATGTTAGGTGCTTAGGGAGTTCTTTTATTTCAAAGTACATTTATATTCTTTGTCGTTAACTACATCCCACGACAGTGTTGCGTAACACGTGATTGAACGCTGTCAGTTGGCCTTCTGTTCCAGTTTACGATACTGTACTCTAGACGAACTGTTTCTTTAGAGTATCCTCCATTTTTCGTGAACTGTGAATCGGTTTTGTGTGCATTCAGAATTGTAGTTGCTATTATATTTAAATTCTGATTCAAGCTTCCAGAAATCTTCGTATTTAAGTTATGTAAGTTGCTGAAGTCACAGAGGGTCGCAGAGAGCTCAGAAAGTGATCGGGGTCATGGTTTTGAATCTTTTCTGATACCCGGACCGGTAAAACGCGGTGCGTTTTCGGGATGCTGGCACCGTATTAGTCGCGCTTTGTGCAGCCAAAATAATAGTCTGCAAAGCTGTTCTCAGTAACGTGTTTAAATGTTCAGATATGTTCATTTACAGTATTACAATTAACCGCCGTGGATTTGATAGGTTTATTAAGGGGCTGAAATACCGGTATTGACGAAATTTACGCAAGAGGGTGAAGGAAAAGAAAAACTTCAACGTGTTTGTTGTAAAGTCTGTGCGTGTGCAGCCGGGCTAGCGTAGTCTGCATAGGAACTAGGCTACGGGCTGGATTACTGCAGCCGCCGAGGATTCGTGGATCGATTCCGAGCAGGGGCAGGAGAGTTTTCTCTTTTCCAAAGCGTCCGCCATCGGCTGTATAACCCACGAAGCCTCTATTCAGTGGATACTGGTGACGTTTTTCTTGGTTTAAAACGGCCCAGAGGGGAATCTACTCACCCTCATCTAGTGTCCAGATTCAGAATAAGTAGAGCTATATATCCACTCCCCCTTATGCTGTCATGTCGTGCATAGGCACATTACCTCTGTATGTTCAGCCGTGATGCATAATGCGCTTATAATACAATATGTTCCGAGCAGAACTCGCATCTTACTTTCCTGTTGCACAGATTTATGGTTCAATAGATGGTGTGTCACTGAGGAGTGCACAAATCCCTGGCACCAGATCGCTCTTGCGACTAAACTTTGTGCGGTGACGCCTCATGTTTGTGGGTTCTCAGTGTGGAACTTGCGTCATGTCACCCTTCCGCCGCCTAGAATTTTGAGGTGGCTCTGTATTTTAGGAAAACTTGTGTATAGCAGGATTACATCAACAAAGTTCTCGTCAGTTTTCTTGACAACCTTCAGCGCGAGTCTCACAAATCGTACGGTCCCCGTACCTCAGTCACATGACTGCAACTACTACGCAAGCAGACGTTCTGGCATCTCCTCCACTTAACTGCAGAAGCACACTGATCTACGCTCGCACAACTTTACCCACTGTGCAGACTTGTGACTTGAGCGTAGGATCGCTAAGGTTACCTGCGCCTGAAGCTGGATACTTTGTGGAATAAATCCTGATATACCCCAGTATTCCTGTATTAATCACTGTAGTGTACGTTAAAAATTTTTTTCCTATGGCTCGACAGCCCTATATGGGCCTGGGCCTCCTCGTTTCGTCGAGGTTTCATGGTCACACACATTTGAGACACACCACAGTCAGTAGGACTCCTCTGGACGAGGGACCAGCTCGTCGCAGAGACCTCTACCTGACAACACACAACACTCACAAGAGACAGACATCCATCCCCGCGGTGGGATTCGAACCCACGATCCCAGTAAGCGAGCGGCCGAAGACCCACGCCTTAGACCGCACGGCCACTGGGATCGGCGTACGTTACATTTAATCTGTCGGATATAACCTCGAAGTTATAATCCATCGCAACTTGTGTAGGTACGGTTGTACAGATAATAGTCACTCACAACGCATAGATATGTTTGTTGTTTATCTGCCTGTGAAATTTCACTCGTCTTACCCCACTGGTTTATTTGTTATCGTCACCAAAGGAAGCTTAAGCGATCTGCATACGGCCGTTGTGTAGTAATGTTATATTCTTCAAAAAACACGTAACCAGAACCAAAATAGCGTATTTTTCCAAGGTTTGTTGCCATACATCACTCTAAGAACCTAAAGTTAGTGGCGCTAGTGTCGCTCCTGCCTGACAGTTGCGCCCGTCCGCCGTCAAGTTGTAGGAAATTAGGATGTACGGCGTTGTTTCGCCTCCAGTGGTATTTCATTCTGAGTTTCATGAAAATCAGTCAGCTGGCTGAGGACTGAAATGGAGACACGCACAGCATGCATGATCTCAAAAGTGTTTTCATTTCTGTTTAATGAAGGATAGTCGGATAGTGCTGAAGCTGTAACTGCTGAGAAATACTGCAGTAGACCACGTGGTATTGCTTGTGGGTTTCCTTTGTTCTAGCAGGTGACTGATTTCGAAATATCTCACGGCAACTTTCCAAATATATCGTAACTTGTCAGTCATAATAATTCAGTCGTTTCTTTAGAGCCGCTGACGACTCGTCTGACACATTGTCATTAAATGAACCATGAAACCATATCTGACAGTCCGTCCTTAAGTAGCAGCTTTGAGTGCCTGAATCAGTACACAGCTCTGTGATTGCATCAGAAAACACTTTATTTTAAAAATGCTTGTCAGCGTTTGGTTTCACCATACCAAGGAATACATCCGCGCTGTGTTATGTCAGTTCTCGCCTCGGTTCGTTAGCTGTAAGCCATGACGTAACATTCACGAGCTACTATATTATGTTGGGGCTTGTTGGCCTTGCCCTTGTCCGCTTACCGGAAAGGTGAACGTCAAGGTCATGTTTTGCGGTACGACACACGACGCACTAGTGCTTCCATGTATTTGCACAGTGCATACTGTAGTTTTGTGCATACATAGAATAATTACAAAGGATTACTTAGTACTGCGGTCTTCTTTTACGGAGAGTGTTTTTACAACACCAATATTGCCTTTATACTTTGGGAATAACAAGATTTTCTAGGCCTGCATAGTTTCGGATTTAAAGTTCAACAAGAAGAACATGAGTACAGTAAAACGTTATGTGCGTCACTGGCAAATTTGCATTGGACGAGGCACCTTCATTTCTTCCTTCTTAGATTTATATTTGAATACCACTGTAGCTATACATAGCATTAATGGTGTATGTATGTATGTTTATGTCGTAGGCTTTGTGGACTCTTTCAGTTCAGAATTCTGAAACAATAGATAACTTAAACTTTTGCTGGTATTATTTGAACTCGGAGTCTTGCCACCGAATGGCCACTTCCAACACAACACTGGCAAGAAGAAGAAAAATAGAAAAAGAGGGGGAAACTTACCTACTACCACTTCCCCAGCTGGATCCGAACCCGCGGTCCCAGTCTTTGTGCGATTCAAGACTTTCGCCGTAACACTTGCTATTGCTGTGAACGGCTTAACACTCATACGCAAGATTTATTATTAGTTGTGTGTTATTAATTCCTGTAATGTGTGAAAATTTGCTGACACTTTTTCCTAGTTCGACATGTTATTTGCGTATTTTACGGGTTTTCTGCGTTCCCCCCATGATGTCTGTGAGCCGTAAGGGAATTTTAAGTACTTCTCATATTTCAGTCTTGTGTACTAACCTGGTTAATTATATCCTTATAGGCCTATCACGTTATAGGAATTTGCATTGAAGAAAATTAATTGAGAACACGTTTCATTTCGCCTTCAATTGTTCGTATCAGTGCTACAGTCATCGCTTGATCGCCATGTATTCTCCATTCATGGTAGAAGTACGAACAAGACACTGACTGCTTTGATTTGAAGCGTTTCCCGCGGTGCATCTCAACGAGTTACGCGCAGCTTCTCTTTTTTTACGCCAACGACCCCATCAGTCCGCCCTGCGCTGTTGTACAACACAGCTCGCGAACTTCAGCATTTCTTTCTTTTCCAGTTCCTGTGCACCCATGTTCCCAGAATAAGAATGAGCGGTATCTGCAGTGCACAAGTGAACATATGAAAGCTGTAAAGAAAGAAAGAAGGAATGTAGTAGATAACAGGGCTGATACTGCTCATGTACTTGCCAGAGTCCATGACGTATTCGTGATAACTTCGGGAATGCGTCCTTTGGATGTGGAGGTATGCTTGTACACTCGCAGTTGTGGCGACTGAGATCTTGAGGAACTTTACAGTCAATGTCTGTTATTAATTAAAATCACGCTGAAAGTGAATTAATGGGCTTTGTTTAGAACATTAAAAAAGAACATTTTGTATCTGTCCATCTGTCACCTGGTATCACTGCCTAAACCGCTGGGTAGATTTTTTAAATTTTGCTACGGTATGGAGAAACTCGTCTGGCGTTGTCGGGCAATTCCGGCTATCAGCCTTATTCACCTATAATAAAGATGACTGAGGCCATAAATTTATTTATCATAGGCCGGTAATCAAATGTTGCTAAAATTCTACTTTAGGGGTCTTTGCATAACGGTATTCGGCCTTCTTTTAGGCATATTGATCGATTACAAAACTTACTGACATAAGCAGACTTACTTGTGTGCCGTCAACCGTAACAGCAACATAAATCTGGTTGCAAACCGCGCAAGGGTCCAGTTTTGTGTAATACGTTAATACATCGTGCAGTACACAATAAACATTATTATATTCTCCAAGCAGTTTGCATTTCATTACGCCGGTTATCCCTTTTTCTTTTCCAGGGTTATTGTCACATGGAAAGAGAATATGACTTTCCCTGATTAAATTAAGTCCATTTCCGTTCTTAATTTTATAATGGTGATTCGTTTTTACTGCAGCTCAGTAATGAAAGTGCTTCTCATGGCTTTCTTCCTGAACTCATGAACTTCTTTTATGGGCTGTAAGGAAAGTTTGACTGCAAAGAACGCCGTTTGTAATGTGTACTTTATTGTACAGTGCATTCTTTCTGATCGGCTTTTAAATGAAACCCAGTTCCTCATTTATACACATAGCTTGAGTGGAATATGCATTATGATGGTTACACGTTGTTCCTGCGCGAATCGTTCTGCAGTCGTGGAGGTCTAAGCATTGTTTAGCGCTTCGTAGGTTGTTTATCGACACTGTATGAACTTAAAATGTTCGTTGGCGCCTGATGATACAGTAGATGATCATTCGAATGAAGGGACTGAGCACAGCTACAAAATGTACGAGTTAATGTTTTCCTGGTCGTGCGCCAAACCAGGTACTTCACGAGTACCGATATACCGCGTTAACGCTGAGCAAACGTGCTTGGTATGTACCTTGTTGACACTCCTCTTGTAATTACGTAACGCCAAGGTGGGATAAATCTTCCACTTCAGTGCCAATGTCAAGGTGACCTTTATTTCGCGATGTGTGGAATACGAGGATATTTCGTAACATAATGTGCGTCGCCGGATATACGTGCAGTAGATAGTTGCGGCAGACGTGCAGAGGACGCGTCTATTGTGTGGCTTCCTGCATATGTAGAGCACTGGGTAACCCACACTGGCATCACAGGCTATTTCGCATACTAGTAGGCTTGCCCGTAGTGAATCAATGTGTCATATCCTGCGTGACTGTATCAAATACGTAGGATATTGTTACTTCGGCTGTGATGCGTCGTAATCAATAGACTTGCCTTTCGGATACGTCACAAAACCTATCAATTTTGACATACAGCTGTTATGTAATTGTGTTATGCGTAATTTGGAGCGGGATAGCGCAGTCGGTATACTGACTGGGCTACGGGCTGGACGATCCGTGGTTCGAATCCCAGCACAGTTAAGAGATGCTCTGAAAAAGTCCAGATCGGCTCTGACGCCCACCGAGCCCCTTACGCAATGTGTACTGGGGGTTCTTTCCCCGAAGGTAAAGCGACCGGGCAGTGATCATGTCCACCAACCTCCATGTAGTACCGAGGATAAGAATGCGTGTAGCAATACCTCCGCCCTCCCTATATTCCTTCATGGCGTATGCACAAACAACTTAACTGGTTACTGATCTTAATTCTTAAATTGGTGTTGAACCGACACCCGATCAATTGCAAGATTAGATGTGAAAGCAAATCCATAATATATAGGCCTGTATACATCACAGCCGCGAGGTCTGAGAATTTTACCCGGAATTTTGAGGAACTTCTCCTTGGATATGACATAAAAATACATTATTTGGGTTCGATCTCAATCCGTTCAGGACATCTGTGTATGTCGGTTCCACGTTTCCTGTCAAAGCCGCAAGGTACTATGGGAAAGCAGCAGGGTAATGTTGCGCCTCTTCCATATTTTATCACAAGTTTCCTGGCACAGTCGCGTTTTTCCCGCGTACGGTTCTCAGTGGAACTGTGGCCTGTAATGAGCCCAGTGTTGATACCCCGGATTGATATGCTGCATGGGTGGAATAATAATAATTGAGAAGGAAACCCCGAAGTACTTGCAGAAAAACCTGCCCCATCGCCGCTTTATGCACCACAAATCTCACGTGGGCTGTCCTCGGATTGAATCCGAGCATTCGCGGTGATGCATACGCCGTAACTGTGGTATGCTATGGCTGCGGATCATAAGGAACTGTTCTGCAATGCTGATCTAGTCTGAGCACTAATTAGCAAGTGAAACGATGAAATCTTCCGACAGTATTGTCGGTGGGTTGAGGTATTTCCTCTTCTGACGAAGATTTTACGAACTCAGTTACTGGGAGTCTTTAACAAGTTAATAATCGCTCAGCTGGGCCAGAAGTTTCCCGCCTTTTATGAAACCCGAAATTTTTTTTTTTCCAATGGCTCGACAGCCCCTTGGGGGCCTAGGCCGCCTCATTTTTTGAGGCTTCACGATCACACTTTATAGACACACCACATTCGGTAGTACTCCTTTGGACGAGGGACCAGCTCGTCGCAGAGACCTCTACCTGACAACACACAACACTCACAAGAGACAGACATCCATACCCCCGGTGGGATTCGAAGCTACAATCCCAGTAAGCGAGCGGCCGAAGACCCACGCCTTAGACCGCACGGCCACTGGGATCGGCCCGAAATCTTATTGCCGTTCTAAAACCTCTTTATACTCATTATTGTTATATTCTGTCATATGATGTTGTCCTGCATCAGATCATCTTCAAACGCGTTTTCTGTAACTCTCATTTGAATATACTCTCTTCTACGCCGAGGTCTTCCAAGTGGTCTACATCTTTTGGGTTTTCCTACCAAAATGTATGCATTTACCATCTCCCGTGCGTGGCACATACCCTGTTAGCACGGCCATAATGTGATGAAGAGTACTAATTATGAAGCTTCTCATGATGCAATTTTCTGCAGCCTCTTGACCCTTCCGTTCCCTTAGGTCCATATATGGTTTCTTCAGAAGCCTGTTCTGCGTTCTCTCCTTAAGCCTGGTTTGCACTTGTTAAGTCTCTTGAAAGCAGCAAACTTGAAAGACTGATCTACGTACTGTAAACTGTGTTTCAAGCGCAGTGTACGGGAAAGACTATTTCATGTTGGAAGTAAAGTGTATATCAGGTAATGTTTTTGTTTACTTTGACTGACGTGAATAACTACTTGAAAATGTGCGCTGCTTATCGAGTCTTCGTTTAATTTGAGCGCATGGAAACGTGTTTTTTTAGGATATTTCCTGTCCGCTATCTAAAATCACGAAGTTCAAGGGATAGAGAACTGTAATTGTGTGTGTTATTGTGTGGGTATGGCCGTGAAGTTTGGTGTGTCTCACATAAGGAAAGGGTGTTTATGATTGTATTTAAGACCAGGGTGCTGAAGAGAGTATTTGGGCCTAGGAGAGAGGGGAATTGACACGACGCGGGAGGGAAATGCATGATGAGCATGGTTTATAAATATTTTAATTTCTTAATTTTACTGTTTAAAAAAAATTGTCACTGGGGTCATCCAAATTGTGAAACTTAATATTATTTGTTTCACACTGTGTTTCACAAATTAATAGTGAATTAAAGTGTACATTCGTCGGACAATAAACATACCAAATTGTTAAGTTCGTCAGTGGAATGTTCGTTTCTTCGTATGAATGCCTGATAACGCTCTGCTACGTGGTAACAACTGGTAGATAAGCGACAAATCTCGTAAGTGGTATTGTTGCAGGGCATTCTGTTGTAGTTACTATTAATTCATGTATAAAATCAAATGCCTTGAACAGAGAATGGTGTTTCGTTAGTGTACATCTTGATCGTGATGCTGTAAAGTTGTGTTTCCTTCTTACCTATATTTGCCCTTTATTCACGATCTCTTACTTACTTGATAGTGCGTTGTCGTGTGTGTGTGTGTGTGTGTGTGTGTTCTTCGGAGCTCACGAACCGCGCTTTAAGAATTTGTGATGTAATGGAATATTTATTCATTACGCCATGTGATGTCGGCCTGTATTTAAGGAGCGTACTTGCTGGGGTAATGCAGCTGAGTTTTCCTGCAGCATTCTGAGGCTTCTAATGCAATCGTTTCGGTTTGTGACTAATGATAAATGATGTGATGTAGACCTGTGTATGTTTTCTTTGTGTGCACCACATGTGAGCTGAGGTGTGTGAGGTGACGTGAGGCAGGTAGAATTCTGTACTGAACCTCTGTCTCGCAGAAGGTCATGCATGCATTTCTGTCCTTAATTGCGATGACGTCATCGAATATAGCATTGTTGTATCTTGCGTCCTCGTCGGATGCAAAGCGTGTACCTCTTAGAGCAATCACCTATATTCTATTGGGTATTTTTTTAAAGCGTTCGCGAAGTTTCGAAAAGCGACTGTTGCCTCCGTCATGTCTGTCAGTCCGCACAGAACAACTCGGTTCCCGCTGGATGGATTTTCATGAAATCTTCCTAAAGTCTGTGGATAAAATTAAATTTTGGTTAAAAGAGGACAAAAATAATGGAAACTTTACAGTACCATTGTAACATAATTTAACATGAAAAGCAGGTGGTAAAATTATTAACCTAAAGTTTGTATTTCAGTTATGATACCTTTATTGTTGTGTTTATTTACATAGACCATGAAAATGAAAAACACGTGTAAAATTCTTGTGATAATCTAAACATCCTGTTTCATTAACTTACGTTTAATTCTTAACAGCTGTTTGTTTCAAATATACAGACATATCTTAACGTGGTGAAGTTAAATTAGAATTATTGTACAGCTGTATTTTATAGCAAATAGGCTAGCGTGTGGTCATACTTGTATTGGTAGACACTCTGTAATTGATTGATTATCGAATACCTCTGTGGGATATTCGTTCCAAAATAGTATTATTGCAAAGCAAGTTAATGTTCGGAATTGCCGCCTGTAACATAATAATGCGACTTAGGAGAAGTTACTGACTACTGACTTAGTCTGCTGTCAGTTGCTTTGGACCCTGCAGAGTGGTCCAACTATCCATGACGAGCTCACGCACATCATGGCCGTCATACGTGAGTTATCCACCAGCAGTTCCACTCTTTGTTACTTGCCATGTACCGACCACGCACGACCAAACCCACAGTATCTGAACAATACATTTATCGAAACACGAAAGTCCCTATGCTTACAGCAGCTACCGACTGTGCCAATAACTGCTTTTGTGGTCTTCATATTCTCCACATACATCAGTAACAGAGATTAAATCAATGTGGACCTTCCGATCTGATCGTCCGTGATATTAGTGTATTTATTTTATGTTACGCACTTATTTACCACAGGGCGTCTATTGTGTTATGGACCATGCTTATCCCTGAGCCCGTTTGTAGAGGACATTTCCTCAATCAGTAATTAAAAAAATAGTTTCCGCTACAGCCTTTGGTAGTGTATTCAGAATGACTATCGGAAGTGACCAATCACAGAATGTGAAACGTGTGACTGATTTTTAACAAATGAACATGAACGTGATGCAGGCTACATTGTGCATGTTCGTCCGTGGCGTCGAGGCTGTGTGGTTCGTCTCCGTATCATTTCGTTTCGTGATACTGTCCGTATCGACAGTAAGCCGCAGATACTGTAAACCCTTGCAGAATGGAATCTGATATCCCACCCCACCTCCCCTCCCGACAAAACCTCTACATTTTGCACTTTAAGAATTTTGTTCTGAAATCCATTTTCTCACGTTTTTAACTCTCAGAAGTGTGTGTATTCATTCTCTCGCCAAGTTATACCTGCTTTCAGATTTACTTAACAATTTAAAGCGTAGTGGTAACTATACGTACCTCCACGTTTAACACTAAAACACTCCATTTTATTTCCACATTATTCTCGTGTTCATGATTCTTACGATAAAATGTCCATTGTTTCCCAATGCAGCATTCACCGACTGGCGTTGGTAATGTTAGCACACCGTGTTCTCTGTGAGGTACAAACCGAATGAGAGGAAACTATCGGTTTGGTTATGAAGATTCCAATTTTCTTGAAAGAGACTTTCAGTATAGGTACGTGAATGATCCACAAAGTAAAACCATCGATTCTTGATTCGTACACGCTGATTATTGGTGGCGTCAGTAACGGACGAAATACCAGCATACCATCTTTGAGTGAAGCAATCACCGGATCTTACAGCCATGGAATTTTTTTCTTTGGGTTTGTTGCGGACAGTGTCAATGTCCCTCCTTTGCCGATGACATCAGAAGAGCTGAAGACACGGATCACAGAGGCCCGTACAAAAACTGATCACGATGTTTCCACAAAAGTGTGACAGGAGGTGGAATATTGGTTTGGCGTTGTTGGCATCTCTGAAGACGCTCACAGTGAACTATATTAGTTTTTCATAAAACTTTTTGGGTTGATCTTGCAGTTGATTGGTATTTATTTACTGCACGTGAACTGAGCTCTGGGTAATACAGTATTAATATCTTAAGGATTTTTGACGGACACCACATGTATGTAACGGTAATTAACACTGCAGAGACCCGTCGGGTGCCAATAAAATGCGGGGAAATTTTTGGCTGTCTGGAAACTGTTAGCTTCTCAAGAAGGATTCTGATCCATGGATTTAGTTATTAAATTGCATATGTAATCAGATTGTTTGAATTGCTAGAACCTGATATTTTGGTGCCCTCGCAAGAACGTCATTTGTGTGTCTGTCTTGTTTATGCACTCGCGGGGCTTTACTCCTTTAAACCTTCCGGTTTTATAGGAGGCAAACGTGTCTTGACTGTTTGAGCGATTACTAGCTTACCTGGAAGGTCTTTGCTCCATGTAGTTTGTTTAGTTAGATAGTTGCTGAATTTGGTGTTTAATACAGTAGGTCCCCTCGTTCTGCTTTTGCTTGACAGGGCCGGTCTGTCGGTTACTTCTGCATTATATTTATACAGCTTTCATATCTTCATTTTAGTCACCCGCTCCATTGTTATCATCTTCAGTCTTAATAGTCCAGTCTGTGTTTTATTCACATACATCTCCAATTTTTCTCTTACGTTAAACAGGTAATTTGTGATATCTTGAAGAAGTAACTGTTATGCAGTAATATGCACAGATGTTTTGCACAGTAAGATTACGTAAAGCAGAGCTTTGCGTATATTAGTTACCGATAATAGTGAAGAATTAACTTGTATCTTCTCGGAATGATTTGCATATTTATTTTGTCCAGTGTTGCTGTAGGAAATATATCGTTTTTACACACAATGTAGTTTTCAGTAGTGCCGAACCCCTTGCTGTATGTAATATACCTGTAGATGTAGTTCTATATTTCTACGTTATTGCATTGTTACGAATAAATCAGTGCTCGGGTGTAGTGCCTTAAAAATTCTAACCAGTCCACAGGAAGAGTTTGAGTTCCATGTGGAACATAAATTGATATGTACGTACAGTTGAGAGAAAATCTTTTTGTCAGAACTCAGCTTGCAGCCAGTTCTTTATCTGAGATGGAGACGCCGTATATGGCTACTCGTCAACGGACAGGTTCTGGTTGTGCTTCTCCTCTTCCATTCCGCTTAAGGAACTAGGTTTCGGGGTCACTAGGGTCAGGCGTGCGTACGACTCACGTCTTGCTGTGCTCAGCTCTTAGCAGTCCCAGTACTTAACGTTTCAGAACACTGTTTTGTTTTTAGAAATTGTCCCACATGCCTGTAAAAGTCGGGTGAGATCTGGGACACGATCAGAGGCCATGAATGCGGGGCCTAAAATTTGGTCTGGTCATTGAGAGGTCCTTTGTTACAGCAGCATGGCCAGCCTTTGGGTTGCTTATGGAGGAAACGACTTGCAGGAGAGCAGGATGGTTGCAGATGTATTGGTTAAGCAGCCGTGGACAATCGACAAGGGATAGTCCTCCAGTTTGTGAGCTTATGTACCGGCCAAACACTCCTCGCCGTCAGACAGTTATGAAATATTACGAAATGTCATGCGGTGTCGCTGACTGTGGTGGATTTTTTGAAGGACGTAACTAATGTAAAAGGGGGCTGTGAGACTGGAAGTTGGAACGTCAGCGGTATTTACATATCACGTTCATTGAACAAAGTGGCAAGAAAATTAGCCAATAACCTATGTAAGGTGGCAGGCAATTTGTTGAGTAGCTGAGTGACTATTAGCTTCTCGAAAAAGAACTTCGCTGTGCGGATTTAGTCAGTCATGACAGGTTCAGTGTTACCGTGCTATGGCGCCAGTCTCTATTAGTTGTGTTTTGGCCACCTCTGTCTAAGCTAGCCAGGCTATGGCGAAGGTACGGAACCACTTTGTATAGGGCAGTCACTCGGCGGCACTCGGGATGATAAGGTGAGGTGATAAAAAATTCGTAGACCCTTGGCCATCAGGTGGCCGTTGTTAACATCATAATTATGGTCCTGTTATTCATAGCACTGCCAATGAAAAGTGTCATACCGCGCTGTGAGGTTTAAAGCCTTAAGAACACTCGGTCGTGCTGAAGGGTAACGAAACCGTTTTTCAACAGAGTGTATGCCATGTCCTATAATTCGTATGTGTGTTGAACAGACAGCTGAGCACAGGGCCACTTCGTATATGTTTACTTGGAACTAAATCTTATTGGAATCTTGATCAGTTTCACCTTGACATTTGACCGGGAGTGACTACTTTCAACCCGGTTGTAATGACCACACCCCCGCGAGCCTTGTCGCTTTGAACGCCATAAAGCAGGAGGTGAGCCGAGGGCGTGAGAATTGTATGCTGCTTGAATCGCTGCCTGCTCGTCTAACACAGTTTATTACTGTTTTTAAAATGTTGAAGGAAGTGAATGGCGAAGAGACCAGCGTGAAAGAGAAACATTCTTTCTGAACGTGTTTGTGTTATTGAGTAAATCAACTCACGATTCTTCTCTTAGTGATCACATCGTTTATCTTTTAGTCAGCATCTCGCACGAAGTAGCGCTTTTGGGCTTGTGGTTAATAGCGTGGGGATGCTGATGATTTGTAGGAGAGTGGAAACAACGAAGATATCATTTCGAGGCTTTCCAGTTAATGCCATTCTATCGATCACGCTTTTTCTACACATACGAAGGAAGGTAACTAACTTTATATTTCTCACTGTCAGTACAGGTGCCAGCAGCTACTGCAAATAAACGGGGGCCTGTTGAACTGCGAACGCAGTACGGCCGCATGTATATCTTCAAAAACGTTTCTCACATTTCTCCCGCCAAACGCATTTGAAATGTTTTTTTTTTCACAATAGTTTTTCCAACAACTGCACAACAATAAAAAAGACGGTTGTTTTATAAATGTATGATACTCCCCTACATGTTTCGGCCTACCTTGGCTATCTTCAATGAGGTTAATTAACAAAGGGAAGAGTAGTGGCTAGTTTTGTTACGCATGTATATCTCTTCAGGTAATGTAAAACAGCGAAGCATTTAGGTAAACACAGAATGTGAAGTAACTTATGGATAGGTTTTAATGTTAAAATGTATATAAGTAAGAACAGCTGCTATGCTTCATAGCAGGCTACGTGTGTAGTGGTAACGCCGAACGGAAAGTAGACGTAGATGAACAGCTGCAGAAAAACTGTAGTGATGAAAGTGTTCTGTCTTAATATATAATAATTTCTTTGTTATAGTTTTAGTGTCTTCTGTGTATCACGGTGGAGAACAGGATGTTGCGTGAGCACATAGGAACAGTGATGAATTATAGAAAAGTTTGTGCCACCTTCAATGCAAAGTCACACCTCAGTACCTACCTTCACTTAGGTAAAGTAAGTAGGTTTCGAATATTTCATATACAGTTCCGTACTGTAACTACAAAGTACATACAGCAGGACTCTCTTCAGTCTTATTTATTTTATCCAAGTTATCTGCGTGGTCCTTTGATGCTCTAGCTGTTTGAGACTGTACCAGTAGGAGACGGATTCCGTAAGTAGGGACATGTTGCCTAGGCCTACACTTTTGATGCGTTAATGTAGAGGAAGGCCTCATACAACTGTGTATAAGTAAGTATTACACTTGCTTTAGAGCAGTGGTTCCCAAAGTGGGCGGTACCGCCCACTGGGGGGCGGTGGGATTACCGAGGTGGGCGCTAATAGGTACGAGAGGTGGAAGGGAGCGCTGTTATTATCACAGGGGGCGCTAGCAGACAAGTAGTGCATTTCTTTATAATAAAATTCAAATAAAAAAATTTTTGTGTTAAAAATAAAAAATGAACTAAATTTCTTAGTATTTTAATTTATGAATCTTATTCAAGCACGCATTACTTTTTTAATAAACTATTGCTAGATGAATTATTGTTAATCAAAAAATATAATAAATTTTAATTTATTAATTAACACATAAAACATTAAGTTAACTCTTATAATTTTATTTAAACGATTTTTAAATATAAAATAAAAGTGGAAACAAAATCGCATTTATGTTTTTTATAAAAAAGGTAGGGGGGCGCTGTGGGTGTGTTTATGGAGCCAAGAGGGCGGTGGACCGAAAAAGTTTGGGATCCACTGCTTTAGAGGAACAAGGTGCTGTGAATTTTGTGGTCGCGAAGAATGTCGTGTATAACAAGACGCTATTAAATATTTGCAGTCAAACTATCATGAAATTGATTACGATGGTTGATGTCTATAGCCTATTACTTTGCGTTCTCATATAACTTGCAAATCATAGCTGTATCTTTATGTAACGTACACGGTGTATTGTTATTGAATGTACTTATATTTTAGTTATGAAGGAAGTCCAGAACCAATTTTGGACACGCCAAGGCTCCTAAGAATAAGCGCACAGGATCTGAACAAATCGAATCAATGCTAAATTGTTATCTCATTATCAGACTACCTGACAGTACGCAGGGTCGCGGCTCCATGTACGTGTCCTGACACCCCGACACTCTACTGCATCTCCGGGCATGCTGCATTTTTTCATATTGGCATTAAATAGTGTTTTTGTCACGTGTCCTTTTAACGATGTGTGACAGCACTGCATGGTGCGAGAAGACGGCGACTGACATTGATCAGTTGTTGCAAATTGCTTTTCAGGACGCAGCAGTCAGTCAGGGTCAAGCTTTTGAATTGTTCCGCAATTTTGAACAGAGACGAATTTCCGCCGAAAATGACGAGAGTCGTGGACGCACTTCAGCGGGTAGAAACGAAGGATCGTTGGCTAAAATGTCTGATTAAATTCCGAGTTACAAAATGTAGACTTGTCGTTAAATATGTCAAGAGGGGAGGATTTTTTCTGGCTCATGTCAGATCGTATCTAATATCAGATTCTTGCAGAGAATATACCGCTTGTTTTTGTTTTCTTACATTTGTGCCACGGCCTTTCTCATAGCCTTTTACGGTTTATTAATGACTGCGTGTCACCATTTCAGAAACATTACCGTATTTGTGTTCAGTTTTATTGCTATAATTTGTTTCTTGCGGGTTCTGATCTCAGGGCCTTGTTATATGATTATTAAAAGGATAATTTATCATTATATACATGTTTTACATCAGTAAGGAAGTTGTGTGCCGATCTCAGTGGTCGTGCGGTCTAAGGCGTGGGTCTGCGGCTGCTCGCTTGCTGGGATTGTGGGTTCGAATCCCGCCGGGGCTCTTGTGAGTGTTGTGTGTTGTCAGGTAGAGGTCTCTGCGACGAACTGGTCCCTCGTCCAGAGGAGTACTACGAATGTGGTGTGTCTATAAAGTGTGATCGTGAAGCCTCGAAAAATGAGGCGGCCTAGGCCCCAAGGGGCTGTCGAGCCATTAAAAAAAAAAAGTTGTGTACATAATGAGTTTATGTGCATAATATATTTAGAATGAGACCGAGTGTTAGCATACACTTGTAAGTGTTGGATAGTCAGTTTTTGAAGGCGTAAATACATTTTACCTTTGTTCATTGCGCCATCTGTGCGTATAATTGGCCCATGTCCAGAATCCAGTGGTCCTGGATGAACGGATTTTTATGTAATGCAGATTACGCAGTATTTTGAAGTTCATTCATTGATATAATTTTGGTGTATAGTTGACAGCTTTGACCAGGAATTTCGCGTAAGGAGGGTCCGAACAAATTTTAAGGTATACGATATATTAATTAGCGGATCTGGTCATTTGAAGTAGACTCAGCTCTTCTTCCATGCCCCGTGTTCTTTTCTGCCTAATGATCACCAGTTAACTGGAGACCTGAGAGCATTATTTGTATACGAAATGTATCCAGATTTGCGATATTATGAGCTGTACCTTTTGTAAACGTTGTTAAAACCTGCAGTTAGGAATTGTTAATTTTATGTCTTGAAGTTGTGAGGCTGTCCATGTGTTTTCTTTTAATTGTGGCTGTTCTGTCAGAATTCACGTGCTTTCATAGCACTTATAATCGAAATTTGAGGCTGGCTGCTACACAAAAGGTACGGAAATAGCAAGGCCAGAGGTAAATATTCTGCTCAAGGCGTGTTTGTTTTTCCTCCGTACTTCAGCCAATGGGAGTGAAGAGCGGAGTTTCTTTATCCCGTGGAGTACAAACACTGTTGTTTCCAATACTTGTTGAGTTTTTATTCCTCCATACTCTTTCTGTTGTTCTTAGACCAATTACAACACACTGAACAAAACATTCAAAGAAAGGCGAATAAGAGAGAGTATAAGAAACGTGCCTCCTCATACTTGAAGCATCACTGCATGTCACCGTGTACATGCCATTACTTCGCTGCTAAGGGACTGAGTGATGAGAGAGGGCAGCATTTTCAGCTTTGTCATGAACTGTGCAGATTTGAAAGGGAACAGTAGCTTGAAAGAAACAGATTATTATAACGTATCTCAATAATAATAATAATAATAATAATAATAATAATATAATGCTTCTGACAGTCTTATTTTGTGACTTGATTCTGTATAAGCTTAACACTTAATGTTGTATTCTTCACTGCATGGCACTTAAAGTAGTTTTACAAAATAGCAAGTAATGAGGCTGACAGACTATGTCAAAGGGGCTAAACAGTTACTTCATATTTTTGTTACAAGTGACTGCACGAGCCTAATTAAACTGCCGCAGCTATAGACCTATCAGTACGCTACAAAAGCCTATATCAGCTGGCAGGTACTCCGTACTTTTACGCTGTTTATCTTCTCCTTTCTCATTCTTTCTCATAGCGCACTGAATCAGGGTCATCATTTGTACCTTTGTTGTTCTGGGTTGCTGTTGGGTGGTGACTAGACACACTCTCTTACATTGCATAAAACGTAAAACTGGAATGTTGGATTACGTGTGGGCTATATCCCCGTGGTCAGCAGTCGTAATACCCTGCCTAATCATTGAAGGAATCTTCAGTTTTTTTGTTACTGGTTTTTGTATCACTTGCAGAAAATTCATTTTCTAACGACGATTATGGGAAGTTTCTCTGTTTGTACGTGTCTTTCCATTCGGTGTAAATCCTTGTCTAATGTCACGTGTATAGTCTTAAATCTTTTCCGATGGTGAGTCCATTTGGTAGTGTTCCGAATGAGCGATTAAATTCGGGGAATGCTTGCTAACGTTTAGCGGAAGATCTTTTGTCTTCCCGCCTGTTTCTGTAAAAACGTAAAGATTCAGATACACGGAACTGTATTTGTATGGGCGTAATGAAACTTGGTCTTTGACATTAAGGGATGAACGTAGACCGAGTATAATCAATAAAATGCCATCCTTGTACGCAGGAAGATACATTGATCCTTCATTTGTTCATTTGTTTACACAGTTATTTTTAACATGTGTTTATCTGGAATAGACAGTCGTCAGGGAAATCGTGTGATTATGATATAATTATGTGATTTTTCTGAAGGTGGTTTATTATAGACCAAACATATTTGAAATACGAATGTAAATACGTAAGTGAAGGATTAGAATATGCCTCTGTGTACAGAGATGGTATTTGGTTTTGTTTTATTTTTTGAATTTGTACGCGGTAAAGAATGAATACGTTCAAAATAGTCCGAGGTTTGCTGAGAAGATTATATGGACCTAAAAGGAAGAAAACGACAGGAAACTGGAAAAGTTAATTTTGCTTCATTGAACCTTCTGAGGATTCTCTTCTTTTCTGATGCATTTCGTACAGTCTAAACCAATGTGTCATTACATTGAATGATATAATTCGAATCATGAGTAAAACAACGCTCGTGTTAGGGAAACCGTAAGAAGCTTCTGTATTACTTTGTTTTTCGGTGTGCTGGCTGGAAGTCAATATGGGCGGTCCTAGAAACGAGCATTTCCGATAATGCATGAAGGAATTCGTGTTATAGACGCATACAGTTCCAGTTCCCATTAGCATATTTAGTGCTGTGCATTATTGACACTGAACTTCTGAGCTGTTTGCAGGTGTGCGTTGAAATTAATAAAACTAAGCACCGGAAGTATATTCTCCTCCGAAACGTCGATAATTGGTATAGTTTTCACTGCAAAGTACGTGCTTCCATGATCATATTAACGTTAGAATTGTTTCTTTCGTTAATCAGAATGAGGAGGGACACATTAGTACGATGTGAAAGTTAACTCATGTAGGGTTTATGATATTCTTTGTGTAGGTGTATTCGGGTCAGGCGATAAGACGGCAATCACTGCAAGCTATGACTGGCCAGTACTGTTGACTAATGCAGTAGGGGTGTAACCAGTAATGCATGCTGATTGGAAAGTGAATCGTTTCTGTGCCGGCATTTTGGCACACTGAAGGCACACTTGCGTGACGGAATGCCGATCTTTTTTTCCAGATTATTTAAGCGACTGTGTATCAGCTGTCGAGAGTATGTATGGCATTTGGTGAATCGAGAGGAATATGCAAGGTAGCGGCTGTAACCTGGGTAAAGCACCGTGCCGAAATTTCTCTTGATTAATATCGAAAATTCAGGAAGGTCCCCATTTTCGATCAGACACCGCGGTGTCGCGAGACGGATCTGTGAACCGCTCGATATCTTGTGATTGGTGTCGGTACGAGTTATATTACTTTTGCTTGAAAGCAGAGGTGCGGGTACTTAGTGCGGAATTTTTGTAATAAAGCGGCTTTATAAGGGTAGGGAGTGAGCCTGTGTTATATTTTCAATTTTCGCGAGGCAAAGATTCAGAATGTAGACTTCTTGGTTATGAAACGATGTATTAGGTACAATTCGGGACCCAGATTTGCGACTGTGTAAATAATGCGAGCCAGGCTTATCCACCTCACGCTTCGCTCACATTTCCCCAGCTTTGCGGTCGCAGAGCTGAGTCCCGAACTGTAGTTGCCGTTTTGGAGGAACTTGCTGCTGTCATCTTCAAGTTGGGCTAAACTGTACTTTCCTAGGCAAAATATCACTCAACATGTTTTTGTCTGAGGCTGCGCATTGTGCCTGTTTATAGCAGACATGTCATGGTGGATTTATGTCGAACATAGGTACAAAATTCGTGAAGAAAATCCGGTTTGAATTAAGGATTACGGTATACCATAAGAATGGAGGTGTCAGGTTCATTTGAAACATTGATACGTATCTACCAAACTACACGTGCCACATACCAGGAAGCCGTAATCTTGATGCCCTCCGCCGTGAGAACCTCAAATCGACTGCATTTTTCACTTTCACTTACCTCAAATCCCACATTAGTGAATTCTTTAAGTCAGATATTTGCTTTGGCATTTTCACTTTGCACGTGTTTACTCTCTGATGGTGTTTACCAAAGATAGAGCCTCTAATTGTGTTACAATATCCATGTGCACTATCCATAAATACAACAGATGCTACGGAGACACCGCATCCTGGAGGCTTATTGTGCAACCCTGTGATGAAAGTGATTATTACTTTTTTCCGTTGTTGCTTGTAATGGAGCACCGGTGGAATGAAACTGACAGGGTAAAACCGAAGTACTCAGGGGGAAAACCTGTCCCAGTGCCACTTTGTCCACCACAAATCCCACGTGGACGTCAATCATAGTTACTGGCCTGTGGTAGCAATGACTGGCTAAGTCTTCTCCCAGCATAATGTGGTTTTCAATCCCAGTCTGACTGTTCCTAAGACTTGTAATATTTTAGCAGGATTACTAGCGACTGTGAGCAGTTCGGTTCAGTTACCGCCATGTACTCTACCCTTCATTGATTCTAGTTGTGAACATTTTTAGCTTCATAGAGATTTACAGATTTGTTTGTTATGGATGTGAAACTTAGTCCGTTATGTGAAGGGAAGAACACTGGCTGACGGTGTCGGGAACGAGGTGCTGAGGAAGATATATGGGTCTAGAAGGGAAGAAGTAACTGGAGAACGAGGTGCTGAGGAAGATATATGGGTCTAGGAGGGAAAAAGTAACTGGAGAACGAGGTGCAGAGGAAGATATATGGGTCTAGGAGGGAAGAAGTAACTGGAGAACGAGGTGCAGAGGAAGATATATGGGTCTAGGAGGGAAGAAGTAACTGGAGAACGAGGTGCTGAGGAAGATATATGGGTCTAGGAGGGAAGAAGTAACTGGAGAACGAGGTGCTGAGGAAGATATATGGGTCTAGGAGGGAAGAAGTAACTGGAGAACGAGGTGTTTCGTAATTTATACTCACCAAATATTAGTCGGGTGATCAGATCAAGGAGGATGAAATGGGCTTAGCATGTAGCACACGTGGGAGAAGAGAGTTGCATACGGGATTCTGGCGGATAAGCTTAAGGAAAAAACCACTTGAAAGACCTAGGTGTAGATGTGAGGATGATATTAAGAGAAGTAGGGTGGGAGGGCATGGACTGAATCCATCTGGCTCAGGACAGGAACAAATGGCAGGCTGCTGTGAACACGGTAGTGAGACTTGGGGTTCCGTAATATGTGGAAAATATCTGGACTACCTGAGGAGCTATTAGCTTCGCAGGAAGGACACTGTCCCATGGCATAAGAAATATTTTGCATATTACAGCTTTTGTAATTATGAGTAATACTGACTCGCTGCATGAGACTTCAGGTTCTGATGGCGACGATTGTGAAGATTGCTGTCTTGTGAGATGCGACGTCGTATAGTCTGGTAGATGTGTGCTAACGTTTGCTGCTATGATTCATAGAGGAACCATTTTGAAAATCCAAACGGAAACGTCTTATTAAAAAAAAAAAGATGTGAAGTTTATTCAAGCAGAACAATTATGAAGTAACTGGAGATCACAGAAATATTAGGCTTACGTGAACTTAAGGAAACCCAATCTTTAATCTTAATTCACCGTGCATTTTCATTATTTAAAAATAAACACCAACAAAATGCACAACTTTCAAGGCGCAGACCAGCTCCTTATATCATGAAACTATCCAACGCGTTTCGGCTCTTTGCGAGCCATCATCAGGGATCCTTTCTTTTATAAAAGTGCTTCACAAATGCAGCATCTGTTTGATTATTTAAAAATATGCACTATCTGGAGTATGAGTTAAAAACACACGAGTCATAAACAAAGTTAAAAAGATGATAACACAGTTCACTCGCACCGAATACACTTCAAGACACAACCCTACAATATACTTGCACCGGAACCACTTCTTCTTCATATCAAATTTTATATTTATATATACTACACCATCAGGAGGACCGCACTGCAACGTGAAGAAAACAAACGACAACACTACATACAGCGCGAGTGTCTATCGCCGTGCTACAAAAATCCATCGCAAACAGTACAGTGTAGTGCGCGATCTCATGAAACCTTTAGAAGTGCGAACATCCTTTACAAAATAGACATAGTGAACAGTGTTTTTAATAAGTTATTTAACAAATCATCTTTTTAACTTTGTTTATGACTCGTGTGTTTTTAACTCATACTCCAGATAGTGCATATTTTTAAATAATCAAACAGATGCTGCATTTGTGAAGCACTTTTATAAAAGAAAGGATCCCTGATGATGGCTCGCAAAGAGCCGAAACGCGTTGGATAGTTTCATGATATAAGGAGCTGGTCTGCGCCTTGAAAGTTGTGCATTTTGTTGGTGTTTATTTTTAAATTAAATTAAGGAAACCCGTATGTGTTATGAACATTAACTGCGTCTTTCCTAAATTACTGGAACGCTACGTCGGTTACACATGATTGATTCGACCTAGGAAGAGGTCCTTGAATTTAAACGTACAGAACGGAAAAGGCTGTCACGAGAGACTGTGGCGCTGCTTTGTGGTAAGATATTGCCATGGTGGTATGCTACATGTTAATTCTGTAGCATTTTGTTTCGGAGAAGAGTGCATGAAGTAAACTTATAAATGTGACTAATCGATGGATGTCTGGGTCTGTGGACTGGTAAATGGATGGGTGGTTGTACAGGTATTTACGTTGATTGAACATGGTGGACTATGAAGATAACGTGTCTTCGAAACCCATTTAGCTTTACGATATATATTGAGTCGTTTGGTCCATAGAGATTTTGTTACTGAAGGCTGTATTTTATGCAAACTGCGCAATTGCAACATGGCCAGTTACTGGATGTTGTTAGTACAGGATATAAATTGTTGCCCTAATGTACGATAAGCACACTTTTTATTTTTAAATTTTACCCTAAACTGAAAATGTATATAAAGTAAAGTGAGAAGATAGATGTGTAAACAATTATATTCGAGATTTGTTTTTCTCACAGCGGTGTTGCTGAATATTCCAGTCTTCTGGGATATGACAGTGTGTTATTGGATGAGTAGTTCTACGCATTGCCAAGGATCGTAGTGTCTTCATCTTCAGGGTCAAGCAGTCCAGGAAGAATGAAGACGACAGCACTACGATTCTTCGAAACGTCGGAACTACATTCCCAACGATACGGCGTCACATCTCAGAAGACTTGAAGCTTCAAATAATTGCGCACGTCCTATGCTAATTACTACGAAATAATTTCAGCCGCATTATGCATGCCAACTCATATTGAACCACGCTGCTACGTCACTGCTTGCCGAGTACCGGACTTGTAGGCTTACCTTCCTCCCTAAACAGGAACACATGCGGGCTTATATCTGGGTCGGAGAAGCAGAAGGGTGTAAATTCAGTTTTATCATGTTTGAGATAATACATAATTTTTTCATAGAATTTCAAGCTCTTTCAGATGCAGATGGTTGTGAGTCCCAATACTGTCCCAGTGTAGCTGGACCAAGAATTAAACAGCAGTAAGTCACATACTGGTCTAAGGAAACTGATGTATTATCTAAAACATAAAATTGGAATTCTTTTTTTGTGAAGGGCCGCGCAGCAGATGCTTTGGATGCACCGCAGCCTTGAGGCTTATTGTGCAACCCTGTGATGAAGGTGATTAGTTTTTTCGTTTTTCCTTGTAAAGGAGCACCGGTGGAATGAAATTGACAGGGGAAAACCGAAGTACTTGGGGAAAACCTGTCCCAGTGCCACTTTATCCAACACAAATCCCACATGGACTGATCCGGGATCGAACCCGGGCCTCCGCGGTGAGAGGCAGGCGACTAACTGCCTGAGCCATGGCGCGGCCTAAAATTGGACTTACACCCTTTTGCTTCTCAGGCCCAGATATCATCACCAAGCTGTAAACCAGATGACCGATTTTCTCGTAACTCGGTATGAACGTTATGCAATAGGAGGCCACCTAAACGCCGTACTTGTTTAATTTCCCACAGTAAGTAATAACAACATGGCCGACGTGCGAGTAAGGCGGAAACGACTGTAGCGCCATTTATTTCTAGGTCGTGAAATGATGTATGGTACCATGCCGATAAAATATTCAGCTTTTATGGTAACAGTTTTGTAGAATATAAATAACATGAAGGTCCTTCGAAAATTTTCTTTAGTTTTTGGTTTTATGGCGATGACGAACTATGGGGGTTGGGCATGTGAGGTTGGGGTAGGGAGGTGGATCACTTGTGTACAATATTTTTTAAAAGCCAGCAGTTACAAAGATAGCAACTATGTGAATAGCGGGGTTGTATCCAATTTAAGATGTGCATAATTCTTACTTCAGAAATACTGTAATTTATTTTCACAAACGTGGGAAAATAATAGTAATAATCAGGGGTTTGCAAGTCCCGGGCGCCAGGCGACCAAATGTGGTACGATGGCGCCTAATATTTGTGGGTCCTAATGGAAGTTGCTTCATGTTACCCTTCTGGCGCTTAGAACTTTAACGTGGCTCCTAGATTTTCGAACATTCTGTTCACCCCTGGTAGTAAATATGTAGAACTACAAATGTGTATTGGCTTTATGATTTCTGCTCGGAATTTCATGTTTTAGGCTTGATATGGGTTGGACTGGAATTACGCATACATTTTGGTGAGCGTGTATTATTACAGTGCAGTGGCCAGTATAGTTTTTAAACTCAAGGTTGAAATTTTCTGCGATTGTGGGAGAAACAGAAGGCCAGATGAAAAAGTTGTGGTTTTGACTCTTGGGAGTTACAACAAAAACAGTTAACGCAATTATAAAAGTCTCCCACTGATTTGCTGAGCGATTTTATCCGAAAGGCAAGTGTGTTATTTAACGACGCTGTCAATTACTAAGCCGGTAGAGCGTCGGTGATGAACGAATGAGTTGGGAGCATTGGTGGATAATGTGGAAAGGGAAAACCCGAAGTACTCGGTGGAGAATGCGTCTCAGTGCTACATTCTCCACCATAAGTCGCACATTGACAGGCGTGGGATTTAAACCCGGGCCCCCGTGGTGAGGAGCCGGTGACTAACCGCCTGAGCCATGGCACGGCAGAATCGTGCTGCAGAGCGATTGCTGAGTGACAAGGCACATTGTATGACGCGCTGTGTTTAGTCCCCCCCCCCCCTGGAGACTGCCCCCCCCCCCCCCCAACTTTCCGCGCTAAAAGCGACTGGCGCGTTCCGCACGAGGTGCCCGCTTGTGCCGCAGCTTCTTCGTCGCCACAAACGAAGGGGTATGATTCGTCAGTGTTGCAGTGCCGATGGGCGACCGTATTGTAATCATCCTCCTCGGAAGCTGGGTTATGTTTAAACAGAACGCCCCCCCTCCACCCTGCGTCTTTTCGAAATGCTGTATTGTGCCAGTGTTTTGTTGGGAATTGTACATTGTATGAGGAACATGATTTTTCGGGCGGGGAGAGTGAGGAAGAATAATAAGGCGGCAGCTTTCTAGCGGCGCCGCAGGCAGTTTTTTTTTACTGAAAAATTTATTCTGCTATTACTGCATTTTCATTGAATATTAGCACTTTTTAAACTTTTATGCTGAAATTGTTTCCACTCAGAATATTACATAAAAATAATTTTTTTTACGTTGATATGAACTTAATGCAATGTCGAATATGATTTTATGTTGTATATACCGTGCATTTTATCGTAAGTTTAATATCAACCAACCAATGCACAAGATTATTGACATATATAATATGTATTTGAGACCCCTACATATATTTCAGCAAACGTGTTGCCGTTTTCAGGGGGTGTTGGTAGAGAACTGTGAGAGTTCTTGTAGTTCTTTGCCAAAAACCCCCTGAAGATAGCAGCACGTTTGCTGAAACATATGTAGACGTCTCAACTACATTTTATATACGTCAATAATTTTGTGTATTGGTTGGTTGATGTTAAACAACCTTCGAATGTAGTGTTTGATAAACTCATAGGTTACGCAACGGCGCTGTTTCTTGACGACGCCTGTCGTCTGCATAGATTACGTAGTGGTAAAGAGTAGGATAATGAATTTGTAGAGATAATTGTGTATGTTGTTTAACGCACGGATTTGGAAGAAGGTGGTCTTGACATATTCCCAGATATACACTGAAATTAAATATTTAACACGTGAAACATTAAGGTTGGTATATCCTAATTGTTGCTGAAAATGCTAGATTACTCCATGTCTATCCAGGGGCTATTCCGTGCGTGTGCATTACGCATCCAAGTCTGAGTTTTTAGGATTCCGTTGAGTTTCATATCGGATTGTTGCCCATTTATTAAATGCTTGATGTAATTTTTCTTTACCTCCTATGAACTACAGTTCGTGAATTACTGAATCTTGTCCCAGCATAGCAAGCAAGCAGCAGCCGAAGATCGTTTTTCGGACGGTGTGTCTTGAACCCTGTCTTGTAAATACTAATGAATAATGGTGCATGCTCAGTTCACAACTTCTTTATTGTAACCTAAAATCGAGAGATGATCTTCCATATAACCTAGCTTAAAATAAGCGGTAGTCTCAGCAGCAGAAAGCTAAAAAATTAGTGGTGAAGAGCATAATGTAACAATTCGGCAGCAAGTACGTCCATCTTATATGTCCAGTGGAGTGTGCACAATGCCGGGCGTTTGAATGTCAGTTGAAACCTGTTGGCCAATGAGTCATGGCTAGAGGCTCAGGGGGTTTCCATCGTAACAGCAAACACTTGTGGCAAGTACATTTTTTCAAACGAAGTGTATTGTGATTCTTTTTATAGTGTGCGAAGGCGTTGAAGTAACCTGCTGAAGACTCTAGGAGAAAATACGAAGCATATTAGGATTACCTGTGCCTTCGTGAGTCGTTGTTAAAAATAATAGAGTGTGGAGAGAGAAATGTTTTATTTAACGGCGATAAAATTCCATAGTCACGGTGACAGACGAATGAAGTACTTATACGGAACATTGGTGGAATTTTACTGAGAAGGGAAATCCGAAATTTTCGGAGAAACACCTGTATGTAGTTGACCTCTCAAACATTTAATTTCACAACTACATTTATTTCAGCGGCGTATATGACGCTGTGAAAAGGTGAAAAGGTTATGAGCTTTGTACATAAAGAGACAGCAAAGGATATGGCGTTGACGAGATCACATTTACCGGTACGAATGAATTACACGCGTCGTGGAGTTAAGCACCGAGTTAACACCTACAGTACGGTGCTATTAAAAGAAAATTGTCTTTTTATGATGGCAGTAGAGGTCAAGACCGTAGTGGAGATACGTAATCCCATCAGCATATGATGGATAAGCCGACTTCAGTTGATGACTTGTAGTTATCTCCAGTTTTTTGTTTTTCTTTAGATGAAATAAATGGCTGTGCCGCATGTTCTGTGGAGGCAAGGGGTAAAAAAATGCTGCGTTGGATGACGCCTCAGAACTTTTCCAGGGGTATTATTTGAAATTTTGAACATCCCATTCGCCGTGGTGTTCTTGTATTGCAGTTACAAAATAACTCTTTGGACAGTAATCATACGACAGACATAATTCTGTATTAATCCCCTGTATCCTACTCTACTGAAACCCGGTCACTGCTTTCTGCAGCATACGGACGGACATTCGAGTACTTTCATATGCTTCAATAAATATAAAAAATGTTCACGTGAATTGCTGCAAATTTGTGGACATCCTTCAAGAGCTAGTTTTTGCTGCATGAACTGAAGAGCGGGCGGACAGTGTCTACCTAAGAACTGGATCCGTAACGGAAAGTAGCATTTCCGGTAAAGCCGTCTGTATTTGTGCATATTAATTAAACAAATTTAAATGTGGAATTGGAACACGGGCCTCCTTTTCTGCAGCTAACAGTGTTATTTGGCACCAAGGAGACGCTTTGTTGTCGGTTGAACGCCCCTGGAAGTTTTAATTGTACATATACATGAGGAACATGACTAACTTCATGTCTGTGTGTCAGTCTCTTTCGTCTTCCAAGCTTTTTTCAGCATGTTGTAAATTACGCAAATTTCTGACATCGGCATTGCGTGTAACAAACTCAACATCAGCGTTAGAACACTGGGGTAATTGCAGGCGAGAACTACGTTTATTGCCTTTCCTAAGTCTTAACAGTCTTTGAAATTAGACCCCAAGGCAACGCTTAAAGTAGGTTTCAATCCTAACAACTATAGATATTTATGTTCTGAGATGAATTCTGAACACCTGCGCCTGAAGATTGCTGGCATTGTTACTTTGTGTGCATAGTCCGGACTGTTCAGAGCAGTTCCATGACATGTCTGGAAATAACAAGCTTACATTTGAGCTAATAAGAGTAGAAGTATTTCAGACTGATCTTCGTGAAAGGGTGTGTCATGGCTGGTTGTTCGAATAAACGTGATGACTGTTAGTTGTACTTTTACTGTAGTGTTTCACAGACTGTTTACAGGGAAAAGATCTAAATCCATTATTTCATAGAAAAACCTCTTTGTAGCAGGCAACGGGCTCTAGTACAGGGTGATCCACAAATTGTACCCAAAATGAGGATAACTTTTTTATTAATAGTGGAACGGCATGCTTTACAAGTGGAGTATACTCGTATTGTGTTCCGAAAAAAATACGGCCAGATGTCAGTAATGTTTGCATTACAAACGAAAGCTTATTTTGTGTCCTACTGTGTTCTGCTTGTACTGCCACTTTATGCCGTCATGAACTTCCGCAGAGTACCTAAGGCTGTGGGCTTATTAACCGAATCTAGTCGGAGCGAGTCCTGTACTCCAAATACTGAGATATATACAGGCTTTGTGTGCAAAGTAAATGGGTCTGCCTTTCAGTATCTTTATTAGCCAGACTACATTCGACTGCATTGGATTCGATTCGGTTAGTGTTTCCGCAGCCGTGCATGCCGTTGAAGTGACTCTTTCGGGAATACGCCAGCGACGGCCAAAAGTCTGTACCCGAAAGCTGCACAGTAACAGTAAACAGGGTGTTAACAAACTGTTCTTTTTTACAGTGACAGCATCGAATCCCCCGCAGCGACCGTGGATTCCACTCACGCGACCCAATAGGTCGAGACCTACCTGTGAGTACAAATTACCTTCACTTCCCCTATGGGCCTTCGCGCCTTACTGCTGTAGAATAATAGATTATTACTTGTTGCCTTGTCTGTGATGCAACAATATGAAGACCTTGCAATGCATTTGTGTTGAATGGATAAATGAATGAAGGTAAATATGTGGACCTGTTTAGAATCTGTGTATAGTGTTGTAGTTTGTTCAAGTTTTCTTTAGAAGGTGATAGGAAATCTGTACTCCATGTCGGAGTAAGATTTTCCACATAAAATCCACTGTATTTGGCAGTCAAAGCTCGTTGACATAGTGGTAAAGTACGGGTATACTCCCAAGATGTTTATAGTCCATTATTTAAATTTTTTATTAAATTCTTGCTCCCTCTCAGCATGTCATTCGTAAATACATAGGCCTATTGTTGTGATTCTATGAGTGCATGCCTGTTTCCTATGGTTTAGGGAAACGAGTCTGAACGTGTAACTCTCTTCCTCTTTTTTGTGGTTTATTTTACGGCGCTGTCTGTGTCGAATGATAGGATGACAGGTAAATGATAAATAGGAATAGATTTGGAAGGAAGTGGTAGTGATCTCTTCGAGGTATTGTTCCATAGCATAGTTAAAGGGACTGAGGAAAACGACGATCAACCTTAGCATAGTCGGTGACATTTGCACGAATGCAAGTTTAGAGCGTTACTGCAGCACCAAACTGCTAAATTTCTTTCTGTTATACTTTTTCAATTACAAATATAAATCGGGACTAATACCTCATGTATTTTTATTGAGTCGCTGAGCTCTGACTGTAAATGGTTTACGTGCGTCTGTACATACACAGAGTGTTGTTGTTACTTCGGATGTACTGAATGGAGTCTGGATTGTAAATCATGTAGCAAATATAGTTGTGATTTATATCCGTCGAATGTAGTACCTGCTTTAATAGCCTACTCTCCTCCTTAAAACGGAAATGTGGCCTTTTGATGCCACCATGTCGTCTGTGTTTGTCTCTGTGTGTCCCTTCGTTTCAGTTCTTTTTTTAAACACATGACCGATTTTCGGAAAACTCGGTATGAACTCTGTGCCATTTGATGGCATCCTAACACATACTTTTTAATTTCCTGCAGTCATTAACAACATGGCGGACGGGCGAACTTGTGTAAGGCGAGAGCTTCACTAGCGCCACTTACTTCTAGGTTATGAAGTGATGTGTGTTAAAAGGTCTTGGAACAATATGCAGCTTTTTTGATCCTGGTATTTTTGTGGGACGTGAAATAACGAGACGATATCCGTGCGACAGTTCCCTGTAGCTTTCGGTATAACGGCTGTAACTAAATAATCCTTTGGAGCTGTGTGTGTGTGAAATTTGGACTGGGATCGTGAACGTACCTACACATTTGCAAGCATGGCAATGATGCGAAATGTTGATGTATATCGCACAGATTGAACATACACAGAGTTTATAGTTAAACAGTGAGTTCTCCGCAAAGCTAAATAGGGCAACAGTAATAATATTGTGCAGAACTAATAATCTTTACAGTAGGACAATATACTTCAATTTATGCTCACTGCTACAAATAAGTTGTCCCTGTGCAGACCGTGAGGGCATATGGGGGAGTAGAGGTACAGCTCCACTTAGGTATATCTTTAACCGCGGCGCCAGATGGATTGAGTGGTCAACCTCACGCCCCGTCCGCTTTACCCAATGGGAAATGACACCCGTTACCCTTTGAATTGAAGGCTGGGTGGACCCCTAGCCAGTCTGGACGTTTTGGAAAAGAGAACATTTCTTTGCCGGCCTGGAAGTGAGCCACGATCCTCAGTCATCTGGTTCCTACGCCGACTGCGTTTCCTGGTCCCTTCAGAACTCGTTACTTTGATACTGAAATCGAACGCCGCGATATTGTTAAAGAAAAAAAGGAAATAGCATATCGCACAGTCTACAGATGCAACTGAGCTCTGTAACTGTCACGTGTCATCATTGTATGGGAATGCTGTACGAAATTTGAGAAAAAGTAGTTACACGAGTCTGTGCATTTGAATAGCTTTGGAGCGGTGGTGGTGGATGTTGAACGTAAATGATATTGCGTCATTAATTTCATTCCTGGCGTTCCCAAGTGTAAAGTATCTTGTCTGCCGTTTACTCGCTCACTAATTTAACTGAATTTCTGTTGAACAGTAGCGGATAAAGCCTTGCCCCTTACGGGGGAATTCTATGTGTATCTGAAACTGCAGATTCTTATTAGCAATTAATTAGCCTAAAGGCTAGGTACATAAGCAAAATAATACCAGTGTGTCTTGTGAATAGCAGTACAACAGATTGCGTATGTTAATGGCAACACCAGAGTTGAGTTCCATTGTTAATTTCGTTTGGTCGCTTCAGGCTTCAAGTAGGTCCTGTATTATTCGCTAGCCAATTTGGTTTTTATCCCCGATAGTAGACTAGGCCCTTTTGGGAGGCAATGAGTATCGTTGAGGTGTAAAATAATTCGCAAATAACGCCTTTGGAAAATATGCGTGTTCCGTTTTAATATTGTACATTTTCCGTACAATTGTCTTATACACACAAGTTTATTCCCAACTGATTGCACATTGATTGTAATGCTCCTACATGTTTTCGGCTGCAAACTTCAACCATCTTCAGGGAGCTACAAGTGTTAAAGACAACAGACCGTACATTCACTCATGGAGTGCATCTCCGCTCTACTATAATCTGGAGAGAAATCCTCTATTACCAGTGTTTGGATACTACACTTTATGTATTTCTAATACTTTGTGTTATAATTTTAATACGATTTTAATAATACTGTATATATATGTAATGATGCTAATATGTATAAATATTGCACCGTTTACATTTTACGACCTGTATAGCACGCTGTACATATCTTCAACACTTGTAGCTCCCTGAAGATGCCTGCAGTTTCCAGTCGAATAATGTAGGAGCGTTGAAACCAGTGTGCAGTTAGTTGGGAATGAACTTGTTCGTATGCATATTCCATCGTAATAGTCTCCATCGTTTACCGCGTACACACTACCAATAATATCAAGTCAGTACCATCAAAATGTGCACTGAGCGTAGTAAGTATTGCATTTTCACATAAACGTTTAGGAAATATGGATGGTATTGGTTCGTGTCAAGTATATACGTGTTTATTGGAAGCCTATATGTTTTGTCTTTCGTGTATTAGCCATATTATTGATGTCTTGCGCACAAGAAAATGCCATGTGCTGTTAGTAGATTTCTTTTGTTACTCAGAACAGCACACAGCATTCCGCAAACTGGATCTGCTGCGTAGTCAGGTGAAAAGGATGGAAGGCACCTGCCCGCTGTGGCCGTCGGGCACTCTATAACCAAGTTACGTCGTCAGTCATCTTGTGCAAAAAAAAAGATATGTGGGGACCTGCTGATACACGCACACAGACAGAATGGTGTTCTCAACCGCCTGTTTTATTTTCTTAAGAAAGCAGAGTGTGCCAGAAAGCCGGTGTATTCTGTGACAGACTTGCTTCGATGTCAAAGACCCTCGCAGCATTCCAGTAGACACTTCATTTGTTTTTATTTTTGAACATAGACACGCGGTGAAATACACTAGTTTCTGGCTGCAGCTAATAATGAAACTTATTATATAACTTTCTTGTCCCCGGGCGTCGCAGCTGCGACTGTGGAGTAGGTATATATATTTTTGAAATTAATATACGTTCGGATATTGTGTACGTGTGTAATTAATAATTGTGGGTACATATAATCTTTTTATGAGAACTGACACAGTGTTTGTTTTTATATTCCTAGTACCATGACTGACTTGAATTTGATTATCTTCTTTTTTGATTACACACTTATTTTGCACTTAGCTAGCGGACATTATATTACAAAACTTACAAAAACCACTCTAAAAGAAACGAGTCCGTAAAATCGTTTGTCTTTGCAGCTTTAATAGTATGCTTAAAGTTGGTCTGATCGTCCGGCAGAGTTACGCGTCAGAACACCAGATGGTGTGCAAAATAGAACGGTTCGTAACAGTTTTCCGACCAATTTAATATGGGTTACATTTATTTTTTCTGGTTTTTATAGAAGTAAACTTTTAGATTTTTAGACACTTCGTAAGTGATGATACTGCATGTTATTAATATTTTTCGTGACCTTCAGTATTAGGACCAGTGTTTTCACATCGGCTGTTCAAAAACTTACAGTATTTTGTTGTGCGGTGCGTGTTATGATACATCATCTCTAAATAAAAACAGTTCTTGAACGAAGTTTGTTGAAGTTCAACAAAAGTGCGTTAAAAGATTCTCTGTGAACAGATCTATAGCTGCGTGCAGGTATGTGTGTTTTGTATTTAGTGGTTTCTACGGCTTACTTTACGACGCTGTCGGTAACTCAGGTTATATAGCGTCGAATGCTAGGATTATTGATGAATGGGAAAGGACGTGGAGGGAAGCGACCGTTGCGTTATCGATGTACTATCCTGATATTAGTCTTGAGGGAGTGAGGGAAACCACGAAAGACAATAGAATAGCTTATGACACGGCTGAGATTCGAACCAATAATATAAACCTAGAGTGCTGCCTCTTCAAGAAACCGTTCATTGTGATTCGCAGTTTAAACAAGCGAGAGAGAGAGAGGTGCTGTCGGTGTGAATGGTTTGTAAAATAAAAAAAGGAATGTTAGGAAAACATCGTGGAGAACTAATCCCGTCGTTTGGCCGTGTAAATTTATGTAATCGTTAAACTGGACATGAGCGTGTAGAAAGAAAAATTTGTTATCCCTGGTTTTGTAATTGATCAAGGCAATAAACTAAAATCTCAGCGATAACTAATTCACATCTCTCACGATCTGCGCTAACGACCTGATGGAGACTGCGAAATTAAAGGAATGTGGGGAGAAGCAGAGTTTCATTTTATCCGCTTAATTTTCAGAGCTATAAACGAAACTTGAACACGAAAGCTCTTAGTTTGTACTTCCACGCCCACGTGTATATATGTCATGAGACCTAGTCAGGGAGAAGGGCATTATTTCATGTTTCTGTGACTTTAATTTGATCTCATCCACCGAATGAGCAGTTTACTTAGTCTTCGATCGATGAAAGTGTTCCAGAGTCTTTGTGGAAGTGTGTACGTTTTATCATAAACTGTGTGATGCGTACCAAGACGTACAGTGCACGGAAGCGCATGTTCTTTGATTCGGTATAGAGGATGTGCATTGAGCTTTACGATCGTGAATCTTCACTGTGCGTGGCTAAATTGCCTATACAGTTTTCAGTGAATGATCAAACCCGCGATGAACGAGGGGTTTTTGGTGTGCCCCGCTGACGTAATTGAAAAATTTACGCAAGTAATTTCTTCGTTCTTCATACATTCATAACCGCCGGAGTATTTTAAAAAACCGATAATTTTGTATCTGTGAATTTAAGTTGTACGTTCGGTAAACAGTTGTTATATGTACAGGCCTTTGGAATCCAAAATTACAGTGACATATCTTTACTGCTTTGTAGATACTGTCTTCTATTTTATAGGTTGAGTCTGTGATGTGATACAGATCAGGTTTGTACAAACAGAGCACAAAATGTTTAAGACTCGAAGCTTTCATGGCGCACGCTTTCACTAAACTCTTCTCGGGCTCTGGGCGCGACACAGCTGGACTGGAGTCCAAACCTTCTGAGACCTCAAGTCTCTCACCTGCAACGCGGCCGAGAACCCACGAACGTTTCAACGAGTGCACAGTTTTATAAAATGTAGGCAAATTTTAAAAGTCCCTGTGCACGCCATGTATGAGCATAGAGAAAGAGAAGTGGCAGTATAGCTTCACGATCCCGCCGGTTTACCCTCGTGGAACAGTCGCCAGCACTCATTGAATAGGAGTGGGTGGGCCCCAGAGCCGGTCTAGGTACTTTGAAGAAGCGGAAAATATATTGTCCATACTGGGACTCGAACCACGGTTCTTGTGTTGTGCAGCCCGTGTCCTAGTCACTATACCCACTCAGCTATTCTAGCAATCTATAAACATAGAAATGACAGAGATGGTAATAGAAGTGTTAGTGAGTGGCAGATGGCAAATAAAGTGGCGGGTTTAATACACAGTATACAAATACATATATCTTGTCGGCTTTGGGAAGACTTTCCACATGCTGTAATTACGTGTATGCAAGCCTAGTATCTTGTATGTAATTTTAGAGTACGTGAGTGTACTAAAATTCCTCAGAGGATATGCCACACACCCTGAAATCCCATAAAGACATTCGCAGGTTGTTTTTAATATTTAAACACGCAGCATCTGTAGCCTAAAGCCGATCTGTTTTGTGGATGCCTTGCCTGAAAGTTCAGTGCTTCTTTCGTTAACAGTATTTATGCGCTCATCCGTTTCAGTATCTCGTATAAAGGAGCCCGCCTCATTTCGGCGCCTGGGGCACTTTCTTCATTCGTCCATTACATGCTACGCTTCAGAATAAAATGATTTTTGCGAAGTAAATGTACTACTTGAGGCGACATCCTGAAAATAAAATCTGCCTAGCACGTCTGTTTTGATTATGATCTTAAAGACGTTGAAATTGTATTCAATAATACCTCCAGTGAATATTCAAGCATTAACGTTCCGTAACAGTCGGGGATAATAAAGGTGATAGGCTGTATTGTTAATGTCAGGCTACACTTGTATTTTTTTTGTTGTTGTTTCTGGTAGCGTGATGCTATCATATGCTGAGCTGTCGCAGTGGAGTAATGCTGACGTATTGCACGAGTCCATTTGGTCTTGTTATCCCGTGCTTTGAAATAAAGAACATGGTGTAAAAGTGATAGTAACATCTCCTTTATGATGGACAGGGCTTTTAAATTAGATGTGGAAGTATATTTGCCAGTATGTACACATAAGTAAGCGGTGATTATTAATTCAGTTATGTGTTATTTTTGTTATGTCCAAAAACATGTTTGTTGGCTCCTTCAGGCACTTTGCGGTCTGTATGTCCATAACTTTTATGTATGCATACTTATCACACTATTTTAAATTGATTCATCTCAACTGTGTACTTAAGAAATACTATTCAGTTATACACCATTAACGTAACAGTATTTAATGTTACTTTGATGTTGTATAACTAAGTAGTATATCTGGCATCGCCGTTTACTTCATAAGCCACGCTGTAAAAGCATAAATATTGAACGACGTGATTATGCGCCAGTAGGTTTGTATTGGCGTTGTAACTGATGCCATAATACTTCCAAGAATCGCAGACGTGCACATTGAGAACTTTACGTTTTTATGTTAAGTGGGTCCTTGTCAACATGGCGCCTCCTCTGGTGTCGGATGGGGGAGACGTCCACCAGATATGCAGGATAGCTGTGAATGTATTGACTAAGAAGTCGCGCACAGCCAACAAGGAGTGGTCCTCCAGCAAACAGCTCCTCACCACACAAAATCACCATGTTACGAAATGTTACACAGGGCGTCGGACTTGGACGAGTTATTTGCAGCGATCTCAGCATTGAAAAATGGACATGAGATTTCGAATTTGGATGGTGATTAGTTTCTGTGTAGGTCAGAGTCGCTTAAAAACCAGTGCAAGAGTACTATTAAAGTGTAGGTCAGGTTTAGTGGCAGTACAGAATGCCGGTTGGAACCAGGATAGTGCTGAACTAACAGGGAATTATGCTTTTTCCTGTAGAAAAGGAAACGCCAGTCGTCAATTATGGACAGGAGTTTTTGTGCGTAGGGGAATAGTATCACTAGTGAAGAGAGAAGAGGTTGTCAGTGATAGCTTGTTGTACTCGTATGTAGCGCTAAGAGGCTAAGAGTCCCCGGCGATTCGTAAGCCCGAGTTCGATTCCAGTTTTCTCAATGTGGGATTTGTGGTTGAGAAAGTGGTATTGCAACAACATGTTCTTTCTCCGAATACTTCGGTTTGCCCCAGTCACTGTTGTTCCACTGTTTGGTGAGATCTGAATGTGGGTTTTCCCAACTATGCAGCAGGACAGATACACATTGTTCCGTGACGTTCTGCGTAGATTAGGCCCGATACAGAATGGAACGGGAGGACTTGGGAAGAAGTGTGTGGAAGCCAACATGACATTGTAAGGTAATTGCCTGGAGGGGCTGAGGAAAACCAAGAAGTGTCACAGTCGGGGTAGACGTCCTCCCCGAAGGAGACCCGGTACGTTTTGAACATAAAACAGAAGCACTAATCAGTTAACCATGACGTACATCGTTATAATTAAATTCCATGTAGGCATATGTATAAAATGTAATCATGCCAACGGTTTTTCGAATGCAAATGTTTGAGGCGAATTTGTTTCCTTATAGGGAAATGCACAAGACTTTGTACTTACACAAGACATGGCATTCTTCTGTAGTTACATGGTGCGTAATCTATGAACTTTGGTTTGCATGTTTTACGTGCATTGTTTGAATGCTTCAGGACGGAAAGGTAGTATTTCCTGTAGACTGTATGGAGACAGCGATATCCTTTAGCAGGTGTGCTTGTATGGATGTCAGTAATTACACCGAACGTTTCTGAGTGTGTCGTGCGTGGGGAAAAGGCTGACATTGTTGATGGGTCAGGGAAGTTGACAAGACAACTATACAGGCTAAGTTATCCATTTATAGCAGGTTGTAGAGAGCTGTGAGAACAGTGCTGTGTTCAGAAGGAAAACAGTGCACTGTAAAGTTATAGCCTTGTCATTAGAAATAATGGTATGATATGTTAAAGGTGGGTATCGTTGTTGCAGTTTCATCTAAACCTTCGAAAGAAGGGAAATCAGACATTTCGTTTATTCCCATATGTTTATTTATTTTAGTTTCAAAGTCTCTCGACTGCACGATTTTTGCTTTTTTAATCAATGAGAGTGAATAGAAAATCGCCGTTTTAAGTCAGGGTTATCTAATATTTCGGAATGTCCCCACCTTTGGAGGTACACCCATAAAGTGTGGACACTTATGAATGTGCCAGGTTGAAGTCTGGGAATGCCCATCTGCTAGCATTCGTACGTGGACAAATAACCGAAAGGGACTTATTTGCGTTATAGAGTTATTTTGTCTAGACAGCAGAGCCGTGAAGGAACTTCACAATAAGAGCGCCCGACTTTTCCGTCTGATTGCTCGCTTGCAGAAAGGCGTACTATCCTGTGTAATGACGCGTGAGTTACGTGGTGCACGTATGTATATTAAAATGGTGTACTTATACACACTGATTAAAAGGAGTTTGCGCCCTGATTCTTCCTCATATGATAGCAATCCCCCATTACAGGCCTTGACAGGCCCTTAGGGATCCAGGAGGGTGAGGCTCCCAGGTTTTTTAGACAATGGCACATGAAGGTGGTAAGGTTGTCAGCCCTACGCACCGGCCGCCTTTACCCCCCAGGAAAGATTCCTGGTACTCATTTCTGTTAGAGGCTGAGTCGACCCCAGGGCCATAGTGCGACCGGAACGATTATGTCAGTGACACCATCGGGAATCGAACCAGCGACATTCCGGTTTGTAGCGCAGTGCCTCAAGCAACTGCGCCACCGCGTGCCACTCCTCATATGATAAAGAGTACAGGTTATCCTGGAGGCATGACCAAGTTACATAGTGTATTTCTGTATAAAACTCTGTACCTCGGAAGGTCGGTGTCTGAAAACCCCTGTTTTTTCAAGAAGCTGTTTTCTTCTGTATATATAATACACCATTCCCAAAGTACGATCAAGAATGTTCCATTATTCAGGGCGGAGTAAGTGCTTATAAGGTGTTTCTTCGACGTTTACTAGGCCAGTGGGCTATAAATGTCTGATGGTTAAAGAACTGCCAAGTTTATGTTTATTCAACTGTTCAACCACACCCAACAAGTTACATTACATATGTTTACTTGGCGACTAGTTTCGGCCCTGGAAATGAGCCATTATCAGGCCACTGACAAGTCTATAAAATGGAAAAATCTGTGTATTATAGGAAGGAGATCTCCCCCTTTCAATCGATGGATACATTATAAATGTATATAAACACAATGAAGGTTTTTTCTATGAGGCGTAAGTAAAAGTTAAAATTGTGTGACCATGGAGTAAATATTTAAATACCAAAGTTTTTATGAAAACAATAAAAAATTAATTTTAAAAAAATAATTATAAAAGGTAACTAGCCGCCAAGTTAATGTATGTAATATAACTTGTTGGGTGTAATTGAAAATTTGAATAAACATACACTTGTGATGAATACACGAACGGAGCTGTTCTGTATCAAGGTTAAAAAACTGATTAATTATTTATAGTAAATTCCGTATTGTCTGTTAGTTTTGTCACATATGTAGCGCACTTAATTATTAAAATAGTGCATAATTGTAATGCATTCAGCACTTTCACTTTACCCTAAACATTTTCTTAGTTTATGTTGTATTTTCACGATATGTCGGACATCCAGACCGTAGCCGACTTCACGTTCTGACAGTTCTGTGTAAGGTGGTACTATGAGTAAAATCTTCCACATATCTTTGTACCATGTACTTCTCTCAGTTTTGTGTCCGTACAGTGCCTTACAAGTGAAAAGAAGGTAATTTCTGACTGTCGACGTCATTGTACGCACATTCGGAGATGTAGCATGAGTGTTATATCGCTGGTTTCTCATGTAAACTGTCTACTTTATAGTAATACAGAGGTTCATCAAAGGCCTGCCGAAACATTATGACTACAGTGCGAGGTTTTGCTTGTTCCCGGCGGTGTAACTGAGGTCATTTCCCAGAAGAATGGAAATCGTTTCGACTGCTGATTTTCGATTTTGTTTTACTAGTGCTAATTTCTTATAATACAACACAGCGCTGTTTAAATACACAGGAATCAGGTTGTTCTTAATGTGGAAACGTTTTAAAGTTTTTTTTTTTTAAACAAAGTGATGTCAGTATCTCTGTTGTCTGTAGGTGATATAACGTGGGTCTGGAACTGAAACGTTGACGCATGGTAGCTTTTAGAGAAACCTTGAACTTCGTACACCTTTTAGCAAGCGCATTTCGTGAATGCGATTCTTTTTGTTGCTAACCACCATTTATTATGATTCTTGGTAGCTGCAGATGAGCCCCCGCGAGCTATCTGGTGCGTGTGCGCGTTGACGTTTTCAAGGATAACCGGCACATAGGTTGAACGCCCTTCTTAAAAAAAATCCCCCCATGGACATTTTTTTGATTTTGAGCTTAAAAGAAATTGCAGTGAGTTTGCGGCGAAGCTTTGCGTGGGCATATATGCGAAACGGTTACAGGGTGTTGCGAGGTATCGACTGGAAAATATAACCTTGTTTTTATGGCATTCCTGCACTTGTGTTATAATTGCACTTGGTAGTATTTTCAGTTAAAAATCTCTGCAGTAATCACTCGTAGCATTAGACAGGTACGGAACGTTAGTCCTCTTGAGTTTCTATTGTAGGGTTTAAATACCCGGGCGCTCATTAAAGAGGCTTCTGAATTGTTATGCTGAGGCCGGAACGGAACAGGAGACAAAAGTTCTTGAAAGCGTGATGATGATGATGATGACGATTATGATGATGATGACGACGATGATGATGATGATGACGATTAAATACCAGATTTGAAGTGTCGTGTTCAGCATTGCATAATAACTGATAGGAGTACTGAAATACCAGTAATTTTAGTAACAGGGAACGTCGTAAAGAATACACAGTACAGGTCATTCATCGTGGAGTTAAGAGCATAAAGCAAGAAAACGAGAGTAACCGTTTGTCGTGTGCTATGTGTAAGTTGAAGTACTTAAACTTAGAAAAATGAATAAATAAACAGGGAAATAAACATTACGAAATCGTGTTGCGCATTGTCGGAACTTTTTTTGGGCAGCCCTTGTGTTCTGTGATTTATGACTTCTGTCATCATACGTCTGTGCAGGAATGTGAAAAGTAAAACTGTTACGCTAACTACGATGAGAGTCTGGCAGTTGGTAGATGAATGGAGCCGCACAAAATGGATTCCTGCATGGTCTTCGTAGGTGCCAAATGCTTGGTTTCGTCTGTGGAGGGTTAACAAAATACATAGAACCACAAACCACATCCTACCCTTTCCTTGCCTTTTTTATCATCATTTTGCCACCCCTTCATCGGTACACATCCAAATGGGCAATAGGCATCTCACCATTGTTTTGCTATCCAATATGCCCTTTGTAGACGTAACTAACGTATTTCCTCGATTCCGGATTTGAAGGGCCGGATCGATGGCTTATAAACAGCTACAGTTTTTGTGTGGACCAGTTTTTGTACGGTAGAAGTAAGAAAATGGAAACTGCGCAAATGTGTTCGATTGAAACTGTATTAGTAATAGGCCGCTATCGTCGGAGTGCACAAGTGTCTATCCTTTATTTATTTGCATTAGCATTTCCAAGTGTTTCGGTCCGAGAACCATCATCAGTAAAATCGTACTGTACTCCCTGTCATTGGTTGAGTACCCAATGTGTTAACATTTGTAAAAATGTAGTCATAACATACATATGTCAGAACAAGCAAGAACATGACTATTCAGTACAATGTTGTGTACGTTAAAAGTGTTTTCTGCCAAAAGATAGCTATTATAATCTCAATAAAAACAGGATAATTTTGTGCATTTCTAAAGGGTGGTTCTGTTGCGCAACTTGTGCTGGTTGGAGCCGTTTTTTACTAAGTAAAAAAAGAATGCCTCAGGTCAAGACTCCGTCCGTCCATCCGTTCGTCTGTGACACAATATCAGTGACTAAACAGTTTGTCGGATTTTTATGAAATTCGGTGTAGGAGTTCTGGACAAAAAGCTGTCAAGCCAGCATGAGTTTCATGAAAATTGGCCAGTGACGCTAATGCATTACTAAAGGACGTAAATGAATTTCTACCCGTAATTTTCACTTTTTTTTTGTCTTTAGTTAGGTGGAATATTCGGTGTAGAAGATATTCATGTAATGACCTACAGCGTTTGTGAGTTTTGTGTAACTTTGTACAGTGAAAGCAAAACTTTACGTAAGGTCGTTAATGAAATTTTGCCCTGTCTTGTATATTTGTCCGATTTGCATGAAATTCAGTACAGTAGGTGTCCACGAAACTTTATTAAACGATTGTGAGTTTCGTGAAAATCGGCAGAGTGAAGAACATGCTTTTCTTACAGGCGTATATGATATTAGATTTACTGGATGCACGTGTGTGCCGGGAAACCGTTTTGACAGTTTACTTGCAGGAACCAGACAGCGCTTTAGTAAACTGTGTGTACTACATCACGGACTACATGTGCAGCCTTGTTAATAATTGTTCAGTGCCTTTTTAGTATTTAATTTTCAATTACTGTAGTATATGTGACAATTATTATTGTGCCTTTATTTTAATTTGTACTGTACTGTATTTCTGGTTTACAAAAAACCTGTAGTTCTTGTAATGGTTAATTTTTACCATCTAAAACACACACTTATTTTAATAACTGTTATTAGATACCCGACATGTTTCGATTCATCTGCACGGTATATGGAGTACGATACTCTCGCACTGTATGAATACAGTTCAGGCTGTAGTTCTTGTTGTGGTTGTTCTTAATATGTTGGCTTTTATTTGGTAGCTTGTTTTTTTTTTCGCGCGGTGTTGTTTAGTTTTTTTTGTACAGATCCACAGGAATTTAGAATTACGTACATTTTGTGGTGTGATGTGTTAAGGTGTTTTATAATGAACACATTGTAGCCCGTAATCGTGTTTAGCACGTTCGGAATTTTTGAACCCCAGAAGATTTGTACGTTGTATTTGTAGGCTATTTAAGTTGTGAATTCGTGCTGTACATACTGATGTATTGGCTTTCAAAACAAAGTGTGTTCGTCCCTGTAGCTGTGTTACTTGGTTTCGTAATGTTTCACAAACTAACTCATGGGTAATCATTGTTGGTGCCTGGTAACTGACTTTGAGAAACTGACAGTCGCGCACCTAGTGAAGAAGTTCTTGCCGTGTTCGTAAGACCCCGCCCTTAGCCACATGAATCCATCCCATAACCTCACACCCCATTTCTTTAAGATTACTTTTAGTATTAACCTTATGTCTACCTCTAGGGCTCCCAAATGGTCCCGTCCCTTCATATTTTGCAACTGATATTAAGTATGCGTTTCTGAGGTGTCATGAGTACCTACTACCTTCCCCGCCCATCCCAGTCTCCTTGTTTTGATCGCTGTAACTACAGTTCGTGAATTTCTTCAAGAGAGAAGCGATTTCCGTTGATGTGTTCTTGTACACTGTTGTTCAGTTGATGTGGCCCACAATTTTCTGTCGTATTGTTCGCTTTCATATATCCCTCTCCTGCTTTCAGTGACTGTTTACAGACTGACATAGCATCTTGTATTCGGAAGGCCAGTGCACATTCTCGTTCCGAAAGTGCTGCACTCTACAGTAGGCATTCACTGTAGGTTTTGTTCAGTATCCTCAATTCTTTAAGCGAAAGCAGAGTACGTACTGTAAGTTGGGTCACAGCTGCTTTGTCCCCTCCCACCTACAGTGAGTCTTTGTTCTACCATACGTCGTATCAACAATCAGCTATTCTTTCTGCGTTGCCCTCTGTTTGTTAACTGTTCATGGAAATGCACGATACAAGTAACGTTTAGCCCTGTGTGACACAGCTTGTTTGAGGAATGTGAGACTAGAAAATGGCATTTTACGAGTCCCGTAATTTTTTATGTTTTGTGTTAATTGCTGTACGTGTTCCACGTTCTGTATCTTTACAACACAGCAATAAACATTGTGCCGTATGTGAACAGTGTGCTGTTGTGTAAGAAAATGTATTTCATAACTGTTTTGAAATTGTCTTTGTTTTGTTCAAGGCGGACGATTGCAACAGATCGTTTCCTGTAAATTGTTTTTAGAGTCATTCCTAGATTCAGGTAGCCGTTGCTGACAGATGCAGCTTTCTGAGTTCGATTAGTTTATTATTATTAGTAGTAGTAGTAGTACAGTGGTGGTAGTAGTAGTAGTAGTAGTAGTAACAGCAACAGCAGCATATAGAAATACGGAAATAGGACACGAATTTGTAGACTGGATTCTTGTGGCTCACTATACAGACAAGAGGGGGTTTTATGAGCACATTAGTAAATCAACACAATTTCAGTACAGTTGGTAGTTCGATCACAAATGCTCACAATTTCTCACACATTTCTTTAATGCGAACAAATTATTAAGAAGTAATGGGAGACAGTGCTTATACTTCAATCATCTAATTAAACAAAGAAAATAAACACTGCTTTATATTCCACATTCCCAGAGTCAGAGTTTAGGACTAATTCACAGGCATACGTGCTGGAACATGCAGTTTTATCAAAGTTGGCAACACTGTACGAATTAAATCTAAATACAGCGTAGATGCGTCTGCCTAATGTTTTGTTTGATCTGAGTTTATAAAGAAGTGCAATACAATACTTTTTTTGCTTAAATGTAACTGCTATAACTCACTGAACTTCAATTGAAGAGGCTCAGAAGCTAAGAATTTAGTCTCAGAACTTAAGGGACTACATGACAGAAATTTCGGACTTAACCTGTGCAACTTCACCTGCCATGACCTACAAGTACACTGAGCAGCCTGTTATGAGTATTATTTGCTAGCTGTTATGTAGTATTTATAAGGATAATTTACCATTGCAAGACAAGATCAGCAAAATAAATTAGGGGTTTTTCTCACCTTTTCAGAAAACAGGCTGCAGAGTTCCTCAGACAGCTGATAGACAAGCGCACGAAGTCTCAATGCAGAGCTAGACCTCTTCACGATCTGTGACAACAAATTCAATGCATTCCCTAATCAGACATGGCTGTGAACACTTTGGAAAAAAGTGTCACGAATTTACCAGTTATCACGAGTTTACCTGCGTTTGCCCTATACGGTTTACTAATCCTGCTTTAGAGAACGTAAGCGTATTTAGTAGTTTGAGGACAGAATTTGTGACCATGGGTGGGCCGGGTTAGCGTAGTCGGTATAGCGACTCGGTACAGGCTGGACGGTCCGGGGATCGAATCCCAGTGGAGGAGAGGTTTTCCGCACCCTTGCAGACCGGCCCTGGGGCCCACCCAGCCTCCTGTACAGTGGGTGTCGGGTCTGTTTCCCGGAGTTAAATCGGACGGGGCGTGGCGTTGACCACCCACCCCCATCTAGCGCCGAGGTTAAAGAGTAGAGCTATACCTCTCCTCCCCTTCTGGACTTTCATGGCTTGTTCTAGGGTGAACTTTACCTTTTGTTTGTGACCGTGAAATGGGTACTAGATGTAATGAAACCGAAGGCATTCATAATCGAAGTCAGGTGACCATTTCGCTGCTGATGGAGACTGCATAAGTGACAGCGCTTTCGTTTGAAGTCTTCGCGGATTTCTGTGAGTTTAAAGTGATAGTTCTAAATAATTCTGTTTAGATACGGCATGTCCATTTTCACCTTAGGCTTATGTGGGCTTTGTGTTCTTTTATTTATTCAAATATTTTAGTAACGAAATTTATAAAGTAAATCTGAAGTAACTCGAGTATTCGAAGGTCATTTATTTTTCTTTTCTTTGGACCAAAGAACATCATAAGTTTGCTTCGTCACCATTGCTTGCCGGTAGCATACGTAGCGATGATGGTGATGCTGCAGGTGCACAGGTTGTTTAGCTTTTGATGAGATAATTAGGTGGTGATTATGTATGATACTCTGGAAATATCTGCTCAGAGAGCGGCTGTAGTTTGTTTCAGGTTACGGTATCGGCATTCACCTCGAGAGACCGAAGACAGGTGCAATATAGAATCGTATTGATATCGATAACGAGTAGGATTATACGTAAACAAATTATTATTTCCTTTTATTAGATCGAAACCATTTGCTGGAGGTCATCGTCTATGCTGTTTACATGCTTCAGTTTGTTACGGGTTACAGTGATGTGTTTCTCGTGTATGATACCTCCAACCATTTAAGACGACCATTTTGTACTGGTGTGTAGACTGTACTGTAATGCTGAGACTTTTGTATGCTGCGTCCAGCCATTTAAGACGGCCAGTTTGAACTGCAGTGTAGACTGCACTGTCTGTATTGCTGTTATATGTTTCTTTCCCTATGCTATATAATTAATGCTAACCCTGCATATTAACACAAATGTCAGATGGGAGACGTCCAGCAGCTGTTTTCTTCAGTGTTCGGGTGTTAAGGCGAAATATTCAGTCTGTCTAGTGAGGTTTGTTTTGCTTTACTTCAGGTATATTCACGGTGATGTGTTACAATGTGCTGTGCGACAAATACGCGACTCGGCAGATGTATGGCTATTGCCCGAGCTGGGCCCTGGAGTGGGAATACAGGAAAAAGGGCATCTTAGACGAGATCCGACATTACGCCGCAGACATCATCAGTCTCCAGGTGCGTATGTTTATGAATTGTTTTAACAGCGTGTTGCTTGTGACAATTCAGGGTAAACGTGTGTGTTGTGTGTGTGTGTGTGTCAAATTTTTATGCCCAGCTTTGTGATCAAGTCGGGAGAATACCTGCTGTAGTTGGCTGTCACTATTGACAGATGAATGAATGTAGGGATGAAGTACACATTGTAATCCCAGGCATTGTTAAACCCCAAGCAAGTGGTGTGGTTTTTGTTGTGATTGTTTTCAGTTACGGGGGGAATAACTACTCGTATTAAAATGGTCGTAAGAAAATATTCCATGATATCTGGTACAAATTCAGCTGTATTTCGGGGTGAAACTGCTGCTCCTGACTTCGGGGTAGAAGAATACTCGAAGATTGAAGCAACATATTTCTCCGGAACCACAGTAATTTTCTGCCAGGCTACACTGCGTCAAGCCCCAGAAGACAGTCTTCATAGTCACCGCCAGCCGTGAGAACCTCAGATCTCACAAAGTGTCAGGCTTTCTCTTTTCTCTGTTGCTGTAGAGTCCCTTAACATTTAGCAAACTTGGTGTTACCACCTACATGCAGTCAGGAATTTGCACATTATAGGCATAAATTGTTTGGCGCAGTTTATAATATTTGTTGTTAAAACAGTTCTCCACTTTTCTGCATGTCAGTTGTTCCTGATCATCTCCATAATGTGCTTAGTAGTCGGACAGCTTAGTGGCTAGGAAGGTATAACAAGTTGCATAACCTTGTTCGACCACAGCAGCCTGGGCTTAAATCACGTATTGTTACATGTGTTGCCATCGTAGTGCTGCTGGAACAGTTCATGATATTGTTTGTTGTCGTCTGTTCTTAACGTGGGGGGCCTACGGAATAAGTTTAATGTGTACAGCTTGAAAGGCATTGTTGTGTGTGTGTGTGTGTGTGAACTGAGAAGATGCCTATTATTGGGTTTTTGAAGCGATCGGATCATGATTTATGTTCTCTCGATAAAGAGGTAAAAAGTTGTACATATTGAAGCACCACCACACCGCGAAGACGTACGGAGGGGGTGAAGGGTAACATCACCCATGCTTAACATTTGCACTAGATAATGGCTTCAGGCTGCACTCGCATTACCCCTGGGAGAAATAATACGCTCTACACATTGGATAGAAAGCTGGGTAGGCGCCAGAGCCGGTCTGAATATTGTGGAGAAGAGAAAATTACGTGCCGCTGATTCGACAGAATACCGAGACTTGGTTGGGGCGTTGTCTGAACATGCTCAGTGAACAAAAAGGAAAAGGAAAGTCCTTCAGAGCACACAACGGCAATTCTAACCTGCGGCGTACTTTTCAGCATGCCGAAGCAGGATGATCTGGCCTTTCTCAAGGCCCACGTGAACGAGCTGTCCCCGCTATTTTGCGGCAATCCAGGGACGGTGTCATCGTGAAGAAATGTAAGGGACAAGCCGAAGCCCCTGCTGCGGCAAGAAGGTCTGGCGAACGATCCGTCGGTCTGTCCAGTGGACGCCATCCCGGCTGAGCCGGGGACGAGGCTCCATCCTCCCACAAGGCACCTCAAGTCGCTGGCAAGCGCCGTCCAACGAAGTGGATGCGTTTAACTCGGGTGGTTCGATGGAGCCTGCTGCTAGGCGCCCAGCGTTTGGGTCAATTGCAGGATCTGGGTCTTCTCTGCTTGCGTGGGCTAATGAAGAAGCCTTAAGTGAGTTCGATCAAACATTTCTAGGTTCAACCGCAACCATCCATTCATCCAACCAGTTTTCTTTCCAAGGAACTAATTGCCAGGTGGGAGCCTTCTCTCGCCTATAGCAACAGTTCTTAATATGAACATATCAAGGGCGTCAGCCAGGATGACCAAACCCGTTAGTAGCACACCCTGTGTTATAGTTTATAAGATATTGTTTTCGTGTTTCAAGTATGCGGTTCGTACGCACGAATGGTTCACTCCTAACAAAGACGACGACTGGTGCTTAGCAAGAATCTCCGCCCATGGTTGGTTGGTATCTGCGTTTTCCAGAAGTGGAATTCCGAGCGTCCTGCCCTCTAACATTTGCTTTAATAACTGACCCCTCCCGGCCCATGTTTTGTAATTACGAGTAGTGTGCTAATAATCATTAAATCAGTGTAATAATTTATAAAAGGGAGTGAGTGAGCGAGTTAGTAAGTAAGTTAGTTAATTAGTTATTTAGTTAGTTACGACTGATGACTTGTTGGTCTAAGGGATGTTCATCATTGTACTCTGCACAAACCGGTACAGGAAATCTTCCTGTACCGGTTTGCCCATATTAATTGAAGGCCAACATATGTCACTCTTGCCATCCATTATTTGCAAATGCCCTAACCTCTGGACAGTATTCCTTAAATTTATATTATAGTTCATATATTTACCATTTTCTTCGTAATTCATTATCGTTAATCTTACCCGTTCTTATACACGCTGTATGTGACCTGCAGCTTGAACCTTGTGTCTGTCACGTTTGGCTGCCCTAAACTATAAATTGACTTCACTTTACCTGTGTAAACATTTACTAATCATGACCGTTAAACGACTTTTCTGTGTTTGCAGGAAGTAGAAACCAGCCAGTTCTATAATTTTTTCCTGCCAGAATTAAAGAGAGACGGCTACGACGGAATCTTCTCCCCAAAATCTCGAGCCAAGACGATGGCGGAAAATGAAAGGAAATTCGTCGACGGTTGCGCCATCTTCTATCGGACCGCGAAGTAAGTTTGGAAGTTCATTATCTTGAGCTTAGTGTGTGCATTCCTCTTTAGATCTTCCATTTTCTGTCCCTAAGTGCAATTTATACAGCTGCATGTTATTGTATATAGAGTGTTTTGGAGTGTATGGTTAGTAGTTGGTTCACGGTTTGCCATACTTACGGCCATGGAATACGGAGTAAGAAACTGTACTCTCGACACTGTGGCGAATGGGCCCTGTGAAGTAATAAATCGGTCACATGTGCTTGTCCTCCACCAAAATGACATGGCCAGGGGCGGCCCGACCATATACGAGAACTAGGCGGCCGCCTAGGGCGCCACATTCAAGGGGAAATGTACGTTTAAAAACAGAGAAAATAGGTGCAAAATACTTTTTCTTCCCAGAGTAATCAGTCGAAACACACATTTAAGGATATGTGTTTCTTCGACGATATTTTCACTGTAAATAGCAAGTATGGAACAGAATGCCCTGGTACGTACATATTAACAGTGCTTGTATTGCAGACGATTCAGGACAGACACGCCGAAACGTTTCATGCAAGTTTAAAATTATGCATGTTATCTACTTATAAGGTAACGTAAACTCGTATATAATAATTGCTAATGTAACGGGTTTGTATGCCATTGGATTAACAGAAAAGCATAACTATAATATGTTCTTTCTTAGCCGCGTGACGTCTCGTGTGCTAGTGTTGCATGAAGACTGTTCTGGGTCAAGCGCGGCCAGTCTTGTCTTTTATCTGGCCCGTGGTGGAGAAATCGTGTAACGTCACATGTTGATATTGGGTTTGAATTCTAATTTTATTCATATTTCTTCTTGTATTTTTTTTTTGTGTTAAGAGGATGGTGTTAGGGTTAAACAACAGGCAGAAAGATCTTCATTGGTCCGCCATGACACACAAGTAAAGGTAAAGTTCTCCCTAGAACAGGCCATGAAGGCCCAGAGGGGGAGTAGAGGTATAGCTCTACTCTTTAACCACGGCGCTAGATGGGGGTGGGTGGTCAACGCCACGCTCCGGCCGCTTTAACCCCGGGAAAGAGACCCGGTACCCATTGTACCGGAGGCTGGGTGGGCCCCAGGGCCGGTCTGGACGGCTGCGAAAAATTTCGCCCCCACCGGTTTTTTTTTCTGTCCGGGGTTTTTTCCCTTTGATCCATTTTTGTACTGTTTAAATCATTTCGTCCTTCATGTCACTTTACGTTCCATGCTACCGTCCTTACAACAAACACAACACAAACATCCATGCCCCCGGTGGGATTATTTTTTTGTCTGTCCGGGGTTTTTCCCCTTTGATCCATTCTTTGTACTGTTTAAATCCTTTTCGTCCTTCATGTCACTTTATGTTCCATGCTACCGTCCTTACAACAAACACAACACAAACATCCATGCCCCCGGTGGGATTCGAACCCACGATCCTAGTAAGCGAGCGGCCGAAGACCCACGCCATAGACCGCACGGCCACTGGGATCGGCAATTCGAACCCCGGTCCGTCCAGCCCGTAGCGAGTCGCTATACCAACTACGCTATCCCGGCCCCCGCCATGACACACTTCAGTTTTTAAGTTGTCTGGTAAAGAAAGAAAGAAAGTATTACCAACCTTACGACACGTTTCCTGTCAGCATATAACACAATTTGTTACAGCAGATGTGCATATTACTTCAGCGCAGGTATAAAGTTGTTGTGGTTATGTAACAAGAACAGGAAGAACACAAAACTATTTGGTGATGCGGCCGTGCAATGCGTGTATTCTAATGTGATCGCTCTCCTAAAGCCTGATATTACAAAACAGATCTGAAACCGCCATTTTTCCCATATTCCTGCACATAATTTGAGCGTTCGAGTAGGTTTAATGTAAATTATTTCTGTCTGTCGAGGCAATGATTGCAGCATGAAGCAATTTCCTTGTGTTTGTTTTGAATAAACTAAGGTACCTGTAATGTTATTGCGCGTAGCGTGTCTGAAGTTACTCTGCGAGTTCACAGATGCATCTGCGGACACTGCTTTAATATATGGAATAAAATAATCGCTGGAATTTCTTGCAAGATGCACGTTTCTTTACGTAAGGGCATACTCTGTCTTATTTGCATTTACGATGTGTTGTATGAATCGGCGATGTTTATGGAAACTGCATTAATGGAAGATCACTTAACATTCATTGCACTTGTTTCTGAAGACGACGTTGTTTTAAATAGTGTTTTTATTTTTATGGTTCATTTAACGGCTTTGTTAATAGTTTGGACTATATAGCATCGAATGGTAGAGTGGTTAGTGAATAATGAATCTGAAGGTTGTGAAATAGACTCATGAACATTACTTGTCAATACTTATATCATTGTGTGACATGTCATTCTACAGATTAAGCAGGAGCGGTAACAGTTAATGTTAACTGAATTTTGGATATTGTCCAGTTTAGCGAACCGAGAACATATAGGCTTTAAGAAGGGGCTTGCGGCAGAATGATCACTCTGTGCTTGCATTTCCCAGCTTGTTATTTGTGTGTATACAGAGGAATAGCGGTTGGAATTCATTTTTATGAATCATAGTGTAAAAACAGGTGAGTTTAATACTGAGTAGGGTTATGTTAATCTGTTGATTACAGTGCCCTTGTGTTATAACAATAACGTGCTTAGACCGTTCTGTCTTTGGCTGTTCCGGGATCCAGGCTTTGAATCCGGGTCGGGATTATCTGCGTTTTCTCCTTTACATTGGCGTGTGTAGGTAGAGACCTTCCTATAGGCGGCATCGAACATTCAGAATGTTGTTAAGTAAAAATCCTGAATCGAAATTGGCCAGAGGTTCTAACTGAAGACAGCTGAAGCATAATAAGAAAAAAGTGGTATTATAATATCGTGCCAGTAATTTTGCTGTATGTAGTAGACCTGTCTTAGAGATCTGCGCCAAAGTTTTATCTTATAGTTGTATAATTGTTAGGCATGTTTCTGCATTAATTTCTATGCAAAAACAGTGCATGACTTAACATATCTTTGAAACGGATAAACAGTTCCTTGACATGTCACGTGACTACCTATCACGTTTCAGCGTTCGCCACGTGCGCGTTCCCATCAACTGTCTGCCTGCGCATGTGACGTGATTTGGCAGACGAAAATTGCTTTGTCTTTGATTTAAAGCAGATAACTGCATAACTCGGAACTGGTAAGGTAGATGTACTTTATAATAGGCACGTGATGTTTGTATGTGTGTGTGTCTTAAGTGCGTGTTTATGAGTAAACATTCTGACTCACTTCACCATCACTGTGAAGTACAATTCTAGAGATGCCTGCTAGATCTAAGCAGCCTAAGTAAAGTTGTTACTATACTCTCCACGTAAGCGTATGGGAGAGGAGGTATAGATCCACTTATTCTTAGCCTCGCCACTGGAGGATTCGCATTTTAACCCTTCAGACGGAACATCTTTTTTTTGTGCGTTATGAGGAACATCCGTCTCCCAGACGGATATTGCGATTTTCCTTCATTTGCGTCGCATTAGCCAATATTTTCAGTTATTATTTTCGTCTATTACCTCTTTCATACCATTCTTTTGACGTAGTGTTCCTTGACGTATTTTCCAAACAATATATTAGGTATTTATTACATGAATAGTGATAGGAAACTGATTTATCACAAAATGTGAAACTATTTATTCTTCAAATTGAACATGTGTGAATTTCCATTTACTTGAAACATAATTACTGACTAATCAGTCAAAAACAAGTCTGAAAAACATCATATAGTAACTGTAATATAAAAACATCGACTCTGCGAGTGCCAACTGAACTAATTTCTTAGTACGGTTTGAAATATTTGATGGTAGTGGACGTGCCATTTTCTGTAAAGGAAAACATAGGAATTATTTGCAATAAAAAAAGCAAAGTGTGAAAGACTGAGAGAGTAGGGAGAAGCTACATAGTACCTACATGTAGGTACCTACAACTAAATCGTCATCAAACAAGAATACAGTAGGTACATACGTATTATACACAAATTAGGAAGGGGGGAGGGTAGGAAATTAATAGAAGGGATGGTGTGCAATAATTGAACACGAAATTTACGACAAGTTAGTGCAGAAACGAAATGGAAAAAATGAAGTCAGTCATTCACAGGAACATCCGTCTGATAGACGGATACGAAAACATACGTTAGTGGGAACATCCGTCTGACAGACGGGGTAGGTTACACGAAACGTTATCTTGCCTGCTTAGGGAGTGATGTCAAACAGCTGACCACTGCTCTCCTCCAAGGGTAGGAGTAGACTGAAGCACACACAGGCCACAACCCGGTAATCACTTCCTAGAGAAATGTAGCGACTAAAGTATGAACTATATCCGTCTGAAGGGTTAAAGTAGACTACGGTGGGCTTTACTTTAGTGAACCATACCCAAATAATTAGGTACCGAACTGTATATTATCTGTACCGTGCATTTCAGTAATTAATTATTTATTCCAACAAATGCACTACACTATTTTAGTGTTTTCTTGTCCCTACATATGTTTCGGCACTTATAGTGCCATCTCGACGACACCCCTGAAGATGGCACTATAAGTGCAGAAACATACTCGTATGTAGGGACAAGAAAACACTAAAATAGTGTAGTGCATTTGTTGAGATAAATAGTTCATTAATTAGGTACCGGTTGTCGACAGTGTTCTCAGAGGCACGGGTGCACTAATTAAATAAAATAGCCACCTCAGAATTCTAGGCACCAGAAGGGTGACATAGCGCAAGTTGTATGCTGAGGAACCACAAGTATTAGACACCACCGTACAAAATTTAGTCGCCTGGTCAACTTGGCGCCCGGGATTTGTGCACCTCTGCTTAGGCGTAAGAACTTTTTATATGAAATGAGTAAGGTGGAAGAATTTATAGTTCATTAGCACGGGCAGAACGTTAAGCTGCCTTTTTAACAATAATATTCACTTCAGTTTCTTGGCGGGGGTTGCGTGCGCTTAAAGTCACGGCCTCCGCATTCCTGACATTTCGTATACGAAGCGAATTCAGTAAAGTGCGCAAGTTGATCTGCTGCCTGTGCTTGCGTGGGAGTATATGCTTTATAGTTACCGAATATCAGTGTGTGTGTTTATACGAAGTGGCTCATGTGTCCAGTGTTTGTTACTTGGAGAATAACCTCTTAGTTAAAGCTGGAAACACCAGATTTTAAACGTGTTTAACATGCGCGGTGAATAACATGAGGCAAGGCCGTGCCATGGCTCAGGCCGTTAGTCGCCGGCCTCTCACCGCGGAGGCCCGGGTTCGATCCCGGGTCGGTCCATGTGGAATTTGTGGTGGACAAAGTGGCACTGGGACAGGTTTTCTCCAAGTACTTCGGTTTTCCCCTGTCAATTTCATTCCACCGGTGCTCCATTAAAATGGAAAAGCAGGAAGAAAACCTCATCTTCATCACAGGGTTGCACAATAAGCCTTCAAGGCTGCGGTGCGTCTGTAGCATCTGCTGCGGGGCCCTTCAATTAATAAAAAAAACATGACGCAAATTCTGCACGCAAGCAGCAGCGGTGAATTTCATGAAGAGTTGCAGCGCTGTTGCCATAAGACAGGGGTGCACAGATTTTCCAAAAACTCTAAGAGTCACCTCAAAATTTTAGGCGCCAGAAGGTGACATGAAGCAAGTTCCAGACTGATTGCTGCAAATATTAGATGCCGCCGTACAAAATTTAGTCGCCACGGCGAACTGCCGACAGGTATTTGTGCACCCCTGGTTCACTTCAAACTTTACCTGCTTTTCTGCGCCTCTGTAGTCACTAAATTCCGTTCTTTAACAATCCACTGGCTAAAAACATTTCTTCTTTTTATCACTACAAAACTTGCCTGTTTTTGCTGTGACAATATAAGATAATTATGGGTTCTCCGTCGGCTGCAAATCCGGGCTTCAGTGAGCCGAGCGACCTCCTCCACACGACGTATACTCGTACATGCCTGCCTCTTGTGTTATGAAGCGAATGTAGGCTGTTACTTTGTCACTTTGTCGACAACGTGAACCAACTGCTGGGCCTCGTGGAGTCTACAAACCGCATACACTTTAAAGCCAGAGGCCAGATAAACGATATGATAACCTTGGTGCGTATCAAATAACTCAGTGTTACAGGGTCTTCATTCATCTGATGACATGGTCACTTGACACTCCTTACTGTAACCAGAAAATTAGCACATTTCTAAATTTACTACTGTTTACTTCAAAATATTCTGTCTCTTATCTAGAAGTGACGAGATGCTTTGTATGGAAGTCACACTTCGAGAACAGAGATTTGGTGTGTTTCAGAAAAGGGTACTAAGGAAAATGTTTTTATCCAACAATAAAACTGAGAAAGTAACCACAGACTGGATGCAACTGTATCCAAATATTAGTAGCACTACGAGAAAACGATTATGAGATAGGTGGGTCGTATAGCACGTAGGGAAGAGAAGTGAAATTCATACAAATTTCTGGTCGGAAAACCTGACGAGATCATACAGGAGAGCTAGACATAAATGGTATAATATTAAAATAGGTATCAAGGAAGCAGGGCATGATGGTGTGTCCTGGAGTCATCTGGCTCTGGATAGGGTACAGTGTCGTGTTGTTATGAAGATGGGAACGAGCCGTCAGGTTTCATGCATAGCCAACAAGTATTAGTCTGTGACTTATAATACAGTTTCCCTGAAAACTTTAGCGTACCAAACACTGTTAGAAGCAGACTACCGGCAGCTGTACTGAGGTGTAGGTGAAATTTTGACCATGTGAAACCATTAATCTAAATAATATATAGTACAAAAATTGTTCTACTTCAGAGCAAACACGCTGTACTCCATAAGGAAAGCGTAAGGTTTATGCTGTTTGAGGCAGGGGTGCACTAATGTTCCAAACCTCTAGGAGATACTTCAAAATTCTAGGTGCCAGAAGGGTGACAGTAAGCAAGTTCCGTACGTACTGGAGACCCACAAATTAGACTCCACCGTACATAACTTAGTCGCCACAGCGACATGGCTCCCAGGATTCTTACATGCCTGCCATTAGAGAGGTCTGCTCTAAAAAGAAAATGGTCAGTAGATGGAGGTAAATGGTCGGTTTCACGCCCAGGCCACTTCACCCCCGAATAGACTCCAGTACTCATACAATAGGAGGCTAGATGTCCACAAAGCCGTTCTGAACGCTTTGGAGAAGGGAAAAACATTTGGATTGTGTAAAAGCTGAGGTATTTCTTGACTAACTGAGCGGATGGCACGTAGTCAGGAATGGCTTTACTGCGTGGAGTTACTCGATTGTTGGTTTCGTTTAAACGTTGTTTATTTCCTTTAAACTGCCTTTGTTGTTTTGTGTGCGTCTTGTAAAATCTGATTCATATTGCGTTATTTACTTCTAACTTAAGCGTAGTATCGAAGGATTTTGATATAAACGTAACTACTAGTGTTCGTGTTCAGAACACTTCGCTGTACACTTTTTTACACCTGTCGCGAATCGAACCTCCGTCGTCAAAAAGTCGCTGTCCTGATTGGCTTTCACACTTTATGCTTGTGACACACGTGGACTGAGGTAACTTAGTTGTTATAATGGATAGATATGGGCTGGAGAAGGGGGGGGGGCGTTCGGTTGCTGGCAGGGACACGAATTTTGTCTTCGCCGTCATGTGCAGACCGCCTCTGGGGCGCCGTGCAGCCCACAGACCAAAAGGCATGGAGTTCTTTCTGCACTCCTCTGCACGTCATTGCAGCGTGTTGCTTCGTCACAACAGCAACTTTGTCTTCGTTCCTTTGCCTTTCTAATTTTCTAATGCATGCAGGCTCACAATGCTTTCTAAGCGTAGCAGTGACTGTTCTACAGTAGGGGAGAAACGTTAATTAGCAGGCATACTGTAACTTATTTTGTAAACATAGGTAAAGTTTAAGACTAAAGACTTCTGGACGCAACAGCGTGTCGACTGGTAATTAGCTGCCGACGTCCCGTAGGCTGCTTGACCGTAACGATGAAGGAACTACGATCCTACCTAACGCCGATGACGAACTACAATCTTCAGCACCATCGCCGTGAGGTCCTGAAATCTCGCAAAGATAAAGTTGTTCGTGTTTATTTAAACATTAAGCTTTGAAGATGAGTGGGGCAATAGCAGAACAACTGCACGTGCCATTACTCACCGCATTAGATGGCGATTGGTCAGCTTCACGTTCCGGCCATACATCTCCCGATGAAAGTGCTCCCGGTACCTGTGGGTATGGGGATGAGTGAAATTAGTATAGGTTTAGGGTTAGATATGGTACATACTTGTTTGTTTATTTTTACTCTCATATGGCGTACATAATTTTTAAGTTGTTTTATTTCAAGTCGGATGCTAAGTAAGTCTGCACGCTAGTATTCGGAATAAGCAATAGTTATAGCTGAAACACAAGCGATACGATAGAGTAACATACGTTTAAGTAAAATAAAAGGGACATAGCCTTTCTGGATTTGCTGGCGAACAGGAGAATTCCTGACCCTCCCAGGATCGAACCCGGATGTCGGCCTGTAGTCTAGTCACTATACTGACTGGGTTATCCAGGTGTGGTAAACAGCACCAGTAATGACAGGTATAAAACGCAACTGTACTGTAGCAATAGGATGCCAGCACATACGAATGTAAGCAATACATTATTTTCTTTTACTGCATCCACTAAAGTTCAGATATCTCGCTCTTGATGTTACAGTTAGTTCGGTAGTTGGTGCAGTTATCTCGTCGTATCTCACAACGTGCTTGTGGGTGGAGTGCCATCAAATAAATTGGTTTCCATGCTCTTACACGACACGCCTTTGTTTTTTAATTCATCTGGTGGTATTTATGCGGAAAGTAGGAGGTGTGGTGGCAGTTCGATCGCATTGTCGGCGTACACACTCAGTTGATGTCCCTACAGGCGCTGCTGGGTTAACAAATTGCTTTCGATATTAGCATTACATTTGGGGAAAACAAATGGCAATTAAATACAAAGCACGGGAAATGGACGGAACAGACAAAATTCTGACCACATTCTAGGGCCGACAGTCGGGCATCTTCTAAATTTAGCATTATGCTGCGGTGTGAGAAAGAACGGGCATGTATACGCAGATGTAATGTGGAACCAGTGTCTCCTATAATTACTGATTGCGTGCTGTCCCATACATCAGATATTGTTGAACACAGAGAAATAATTCACAAAAATTATAGACAACCTCTGCGTGGGGGCCAGTTGCGGTTTTTTTTTTCAACACAGTAGTGCTTCCGAGTTTTCAAAAGAGCGGTAATTTTTTTGACTAGCCAGGAGGCTTCTCAAGGACACGTGATACTAACTGACTAACTCCTTGGAGCACAGTCCTTCTTGAGAAGCTAACAGTTCCTCAGCTAGTCAAGAATACCCCGCATTTTATGGAACCCGAAGGTTCATTACCGTGTACACAAGAGCCCGCCACTTGTCCCTATTCGGAGCCACAGTCAAATCCTAGGCTTTGTGAAATATTTCGTAACCTGTTAAGTTTTTAAGGTGGGGAGTTGTCAGCACTCGTCTAACCCCCAAGCTGAAGGACCACCCCTTGTCGGTTGTCCGTGACTGCTCATTCAGTATATTAGCACCTACCTTCCATATCCGGAGGCCTTCTGCTTCATCCATGGAGATAAATAAATTTTTAACAGTCTAGTTGTTTGTTTTGATTTGGTACCTTACGCAGGAAATTTTCTTGGATTTCGTTTCTTTCGTGAGTTTATGTAACATTTCTTCAGACGTATAGGTTATGGGTAGGTAACGTCTGATTGGTGGGGGGTGTTGAATTGTGAATGGTTAATCGAGAGGGATGTTGAAAATAAAATCTAGGGAGAATAGGATAAGCGGCACGTGTTGTTCGGGATTGGGAAGATGATATTAAAACGGATCTTAAAGAAAGAGGATGTGGCGGCGCGGACTGGATTCATGTGGCTCAGCATGCTAGTCCGTGGCGCGCTTTTGTGAACACAGCAAAGAATTTGTGACTACGGTAACTGAAAGGCAGGAAATGTCTTGATCGTGTAAGAAAATATTAGCTTCCCGAGGAGGATTTAGTTATTGAAGAATTACCATGACCGAGAATTCTGTTAGGTTGAGTGTGGAGTCCATATACAGACTTCGAACCTCGTGTGTTATTTGATGCATTGTTAATGGTGTGTAAAAAAAACCAGCTTACTAAAGTAACCGATTGTGCGTGTAAAATTTGTACAGATACTTTGTGGTCTTTATAAGGTACTGCGCTGTATGCAGCCCGCGTCCGTGCCTTTGGCTTCGCACTATTTACACACACACACACGCGCGATTCTGGCTGTAAAATCATTTTAAATCAACTGTTTGCCTTGAACATGGTAGGAAACCATATAATACATAGAGAGGCAGGTAAGGGATCTGTGTGTAGACACTCGTAATTGCTGGTTGTTGTCAACGATCTTCGGTCTAGCCGACAGAGGGAAAGGCCACGCCCGGAAAATAATATGTCATACTCATTCAGACGGAAATTTGATTACGAAGACATAGACTGTAGAACCTACCATTTCATTCGCGGTGTAATTATACGCTACACTGCTTTATTTGTGTGGACTGCAGCTCTTTGTGCTGTTGTAATTATTTTAGTCTGTGGTGACCGTATTGGGGACATAGTTGTATGAGTAGGTATAAACAAGAAACGGACAGATACAAACAAAGAAGTGAAGGAAAAATGAAAGAGGCAGTAAGCAAAGTGGTTAAGTAAATGAGTAGATTTGAAGGGGATTCCAGACGGTGGAAGCAGTCGTGGTATGTTCTAATGTGTTCTCACAGCGTTAGTACTACCGCCATGTTGGTACAAGTATTATAATGGTATGAAGAAGTTAGAAAGTGCGAAGATACGTTGGCTTCTTGTCTTATTGCGTATGTCCACTCCAAGTGTAGTGAAAGTCTGTTTCAAAAGTTACTGTGAGCGGGTACAGACATCGACGGGCGGACACGCTATCATGATAATGCCATAACTGTGGCTTTATAAAATAATGGACGTAATCTAAAGCACGCTGAGTTCTCGGTAGCGTTCAGAGTTATTCAGGATATCCAGCCTAAGGGAGGATCTGCTCATAGAGTGTACATTAGAGGTCTGTGTTAATACAGAGGGTTTTATACCGGGACTGCTAGAAAGAAAGAAGAAAGGCTAACTGGATTGGTCACGTCTTGCGCAGAAACTGCCTTCTGAAACACGTGATTGAAGGAAAGTTAGAAGGAAGGATAGAAATGACGGGAAGACGAGGGAGAAGATGTAAGCAGCTGCTGGATGACGTAAAGGAAAAGAGAAGATACTGGAAATTGAAAGAGGAAGCACTAGATCGCACCCTGTGGAGATCTCGCTTTGGAAGAGGCTACGGACCTGTCGTAAGACAGACTACAGAATGAAATGCTAGCCGTAGAGCGGATGACATCGTTGGTGCATAGCGACCGATGCAGCCGCCGCTGCTGCAGTGCCGAGTCCAACGTTAAAAAGTCTCTCTGTCGATCAGAAGTATTATTATAGATAAGAATCCGACTTACATCACAGAATGACCTAGTACAAAGGCGTGTTGCTTATGAATGTGATGACATCACTGAATTATGATCATTTTTGATTCGCGTATGACATAGTCTTGTGTAGGCCTGGATATCACGAATGCAGATATAAATCCTGTTTGCCCCGTGCGTTACACTGTTGTCCAGTTCGTTGAAAAATTACGTCATTGACTCGTAGAAGTTTTCTTTCTGGACTCTATAAACTATTCTTCCTACCTTTTTCTAAGATTTTTTTTTTTCGCGTTACTGCATTTTGTCTTTGGTCTAGTTGATGAAATGTGTTGTTCTGACGTACAAGTGGGACGAACAGCTTGGATTTGCGTTTTAAATTTACGTGATGGAGATAATTGTAACAGCATAACTGTGTGATAGTTTTAGCAATACGCTTGGACGGGAAGTGATTAAGAAAAGGCAGACGCACTAAATAAGAACGTGTGTGGAGAAATTACAATCAATCCGTCCAGTTGTGGCGACGCTGGATGCGCGTACGGACGTCTTCGTTCTTAGACAAACGCTGTTTCCTTACAGAGTTTTGAGAATGTCGTATTTTGCGGTATTTCATTTTTTGCGAACTAATAAATATTGTAAAATGTTTTGACGAGTTTTTTCCGTACTGTAGTGCGAAAATTAGTTAATGAAGTAACTAGTGCATTTGAGATGAAGATTTCAACTTCATGACCTAAGTATCATAAAATTTATTTTGTTCATACTCATAGGAAAATACTTGGATGTTATGTTTTTTTAGAACCCGTAAGGGCCTCTCACTACGTACCTCAGAGCAATGTGACTAGAATTTGCAAACAGTTTTCATAGTTTATGTTTGTCCGTTTGTCAGCTTATGACATATTGCCAGCATTCTAATGTTGTTGTCATGAACGCTGAGCAATGTTGCCCTTAACAACCAAGTCACATCAACATGTGACAGGTAACCTAAGCTCGAATTATTTATGGTTCCTGTTCGTAGAGGTTTTAACCTTCAGCTATTCTGAGAGGAGTATGAGGAAGGCAAGGCGGTCCTTTACGTGAACATTGACTTTAATTAAAATACAACAGGACTTTCAAAGCTACTTGATGTTACAGTTCTTGTCAAATATTTCGTGAAATCACTGTTCGAAATAACCTTGCGTTTATGTAGTTATGATACTGGTATTCTTGTGTGTAAATGAAATCTGAAAACATGAATAAACAAATTTAGATCTTGGCGGTGTTTTATGATACCGCGTAGACTCGTGTTCGTCAGAATTTTTGAGGAGCTTACTGCCTCCATATGTTACCGTGAAGATAGAGGCAGCAGGTTACTCTGAAGCGTTGTTTATCGCCTACGAAACGGTGTCGTAAAGTCCACAATCGTCGTATACTCTGCGCGACCATTTTGTAGTTGTGTAGTTTGAAATTCTGTGACTAAGCCCATGGCAGGCTGTAGACGCTCAGGTGGTCAATAAATTTTCCACCTGCTAAGAACGTGAAGGTTATAGACGTGACTGATATTTTGGACATTGTCCTTCGCCTCAGACTATAAAACTGTCAACGTTTCGGAGAATAGATATGTCTCCGTTTTCAGGTGGAAAGGGGAGTAGAACTACTCTGATGGACCCTTTAGAAATATGTATTCTGTATCGGGGGTATTTTAGACATTGTCCTTCTTCTCAGGCTAAAGAATCCACAATATTTCGGAGAACGGATGTCTCGATGTAGTCTCTTAACACTCATGGAGACTAGGTCTTGCTAAAGAGCCCGCCGTAATAACTATCTCGATATTTCCAGTGATCCGTGTGGAATAAACTTTTTTATCTTTGTATCATTCAGATCCCGTACTAAGATTTTGAACGTGTTTGTTGCATTTTAATTATAAAGCCTTGTAATGCACCATATTTTGACGTGTGTATATTTGCAAATGTGAAGCCGTCAGTCATTTCCTGTATCACACTTATATGATTTCCCAGAAGATGGTATATTATAAACCGAAACATTTTGGAAATAATACCCCTGGTGTACAGAATGGTATTTTGTTGTTTGTTGTCATAGATTGTACAGGTATATAAATACCTTCAGAAAGTCAAGTAACGTATTTGTGTGTGTGTGTGTGTGTGCGCGCGCATGTGTGTAAGAAATTATTCAGTGTATCGTACTACGTGGGATGTGGAATACGTCCAGCATTGCCTATTTTTGTTACTGGAAAGTCACCTTCAGCACGCGTGACCGACCTCATAATGTTTCTCCTATTTGTAAATCCCGCCTATTTCTCTCACTTTTCTCTCTCTTTCCTCTATCTCCATATAGAAGCGTATCCAATTTACTGTAGCTACGCATCAGTGATGCATAACGTGTAGTAAGTTGGTCCATGAACGCCCTTATGAACTATCAGCTCTCCATTAGTATTCTCAATTGAAAGTTGTAGAGTAAATTTAATTTTTATTCGAGTCGATCTGACGTAACTCCTACTTTATATGAAGCTGAAATGAGATTTGTAGATGTTTTAGAGAACAATTTATGGTGCAGAATATATGGTCATGTCATAAAGTATGCGTAAATCTCACCAAAGTCTAGAGGTTTTGTTTGAAACATTTTTCGGCGTGACCAATACTTAACGGAATACAAGTTAAGTGCAGTGTCCAGCCTGAAGCTGCATTAACAGTCCGGATTGTTTGGAGCTTTTGTATCACGGGACTGTTTGCCGTAGAGCGGACGACATCGTTACTGCATAGCAGTCCATTACGCCGCCCGTTCTGTAGTACTCAGTGCCGGTCACTATTTTCTGACTATGCAGTGCTGGTGCGTGTAGTGGTTTGTTTTGCAACAGAAGCTGTTTGCTCTCTCTACCTCGTAACAAATATTTGAGCTTTTTTAGGGTTTTTTTTGTCTGCTTCAGGATTTAATATTAAGCATCTGCACGTTGAAAACTTGCAGTTGATAGCAGGTTATTGAGAAGACTTGGCTCAACGGATGTTCGTGGGAATGGCAATGGAAATAACAGCACAGCCGTATCACGAAACTATGTATAAATGTGATCTTATGATGTATCTTTGCAAGGTTTCGTGGACTTTCATCAGGGGTTGATTTGTAGGTGTATGGGTGTGTTTAGACTGTGTGTCAATGTTGTGATGGTGTGCATCACTCTTTGGAGGTTTCCGAGACCGACAAATAACTCTAACACTTTATATTCTTCCTTTTTTCGCACATGTATAAAGTGTTGTTTGCTTTTTGCACAGTAACATTTCTGTAAACAAACTGCTGAATCTTTTTGAAGTATAAATGTAAATACGTACAGCAAGAGTGAACAGATGTACTACAGTTCGAAGCGCTGGAACGCACCCATTTTCTAAATGCGTTCTTTGGTATTTTGCATGCATCATTGACCTTCATGTTAATTTATTGCCCATACAGGTTGACTGTTGCAAAGCTAGTCGTACAAAGATATCACACTACACAATGTTATAAATTATTTTACTTTGCGTTTCTGTAAATACTCACTATCTAAAAATGCTTCAAATAAGGGCTCCAGTTATTATTGAGCTGTTTTTTTTATCTATATTTGTATTGCTATACTTAATTTCAGGACCCAACACGACGTGTCGCTTCCAACGTCACAGGTTCGTACATCCATCGTATTGTAATTGACTGTAGCAAATTAAGAGATACAAGAGTAGTGTGGTCATCAGTGGCGTAACGTAACATATTTCGCGAAAGTTGGTGAATTGCAAAGGGGCACACAGACAACTTGGTGGTCTCATAAACCGTCTTTTTTTCCCCCTTTGAGAAAGTAAAGATAATTAAAGATCCTCCTGTGCACGCCATGCAGGCATAACCTCCGCACTATGGACGACTGAAATTTTAGAGTCGATCACTGTCAAGTGAAACATTCCCAAATAATTAGGTGCCTGTAGTCGACAGTGTGCTCAAATGTATAAACTTTTTTAACGAAATAAGTTAGGCGGAAGTGTTTAAAAAGTTCATTGGCACGGACAAAACGTTAAGATATTCCTTAACAACAACTACTTACACATTCTGTTACTTTGCGGAGGTTGCGTTCACTCAAAGTAACGGCCTCCACCTTGTTGACATCTGTACGAAGTTAATACAGTTCAGTGCAAGCTAGGTGCGAGTTTATGCGTTCTCGTTATCGAATTTTAGTGCATGTGTTTATATGAAATGACTCTTGCTTTCCCTCTTTGTTATTTTAAGAATAACGTCTTAAGTAAAGGTCAAAATTCCGGATTTCAAATTTGTTTTAACACGCGAGGATGCGTAACTTAGGGCAAATCTCGTACGCGAGCGGCAGCGGTGAAGCTTGTGAAGGGTTGCAACGCTGTTGCCGTAAGAGCAAAAGGTCTGTCCTAAAAACCAAATTGTCAGTAGATGGAGGTAAGTGGTGAGCTTCACGCCCAGGGCGCTTTACCCCCGGGGAAAGAAACTCTAGTACTCATTGAATAGGAGGTAGGATGGCACCAGAGCCGATGTGGACGGTTTAGAGATTAATCTGCTGTTCGTGCCTGGAATCGAACCACGATTTCTCGGTGGTCCAGCCCGTAGCGTAGTTACTTCAACAAGTTATGAAATGTATGCATAGCCAGGCACGTTCTAATTGTGTAAGGTTTTTTTTTTGTTTTTTAAGAAAAAGCAGAGTATTTTAACACACACTGTGACATTTCGTCGTATTTTAGCAGTAGACTTACCTTAGATCGTCGAGATATCGTAAGCGGGGAGATTTACATTCGAGATTTTTAAACTTCGAAACTCGACATATGCAATCGATGATGCTCGATTCTCAGCTGTTTCTTCAGCCTCCGCTCGTGCGTCGCAGAGGACACAGTTTTTCTCAGTTCTTAAGACCAATCGTGGCGAGAGATCATAAGTATACGTAGGTCTGCATGTAAAGTCACTGTTAGTTTGTTCCGATTTTAACCTAACTCGTAATTCCTCGACAAACTTCAGTAAGAACCCCAAATATGAGATATCACAAAAATTCATCGCTCTCCATGCGGACGAACAGACGGACAGACATGGCGAAGCTAGTAGACGCTTTTCGCAGTTGTTTTGAGCCGTAAAGGTTAAATCTGCAAAAAAGTTTCTTGAATACTGGGAGAACATGCGTGTACTGGGACAGCCCACAGCGTGCATGATCTTACGCATGCTATCGGCAAGGCTATCACAGCCTACACACGTCGTCATGATGCACGGGTCGTTCTGTAGCCCGAAACGTGGTCTGCTTGTAGTAAAGTTACGCTGTTCGTGACAAGATCTTACCGTTCACTTTATCTTGGCTAGCCTCGACTCAATGCCACTCTCGCAACAATGGCAACTGACATCGCTTTGTGTAACAGTTTACTTTATCAAGGATACGTGGACAGGAGGGGATGAATCATTGGGATAGCGATCACGATCAGCGATGTACTTGCGTGTTTGGTGAAAGAGTAACTTTATGGAGCAGACGCCTTCTGAAGCTAATAGTCGCTTAGCTAGTCACAAAATTATCCACCTTTCATATAATCCGAAGACTCATTACTGTGTACAAAAGAGCCAGGCACTGATTCGTATTCTGAGCCTTGTGCATCTAGTTCGTTCCCTACCACATTTATTGAAGATTGATTTTAATAGTATCCTTCAGTAAACGTTTTGGATATGTAATACATCCGTTAAGCGTGTTTCAGAATTTAAAGTTTTGGAAACAATGCAAACAAATAAGTACACGGTTAATAGTGAAATCAGAATCAGTCTAAATTCATAATAATAAAAACTTTATTTACATCAGCAAGAACATCAACGAATATATACATCTGTTTGTCTAGTTGTACCTGTTACCAACTAGTCTAAATTCTAGGCGTATTTGTTTTTGTACAGTTGGATTACTTCTATCATCGCGTCTGCTTTCCGCACCGCTGAAGGTTGGGATGTACAGCACCACAGTTTTTCCAGCAGTGGTTAATCAACGTAATGGAGTTGATTTACAATTAATTGACCAACCAGGATCGAGCTTCATGTGGAAACGCCTTAATTACAATTATACAATGAAGCAGAAAAATTGCAATTCAGACCCTTTTCGGTCGTATAGTGTCCGCTGTCCAATTGTTGCGTAATTGTGGTCCACACAAGAGCTCTTGTGGATGAAGAAGCCAATGTTGTATAATAATTATGTGCTGTGTATAACATTTAGGTGGGGCCGGGGCGGAGAACGGGTAGCTTCATGATTTGTACTCCACACCAAGTGCTGTTAGGGCGATCCAATCAAGGAAGACGAGATCGGCGAGGCATGTGGCACGTATGGGATGCAAGGGAAATACATGCATGGTTTTGGTTGAAAACTTGATATAACGATACCGCTTGGAAGATCTGGCGTAGATGGGAGAATAATATTAAAATGGCGCTTAAAGAAATAAGATGGGAAACTGAGGACTGGATTCATCCGGCTTAGGACCGGCATCTGTGGCACGCTGTTATGAACACGGTGATGAATCTTCGGGTTCCGTAAAATGCAGGAAAGTTCTTGACTGAGGACGTTTTCGTTCTCAAGGAGGACTGCTTGTCATGTTGCTAGCTGTGTAACACTTAGGTCTGTAATAGAATGCTTTAGCAAGTATCTCTTAAATATTTATTTTACAGTTTAAGGTTACTGTAGAGTACGAGAGTATGAGATTAAAATATGTCTTAGTGAAATGGGTTGTAACAGTGTGGATTTATTTCAACTGTATGGTTCAATGGGAGGCTTTCGGCATGGTTTGATTTGAATATGGAATTATTCGTAAGTGTTGATGAAGACGTACAGTTATCTATGTATCTTTATTAAGCTCTAAGACGTTCGGTCGACTAGATATCTAGGTCTTTTGTTTTATGAAAATGCATGGTGAATGAATTCACATTGCGCAAGATTAAGATACCATCCTGTATGCATTCTACGGTGAAACCTATAGGCCTGTCTCCCTATTATACTAAGTGTTAATGTCATGGAAGAGTAACTAGTAACTCTTTCGTCTAGTACAGTACAAGAGCATTGATCTTCAATTGAAAACGTGCAGAAAGGAAGCTGTGAAGGATCATGACCTTACAACTGTAGAATTCATTTGAAAAGTGAACGATATCGACCTATTGTATTCTAACCTTTCCACCGCGCTTTGAATGCATTATCATGTTTCAGCTTCTCCTTTGCCCTTCCCTGAATTAAGTAAGTTAAGAATTGCTTTAGAATAGACATCCATTCTCTCCAATTCACTGGCCCTACCCATTTTGTTTTGCGTTCAGTTACGTGTGTAAGATAAAAGGTAAAAAAAAAAGTAAGAAAGGCAAAGTTCACCCTAGAACAGGCCATGAAGGCCCAGAGGGGGGCGTAGAGGTATAGCTCTACTCTTTCATTAACCTCGGCGCTAGATGGGGGTGAGTGGTCAACGCCATGCCCCGGCAGCTTTACCCCCGGGAAAGAGACCCGGCACCCATTGTACAGGAGGCTGGGTGGGCCGCAGGGCCGGTCTGGACATAGCGAGTCGCTATACCGACTACGTGATTCTGACCCACGTTACGTGTGCAAGAACAGATTTTATTTTGAAAACTGCATTTCCTTTTATAGAAAATTTTGAATCAGTATAGGTAATTCGTTGCCAGATAACTGCTATGTGCTACTGCAAAACGTATTTCAATATTCTTTACGAAAATAGATTTGTTTTAAAAGTTTTGGAGTCACAGAACAGGTAGTACTGATTGTACGGGGTCATTATTCTATTCGAAACTCTTCGGTTGTCGCTTTCCGCCATTACTCCGCCTCGCGTGTGTGGGCCTTCGGTTGCGTGAGCTGCGTTAATACAATCAACGAGCTGACACGAAGTGGCAACTGGTAGTTGTCAGGTAACCCAGGATACTTATTTTATCTGACAAGTATCGTTTTGTCACTTTCTGCCGCTATTCCATCGCGCGTGTGGGCGGTCGGTTGAGTGGGTACGTTAATATGACGAGCGGGCCGACAGGACGTGTGAAACGATATCTGTCAGATAAAATAATGATCCTGTACTTCGTGAATATCTGCAGTATAAATGTAAAGGAATGATTTGCCTGTGTAGTTTATTCTCTGGAAATGAATAGGGAAAGTTCGTTCAGAATCTTTGGGTTGTGTAAAAATTTGGTTGTACGGAATACACTGCATTATGAAGTAAACATTCAGTACGCATGTACAAGTTAAAAACTTCTGGGTTTTAAGTAGACATTTACCTAGAAAGAGGAACTTCAGATTTGGGGTTACTAAGGTCACTGTGATTTCTCTTCCCGTATCGACAGCAATCTGTAAGAACCTTGTGGGTTCCTTGTCCCTTTCCCCAGTCTGCAGAAATGAAACTATATGCTGAGATGTTTGAAAGTTACATATGCCTCGCACCTGATATCACGCTTGTGAAAACCGACAGTATTAGGATGTGAATGCGCTTTGAATTAATTGACTAATGTTTGTGCTGTGTCGGCAGTCAGCCTGAGACAGCAACGGATAGGTCTGTGTGCTAAGAATACTGGCCTGGCTTGCGAAATTTGAATATCACATAAACTTCGACGCCACTATTGGTTCAGCTTTGCCCCCGCTGTTTTATATTCCTTATGTCGGAGCTCGAGACCCATGGCCAGATTTCTGACTAGAGGACGGAAGGACACAAGCACACTCACACATATAGAATGTAACCAGGGGCATACTCAAGGGGTGGGGAGGGCTGCCGGGCTGCAAGTCCTCGAAAAACGAAATTTAAAAGAAACACAGATTTTGTAGATACGATGATATCAAACATTGTACGTGATTTACCCTTCAGCCGAAATCAGCCACTGAAATCGGCTGATGACTAGTACATTGGAATTTTTAATAATGAATTAATAAACATTTAAAAAAACGAGAAGATTGGACACTGTGATTGAGTCATGAAACATGTAGTTATATTTGTATGTATATAAATTCAGTTGCAAACAGTGTTATGTTACAGTCATACTTATGACATGATTTTTATAACATAAATTTTAAAATCAAACATAAATTATATATATAACCTCAGGGTCAGACCCCCCCCCCCCCCCCCCCCCCCCCAATGAAAAATTATGAGTGCAGACCAGAATTTAACACTGTGTGTAGACAGTGTAAGGGGAAAGTACTGTTAATATTTGTTCAGCATTGTCAGAGATCATCCTGACGGTAGGCCTATAAGCCTATTGCTACCAGCATGTTCTGAGGATGGACGTTAAGTCTGGATATATTCTGTGGTGAGAATACACTTGATACCTGAAACTGTTTTTTAACTGCAGGACGAATCATGGATGATCCGTGAATGTAAATCACGGTGTCTCTTCAATTACAGATTTTCACTTATTAAGGAACATCTGGTGGAATTCAACCAGCTGGCAATGGCTAATGCTGAAGGTTCAGACAATATGCTGAACAGAGTTATGCCAAAGGATAACATCGGACTTGCAGCATTGCTTAAAACGAAGGAAGCTGCCTGGGACAATGGTGAGTAGGGTTCCCACCCCCTTCTCAAATGAGATTGGAGATTCCTATAGCTCAGTAGCAAGTTCATGCCTAGTAACACTTAGTGGAAGTGCCTTGATGTATCATGTAAGCTGTTAGTTCCACTGAGTTTTGTTTTTCTACTTTGCACATTGTAGCAGTAATTGTATGTATAAATTATTACTGGATATGTTGTGTTCACATTTTCTCATAAACTTTACTTTATGCTTTGTTATAGTGCAAATGCATGCATATTTCTTATTCTTCCTGATCTTCTTGTATCAAAGAAGTGAATTTTTTCGTATTTTTCTGTAAGCAAGGACTGGAATCTGTAAAACTCATTTCAGGTTTCAGAACTATTCCTTCCATGTGCCATATGAACTTAATTTGTAGTTTCTGTGGGGCTGTTTTGGTTTTTGTCAAGATGTTTCAATTTTATTTAGCAATTGCCCGTCATGTAAGTTATATTCTGATTTTATGTTTCTTATTTCTGAACATCGTGCTTGGTCTGTGTAAGGTTATCACTAACAAATATCTAACGTATGTCGTGTGTGTGTCTGTACATGGGATATTTGTTTTAACCTAACATGTAACATTACCACGGCTGTCCAAAATTACTGAATAAATGTAAGGTTGCAGTTTGTAATAACTAATGGACTCTTTCTCCTAAGAAAATCTCATAATAGTAAAGTAAGGTTGTACCTTTGCATGCTATGAAGGCATATGGGGCAGTATAGATGTACCTCCTCTCATGCCAAAATTAGATTGGGGTGAATGTTCAGCCACTTTAACCCTGAAGAAATGGGCCCTGATGCTCATTGGATAGGAGATTGGGTGGGCCCCAGGGTCAGTCTGAATGCTTTGGAGAAGAGAAAAATTTTTGTTCCTGCTGGGAATCAAACCAGACTTCTATTGCAGATCTGTGTTCTAGAACTTCATCACATGTGCTATAAAGAGAAACGTGCACACATTAGGGAAGTGTCGAAGCCATAACGTGGACACCAAGACTCTCCTCACTTTTTCAGTTTGTCTTTTGTCTCTGAGGTAAAGATGTTTCTTACTGTACAGTGTAACAGAAACCCAATACAGAGACTGGATTGTATGTTAAACATCCATATGGAATTACATTTCTACTTGATCCATCCAAATTGCCCCATTTTCAAAAGCAGAAGTGCATGTTACTAAGACTGTGATCATTTATAAACCTACTTACAATACTCATTTGTCAGATTACAGGATGTCTGATAAATTAATTTACTGTGAATGGCCAGAATGATTAATTTTAGTTTTCATTTGTCAGAAAGTTTGCACAGCTGTTGTGGTGGTACTTTTATGCTGAACGTTTTAGAAAACTGTTTGTTGGGTTTAACTCCGGCTCTATGACCTTATACCATAGTTTATGAAAATCAAATTCTTTAGGCTGAAGGCTCAAGTCATTTGGGCATGTTTTCAAACAAATGAAGAAATGTAGTAAAATAGTACTGGTTCGGACAGACACCAAATAATAATTATATGCTGTTAGAGTCACTCTTGTGTTGACACAAAAGACAAGAGGACAGGAGACATGAAAATTATAACATAGTCATCATGAAATAAAGAAAGTGCAGTGTTTCATGCTCTTAGGGTGTACAGTAGTGACAAATGGAAGTGTGCAAGGGAAAATTATAGAAATAATATAACAATTCAAGAAAATTTTACCAGTTAGGCTTTGGAAGTGGGAATACCAAAGAATTAAAAAATATGTGTGTTTGAAACTTACATCATGTCAGTATTAGTGTATGGAGCAGAAACCTAGACATGAACAAAGGCATATGCAGAGAGTACTTTCACCACTAGCCTGAGTACTGCAGAGTACTGTAACAACAGTACAGTAACAACAGCATTCTGCAGTGAGCAGTCTGACGTTAAAAATGCTCTCTGTTTTATTAGAGTGACAGCAACACAGATATGAGATATGTAAGTTGTGTAGAATGAAAGAGTAAGTGAGAGAATGAGAAATGAAAAAATAAGAGGTAGAATTTGAAGCTACCGTACTTCCCACCTCATAAGACGCATCCTGTAATGACCAAGGCAATTTTGTGGATTTAATAGCCTACCTACATAACTACTGATCATGCAGTGTTAAGATGCAGGATGATTTTTGGGGACGTTTTCAGCAAAAACAGTGCATCTTATGCTGTGGGAAATGTGATACATTGGCAGGTAAATGAATAAATAACAGTAAATGTTATGGGCATGTCTGAAGAGAGCAATTACTTGAAATTTGTCAGAACGTTCAGATTTTGATTAAAATCCGTCAGCAGTAACAGATACTTTACATGAAGACCTACATGCGATTGTTCGTGTATCTCAAGAGTAACTTGTTAAATATCCATATAAAAGTGGAATGTTTGAATAGAAGTATAAAAAAGTGAAACGTGTTTTATGACTAATAGTATTTATTTACATACCCAACTCCATTAATTTCATCGTAAGAAATATGAGATGTAATTTTATTTATTTTGAAAATATCCGAATGTGCCTACAAACACCACGCAAATGCACGACGGTGCAGTAATGAGTGGGTTGTGTAAATCGTAAGTAAACAACAAACAGTTCATTCATTCCTGCGTTGAGCCGGAGGGAGATATTATGTTTTGCCCCTAGATGGCAGGAGTTCCAACATATCGTCCAACGTCATCTACTAGAAGCCGTGTGAAGTGACTGTGCTGATACGTAAATACCACGGATTACGTACGTGTCAAATGGTCTGTGGTTTGTTAACGACGTTGGAGGCATATCAGAGAAGAGAAGGAGTTGTGTTTTGTTAACGAGTTGTATGATGTCGGGTTATGTGCACAAAGATGACGAATTTGAACTATCATGGGACGTTACATGTCCAGGAGATTTTAGTTTTGACGCAAGCAAGGTGGAAAATATGAACAGTGCGACATTGTGTTTTCAAACATTCCAAGGAATGTATGAAGAGGATATTAGCAACCCTACTAATAAACCAGGTCTGTCGTATTTGGGTCCAATGGTATCCAGTGAAGGTGCATGTGATGCATATACCGGCACTTTCTCGTCATCTCAATCTGATGGTACGCATTGTGACCTTGAAGAAGAGCCGCCACTACTTGAAGAACTTGGAATCAGTCCCACCCGGATTTTTGAAAAGAGTTTGGCAGTTTTGAATCCGTTCCGTACGGATCGGACATTTGATGTGAGCTTGCTGCATGAAACGGAATTTGCGGGACCTGCAGCATTGTGCATTTTATTAGGTTCTTGCCTGTTACTTGCAGGGGGCAAGGTTCCTTTTGGTTCTGTGTATGGTCTTGTTATGATGAGCTGCTTTGCAATGTATGTTCTGTTGACACTAATGACAACAGAGGGAAGTGTAACACTTGGATCTGTTGCATCAATTCTTGGTTATTGCCTCCTGCCTATTGTTGTATTGTCTGTTTTTGGTGTTTTCTTACCGCTGTATAGTCCACTTGGTTTTGTATGTGCAGCTTTAGCTGTGATGTGGAGTAGCTTATCAGCATCAAAACTCTTTGTTATGATGGTAGGTGACACTCATCAAAGACCCTTAATTGCATATCCATGTACCCTTCTGTATGGAACATTTGCTCTTATTATTGTATTTTGAAAATATATTTCACTTACTCAGTATTGTTTTTATAATAAATACTTAAGTTGTGAATGAGATAATTCAGTTCTGTTCAGAAATAGCATGGCAGTTCTGCATAGATATAATTTATATAACATTGTATGTTTGTGTGAGAATGTATAGCATTAAAGAATCTGTAACAATGACTTACTGCTATTAAAGCTTGGTTGTAAGAAAAAATAGATCAGCTATAGTTTGTTACTTGCCCCAGATACTGTGTAAAGGAAAGGGAAATATTTTAGGTGTTCGTGTAAAACTCGGCTACATCTCAGTAATGTACACCTGAAAATTTAAGTTCATGTCTGATACATTAACATTGTACAACCACTCAGCTTAATATGAAAGGTATTCTAATAATTATTGGTGTCTGTAATTGTAATATTTATTGGTGAACGGTCTTGAAAGAAATACCCACACTAACATAGAACAAGGGACACGATTTCCCTTCTAAGGCTCAACTGTTTACAATTCTTCATTCCCATATTGAATCATTAGCTGGAATAACGTTGCAATGTTACATTTTTTAAAGAAAATAGTGTCATGTGATGGGAAGACAAAAATAATAATTGGATGCATCTGCTTTTCAGATACAATGAAGCTAAAAGGATAAATGGCTAAACAATTCATTACTGTTCTCCTATGGAATATGAATGTTCATGGTTTTGTCTGCTTCCTGGAAGGTTTGCAAAGTGTAACATAACATTTTCCAGTCAATGATTCAGTTACTGGAAATTCTGTTATATCAGTAACAAGCACATTATTCATGACTGAATATGCTAATGTATTTACAGTGTAGACTTTTATTTGTGCGTTCCCCCTACCACATCTTGCACAGTTCATAGTGTATTGTACAGTAGTCCAGTGGTCATCCAGACTGTGTGGTGGAGGGATCTTTTGGATCATCCAGGAATCCGGACCACCAAGGCGAAATACCATGGTAGAGGTAACAAAAAATGATCGCTCATTGCTAAAGTAAAACTCCTGAAAGAGAAATTACTTTATTATTTATTATTATTATTATTATTATTATCATCATCTCAGTGAGAAATACTGGGCTGTAGTTGATGCAAAATTGTCCAGACCACCTGGTGATTGGAATTACCAGGGTCCAAATTCTGGATGGACCACTGTATCAGGGTTAACAACATACACATTGTTTGGTATGTAACTAACATGCATTGTAGTCTATATTACAGTGTTTGCTCATTAGTATTGCTTCTGTTGTAGAAATAAAGAGCATTTTGAAGTGTTAGTGAATAAAGAATGGTAAACAGTTGTCTGTTACAAGGGACATTATTATATCCTTTATTTTGTGTTCCAAGATGCCTACTAATCACAGCAGGAATAAACAGTCAAAATTGCTTATCCACAAGAAATGTTTTATTTATATTATATATTATATTATAATACCATAATAGAGGACTGGTCAATACACCTTAATAATTACAAATATCTCCTTAACAAATCATATCTTTGTAACAAACCCAGTTAACATAATTAGTTGGAATGGATACTATATGAAACCACCAGTATTACAAGTTTCTAACTGGCTTCTAACTTACTCAAGAAAAATATGATAAAGTAGGTGTAAGTATGAAATTCTTGCTGTCAGTTGTGTGTACAGAGCCATTGATGTACTTTCAGGCAAGCATCTGCACGTTATGCTTCTGTGTTTTTGCATTCTTGCATTATAGGGTGCAGCTGTCTGTGATATGCCAAACTAATCACTTCTAGAGCTGTTACGGGCATTGCTGACAGTTTATGTTTGGTTACAATATTATTTCTACACTCAAGAAGGTTAAAGGTTTGGAGTATATGAGCAGCTTAGAACATCCCTCAGACTCTAGATAGAGAATATTTGAGAATAAAGTGGTGTAAAAAATATTTGAATGTGTGAGAAATTATATAACAACAGAAGGCAGAAAGTTATATGAGGAGGAGCTTTACACTTATATTATGTCATTTATATTGTTAGGATGCTTAAATTAAGAAATATGTGATGGGCAGTACTGGTAGCATGCATGGCAAAACAGAGCTGCATGCAACGTTTTGGTTGGGAAACGTCAACGTACATGGGAGGATGGTGTTAAAATGGTCTTAAAAAGAAATAGATTGTGAAGATAAGAACTGCATGGGCCTAGTTCAGGATAAGGTCCAAAGGTGGACTTCCATTAATTCAGAAATTAATTTTCACATGCATGAAAGCAGTGAATATCTTCAGCATTTGCAGAATGAAGATGCTCCTTGCAGGTAAGATGTGGTCTCACAGCATCCATGCACAAAGAATGACCAAATGCTAGATGAGGAAGTTATCTGGGAGCTCTTGGATAAGGGTATGATGTCGAGCTTTGGCTTTCGGAGTATATTTGTGTGGTATTGCGAAGCTGTCCATAGATTTCAGCATACATTTCATCACCATATTCAGGTGAATGGAAGTGGAAGGAGAAGATGGACTATTGTATAGGTCTCACAGGAGAAGTAGGGTGGAGTGTGGGGATGTCCAATTGGAAGAGTTGTTAAGAAGAAAGGTTGGAGGAAATGAAGTCTGACTTGGCATATTTTGTTTCGGTCTTCTGGGTTAATTCTTTTTTTACTTTTTGTTTTATTTGAAGTTATGAAATCAAAAAATATATAGGTCAATGCCATGTAATTTGATAGATACCTAAGGTATGCTGGTGCCTGTCTACCAAACTACGGTGCACCATTCCCGAAGACATCATTAAAGTTCACTGCTGTGAAAACCGCAAATGGTAAAAGAAGTACAAAGGCTTAGGTGAAATCATATGGAAATATGTTCCTTCAAAATATGAAAATCTGTCCACTGGATCAGAGGGCATGTAGATGCAGGGATGTGATGATACTGTACCTTTTGCTTCTCTCAGAAAACATTGTAGGCTGAATATAATGTCTCAGTCTGTAAGTAGCAATGATTTTGCAGGATATTTTTTATACCTTGTATCAGGACTGCCACCAGATGCAAGCCAAGTGCACCAGCCCATCTTGGTGTGCACTGCTCATATTCATTGGGATCCAGAATTTTGTGATGTCAAGTTAATCCAGACCATGATGCTGTCCAATGAGCTGCGCAGTATTTTAGAAGAGGCGAGTCACAGTTTTCGTCCAGGGCACAAACCTGACACAAATAATATCCAGTTGTTGTTATGTGGAGATTTCAACTCATTACCTGATTCAGGTAAGTTATGTATTTTGTTGCCGAATCAGTACTTCCATGATGTACCAGGTTTACTTGCTACCACTGTTCATTTAACTGTCTTGGTCTTTCAAGTTAAGCAGTTGTTAGAGCAGGTGTTTTAAAAAGTTACTGCAACATTTTCCTTTGCTTGTTTTTACATGAAGTTTTAAGTATGATCAAAAAATGATTAATATAATCTTTTGTGTTTTAATACTATGCGTCATGATGTTCATATCAACATATTTACTATTTTCACTTACATTATGTAATTACATTACATTTATCTGTGTTCTTGCAAGTGATTCACTAATAGTGTGGCTCAATATTTCAGTTATACACAAAATTTCCATGGTGTAATTCCCTGTTAGAAGATAACGTCCTGAGACATTTAGTTTTCGAGAGACGTGCGTCAAATGCAACAAGTTATCAAATGATCAAACAGTGGATCTTGTGGTAGCTGCAGTAGATGTTCGAAGTGGTCTCCATTTCAGTATGGACTACACTGTGCAACATTCTCTTGAACACACTATAATACATTGGCACCAACTGTTGTCACAGCTGCCCAAAATCTTACCACAAGATCTTTGATTGTCCTGGGAGGGACTGTGTAACATAGGATAGAATACAAGCAGGGTGGGCACCACAGTGTTCCATGCACATCGACCATGCTTGATCCTTTTTGCAACCCCGCACTTTGAACAAAGTGCAATAACTTGCTTACAGAGATATCCTTAAAGTCCCCTGGTTTCATAAAATAACGTCCCAGGTACCTGAATCCAAATGCGGCCAAGGCCTCACAGTCGTAAAGAACATGTGAGGTTGTTTCAGATGCCTGTTTGCATCTATCACACTCGGGACTGTTTACTAGCCCCAATTTAAACAGGTGTCCTTTTAGATGACTGTCCTTTTAACAGCCGTGTCATATTCTTAGCTGGTTTCTGCTCAAACTAAGTAGTTCTCCAGATCTTTTAGCAGAGGGTCTTTGAGAAAGCCTGTCTTTGTCTACGAATGGATTGCCAGTATTCTGTATGTTTCCTATTTGTCCATCCCCTAATCACCTCCCTGGCAATCTTAGCAGATATGCCCAGGGCAGGCTCAGGTCCTATAAATGGACGTGAGGAGCCCTGTCGCTGGTTGATCAGCCATTTCATTTCCATCAATTCCCATATGTCCCAGCACCCATATCAGTAGGACCCTGTTTTGTTCTGGCAGTCTCATCAGGGATTGATGGCAATCCCAGACGAGTTTAGAATTGATATGGAAATTATTAAGCGCCTTGATGGGTGCTTGACTGTCTGAGAGAATATAGATGTTCACTGAGTACTTTAAAAGTGCCCTCAGACAATCCCATGAAGATTTTATAGCCGGTTCTTTTAATTATATTGGCCGAGTCCCAGTCTACTAAGAGGATGAGCCTTTTGCCAGTAGGCTCATGCTTAAGAGTCATGAACCCTCCAGTTCTCCATGTGAAGCCCTGGATTAAGGCTCTTGATCCACTGAAGAAGCTCTTCAGGACCTGTGGCCACCTTATCCTTCATCCTGAGAGCCATCATGAATGGTTTAGGGAGGTGCTTGCCATCAGTTGCTTTCAGCCTTGCTCCCTCCCTAATTTGAAACCCATGAAGGGCTGCAATAAGCCAGTCTACAGACCTTGATCAGCACATGCATAGAAGATTATGTCTTGCTCCAGTCTGTGGGATCGGAGAAGTGGGCGTCCCCCATCTAGGGTCTCGCAAAATACCTCCCCGATCTTGGCCAAGACCAAATTAACATCCTTCAGAGACACCTTCTCCTCAGGAAAGTCTAAGAGGATAGCCGCTCTAAAGTTGAGGAGAGCTTCCTTGTACGACCGAGGCTCCAAAGGAGTTCTGGGTTTCTTGGGATGTTGCTCTGTGGGAGTGTGACCCCCAGATCTGGGTCGTTAGGACCCGTTGAAGACTGAGGCAAGGTTTTGTGCCCCGGTTGCTTTAAGCTCCCAGTACCATTTTGCCCTGCTTAGCTTTTCTAAGTTTCCTCCTAGCGGCCCCAGAAAGTTTGGTTTTCGCTGTTGGAAGCTGGTGGACTGTAGTGTCTTCAGCTGGTTTGTCTGTAGAAGCTTCCTGCTCTGTCAGGCCAGATGGACCAGCCTTAAGTGTGATAGAATGCTCAGTATCCCTAGGTTTGCTGGGAGACCCAGCTCCCTGGGGTGGTTTGCCAGACTGACAGGGCCCCTGTTGAGCAAATTTAAGTAATCCTGTGTTTTAATAGATTTTCTTATCCTTGGTTATTGAAGACTCCATTTTGGGTCCCACGATTAATGGGGAAGTAACAGTCACCACCTGCAGAGCCCTGTATGGGTGGAAGGCATAAATACAACTGGGTGCTGCGTGGTGCCTGAGGGGATCATTAGCGATACTGCAGTTACCACCCCAGTGCCTTGCAGCCCTCGACACGATGCCTCACACCTTGGCATGGTTGGACCATTGCCCCTGTTAGCCGCCTACAGACATTACCCCCCTCCGCGACGGGGACACCAGGGGTTGGTTTTTGGAAGGGGACTGTGTAACATACACCTTCAGGTGTCTCCACATGAAAAAGTCCATTGGATTCAGTTCTGCAACTGAGGAACCCATGCAGTTGGCCTTCCATATCCATTATACTTTCTGGATATGTCATTTTCCCCATGCCAGACATCTCCCCTGTAGTGTGCTGGAGCTCCATTGTGCTGAAATAGAACTGCTGCCTCACAGATACAGGCACACCTTCAAGCACCCCGGTAGCATAGTTTTTAGAAGATGACAATATTGAGCAGTTAGCCTGCCAGGTAGGAGACAGGGGCCCGCAACATTGTCCTTGATGATACCAACTTAAATGTAGACAATGAAGCAGAAGTGATGCTCATGTCCATTAGCATGAGGATTTACCTATGCCCAGATGTGACTTTTGTGGACATTGAATACAACCTCATGTGTATAACTCACTTTATCCACAGAATGTTGTTTAAAAAGAGATCAACAGCAGTGTTTTGATGTCATAGCCATTCACAGACTTGCATCCATAGAGGACACTTTTCTGCAAACAGACGTGCACTCCGCAACTTGTAGTATGGATGCAGTTGATGATTGTCACAAAGTACTTTGAGTCCCATTTCTTGTGTGATATCACATGATCTTCTCCACAGCTGTCATTCCATAGCTGCAGTTATGGCATCTTTTTTGGCTGGTGTCTGTACAGTTTGTGGGCAACCTGTGTTCACAAGTTCTCTACATGTTAACTTCCTGTCTTATGAAGACACCGTAATCATCAAGACACATTAGTGTCTGGATGGATGATTGGGATAATGTAATGTGTATTCCCATGCAACAATACCAGCTTGAATGTTGCAGGTACTGAGGGTTAAGAGCTTGTCACAGTATTTGTTGTGTGTGTATTTTATCATCTTTCTATCAAATGAGCTGTGCTGTGCACTGTTTGTCTTGAGTATACCTAAAAATGTGCTTGTGCCTTATTTTTTAACAAGGAATTACATGTGAAAGTGTGTGACAGGTCACATACATTACACACCACATGGCAATGGTTCTCAAAAACAGTCTGCTGGTGTAAAGCATTCAGGCAGTACCTGTGTTTTAGTCAGTACTGTGGCCTTGAATGTTCATATCAAAAAGTATCTCTGTGTTGTAACATCACTTATTCTACCAAATCTTCTTTCAAGAACTTATCAAATTCATGGTGTGCATACCCAATGAAACTGTGATTTGAAGTGTCACACATGGGCTAGTCGATCAGTTGAATAGTTGTCTGTGGAAGCCAGAGTTAGAGACAGCAATTATCAAGTTTTACCGTTGAAATTTCACTGGGTTTTATGCTAGTATAAGCCTAAATTGTAATGTTTGGTGGAGAGTCTGATCATATTTGATACTATTGAAAAATAACTTCTGTATGTGTAGGAGTGATTGAATTCCTGACCTCGGGGCGCGTACCTGCAGACCATAAAGACTTCAAATCCCTTGCCTACAAGTCTTGCCTGCAAAAGATCTCAGGCTGTGATAAGCCAAATGAGTTCACACATTCCTTCAAGCTGGCCTCAGCATACAGTGAAGATATTATGCCATTCACCAACTACACGTACGTATGACATTGCAGGTTATCATGTTGGTGAATTTTAAAATTACAGGCTTCTGAGATATGATGTCATCATCTGATAGATAGGGACCAATATTTCAGAGGAATCTTGCCTGCATTTTCAGGGTGTCCTGAAGATGGATGCAGCATTTTCCTGTGAAACACTGGTGTCTTTCAATCACATTATAACTGTCACATCTCAGAAGTATATGTACATGTACACATGCTTGTGTCTTCAGGTGCTTACTTTTTATATACTTTCTGTAACTTCCACGTTTTGATTATAGTGCTTTGTAATTATAGCCTGTTGAAGCAGTGGTCATGTATTTTGTGTTTGTGGACCTAGTGGTTCCAAAAAATGTTAATTTACAATATCGTTTCTTCTTTGCAGATTTGATTTTAAGGGTATTATTGATTACATCTTCTACTCAAAACAGAGCATGACACCCTTGGGTCTGCTTGGGCCATTAGCTCCTGAGTGGCTTAGAGAGAACAAAGTGGTGGGATGTCCACATCCACATGTACCATCAGGTAAATCAGCTCGCACTTCAGCATTTGCAGTTATTCACAGCAATAAAGTGCCTTTAGTGGACCAGATCTATATAGATACAGCTTATGGAACTAGTGTGTGACATTATTTTATTTTCTGTCAACCATATGCCACCCACCCTCACCTACATTTTGGCCAGGGTTAAGAATGAGTAGAGCTGAACCTCCACTCCCCCCAATGCCCTCATGGCATGCACAGGACACCTTTACTTTTACCTTTATGTCAGCAACATGACTGTGAAGTGTATTATTAATTGTATGGATATTAGCCGTTACTGATTCAGTTGTGATAATTTGTAAATTCATGCATTATTTCATTCCTCCACATGTGTATATCTCTTACTTTTAAATTGTAATTTTAATTAATTCCTATTAACTTTTAAAATACAAATACTTAATGTTATAGCTTTCTTTAGAAGTTTACCAGAATATTCGTCACCATAACAGAGAGAACACTTACTCATGCAACACTGAAAAAAATGCAGAAGTTTTTCACATTTAGTCAGTAGAATATGTACATTTTCCTTTTCAATTTTCCTTTTTGTTTTATGTGTGTATGAATGCCTCTTTGGATATCACATCTCTTAAGAATTCAGTTCTTTGTCCCATATCAGGTAGTAGGGTGGTGTGTTAGATCACACACACATCCATTGTCACGTGGATTCAGGTTGAAAATGGTGGACCCAGGTTTCATCCCCCATGATAATTTGTGACAAGTAGCCTGTCAGAGCAAAAGATTAGTGGTGATTGCTTTCCTTGCCATTTTGCATGATTGGCCAACGCATGTGCTGCATTGCAAAGTACAGTGTGTCCACAAAGTCCCTTCGGGGTTTTGAAAAATTGTGGCGCGCAAACAAATTGAGCTAGCCACATGCGGTTTGCGGCAGATTACAGTGAAACTCTGGAAGTTTTTTTTGCCGCCAACAGATGGCATAAGCGGCCATCTTTACGTTTCTCAGTCAGTTGTGAAATGGCGACTGTGCAGGAACGCGCGCGTTGTGTGGGATGGCAGAGACGGTCCAAGGCCTTGGCCTCCACGTTCACCAGACATAACACCACTGGATTTTTTCCTGTGGGGTTATGTCAAGAGCAATGTGTTCCGAACACCAGTTAACGGACTTGAGGACCTGAAGACCCGTATCAGGAATGCGATCTTGGCTATTCCAGCGGACGTGCTCCACAGAACATGGCAAGAGCTCGAATATCGTCTGGACGTTCTCCGTGCTACCAAGGGAGCCCACATCAAGGTCTACTGAGGTCAGTAAAAACCTTCCAGAGTTTCACTGTAATCTGCCACAAACCGCATGCAAAACCCCGAAGGGACTTTGTGGACACACTGTACTTTGAACATCACACCATCACTGCATCACATGGCTCCATAGGGTTAATCCCTTAAGTCTTTCAGCATATGAGTACAGTTCATAAGTAACCGTGCATACACGTTGCTGAGGTGAGTGGTTCTTACTTTGTAGATCATTTTCCTCTCTTGGTTGAACTGGAAATGACACCTACAGTGCCTGCCTCTTCCAATGGATTGATTTCACGAAGGTAGCAGCAGGCAAGGGTGCTCCAAGGCAGCACTGGAAACAGGAAGCATGCTCGCAACCCCAGAGACTGAGTTGAGTTCGTTGAGCACCAATCATGCACACTGAGGCAGCTTTAATTTCATCATTCAACCCTAAATGGGCTGCATTCAGAAAACTTCTGTTTTTGACATGGATTCTTTCAGTTTTGTTGATCTAAAACCATATACAGTAGTTCTGGACATGTTACATACCAGTGATACAGCAAAGTGTTTATTCTGTGCTGCTCCCTCCTTTCCACAACAGTTCCATTATTTCAGGTGAATGGAAGTTGTGTATTGTTGTTGAACGTGCAATACTGACAGCTTGGGGCAGTAAAAAAAAATTTGGTCATTTAAAATTACCAGTAATGTTGGTTATCAGGAATTAGTTTTTGACTTTGCTTATAAGTAAATACATGTATGTCTTCAGTTGAGCAGCAATGTAATAGTTTATATTTGAAGAATCTGGTGATGAATCTCTATCCTGTGAAAATGGCAAACTTCATTGAATCTAGTTGATTACTGCAGTTTCTGAATTCATGCAGCCTTATTCATCCTTCATCGAAAATCAGTGTAATGTGACACATCAAATGTGATGGACTGTTTTTTAAAGAAAAAATATGTATTTAAGCACATAATTATATTATTAATTAAACCACTGGGTAATTGATGCAGTGAATGAATCAGCAGAAATTTGGGAAAGGACTGAGATGTATAGAAGGTCTTTATCAATTGGAATACATGTTGCTCAGTATAAGTGGTATCATTGAAGATACTGAATTTAAAATGTAAGATTTAAAGAAAGATTATGAATTTATAGACTTAGATGTATTAAAGGAGCCTGGTAAGATATGAAAAACATAAAGTGTTAATAATTATAATTTTCCACATTGCCAATAGCAATATTAAAACAGTGTGATGACATTATAGATGTAAAAAATTCAAATGATTACATCTGTGAATGAACTGTGTATGATACCATGGTTATTGGAGCATATATCAGTTGCCATTCAAATTACTTTGGTCAGAGGAGGACAGGCAGGAATTAAGATAATTGAAATTATAATACAGTGTTAGCATTCTCTGTAAGCAGTGCAGTTTTCGCAGTAGTCTTGTTTGCCATCATTCAGGTGTACTCTTTCCCGTTGCATATTTACTAAAATTTAATTTTAGTAACAGTAGTTCAGTTCTGGGGGATTCATGTTGACTTTTTGTTACTTTGTATTTTTGTCACTAGCTTTATTCAGGGATAATGTGTGCATTAAGCATGTTCATCATGAGTTATGTGTTCTGGGGTCCAATCGTAAGTTTTTATGTCAATGTTGCTATTTATGTAAAACTTACACTTAAACTCTCCACAAGGATCAACCTTGAAAGTAACTAATTATAAGCTTGTAGTATCAGCTTCATGCCATGGCATTGTGTTTTCAACCAGAAGCATTAATTTGTAATTGAACCCTCTTGTTTTAAACACTATATGTTTGAATTTAACTGTGACAGTTAAGGAAGATGTCTTGACTTATAAAATAATTTTTATGGCTTCTCATAACACTCCTCATCTGTTTCCATGTCTTGTGAAAGAGAGTTGATTGAAGATAATATGCATTTTGAAAACTGGTGTTACCCTCCTTTTAAGCTTCATTCTATAAAAATTTAGATTCTGGTTTAAATTAATGCCATTGTTTTCTTCAAGATAATTTTTATTTGTAAATTTGAATTAAAATAATTGTTGAACTACTGTGACAGGAAATGTTGTTCAAAATTGCTGGACATATATCTGAAACTTCTTCTCCATAGAAGGAAAGTATTTATGTGAAATGTTATGGAAATTTAGTGAAACTTATTTTTGTCAGTCATTACAGTATTTCAAACTGGTATTCTGTGTGATCCTCTTTTCTGTAAGAAATATCCTTTACACTTTCAAAAGCTCAGCTCTTAGTTTTGCCATATTTCTTGTGGATGACTGTGACACGTCAAGGAAGAAGGAGAACTGTTGACTAAAACTTTGGTTTGGGAACCTTGAAAGATCACCTTTTCTATTATTAAGGTACAGGAATGACTGTGTTGTTCCTTATGAAAAGAAGTGTGTCTATTCTGACCTTGGTCTCGATAAAATCTTGTAGAATGTTTTTCAACTTTGCTTCAGGATTGAAGTTCTGACTATACTGAGACCACTTAAAGCAGCACCATGGTTTGTGGGGATGGCTATGCATGAGGCTTCCCCTCTTGTGCCTGCTGTTGTATTCCCCTCCAGTCACCATTTGACTGTGTCAGCCACCCCAAAGCACTTGTCAGTAATGAAAGTTATTACCTTTTTCTGAGCAGAATGCCTATACAGCTAGAGATGATTAGGAGAGAGTTCACTTGAGGGTGACGTGCAACGCATTGACGGAGACGTGTAAAGTGGTTGAACTATGGGGCTTCTTTCTGTGGTCTTAGTATAGATGGTGTTTCAAGGGGTGTCATTTACTGACGCTGAAATGTGTTTGTGTAAAACATAAAGACTTTTACTGAACTTTCTATAATCATAATGTAGTACAACAGTTTTCTTACATTTTCCAAATTATGTCTTTGTATAGTTGTAAATTTGTGTTTCCAGCATTTATAGTAATAGGTAGATGTGAAAGAATCTCTAGCATTGTATTTTCATGTAAAGTGGGATGAAAATGCAGTGCATTTAAATTTTTATTTGAATGACAAATTGGTTGTACACTGCCATTATTGTATGACAGCAATCAGGAAGAGCCAGTTTGAAGCACATTTTCGAATGCTGCGGTACATACTATCGTCGTTATCATCATCATCGTCATAATCTGTAGTCATTACTTCTTCCACCACTGCTGCTGCTACTGCTACTGGTGCTGCTGCTGCTGTTACTATCATTGCTATTATAGCATGTTTGATTTTAATGTTTTTTGTGTATGGGTCTGTGCAGTGGCCCATTGCCCCTGCATTTGCAGGTGTACTTCACATAATCTCTAAGACAGTAAATGCACTGTTAAATTTTCTTTATCTTACATTTTTTCATTATCGGGATACACAGTCATATGTTTCATAGATAAATATATTATAGTATCATATTGTTGTGACATAGTGGGCAAAATCCTTGGGTTTGGTCTCATGTCCTCAAAATTTACATTATCCCATTACCTAAAATAATTACGTTCCATTGCAAACATTTGTTTGGAATAACTGTGATAAGCTGAGAAAATCTGAAGGCAGTGCTGTTATGAGAAAATAAGCCTTTATCCATGTCTTGTATCAGACAAGGAGGTGTCATTTTTCCATTATTCAGCCCTTTTTTGTGATATGTCCAAAATTTTGCACAGACTTTTATAAATACTTTAAAAATTTTAAAAATGTTATTTGTCTGTCTGTAAACTGCACTTTGTTGACCTTTCTCATGCCTGTTATGTAGGGAGTGCATCAGCATATCTGGAGAAACTTTTAATTGAATACATAAAGGCAGTTATGATTTGGACTTTTAAGTGTTTATACCCCTTGGATTCAGAGAGTAAAAGATTTATTTAGTGTTTTTGTACAATGTGTACTAGTCATAATTGAAAATGTGACATTCAGGTGATGTAGACATGTCTCCAGATTAATGATAAAATGTCATACTGTGAGAATAAAATACATTCTTATAGGTTTTTTAAACCCTAGAATGAAAATTCTCTGTCAGAGCACTTAGTTCATACACATGTTAGAAAGTGTGGGTTTTGCAACAATGTTGTTGGGCCATTAGTCCACTAAGTGCTCGTATCATGCAGTCTATCTTTCACCTTCTGTTGGAATATGTAACAACTTGGAATTTTAATTAAGAACTGATCAGGTTATGCCTAATGCAGCTATTGAAAAGAGCAATGGGATGTATGCTGTGGAAGTGCTCAGCATCTTTAGTCATTATGGGTATTCATGTTGTCATGTATGTTCACTAGTCTCATACTTGAGATTACATCATGCTAGAATTCATGTATTAGTGATTAATTTTGAATATATTTGGATGATTATGAAATGCTTGTATCTATGCCTTTTTATATATGAATATTTTTAGTCTGTGAAATTGTGATTATGTATCCAGTTTCTTTAATGTGGTACCAGTGACGGATTCATATTTCATCATATTTGGTCAGTACTGCAAACACAGTAGTTAAAAGGTTTGGAACTGAATTTTTGGAAAGAGTGTACTAAGTAAGAATCATGTTTTCTTTGATCTCAGTGGTTTTAGAAGCAGTGTAGAAATGTTGGGGATGATTGCAATGAAGTGTTACATTCTGTAAGATAAGTAGGATGGTTATACACACCATTTACCCACATGCACACTAAAACAGTGGCAGAATATAACACAGCAGTAGTTAGGTTCTCCGGTGTGTCAGATTTGTTGTACTCTGTGAACTGGTTTCATAAGTGCATACTATGTTGTGTTGTGTAAAAGTTATAAATTTCCTTTAGGAAAAAGAATGAGTCGAAAGGGAACTTGGAATTTGTGTGTGTGCACACTTCCATGCATGCGTGCATAAGCAGTGATGTAGTCTTATGTATGGAATTGTGAATGTGAATTGGTATTTAATATACAGTTTACTTAAGCTTTATTGGTCAAAGCTTCTTGCTTACATTTAGTTGTTCTATGATATTTTGGTTACCTGGCTAATTACAGTATTTTGTGGTCAAATTGTTAATGATCAAAATTTGGTATGACTTTACTTGAGATAAATTTGCTGGTTTAGAGGAACCACACATTCATTAGGTGTTTTGTCTAGCATTTTGTCAATATTAATGTGTTAGTGCATATTGTTTTAGTGTGAAATTTCATTCCTGTAGAAGATACCTTGGAAGTTGATCAGATAAATGTTTTGTATGAGAAAAAATTGTTTACTCTTAATGAAATATAATGCAACAGGAAGAAACTGCAATAATATTTTCAGTTTTGCAACTGTTGGTGCTTCATTAATGACTGACTTTATGGTAGTTATAATTGACCATCCCCACTGCCCATATGCAAATTTCAGTTGTGTGGCAGTCCCGGAGAAAACAGGAAATGTATTATGTGGATTGCTTTATGGTAACATCGCTGTGTTAATATTAGTGGTTAAACATTCAGAATCAGACCTTATTCCTGTACAGCTATAGACCGTGCTCCACAGTGTAGCCCACTTCATCCTGCGAAAACTTGTTGTCTCTGTTGTTGTGGGATATAGTACCATATCCCAGAAGGATGGAGACATCAATGCTGCTGCTGCAGAATCTTGAAAAGTATGAAAAACTTGTGTGTGAATATTTAGATTCTTGTCTTCAGTACATTAATTAATGAAGTAATTTATTTGGCTGAATTGAATTTTTTATTTCCTCCATGTTCAGGTGAGTTATTTCTTTGCCTTTATAATGTATATATTCTCTCTTCAGTTATAATGGTGAACTTTTACAAGATCTAAGGTTCTCATGGCAGTGAATAATCATGTTATGGTCTTCTTGCACCTTGAAGATGATGGCAGCAGGTTTGTAATGTTGTTCCGTTTGTACCAAGCTACATGGCATCACATCACAGAAGACTGTAATCTTAACAGTAAGCTGGTTGTGTAACATGGAATAACATTATTGTGCTTTTCTTTGTTTATGATTTTCCACATATAGTGGTATAAAGTTCAGTGGTATGAATAATCATCTAATAGAACAATATACAAATTTCCGTAAGAATTATTTCTTTGAGAAAATAAGAGAATTACTGTTAACTTTCGTCCTTAGATCTAGCTTCGCTACATAATTTGATTGTCTGTATTACGATTCCTTTCTTGACCCTAGATGAGAGGTTCACGACAATACTGAAGTTACTTGAATTTAGATATGCACACTTGATTTTTGTACTTAATATTGAGAAGTAACAGCAAGATTACAGAATGCAGTACATAGATATTTAAAATAAATGTATGTAACATTTCATATAAAAAATCTTGACAAAAACATATGTACGGTTAGAATGAAAGCATTGTTTCTTTGCATTTCACTAATTTTAGTTTGATTTTGGATGTTTAGCCGCTAACTTCAAATTGATTAGGAAGTGGAAAATGGTCAGTACAGTGGGGAGCAGGACTGAAGTTTTGTTGCAGTGACTACTTTATGTACTTTAGTAAGTTTCAAAGCTTATGAAATGTATATACTTTGAAGGGATAAATGAGTATTCAAGACTAATTAAGTAAGTGTTGTACTGAGGTGGTAACTAAAATTAATGAAGCCATTTTCAGTTAAACTTATAGAATATGGGATCTTATAAAATGTAAAACTGACATGAAAGATTTGCCCATTTTCTAGCTATCCTTAATTCTGCACAGGAATATTAGTGAATATAAAGTGCCAATGTCTAGAGTTGTCTTGTATTGTGTATTCAACCATAGTATTTATTTTATAATTTTGTGTACACAGACTTTTAAAATAAAACATGTAATAGCACTCTGTAGAAATCAGGTGTAAAAGTGTAACATGTTATATAGGGCGTCCAACTTAAAGCAGAATCCGCTCATAGAATGTACTTTAACAATCTTGTATTATGTAATATAATTCACTGCATGTTAAAGCAGGTGTCAGTACTGACTTCCTACAACTCTCATCTTATTAAAAACTGTTTGAAATTCTTGTCTAGAAATTGCCAATAGTAAGTACCAGATAATTTGTTTAAGGTTGAAACTTTCATGGTAACTACATGCCAGCTACATCAGATGGCATCAGGTGGTTGACAGGCGAATAAACCAACATTTCTTCACCTTTCAACCACCTAATGTAGCTGGTAGTCTGAGGGAGTTTAATTGCAGTTTCAATTGTGTTTGGGTATACTTATGTTATATTTTTGGTCTAATTTACAGCATAATTAGTCTTGAGAGTCTATACTGATATATCAAATTTAGCAAATAAAGAGAATCATACTGCATTGCAGTAGAAACTCAGAATTACTTGGCTAGAGCAATCTCATTCATCTCTTCAAGTAACAACAATTGGTAAAAAGAAAACAGTAGCTTGCAATTAACAACAAACTGATATTTGTATTGTTATAAGTGAGCTTCTGTTTTAAAAGAGTGTGTCAAGTATTCTTATTATAACGTGGGAAGTTTAGAGGTTAGACTGTGTATCTTGGCTGATTTTAGTTTCTTAGTATATTGAAATTCAGGTGCCAGAGGATATGGCATTTTCAGCTTTAAAAAGGTTTCAGCTAGCTGGTTTGTATGTTTGTGTATTTCATCATTATACAATAAATGCTTTCTTTTGCCACAGCAGAGTTAGGTTCTTGTATACCAGTATATTATGCTGAGGATTGAGACTTATGTCACAATAGGCATTATTACAGTGTTTATTGTGAAATAAAACCTTCAAGAAGGTGTGCTGCCATCATTTATATTACGTGGAAGATTTGGGGTTTTCACAGTGGTAGTGTTGAAGAATCCATTCTTCTAGGATATGATGCTATGTAGATTTGTATATAGGTACCAGCATTGCAGAGGATCCACTCTTCTTGGACTGCCCTGAAGTTGAGGCAGCAAACTCCTTCAAAACACTGGTACCTTTACAACAATGTACATGGTGTCTTTCCCAGAAGACTGGAATCTTTATATTACCCTTCCTGAAGAATTGGTCATAAGTGTTAATATCAGGTTTCAATAAGTATTTTTAAAGGTCTTGTTGATCATTATAAATTTTTTCAGTTGTGTAATTATGGTTACTAATTTCATATGTCTAGTGAAATAATTTTTTGTCATTTACAAAATTTCAAGATTCTATGTGGATCATTATAACATCTCACTCATCACTGAAACTGGAACTTTGACTCTGTTGAACAGTTATAAATCAAAATATTCATACATGCTGGGGTTCATGAGAGGCAGCAGTAGTAGCATAAGTCAAAACCAGTTATGATCTTCATCATGTCATCATAGTCGGATCACATGTCTCTTGCACATTACAGTTAAAGATGACTCCATTCAGGCCATAGTCATTAATATTGGCTTTTGGATGCACAGTGAAAATTTATTGTGTAAAATTGTTGTGTATTTGATGTTGCAAGTTAATTTGTAGTTCTGCTGTAGGTAATGTCATGTATAGAGTCCAGAGATTCAATACACTGCCACCCAAGCCAGCTATGCAGCCTTGAATTTTGTGATTGATTTGTATAGTGTGCAATAATCCATCCACTTAAAATTCTGTGCACCAGTGCTTCAGAACTGTTATTGTGACTAGTATGAACAAATTGTTACAGTAAGCATACACCTATGTCAACTAGTAAGTGGAAACTTACAGTGAAGCATAATTTCAAACTATAGGAGTATTTTTATTTTAGTAAGCCTTCATAGTCATTTATGTTTAGTTTTATACATATCATATGCTTAGTTTGTATAAATGACTGCATAACAGGAATTTTATTTCTGACATAACTAACACTTACGAGTAGTTAAATTGACATAGCAAATGACTTCTGCTGCATGCTTAACTGAGTTATGTTGAGAACAGTGTAAAAGAAGTTGTCACAAGTGATAACAGAAACTTTACATGGAATCATGTTAATATTGGATGTATTTAATTTTTACAATATTTGAAGTGATAATTTGTGCACATTTATATAGGTTGTATGCATGTTGTACAACTTACGAATATTGCCAATGCCAGTTTGTCAAAAATAAATTCATCTGCCATACTATCTAGCCTGTGTTCTATAGAGTCTCTTGTTTATTGTGAGTCTGGTTCCTGTACTGGGTTATACAGCAAGCTCTCTGTATACCAGAGCAGGATAAGCCAATTATTGGCTACCTGTTTGACCTTTACAGTATGACTAATCTTAGTTCAAGGTGGCTTGAAGTTCAAACCTGCTCTTGTGCAGGCCTTACATCCTGAAAAAAAATGTTTTCAGACACATGAGGAAGTTGTTATCTCAAAATGTTGTAGACACCATGCCACATACTTTGTGTTATTTGTATAGTGAATGAGGAGTAGTTGAGCAGGCAGACTACAGTCCTTGGCTTATCACTTGTTCACCAAGAATGTATGTGAGTACAAATATGCAGCAGATGTTGATTTACTTGTACTGAAATTATAACATGTATACTCAGGCTGTAAATTATTACCTTCAGCACAACCTGTGATGTAGGCATATCAACAAAGAAAAAGTATTGACAGTATAGCACAGCAGTTGCACTTAAAGGAGAGTATGTAACATACCTCTAAATTATACGTGCAGAGTTCTGTTTAAAATGAAAGGGGCCCATAAACAAGACAACTATGCCCTTATGACTGAGGTTGTAGTGTCAGCTTGTATTTGCAGGTGGGGTTGGGTAATTGTACAATTTCAAGTGTGATTTTAGTTTTGACTTAAGACAGCTCCATCATTCATTCTGAAAGGGCTGGTCATAATGTTTGAGATAAAACTATGTATTGTTATTATCATCGTCATACATGAAATATATTTAGGATCAAATTATTTTTTAAAGCAGTTTTAGTTTCAACAGTGGCACAGTTTATAAAATCAGGAGAAATGTGGCTAGGAACACAGAACCATGATACATGTTACATGCAAAAGAATGGCAGAACATTAGGACCAGCCCTGCTATTGGCACTGCTCCTGCATGTATTAATAATGTTTGTTCTTTCAGTGTTTTGTGATATGATATGTGAAGGGAATGCTGGCTACATTATATGTGTGGGGTCTTATATGAATGAAATGTTTAAGTCTGATATGAAGAATGTGCTCTCTATTTAGAATGCTACTACATAAGATTGGAATTTAAATTTGGCTCAAGGCCATGTAAAAGCAGTTTGAGTAGAATCGGATGGCCAGATGTTCTGTACTAAAGGAAAAAGAACCACTAACTTGTCAGAATTTGATGTAGTAAATTATCACTTGAAAATGTAAATCAAGTGTTAACTGTTTTTGATAAATTCAACTTTATAATGAAGCACAGGCATATATCCTGTGAGGAACTGTGAAATAATTCCTTTGGCAGAGGACAGGGACAATTTGCAAACAATGCAGAGAATTTATTGACAGTATAGCTCCATCCATTCTTGATTTAGCTCTAGATGAAAATCACAAACAGAATGGCTAATCTGTGATAATGATTCAGCAGGCAGGCAGGCAGAATTTCATTCATTCTGTGTTATCTCTGTAAGATTTACATACAGTGTTACTTCATCAAGAACTCCTCCCCACCACATGACCTGTTTTTACTTTTCATCTGTCATTCTGTCACAGTGACCATTTGAGTTGAACTTATTTGAGTAAGCTGTGCACAGTGTAGGCCTTCTCTGAAATGAACAGTTGATTAACCAAGTCTGCTCTCTCATTTGTAGGTAGATAATTCATAATTTTGATTTCAGAATATCACATATCATCATACATGATTATGCCCTTCAGGCAGTTCACTTTTTATAGTGCCAAATGTTTTAGCACAGTGTATCTGGTCATCCATAGAAGATATGTGTGAGTTTGTTAGAATTAGGCATGGCATAGAATTTTGAATACATTGTTCCACACCAGTGAAAGAAAGGATATTCTGAATGGTGCAAGGTGTATGTAGGTGCAGCTCATTCTGTTATGTCAATATTGACACTTTCTTATTTTTTTCTTAAAAACTGTAGTAATGGAGCTGAATTATTACAAATGTAAGGACTTGTATGGTTAACACTTTCTGAAAGTTTCAGTCTGGAATGTATGATCCTGTAATGTACATTATGCAACAAAATTGTTTCAAATCTCGCATCTGTCTAGTAACAATGTCTAAAATGTTCTAACACACAGCTCATTTTATATTTTAGATAATTCATTTGGTTTTGAATTACATTTTTCTTTATGCTGTAGTAAATGCTATTTTTATTCAATAGCAGTAGACAGAATACCTGAAGGCAGTTAACAAAAATAGTCATATCAGGTTCCAAGGTTGAATTTGTGGTGTTCTTTATAAACACAAACCAATGACTGAAGGAATGTTATATTCACACTTAAAGACATTTAATCGGTAATAACAGTTATTGACCAAATTTCTTTTGCTAAGTTATGTAAATAAATTTCAACAATAACTGAAAACAGTATGACAATAATAGCATGTAATTCACTTATGGGAAAGTATGACCAAGAAATGAACAATGAAAACAATTAGATGCAACTTTTATGTTACAGTTTATTGTTATTTTATTATGCACCCTAATATTTTGACCCAACTGGCTTCCTGCGTGAGTGTCTTGAGATTTGAGGGTTTCAATGCAGTGGATACTTAAGTTATGGTCTTCCGGGATGTGATACCTAGTAGTCTGGCAGATGGACTCCTGATAGTACACGTGTAAACTAGGGAGTGTTGCTTGTATGTATGTAGAGTACATATGTACAATTACTGATTCTTGTGAAAGTGTCTTCATTTATATATGTTTCTTAAAATGTTTTATACTTGTATTGCAATTATTTTTCACAGCTGTATTATTTATTATGTATGCTTCTGTACTGAATCCGTAACTTCAGAATTATATATGAACACTTTTCTAATATCATTGTTTTTAGTCTAAAATTTTTGTGTGATATGTAGCAGGCCCTGAAACGTAGGCACAGAATGAACAAAAGTTATAAACTAAAATCCATGTACCCCATTAGAAGAACTAGTATAGTCTACTCAAATGCCACTTTAAAATCACCTGAAAATTTTGGATTCAGTGAAGGCACATACTGGGAGTAATTACCAAAGCAGTGAAAAAAACAACTTTCATACAAGCATAATACAATACAAAAACTCCTTGAATTAGAGATATCTTCATAAGAAAGCAGTGGACTCCATGTGACACTTCTGATGTTCAGGTACAGCTACAAAGGATTCTGATGATGGTGTGTTGTAATGGATGTGACTGGTATTTTGAACACTGTCCAGTCTTGCAGACTAAGAAACCCATTACGTTTTCGAGACTCGATCTCTGCCCAGTGCACAGTTGCATATCATAGAAAACCAACATCAGACAGAAGTTTTCAAAACTCAAAACTGTTTTTCTGAAACATACATATCTTAGTTTGCATGCTGTGTTCAGGTTATATCCACAACCACTTTCTGTGTCACAGCAAAGTATAACAGCTTGTTTAATTGCTGACTCAGCTGTTCTCATTTAGAGTGAATACCACAATTAATTTAAATTTGACATTGAGGTCCATAAAATTTAATTAGCTAGCCACAGATGTATTGTTCTTTAACAAGGTCTTCCCTCACATTTTATGTTTCTTCAAGTTTTAATTGACATAATTGTCCATATAAACATAACATTAATAGCTGGGCATACTCTTCATAAGTATACAATAATTAGCATGGCTGATACTGTGTAACTAATTGCCTTCAGGATTAATTACTGTTAAGGAATTCATACAGTTCTTGTGTCAATAACAGTAACGCCTGTGGCACCATTACAGAACATTAGTTGTAGTGACAATCCTTTACCTTCCCTTTACTTGGCTGTTACCTGGCTTTAAGTAAATGGAAATAATTAATAAAGTAATGGCCAGTCTAGATTATATGCATCCAGAATACATTCCAGTTTAACATTTGCAAATAATTAAAACAATATTCAAAGATTTTGGGGGTCTTGTAATGGTATAATGAAATACACTCCAGTTCCAAAGTGGTTGGGGAATTGGTACAAAACTATTTTTAAAATACTGTATTGCCAATTGCAAAATCCAATCAAGCTCAGTAATTTTTATGTGCAATTCTACTGAACATTATTAATTGGTGATGTCATTAAGCAGTGTAAATTGCAATGTGTGCAGTCATGTGATTATTTTACACTGCAGGCTCAAGGGAAAAAGATGTCTGAGAACATTATTGAGCCTTTCTAACTGTGTGATAGTGACAATACCAAATATAACTGTGCCGTCATAAATTTTTCATCCTAAAAGTACAAATACAAATATTCTGATGCCTGATTGGATTTTGTATATATCATGTACTGTAATGTTATATATTAAAAGAATGGCCTGTCAGTGTTGCATCTATTTCTCACATCTTTGTCTCATGCTTCACATACTTTTTTTTTTAAATCACTCTACATTCATTGAATGGGAAATGTATAGTGAAATAAAGAATTTATCATTGTATCCCACTTAGTTACATTGTTATGCTATACAACCTGAGTGTGACAAAGAAGTCAGTAAACCACTACAGTATATTCCTTCTGCTAACACTATAATATTTCAGTTGTTGTGCAATGTGTAATGAGGGCCTCATACAAACCAAAAGTTTTGTGGTGCATTTTTAGGCATGTTTGCATAGTCGTAGAAAGCACCTATGAGCTTCGTCATGTTTGTCCGTCCACATGTATCACCATGGGTCACGCTGGATGGACTTCCGTATTTCTGAAAGTGACATGTAACTCAGCAATACACAGAGAAGGCACTGTTGCATTTCTAATGCAACAATGGCTGCCTCAAATGCACCACAATGTTACATTATACATACATTGCCTGTCTTTTTTTATGTTATTCATACCGTGCATATTCTTATAATAATTCCATTATCAGTATGCCATACCCTGGTGGTGAAGGTGAAGATGGCACTCGCAAGATATAAGGTTTGAATTCGAGAATTTTTATTCATCATTACCACATCCGCTCAGAATTCTTAAAGACTTGAGCATAGTGTCAGTACTTCCAATCAATGCTTTGTACTAAAAATATCCTCCTTAAATTCTATTCACTGTAATTATGGTGCATGAAGTACACTTTCATTTGTAGTGTATGTTTACAATACTTTTCCTTTTACTTTACACAAAATGCATACAATGAATTATGCAAGAGATATACCAAATAACACTATACATACAACTTATAAAAAACTGACACTAACATAACAATAATGTTATCTCAATGGCTAAGTGGAAACATGTTTAAAATTTTTATATATATTTGAAAGTAACATCTTTTTTCTCTGCTACTGTCTGTAATTCAAGTTTCACTGGACACTGAAGCCAAAAACTGAGCAGTTCTTCACAATAACCAATAAGGAAATACATCTTCCTTCCACTGATACCTTGACGAACAATACCTGCAATTCGAATTATGTTGTGCTGACGTTTTATAATGACCTCAGATTCAAATAAATTGTGCCACGTACCAGTCATGAATTTCCGAATGAAGAGATCTTCTACAGCAGTTTCTGCTGGCCGCAAACCACCTTCAAGATTCGCTGAAATGCAGTGATTACAATTAAGGCATCACTAAAGAATCTATACCACCTGCAAGCATGTAAATACTTAAAATGTTTCAACAAATATACATAGACACATTAACCAATTAATCATACTGCCTGTAATGATAAAAATGTTGTGTTACATGATTTAACAGTTTAGTCATAGTTTAATCATAATACATCTCGGATGAAAAGAGTACACAGTGACAAAAAAGTCAAATGATGTGCTGCAACTCCAGAACTAATTATGTACAGCAGTGGTAAGCTTAAGATTTATATTGTAGTCTTAAAATCTCTTGCAGGTTGAAGATTAATTTACAGATGCAATCTCTGAGCAGAGAAATGTTTCTATATATGCATACTGCCTCATCTATGCATACATAAATTGCCTCATGTTGATGGGCCATGTATCTGTTCCTAATTTTTTTTATTTCGGAGAAAAACACACAGGAGAATAAGTTGAACCGCATTCAATTTGTTAGACTTTCCTGCACTGCAGGACCAAGTTTTAAACTTCTGCCACTAGATGGCTCTGAACTCCTCATGGCAGAAAATGTGACTCCCATCAACAGTCGGCAAATGACAGTTATTTATGGAGAGAAATGTGTAGACATCTATACTGTTTGGCATCGGGCTGCACATGTTCATGATGGAAAGCTTGAACAGATCTTCTTGAACCTAAGTGACAGGGTGGAAGGCCACAAACCGCAACTAACAAGGCTCACCAGAATCATGCTGATGAACTAGTTAAAGGGAATCACCGTGTTTCTCAACAGGAACTATAAAAAAAAAAAGCATTTCACACAAGCAACTGCAGGCAATAAATGCAGATCTGTGCTACTAAAAGGTGTATTGGGTGTCACAAATGCTCATTTTCAAACTGGAACAGAAGTGGGTGGACATTACCCAACATCGCACTATGGACATTGAGTGACAAATTCTTACACAATACTGTCATAGGAGATGAAAGTTTGGTGCATCATACCAAACCTGAGAACAGGAGACAGTCAATGGAATTCCATCACAAAAGATCACCAGCACTGAAAAAGTTCAAGACTGCAGCGTCTGCTAGCAAAGTCACACCCAGAGTTTTCTGGGACATTAAAGGCATGGTGCATTCAGGATTCATGCCTACTGGCACAACCATTAACTCTGAGCACTACTGTGAAACACTATGAAAGCTGAAAGCTCGACTTCAAAGAGCTCGTCCTCACATCAAGCCACCCCACCTTCAACATGACAATGCTCAACTGCACAGAAGTGCAAGAACAACCACACAGATTGCTGCACCTTGGTTTCACGGTCTTGGACCACCCGCCATATAGCCCTGACTTGGCACTCTTGGATTTTCATCTCTTTTCCAAACTGAAGGAACATCTTAGAGAACATCACTCTGTGTCGGATAATGAAGTAAAGACAGCAGTTAAGTTGTGGTTCTGTCATCATGATGCACAGTTCTATTGTGACAGACTTACGAAACTACTTGAACGTTGACAAAAGTGTGTAGACCATAAAGGTGATCATGTTGAGAAATAACTGTACAGAAGTGAACGATAAAGTTTATGAAAGTTACCTGTTTTGGTCTCATTCAAATATATGTACCCATTTCCATATAAAAAATTATAATGCATTACTTTTCAGCATGCCCTCATATATACAGTACCTGAATAAATACCAATGAAAATTAACATATACTGGGTTTCAAGTATACATACATGTATTCCAAGAGTTCCATGATTTCCTATGAGCAATGTAATGTGGTGGATTAGCCATTTCATAAGTAAGAGGTTTGTCACCCTTTGGTGATCTCCTGTATCGGCCAGCCTGTACTTTTTGACAACATGCTGTCACATGGAACAGGCATTTGTGCTGCTGCTGAAAACCTTCATGCTGCAGAAGCTGTAATTATGATTAATCATGTACTCTTGAACACAAATTTATCTGAATTTAGTATATCAGATAATATCCTAGGCTCATTAAGTATCGAGCTTTAACTGGTAAAGTATGGTGACAAAACTGGGAAAGAACTGTATACCATTAATAGACATCCCTTAAACTCTTAGGATGTGAATAATTTTCTGAATGTAAACCTTGAGCTTCATATAGTCCAAAAGTGAAACAAAACTGAACTTTGATATTAAATGTTGATAAAGCTATAATGGTTAAGGTGATGTTATCCCAGTGGCTAAATACTTTAAAGATGAAGGCATGTAGGAAACATGGACATTAAGATTTATGATTCTCACAACCATGACTATGAAAATGACAGTCTTCTTCACTTTTATACACTGAAGATGGAAGCAGTACACCCCTTCAATAAGTAATTCTTTACCAGACTACATGGCATCACATCCCATAGGGCACTAATCTTCATGAATATTGAATTCCATATATTCTCTATCTTGGTACTACAAACAGGTGAGTAGCAAATCAAAGCACAAGCAGCAAGAAGTGCATGCACATGTTTTGTTGAAACAATTATTTTCATTTATGTGGAACAAGATGGAGGTGTCCAGTGTCCCACAAAAGTACTGACCATTTTGCATGGAGATCTTTTCCTGAAAATTTAGAATTCTGTACAGTGACTGATAGAGCTGGAGTAAAAGAAACCTTCATCCCAACATCAACAAAATGTGTTAAGTTGTAGTTTATCTCTGTTATAGATATCTTTGCATATACACCTCTGAACTTAAGTACTTAGAAGGAATAGGTATGTAACAGTTTTAACTTTTGATTAACAATTAATATATGCCACATGCTTTTAGTTTTGACATCTCAGTTAAGAATATCAACACTCCGAGAGTTCCAATAGTACCGGTTCCTGTTGGTTATTTTCAGTGCGTAATATCATACCAAACTCCTTACAACACTACGCAATACATACATACACATATATACATTCCATGGATCCATAATTTTGTCACAAGACAAGAGGATGTGGAATAAGTCATAACATACAAAATCATACAAAATGTACATTGCAAAATGCTTTAAACATTCTATGCGCAGTCTTAGACGTCAGTATTATAGATTAACAGTACTCATAAGAAATTCATCTACAGAGTAAAAGGAGTGAGCATTTAAGTATCTTCTTAGTGCTGCTTTAAATTGTGCCTTTTCATTCTTAAGATTTTTGATATTACATGGTAAGCTATTGAAGATCCTGATACTAGAATAGAATGTACTCTTCTGAAAGCACGATAGGTTGGCAATTGGTCTATGAAGATGGTGCTTATTCCTTGTATTAATACTGTGTATTGATGAATTCATTCCGTCACGTGATACCACCAATGTGGGAAGTTAATATGGGGGCATTTTCTGAATCTCTTTAAGAAGCAGAGGGCACTAATACTGGTTTCAGTTGCATGTACAATAGATTATAGTCATGTATCGTATGAGTGATATGCTGCATGCTGAATTTCACACAGATAAGGTAACAGCTGCACAATATCTGCTGAGGTAGAAGGTAAGTGAATCAACTTCTTTACATACGAGTCCTACTTTTCCAAATTAATGTACAAGAACAAACATAACCTAACCGTAATGAATTTTCTTTCACACTTCGATAAGCCATTACGGTACTTTTGCTTAATTATCAAACCCCCTATAATACTATAATCGTTGAAAGACACGTTTCTGTCTCACACGAGGAAGATAAATGTTACAAATTCTCACCTTAACTACATCCTTAACCATACGCGCCATCTTTGATACATCGCTTTTCAGCATTCATTTCTTTCCACGTGCTTCCTTTCTAACCTTTCTAAGACCATGCCTGCACATGTTCTCACATAGCAAACTCACGGATTATTACCAATGTAACTTTACAGAGTCTCTTACACGCACGATAAAAATTCGAAAATTTTAAGCAACTGTAAAAAACAAGCATTATGGAGTGTTTTTTTTTTAATTAAAGCAACAAAATTCACAGAGGTGTGAATAATTTTGCTACGTTGTGAGAAGAAACCATAAAATATTGTGTATTATCGGTTTTTCCAGTATGTGTGCGTCCTTTCCCCTACATCAGCACGGACAAACAGGTGTGCAATACATTAAAATCAAATACCTAAGAATTTTGTTGTCGTAGAACATCTAGTACGTTATGATATTGTGCATTCATTTTAATGATAGCCTTTTCAAAGAAATATTTTTGGCCTGACGACGATGCAATAGTATCGAGAGCTTGTATTCGTACGATGCTTGAAAACCTCTAGTTACTTAAGTGCCACCGCGTTGAACGTTTAAAAAAGTCTGCATTATTCCGGCAGCGCGCGTTTATGACTCTCACAGTCTAGGGACGAAATTGTTTTTACACGCTATTGGGACTACTTGAAGTCATCAAAAAAAGACGAAAAAACAGTGCTGTGTTGTCAATTTGATTTGCGGGTTAAGTAATAGGACGCGGTGATCCAATGTCACCCCTGGGTCCACGTTCCTAGAGGACTTTCGTCTACTTTGCGTCAGCCCAGACGTAATTGTGTTTTTGTCCATATCTTTCAACCACATTTACTTCCGGCCCATTTAATATTATCCTTTTATCTATGTTAGTTCTTCAAATTCCTACCGTTCCGTCGGGTTCCCCTTCGTAAACTTGGTACGCTTATGCTCTTCCATGCGTGCCACATGTCCTGCTCATCTTATTACCCTTGATTTGAACATCCTAATAACATTTGGCGAGGAGTACAGATCATGAAGCTCCTCATTATGCAATTTTTTCTAGCCTCCTGCTGCTTCTAGATCATCCGTCATAGTATAGATTAACATAGCGTCTTCTCTTTTCTTTACAGCGTGTATGGTTTATTCATTCCGTCTGTCTTATGACAGGTCTATAACCTCTTCCAAAGCGAGTTCTCCACAGACTGTGGTCTAGTGCTTCCTCTTTCAATTTCCAGTATCCTCTCGCTTCCTTAAGGTCATCCAGTAGCTGCTTACATCTTCTTCATCGTTATATAGAGCGTTACGTAATTAAAGTGTTGATTTTGTTGTGACAAAGGTGCTTTTATACCTATGCATACATAATATGTACATAGGTTATGTATAATAGATCATTATATACATTTGTAAACGTATGTACGTATATGTACCCTCACTGGAAGTCGCTGTACCCTCTGCGTTCATGGTCTGACTATGGGCCTGTTTCGCACCCTTTCCATTCTTCCCAAGAATTGTCTCAATTACAGATTCTCAGTTATTGTAGCATTATGTGTGGTTATCATTCAGTGATATAAACATTTTTTATCTACACCTGTAAAGAGACAGTTACTTTGTATTGTACTTGTGTTTACATTTGTATTTGAACTACAAGAGCATGTTCTGTAGCCTAGGCTTCATCCGCTAACCTGTGCGCTGCAAACATATTCTATGCAATGAAATTTTCTCCAGAGGTCTGTGCTAGGATACTCTTTGCTGCGGTTTTGTCCGTGCTCTGTGCAAAGAGTAGCAGAAATTGACCATGGCGGTCTCAAATGTTAGTAGTGGTTACTCAGATTGGCGGAAAGCAATAATTCTGCGCTTACAAAACAGGAACAGATCACAGTGCAGTTGTTTCCAGGATCTTATATCATTTCGTAAGCATTTTAGTATTTAACTTTTTGATTTACGTCTCGGAAGGTATATTGTGATTTGCCAATAAGCCGTGAGGGAACCTCATGTGTGAGAAAAGCCTTAAATTCACACAAGTTGCATTTACAGATAGTTATGTATGAATTATGGTAATTATTTTTCGATTTCAGATAATAGGTTGTTCGATAATTCTAATGCCTTGCGAGGGGAGAACCTTCATCTCACGGTACAAAACGAGAAGCTGCGACAAGAAAACTTTGAACTTCAGAATCGAAGAGGATCAGTTGATGGAAAACCCAATGAAAAGATTCAAGCATTGGAACAGAAGTTACTCCATCAACAAGAAGAGTTGACAGAACTGCATCGACGTAAAGGAGAGAATGCTCAACAGCTTATTGATTTAAACCATAAATTGCAAGAGAAAGAGAAACAGTTACAGGCTCATGAAGTGAGGTGAGGTGAGGTGTCGTAAATGTGGCGGAATGCAGCTTTGGTGGTTACGGTCTGTAGCAGGATATTAAGCATTCGTAAATTTATGGTATTGGGTTTCAAGCTTTGCTGTTTTGAATGAAGCACGGAGTTAAACACTGAAAGTTTTGTGTTGTGGGTGAAGTTCAGGATGAGTCCCATTTGTAACTTTGTATGTGGCCATCTTATATTTCAGTTTTTGAAACACCTGACTAAGAATGTGTCTGGATTTCCAGTGTTGTGACCTGTAAGTCTGTGTCATATGGTATGTGTCATTAATTTTCACCAACATACACCACTTTTTACTTGTAGCTCCAGTGCGTAATGGAGTAAGATTTAAACTGGCTTTGCTGTGGTTAAGGTGGTTAGTTGCTGGCCTCTCACTATGGAGGCTCGTGTTCAATACCAGGCCAGTTTAGGTGTTATTTGCAGTGGAAAAAGGGCTGTTCTTTCTCAGAGTACATTGGTTTTCCTCTGTCAGTATCATTTTCTGCCGATGCTCTAGTCTCGTTCCTACGTGTATCAGTGATGCTACATAATCTCAGCACTTGACATGGCAATTAAATAATACACTTAACAAATTTGAAATCAAGGTGTCAAGGTTGTGATCTTCCTCTTTCAGTCCACCTACCTGAAATATACTCATTTAGAGTTTTATGAGTAATCTGTGGACATATTAGAATTTTGTCATTATGATGGCGATCATCATCATCCACAGCAAGGATCAGGTCCATTGTCCTGTTCCAGCCATTTGCACCAGGAGTCTTGTTCTTGCTCTCCCCAGTCTGTATCATTCTTGTGGTCTGTACTGTAGAGCTTGTATTACTATGTCATTGTCATTCTAATGTGTACATTTTTCTATATCACGTAATTCTTTCTTTCACACTAAGTATGTTTACTTCCTTTGTGATATCTTCTTCATTCCTTCGTAGGTTTGTGTAACCACAAATTTAAAATGATATGGCAGTGTGAGATTTGAGTTTCTCACAGTGGTGTTGATGTAAATTAAAGTGTTCTGTATTATTGACATGTTTCATATTCTGCCGTATTAACGGGCTTTGGATCTGTGAAACGTATAGGCATGTATGTATGTGTTAGTGCTGTATTGACTGGTACATAGTTACCAACATTTTGGAGGGGCATGCTCTTTCCATATTCAGGGTCTAGCAGGTTGGTACTAGTCAATATTGTTTAACATCCCATAAGACATTAAATCTTTATGATAGAACAGTCTTTGGAATTGTTGGATCCATACTTCTTTTTGTTGAGGTTGTGTAATGTCTGAGTGTTTTCCAGGGTGGTGGAATATGTTCAAAACCTTGACCTTATCAGTGTTTGACTCTTACTGTGCTAGATAGTTACTTATAGGGTTGGGTAGGAGAGGTGTTTTTGAGTGTGAAAATCCATGATATGGGCCACCTGTAGCATAGGATAAGCAATTCTGTAACTCCAGATGTTAACTGTCTGGTGTGACAAGAATTGGAATGTCTATGAAATGTGTACAGAGTGACAGGTAGGCCTCACACTGAAGTTCCCAAACAATACAGGTAAGCTTTTACATATGCTCTTATGTTAGAAGTTTGAATCAAACACTTTGGTTTCATTTTGTTGGAATTCTTTTTTAGAAACATTAAACTGGGCCTTTCAGATTTGCCCTGTACAAATGCATGACTTTTCAGTGTTCATGTAATTAACATGATTATTTTATTCTGCTCCTGTAGTTTGTCTGCATAAAATGGTATCAAAGGGGCTATTAGGATTTCTTGCTGTTTGTCTTGCAGTCCTGTGACCATGAAATTGGAGAAAATGTAGCAAATAAAAGACAGTACTTTTGTATGGTTTGGTTAATCTGTGTTATTTTAGTACTAATAGTATTTCCTTTATTAGCAAGTATCTTAATTTTTATGTATGTACTGTCAACTGTCCTAATAATAGGGCAATTGGACTAGCAAATGTCACTGCAGAGGATAAAGTTTGATGATATTTTATTACATTGGAAGATGACGGGCTCTTTCAACTGTATTTTTTTTGTGATATTAGGAGGAGCAAATGGTTAAGAAACAAATGTGGGAGGCATAATTATACATCCTGAAGTCTTTAGAAGATGCCATGTTACTAAATTTAGTAATTTACTTTCAGCTTGGCAGAAAGTGTGTGTGTGAATAGTACATTAAGAGCAGAAATACAGATGTACCAGAATAACATAAAAGAACTTGAAAATCTGAACCAGATGTTAAAAGATGAGCATCAAGCCTTACAGATAGCATTTGCATCTCTAGAAGAGAAGCTGAGAAAAGCACAGGTAAATGCAGCCATATTACTTGAGAAGAGTAAGGCTATAGTAGAATAATTTAAGGTTGATTTTTTGTAGTTTTGCAGTGAAAGATCTTCTTGGGCAACCAGCTGTGTCAGATCAGAGAGTCTGTTGATCATTAGTCACTGTGACGGCCCCAGAGTCTTATACTTAACTATAAAGTTTACCATATGTGTGTGCAGTTTTATACATCATTGCGTTAGGAACGCATTTGTATTTCTCCATATATATGTCACAAATATTGTACACATGTTGGCATATCTAAGTACAGAACAGTTTTTTTCACATTGCATGCAAGTCTGATTATAAGATCTAACATATTTTTGAAATTATTTAAACTTTGTTGTTATAGAATAAAGGCCAGTTGCTTTGCCATAGGCAGACTTTTTGTTAACTGGTGTAGACTAAGAAGAATGGCAAAAGGTGGTTGGTACCACCTTTTGCCATAAGTGGACAATTTCTGCATTTGTATTTATGTGATGCTCCACCTGGCCTCAAAACTAACTTCCCTTATAAATACCAGAATCAAATTGGGGAACTGGAGAAACGTCAGGTAGGGACAAGGTGCGCGTATAACAATAGAGGCGAGTCAGACAACAAATAACTTATTATATGCAATGAATAAGTAAAAAGGATGAAGTACTTATATGTGTGATGAGTCACAAAACAATTGGTCTCCCCAAACTAGATGTTGAAACTTGATACTGAATCACACACAGAATACACAAAGCTTGTGTGATGTTGCACCTGTTGATAATAAAATAAATCAACAGCTTCTTGATCACAACACCTGGCAAGGACCCTGGTAACCTAGGCTTCATTAGGACAAACTGTAATTTTGAAGTTATAAGCTGAGATGGAATTTCAACAATGTACCAGATTGAGCTCACATTAATCTGTAATGAACAGGGTATCAGAAGAGGTAAGGGAGTAGGGAAAAAGAGTAACAGCCAATAACTGAGGGTATGCCTCGATTACATAATGCCCATCTCTGTTGTCACAGCACAGTGAAAACAAGCATGCTTTGTTTGTATTAAAACTGTTAATGTGTATCTCAGTGAAACTACAAGTAGACAGATATCATCAGTGACATGTTTAAGTCACAGAAATTAAAACCAACAAAACACACTTTACTTAGGAAGAAGCCCCTTGCCACTCTATAGTTAGTATCCTACATGTTTCTGCCTTTTGGGCCATTATCAGGGAATTTCTTTGTTTATTTTCAGTATACTATTGGACAGAAGTGCACTGTACTGTTATAGGAATAAAATTCATGGTACTTGGATACTTGTGGTTCAGAGGCTAGTGTTAAAATGGATACTAAAGAAATATGTTCCGAAGGTGTAAACTGGAAACAGATGGCTTAGCATTGTGTTCCATTGATGAGCTTTGGTATTAGCAGTGGTGAACTTTCAGTTTGTGTTGCCAAGAATTTAATGACTTAGTTATAAGGACTTTTTTATACAGATGTTTATTAATATGTGACTGAAAAGTAATGATTTCACCAACTAATCATGTATTATTTTAATACCGTCAGATACAACACAAGCTACAGTATATGATTATGGATGTTAAGAATTTACATAAAAGTTTTGTTCAAAGTTTTGATGGGAGTTTGAGTTGTGTCCTTATATGAAAGTCCTTGTTTCAGTCTTAAATTCTTTGTTGTGTCTCCTTGTGCTTGCCTGTGCCCTCTAGCTTGCAGGTAGCAATTAAAAGACAAATTAAAAGAAGGGACTGCTGTTCTAATTAATGTTTTATGTATGGAGTCATTAATATGTGCAGACTCTTAAGGGTCATATGTGGAATCATTTTTACAGGAGGGTAGCATTTTGGAAGTTCAGATTTTAAGGTCTCTCTGAAGACAGGTCCTGTGTGTACATTTGATTGAAGTCTGTCCATTTCAGGATGAGAACCGCAGTTTGGTGGAACGTCTCATAAGATATAAGTCTAAAGATGCTGATAAAATGAACGAAGAAAATGAAAATTTTGTACGGTATGATTTCATTCATTTTGTATTGTTCATTGTTTGTGTAATATAACCGTTTACTTTAGTTCTGCCCTAGTTGAAATTATAATCTTGCATGTGTTTGAAAAAAAGCCCTGCAATTGATTACAGTTATTGCCAATTCACTTTCTGTTTCCTTGTAGTATAGATTAACAGGTACAGTTTGTAGACACCTCCACGCTTAAAAACTTTATTTCCAGTGAAGGGGCCATTAATCCAACTGCCTTTCTGATACAAACACTTGGGCTGTTTGGGTAAGTAAAGAGATTTTGTAAATATTGTTAATTGCTGGGGAAATTAACCTATCAATTGCAGAAGCTTGTGGCTGTTTAACACGGGTGGAAGTGCAAGACGTTGGGCCTGTTATTATGTGTCTCAGAAGTACAGATTTATTTTAAAGAAGGTATTTTAGCACAGATATCACCAGACTGGTAACTAAAATACTTTACGTAATGTTTAATACAGAGTTAAGAGGTTCGTAATTCATGTGCAACAAAGCAGCAGAACCATAGAATTTTGTCAGGAGTGTTAAAATTGCAAGTTTACATATGTATGGTAACTAACTAACTAAGTAACTAACTCTATGGAGCAGAGTCCTTCTTGAGAAACTAACCGGTCGTCAGCTAGTCAAGAAATTCCCTGTGTTTTATGGAACCCCAAAGGTTCATTACCGCATTCATAAGAGCCCGCCACCTGTCCCTATCCTGAGCCATATCAGTCCAGTCCATGCCACCCCATCTCACTTCTTGAAGATCCATTTTAAGATTATCTTCCCATCTATGCCTGGGTCTTCCAAGTGGTCTCCTTCCCTCAGGTCTCCCCACCAAAATCCTGTATGCACCTCTCCCCTCCCCCATACATGCTACATGCCCTGCCCACCTCATTTTTCTTGATTTGATCACCCGTATAATATTTGGTGTTGAGTACAGATCATTAAGTTCCTTGTTATGTAGCCTTCTCCGCTCCCCTGTTACATCGTTCCTCTTAGGACCAAATATCTTCCTCAGCACCCTATTTTCGAACACCCTCAGCCTATGTTCCTCGCTCAGTGTGAGAGACCAAGTTTCACACCCATACAAAACAACAGGCAAAATTATACTTCTGTATATCTTAATCTTTGTATTTTTGGATAGCAAACTGGAAGACAGAAGATCCTGCACTGAATGATAACAAGCATTCCCCGACTTCAATCTGCTCTTAATTTCTTCCTGAATGGAATTTTTATTTGTTAGGGTTGTTCCCAAATATTTGAACTGTTTCACCCTTTTAAAGGATTTATTATCTACCTTTATGTTGTGATTATTGTCCTGCATTCTGATTGCGAGACATGACCATGTACTTAGTTTTTTCAGCGTTTATTTCTAGACCAATCTCCTTACTAGTTACTACTAAAGCTTCTGTATTTTTCTTTATAGCATGTACGCTTCCACCCAATATATTAACATCATCAGCATAAACTAGAAGCTGATGTGTACCATTTAATTTCAAACCCTCCTGGTTTGCCTGAACCCTCCTAATGGCATGTTCCAAAGCAAAGTTGAAAAGCAATGGCAATAAAGCATCTCCTTGTTTCAAACCATTCTTAATAGGAAATGTGTCATTTAAATTAAATACCGTATATTCTCGAATCTAATCCGCACCCTTTTTACAGTTTTAGAGGGCTAAAAAATGAGATGCGGATTAGATTCGCGGTCTAGAGCTGGATTTTGGAAAAATGATTGAGCTGCTGTATGTGCCGTAAGAACAATACAATACAATAATCTATTATTTTATTATTTATTATTATAATTTATTATTCATCAGACTCGCTGTCATCACTCATAACTGAATCGTTATCCGTGCTCTCCACCCAGTCACTATCATCTTTATCTTCAACATCGTCCTCCCATACAATGTCATCGCTGCCTTGTGTTTCCGCCATAGTCGAACGTTGCTTTCATCAACTCCAAAAATTGCAGCGGCTTTGTGGTTTCCATTCTCCTCTGCGCACCGAATAACTTCACGTTTGAACTTTGCCGTATATGAGAGTTGTTAAGATTTCAGGCGTCCCTCTTCCATAACTATGGTACACGACAAATTGGAACAAGCACCTCCCACGTTTCAACAACTAAGGCTCAGCTGGCTTCAGACGAGATTGCGCACGTCTGTTGAGAAAGGCCCCGCCTCTATCGGTATGACTCATCGGCCACAGGCGTAGCGTCGGATTTTAACGCGTTGGTAACATCCAATATTATTCAATCAGTCGCCCCGTGGGCAAGGGGTGGTTGAAGGAAAGGTGCGGATTAGAATCGCGAACTAACTTTTTTTCGTTTAAGAAATCGCCAAAACCTGAGTGCGGATTAGATTCAGATGCGGATTAGATTCGAGGATATACGGTATTTCATTGTGCCCGAGATGTGTTTACTCCCCATTCTTGTCAGAAACATTACTGCCTTATATTTTAGCTGGTCTAATTGTGTCATAAATATCGCTGTATTTTTTTGTTTGGGTGGAGGGGGGTGGTGTGGCTACTTGGCTTAGTTTCTGTCCAGTCCTGTGGACAGAAACAGATCCAGTTTTGGGAATGTTGTATTTTAAGAGCAGCAGATAGTGGACAAGTTCAGAAGGTAAGTAGTGCTGAGTGTAATGTACCATTGACACAACCTTATAGAAATGAGTTGCAAATTGTGTATGGTTTCTCTCTGTACTTTCAAACTCACCCATCTAAAATGATTTTGTGAGATTTGAGCTTTTCATGATGGTGTTGATGGAGATTAATCGACAGATGAATAGTTAATGAAGTTTCAGTGGAGTGTAGTGCCTCCATCTTCAGGTGGAAGCAGTTTATCACTCCATCTCATTGGATAACATCAGACCAATAGGGAAGAAGCATGGAAGGTTGGACTAAGACACACAGTATGTGTATGTGTGTGAGTGTGCATGCATATGTGCGTGCGTATGTCTCTTTCCCTCCTCTGTCCACCATCAGGGTCGATGTGTGTGTACACATCAACCCTGATGGTGGAGACCGAGCAGGTTTCCAAATTGTTGGACTTCGAACCAGTTAGGACACAGCCAATACCTGTAGCGTAGTTTAGTGAAGTTGCTAGATGTCCACACATGTTCACAGCACATTCTTTACCGTAACTTCTTCATGGTCAGCATTTAAAGTCAGATTGTTTTTGTCCTGTGTTTATTAAGAATGTTTGCGAGTAGGTGTGCATGTTGCAAGGAGACAGTGACTGAAAGTTATAGCTTTTAGATGCAAGTGAGCTGATCACAAGTTTTTGTGTGGTCCTGTCATGTTATAAAGCAACAAATATCCTTGAGCATGGCAAGCATCCTGTACTCCTTTGAAACAATATAACTTATGAATTTGTTACTGAGGTGCATGGTTTGTTATACAGTAATGGATAATTGACTGTGCAGGAAGTGTCAAGAAGAAGAAGAACAACTGTGTTTGTTCAGTGTCACAGTCAATTTCTGTTTCTGATAAACTTACATTTTGTTGTGTGTAGTGCTTGATTATTTTTGTGACTATACACATGCTTCCAACCAAGCAGATATATTATTAGTATGTTGATACCTTATCTTCAGCCCTCTGTTTTGCTGTATATACTATATCTGCTTCTGAGGCACTGCGCTACAAGCTGGAAGGTCGCAGGTTCGATTCCCGATGGTGTCATTGGAATTTTTCATTAACCATAATTCTTCCGGCCGCACTATGGCCCTGAAGTCAACTCAGCCTCTACACAGAAATGAGTACCAGGAGTATTTCCTGGGGGTAAAGGCTGCCGGTGCGTAGGGCTGACAACCTTACCACCTTCATGTGCTGATTGTCTAGAAATCTGGGAGCTTCGACCTCCTGGAACCCTAAGGGCGTGTCCAGGCCTGTAATGGGATTTCTTTACCTTTAACTATATCTGCTTCATATTTAATACTATATTTTGCTGATGTTTCTTGTGAGTAAAAGTACTGTAATAACAAGTTTGTTACTGGCATGTTTGGAAAATGACTACTAATTCCATCTGTTTATATTTCTTACATCACACCATTCATAATCATCCCAATATATAATTCAGTACTATGTGACCTCTGCAGTAGCAGTGGAATTGTTGAATAACTGTCCAACAAATTAGGAGCGGATTTGTAGTTATGATATATTGGAATATTTGTGATTGCATTGCCATTTATAAAAGTATTTACAGTGGGGCATTCCTGCCAAGCCTTTTGGATTCCAACTACTAACTTGCCTACAGGTACACTGTTGAACAGGAAAATTAACTTATGGGTGGACTTCTTGGCATAGAAATTGCATTTTAGTTATGAGTGAACATGTCACTTGTTTCAAGGGAACATTCACTAACTACATGCTAGACTGTTATGAGAACAATTATATACTTAATGGAAAGTTATATTTTTTATATGTCAATGAATATGCAGGCCCAGACATTACTTTATGATTCTCAGACTTATACATTTTAACAGTTAAAAATAATTACATTATTAACAACAGAGTTTGATGGGCTACTGCGTATGATTTGTATAAAAATGTAATTTAATGCCTTTTCCATGACACCAATGATGTATAGCATCTAACAGTGTTGTATTTCTTCTAGGAAGAAGCAGGCCAAATTGCAGAAAGAACTGGAAGAAGCTGCAAAGGATACTCGTACCATATCACCTGATCGCTTGAAAGATGTTGCGTCTGCTGGTGCATTTTTTGCAACTTCTGTACCAAACAGAGCCTTAGTGAAGTTTGTAAGTGCATTGTTATTGACTGTTAGATTTTATATATAAAACTCATGCTTCAAGGTATGCAGAGGCATCAAATTTCAGGATGTATATGAATGGAGAATTGGCAAGGATTGAGCAGGAAGCAGCTATGGCTTATATCTAACACTGTCCTAGCATTTACATAGAAGGACTAATGAATTTCACTCTTTAGTATCTCCTGGTACCAAAGCTTCCAGCAATTTATTTGGTTTTCCTGTGTATTTACACATATATTTGAATGCCCTGGAGTGTTTTATCAACAATCTTGCTTAGCTTTCAGTTCCAGGACTTTCATGAAAGAGGAGACAAAATAAATTGTAGAAAGCATATAACTTACTGATGTTTCTTGTTAGGCAGAAGACTGCAGTCTTGCATTTGTGACTTGTAAATACCACCTGATGTTTTGTCTTCCAGTTCTGTAAAACTGACTTTGGAGTTTGGTTTCTGAGGGGGAAAAACAAATTATCTCATCAGGCAGCATGTTTTATCTGTTTCCCTTTGGTTATCTTTTAAACTGTTAGCAAATTTCAGGAAATTTGGATTACAGGTTGTTTCATTGAAGGCTGTCTTGATGCGCTTTTCTTTCTAAATTCAATGTTTTAGTAATTCCAATGCACTGTAAACCCCCAGGTTTAGATATTGGATTAATACATGCACTGTTCAGTGTAGAAGACTGAAATTTATATACTAATAAATCTGTATGAGAACTTGAATTTTTGTGGTCATTTATATTAAGATTATGTTCTGGGATGTGATGCCTTGTAGTCTTGTACATAAGTACCAACATTTGGAGGCCTCTGCTGTCATTGTCTTTATCCTGAAGATGGAGGCAGCAAGTTGCTCTAAAGTGTTTGTACCTGTGTACCCAAAAGACTTAGTAATAGATCTCTTAAAAGTGTGTGATTTCTGTTAGTGTCTTTTATATGAAGTGGAAACATTTCTTACATGGCAGTAGTGCAAATATGTGAGCTTATGTTTGTGAAGTATCTGTGACCATGTCTCTACCATATTTTATGTACAGTATCTGCAGATTGCATGGTGATGATTTCATTTGGGTTCCTTGCCAAATTACTGTGATGTACTGTGGCAAAAAAATCTTCTTAGGCTTTCACAATTTCTTACTCTAAAAGTGACTTGTATATTAAAAATTATGCAAGAGTTGAGAAATTGTGTTTTGTTTTCTTTCGTGCCCTATATTTTTCTTAAGAAAACACCAGTAAACATAATGTTAGGTTATGAATGCATTAAGGTTGCATTGGGCCCTACGATGTGGTGCTGATAGAGGATACTTGAAGCTGAACAGTCCGTTTCCCACCACTGACCATATTTTATTCTGCTTACGTTTTGGCTTTGCTGTTTAGTTGAGGAGACATGACTTTCACAGAGTGCAGATGTAGCATTTGATTTGTATGAAGTGAGCACAAAACATAGTTGTACTTCATATGCTATTACAAATGACTTGTATTTGTTATAGAACTGTAGCAGCTTTGATTTATAATCAAAACCTTTTCTAGAAAGTAGTTTTTCATGATTGTCGCAACCTGAAACTTTTGACATCTCTGCCTGCCACAGGTTATGTTCATGCTTTTATTGTGATTCTCTTCAAAACTGGTGCCAGAATCTGCACTGAATTTATGTAAACTCGTTTCTTGTCTCCAAGCTCCCTGGATTGCAGGAATGTTGTAATGCAGCTACATTATTATTCTAGTTACTATGGGACCTCTGTTTCATTATTATTCTAGCATGAGAAAGGTTTAGCTACGTTTTGTAGTGTCAATATGAGCAAAGTGTATAAACCAGGACATATGTTCCAGAAAATATACTGTCAAGTTTATTTTCAGGCAGTCATATTTGTTGCTTTTTATTCTCATTTGTTCAGGAAAAGGTAAAATTATTTGTTTATTTTATTTATAATTTTCATAAGCATGTAATTGCTACTTTTTTTTATGTTTAGGATGCACATGATGGAGATGTAAATGCTGTGAAATGGAGTCCAATGGATCGCATTTTGGCCACTGGGGGAGCTGATAGGAGAGTGAAACTTTGGGACTTAACAAAAGGTGAGGATGAGGAACTGAACTATAGTTAGTTAATGACCACATGACTGTATGATAACAGTCGTTCTGTACCGTGCACTGTGTACATGGTACATTTTGTCATCACAAAGTTATTATTGTACAAAACCCCAGGTGATCAGATTTATATACCATGTGTGTGTGTGTGTGTGTGTGTGTGTGTGTGTGTGTATGTGTGCATGCATGCAACACATGCCATTATTTTTTTAGCTTGGTTAGTTTCAGGCTGGAATTGGTTTACACATGACTTGCCTGTCATGATTTCTTATCCCAGACAATCATCTTTCTCTGCTTGCTAATGGACCATGAGGCATTTGCTTCCATTTACATGTCAAGTGACCTGCATGTACACTTTGTTGAATCTTGGCATGCTGTGGACCAGATTATTGACTGAGCCAATATTCATTTGCAATGCCAGATATGTTTGTCCAATTACATAGCAAGTCATTATTAGGAATTATGCTTGCTGAGTGCTGACAGGTGAGATGGCTTTATGTGCTTAGCCTGGCCATGGAGCATATCCAGCTTCTGTGTACTGCGATTAAATTTCAGACAAGCTCATTCCACTGTGTACATTATTAATTATGTTATAAATATTTGCTTGGTTTTTCACCTTCAACCACCAAAAGCATTAAACAAAACCACGTCTCTCTAGCTCATTATATCATTCGACTTAAACTTCTTCTAGCCATAGTGCTTGCACACAGGTTGCAAAGAGTCAACAAAAGAAAGAAGTGGTTGTGGTTTGGAAGTTGTAGTAAAACTGTGATTTGAATTATTTTCATGTTTTTAATGTTCACTGACCTTAACATCTATATACTGCTTAGAAAAACATTTGTATGGACAGAGACTAAGGGCTAGTGGATTCTTGTAAAATGCTAGTGTGTTTGTATTGCATTTTCAGAGCTTTGATCCTCTCGATTAGTCAAAAATCTGCAAACATTTGGTTGTGTAATCATACATTCTTTTGTCGGTATGCATCATGTATCATCTCTGTGTGGACTAGATGGTTATTCCTTAAATTTGCTAAAGGCATATATCAGTGACAGATTTTAACCCTTAAAACACAGCTTGGAACATTCAGAACTGTGCATTTTGCTCACTGAGCACATTGATGTGTTTGGTATGTTTCCCAGAATAAATATTGTTTATTTCTCTAAATTGCATTAACCATCTGGTATTTGTATTGGAGACAGTGTGGGGTAGGAATGTAATTTTTAATATTACGTAGGCAGGTTTCACGCTTGAAAGAGAAACCATGTTAACCAAATTTAGATCAGTTGCATGTTTCAGGACGTTAACTATGACTTTGCATGAATTTCTAACTGCGCTTTGGACTGTAATTTTTCAGATGAGGTTTTGTACATGTGCATAAAATGAACATTTTGTATCATATGCACTTTTAGTCTACTTTTTCTACGTTGATATGGAACAGTAACCTTATGGTATCAACATATGATTTGTATGTGTTTGGCCCTTGGAGGCTACTCGCTTTTATACTACTTAATTTCCTCCTGTTGATAATATCAGTTTGGTAACCATGGGAGCTTCAGAGGTGAAAGTGATCCTAAAGCCAGATGCAATACGGGGTTAAAAAGATTATGTATAAAGACTGGTCTTTGAAAAGTAGCTTTTGTGAAAGGCAGTTTAGTGCAAATATAAAATAAGTAGACATGGCCTTATCGTATGATGATGTTTCCTAATATTTGTGGTGGTGCTAGCGTGAGTAACTTGGATTTTTGTTTCCTCCACTGCCATCTGGTGGTGCTTGTGTAAGTAACTCAGATTTCAATTTGTTTCCACTACAGCCATCTGGTGATGCTAGCTTAGTAACTCAGATGTGTATTGGTTGCTACCACTGCCATCTGGTGGTGCTAGTGTACATAGCTCATACTTTTATTTGTTTGCTGCTATCAGATATTGCTGTCATAAGCAAGTCAGATTTTTGTTCCTCTGCCGCCATCTGTAGTCACACCAAGGGCATTGCAGAAGGTAGACAAAAGAGTGACATGGATAAAAAAAAGTGACAGTACTGAATATACATGTACACTTTGTGTTTGATTCCCTTTTATGTGATTTGCCACTGTTGACAGCAGTGCTAGTTACTTTGATTATGCTATGTTTCTGTGCATACAGTAGTGTGCACAGAAACTAAACTGTCACTGAAATTTAAGTTCACACAGTCCTGAATATTAAGAGTATGATGTTCTGGTATGTGATGGCATGTGGTCTGGTAGATAGGTACCAATGTTTTTGAGGAACTTGCTGCTTCTGTGTTCTGAGTGAAACTGAACATGGAGGGAGAAGTTCCTTCATCCATTAGTATCTTATCTACCTGGCTGTGTGGTTTTACATCCTAGGAAAACCATCATCTTAATAACTGCTGTTGCAATGGTGACATTTGATCTCAGCACAATAGTATCTATTATGTTCTGCAGCATTTGGTTTTGCCTGAATTCACATTTACTATAAGATAATGGACATTTCACATTGAAGAACTTTGAGGCTTTGATAATGGAAGTACTTATTCACTTTCTGAATGTTTCTGTATAATAACATAGTATTACACAGGTAGTATTGTTCTCATTGGCTCATTTTTGGTAAGTGATTATTGGGTAATAGCAGATATGAAATCAAAGCACTGTTGCTTGTTCTTGATTCTACTCTCTGTACTGCTACTTTTAGTTCTAAAACTTATTGCATTACTATCTGAACAAAAAGGTATTCATTGATGTAAGACGTTTGAGGTTATGATGTTGGAGTGTAGTGTGATAATGGTTTTCTGAGATGTGACACCAGGTAGTGCAGTAACAGATAGGAACCAATGTTCTGAATGAACCTGTAATGAGTTTGTTAGATGTGTTGGTACCTATCTACCAAACTACACAGTGTTAGATCTCAGAAGACTGTGAATCTAATTATTCATTAATGTTTATTCAAAATGACTGGCAGAATAACCACTGTGCAATCATTGTCCAGAACATCAGAGTGAAAAACCACCGATTCTTGATTATTTATCTAACTGAATTTTAATTCTTTCAGTATGAATAAAGAAGACTTCTGTTTTCAGAAACTCTACATGGTAAATATTGATAAGATACTTTTATAGTGTCACTTTGACTTTTGAAATAAATGTGTAAATGAAGTCTTAATTAAAAGATGGTGACAGAAGCTTAGAAGAGGATATATGAAAGAAATACTCCTCAGTCAGAATATTTGATGAGCCCTTTGCATGTAGGCATCTGGCAAGACTTTGTTCTACACTGAATTTGATCAGACAGCAAAAATTTGCTCAGCCTATGACTGCTGAAATTTAATGGAACACATTTGCTTAAATATAAGTTTATTTATACCAACTACTGCACACCAATTACATATGTTAATTCTGTATACTCCTACATGTTTCCGCTGACATTCCCAGCCATCATCAGGGAGTCCTCTTCTGTAGACTTTATGCAGCATGCAGCTTGTCACCGAATGGTAAAATGTATACATATACATATATTACAGCCATAATTATAAAATCCAATAAAACCCATTGTGTTGTTATATAAAATATTTGTAGATAAAACATGTATGTAACTGTTTCCAAACAGACAGTTACATACATGTTTTATATCCAAATATTTATATAACAACTGGTTTCATTGGATTTTATAATTATGGCCGTAATATATGTATATGTATACATTTTACCATTCAGTGACAAGCTGCATGCTGCGTAAGTCTACAGAAGAGGACTCCCTGATGATGGCTGGGAATGTCAGCGGAAACATGTAGGAGTATACAGAATGAACATATGTAATTGGTGTGCAGTAGTTGGTATAAATAAACTTATATATGCATAACAACTGCATGGAATATGCATAATATTAAGTACATTTGCTTAAAGTTTGAAATGTGTTTCATATTGACATTGGTTGCTTGATTTTTAATGACAGACATGTTTTAATATAGCAAAGTTGATAATATGTATTTGGACCTGTATATGAATTTACGTCTGCATGCTTGGTTCAGTTGCCATTTGATTATGCCTATGAACTCTGTGCTTTCAGGCATATCAAGTTAGCAAGAGCAACAAGTCTCGAACTTGAAATAATTGTTACTGCATCTGCCGGCATCAGTAGTGCTGAGCTTGCTATTGTAAACAGTACTCAGATGTAGCTTTGCTTAGTCTAAATTGTTTAAAATGTAAGGTTTTTAGAGTTGTGTTTTGAAAATAAATTGTTTTTACTAGCCATTATTTTTATTTTTTGCCTCATGGACACCCTCTTTTTCTGCATGATTTCAGGCTTTTGCCACGATGTAGATGAGATCTGCGCTCTTCTGGGATATTACACAGTGTAGAGTGGTCATTCTGTACTGACGTTTCGGGACAACCTATCGGTCCCATCTTCAAGGGTCTTGAAGATGGGCCCTGACTGACTTCTTGACCCTTGAAGATGGGACCAATAGGTTGTCCTGAAATGTCAGTACAGAATTACCACTCTACTCTGCGTCATACCCCAGAAGAGCGCAGGTCTCACCCTCTTTTCTGATGCTGGTATTCAGCAGAACTTGTAGTATGATCTTGGGGATGGATTAGTATGATCATGGGGATGGATGATTGTGGTTGTTTAGCTCTGGCACAGTGGTTACTATATGCACCATGCACTTCAACATATAAAAACTGAATTTTGTCATAATTTGTATTTTTGTGTTTTGTGTGACTGTCAGAATAAACAGTCTAGTCTGTTGTGCTAAACAGCATTAACTGATAGGCCTGTGTAGGATATAATTTGGATTAATTTTTTGTAGATCCACCTCTTCTGGGATGTTATGCTGTATGGACTGGTAAGTAGTTACCGATGTTTCACAGGATAATAGTGCATTCATTTTCAGGGTCAAGCAATCTAAGAAGAGACCTGGAGCACTTGGCGTTGAAGATGATGGAAATACAGTCCTTCAAAACATTTGTATTATTTAGTAGTCAGTATGACATAACATCTCAGAAGCCTTGGATCGTCAATAACACCATTGTGAGAACCTTAAATCTCACATGAATTTCTTGTTTCAGAGGATTAAAGAAATAAATTTTGTTTCAAAAGTTTATTATGTTTAGCCTGTGACATGGGTAACTGCTCTCAGCAACAGATATGTATTTATGTGAAGTGCAACTTCACGTAAGGTAAAGGTAAAGTTCTCCCTAGAACAGGCCATGAAGGCCCAGAGGGGGAGTAGAGGTATAGCTCTACTCTTTCTTTAACCTCGGCACTAGATGGGGGTGGGTGGTCAATGCCACACCCCAGCCGCTTTACCCCCGGGAATGACCCGGTACCCATTGTACAGGAGGCTGGGTAGACCCCAGGGCTGGTCTGGACGGGTGCTGAAAATCTTGCCCCTGCCTAGTAGCTATGTTAAATGGGTTCCTTGCCACCATGACATAGCATGGTCTTGGACTCCATATGGAGGGGATGGCCTTCATATCTAGCAGGTGGCTGTGAACATATTGAATGAGCAGTTGCAGACAGTGAAGAAGGGGTGATCCCCTACTGTGGGAGTTTGGAGTGGAGCTGCTGACCCCTCTGCATATAAAACTAGCATATTTTGAAGGGATACATAAAGCTCTGGATGTGGATGGATTTTTGGTACAACCTAAGGAGAAAAATGAATATGACATTTGGCATTTCAGTATCAAGAGTGAGTTGAAGTGGCAGCAGGAAAATTATCAAAGTATAATTTAGATTTAGTGGGAGTACTAATTTGTCACTTTGGAAAACCTGGATGAAAATGTGTGCATACATGTGTACAGAGTTTTGGAACATTTTAAAGAGTATGAACATTTCAGCCAAAGGCATGAGCAGAATAAATCAGAATTTGTGGTCTTCTACTGTGATGCCATGCAACCTGGTAGATAGGAGTTGCTGCCTTTATCTTCAGGGTATTTCTGAATTAATATATGTCCCTATGCGAGTTTATTTTTGTTCTTACTGTTTGTTTGTTGCCCATTGATTTTGTCTTCTCACGTATTCTCCTTTTTCATTCCCAAAGGTTTTACCAATTTCACATTGAGCATTGTGTAGTTTATCGTCCCCCATTTGGCTTTAATTTTGGAGCCATTATTTGTCCTGATCATTTTGATGATACTTCATCAAACAGTGACTTATTGCTGGTAGATAGGTAACCAACATTTTAGAGGACCCTGTTGCCTCCATTTTCAGCATGAAGTTGAGGGAGACTATGCTGAGTAAATATAAACCTTGTGTGGCTACAGCAGCACTAGTTGGAAATACGTTGTGTGAAGTTGGTCTGATGCCTTCGTAACTTCCCCCTTTTCATTGTTATTTTAAAGGAGAATGCTATTTTATTACAATGTGAATACTCTTGGATCTGTGTAACCAATAAGTATTAAGATAAACATTTGAGACCTGTGACAACCTCATGCAGTGTGAGTGATCAGTTAACAATCAGTTCAATTTCTATACAAATCGCCATTGCATTGAAATTGATTGCACATAAAAATAAGGATACGATAAGATAAAGACATCACAAAATAGTGCAAACAATGAGTTTGGTTGGTTTACTCCGAAAAGATAACAAGAAGTTTAGACCTGAAGTGGAATTTCAAAATCAGTACTGTGACCAGCTGAACTATTCAGACCAAAGTAGATGACCAGGCTCCAAACTTCCACATGCCAGACTGGATAGTAATGAAGCAAAACGAAGGAAAGGCAGTCAAATGGGAGAAAAGTGGACGGGGAAGAAGTAAAATTTCTGGTCATTGCTGCTAGTGCATCAAAACATTCCTGAAATGTTATGTGCAGCTCAGCTCCCTGTCCACCTGCATTAAAATATTGGCACCAAAGTCTAGTTTCTTTGTATATTATTACATTTACTGACAATGAGTCTGCCGAACTGTGTTTTTCTGCACATGGAGAATTAATATGTGATAGCTAATTTTATTTGTAGATTTCTTATTTTTTCTGTAATATATTTTATGTTATGCTTTTTATGTCTTACCCTTAAACTAGTAATGTAGGTACAGAGAGTAGGTAGTAGGCAGCCAGTCAGAAGATGGAACACTAGGCTCATGCAGGGCATGTGGAAAGGTTACAGTAATGTGATAATAAGGCTAGAAGAATTTTTGAACCGAGTGAACATAGAAAATGGACCTAAAACATGACAACTATTATACTGAAGCAATGTAAAGAAGAAACACAAGGGAGAATCATAAAAATTTTATATTGAAGAAAATTGTATTTAATAGCATGTAATATGTTTACAGTGAAAGGGTATACCCTGAAGATGACTGAGCTCTAGGTGAAACATGTAGGGTGAGAGGAACTTCATTAATAAAGAGGTTATAAATGTTATCCTAGTGACATTGGCTATTATTTTACTATTTATGCATAAGGCTCCAACAAAGTTATCTGGCCCCTTATGAAATTTCCCATTATATAGTTCTGTCCAGTTTTTCTGCTGCTTCCTATCTCTTATATAACCAAATGTTCTACTCAGCACCTTGTTGCAAACATCATAAATTGTGTTTTTCTCCTATAATGAGAGACTGAGTTTCACACCAGTGTAAAAAGCTAAAAAGCTAAATATATTAGGCTGAGTGGGTCTCAGAGCCAGTTTGGGCATTTTGGAGAATAGACAAATCTTCTGCCCTGCTGGGAATTGAATTCTGGATCGTCAAGCCTCTATCCTATTCACTATACTGACTATGCTATTCTGGCTCACTGAACCTGCCTAAAGGGGTATTCTAAAGCAAAAGTGAAAAGCAATGGCTATAAACCATCTAACCCTTTTAGATTATTCTGGATGTAACATAATAGATGAGCCACAATCTATGGCTTTCTTACTTTTTTTTTATAGTTTCTTTTTTGAGCAGCAGTCAGTGAAATGTAAGTGGCACTGTTTCTTTCCACCGCGTCTTCCTCAAATGATTGCGGAGGAATGTGCTTTCTGCTCGCATGAAGTGTGCCAACTAGACAAAATCTGTATCTGTTCCACAGTTCTGCTGAATAAATCAAAGATTAATATCTGTATATTACTGCCATTATTGTTTATTGTGTGAACGGGATGGTTTGCAAGAGCTGTAGGTGCATTTAAAGGGTGGATGCTGTCTGTATTGTTATCAGAATTGTTTCTTTAAAGTGTTAGTCTCAAAACATCATAAAGGAAACACTGTAAAATATGGGCACAAATACACTCTGTCCCCAGCCACTCCTCTTGGTGTTGGTGTAAGATTTCAAAGATGCTGTACTATGCCAGATATTCATAACCAGAATTTGCTTACCATTTCCAGAAAGTTGAGGTTGTTGGTGTCATGCAGTGCTGGTGACTGCTTAGTTGTACACTGAAGTACAGAAGTTGGTACTTTATGTGTGATTATAAACCAAGACCTATTGATTGCTGTATTTAGAGGAGAGGGTGGGTATATGCTTTGTGCGTTGAACTCTCATTCCAAATACATAAATCGCAGGAAGTGTCTTTTCCTGTAAAGTGTAGTCATTAAGACAGATTGTGTGTTTTCTGTAGCATAGTTGATTTGAAAGTGTATGTGATAAATTTACATTTTGTTAACATATTTTCCTAAACGTAACTTGAAATAGATGTATGGTGTACTGCTGAGTGTGTAGTACAGAAAATGTGTAAGAGACAGCAAAACGTAGCTAATTGATATCTGTACTTGATGTATGAAACACTTTTCAATTGACATGTATTTGTCAAGTACATTTACATCTTTAAGTAAAGGTCAAATCCTAATTGAGTAAGTGTCCGAATGCATATTTTGTCACAAAGACCTAGCACATGTCTCCCAATTTATGATTTCTTTATGAAGGCAGTAAAGCAGAGATGTGCTGGAATGAGTGCACACATTTTCTGTGGGTTTTTAAGGATGTCTTGGAATAGTTAATGATTGTTCCATGTTCTCCCAATTTCTGACTTCCAGTGCAGTTTGTATAGTTGCTAGGTGATGTGTTGGACATCTCAGGAGTTGCAGTTTGATTGCTGGCAGGGTCAGGAGCTTTGTTTCATCTCCAAAGTGTCCATACCTGCTCTGTGGCCCACCCAGCCTACTATTTAATGGGTACTGGGGTGGGGGGGGGGCTCTTTTCGGGAGGTAAAGCTGTTGGTCGTGAAGCTAACCACTCACTCACATCTAGTGCAGAGGTGAAGAATGAATGGAGCTATACATTTGTTTTCCCCTATACCTTCATGGTGTGCACAGAGACAGCTATGTACATACATAAATCAGAAAATGCGTGTATGTGTGTATCCACATCCATGGCTTTGCATAGCCAATGATTGTTGCATATACTCAGAATTCTTGACAGGCATATGTGTATCTGATAGCAGTCTGAATTTGGAAGACTCAAGAAACTGGTTACGTTAATTAAATAAGAGAGAAGTGAATGCTTTATGCTTTTCGTAACAATCTTGTGTAATATTATATTACATTATGTTATATATTATCTTGCATCATATTAAATGTTATGATGCATTATAGTATTGTCTATTTGTTTGATTTCATTTTAGGTGGACAATATGAAAGCAAAGGCCTGCTTGTTGGAAGCAATGCAGCAGTTATGTCAGTGGACTTTGACTCCACAGGGACTCTCATCCTTGCAGCATCAAGTGATTTTGCCAGCCGAGTGTGGACTGTGGCAGACCAGCGGTTAAGGGTGAGTTTGGATTACATTCTTGTATTTATCATTTGATCCCATTTCTCTGTGCCTCATTTTGTTTACAGAAGTTATGCGAAGAACAGTGTCTGTGAACCTGGGACACAAAATTCTGTATCACTCATAATTAAACTGACATTTGCTTTAGAACAGATTCTGCAGCCTTTTTATTGCATGGGAAGTTGAAAGAAATGACTGACGTGACATATACAGTAGAACCCTGTTAAGAAGTCTTTCAAGGGACCAGAGGATTAGGGACTTCTTAAGCGGGAAGACTTATTAAGAGGGAAAGCTAATTAAAACAATAGGATAGTAACTAGTACATTAAACCTACAGTTCTTTTACAAAAAAGGAATCCAGAGTGGATTGTTTTGTGAAGTTTCGTCTTAGTGCTATAGAAAACGATTCTACTTCTCTAATGCTTTTAAGAATAGTTTCGGGAACATTGTCAATAAATGCTTGAAATGTGGCTAGGGCATTTAGAGCCTCATTGTAAGATGGCACTACACTATCTTCCTCCTCTTCTTCACTTTCTGACACATTTTCATCCCCCTCACATATTTGTTCAATAGTTTGCATTGAACATGGCACAACATATTATATATCGCATATATCGATAGTCAGATAGCAAGTGATCGATGAATCAACAGCAACTTAAGATTTCTCATATTTGAAGGAAATAAAACTTTGGAAATGAAATTTTTTTATACATATCTTTAAAAACTTATTAAATGGGTAAAATTTCATAAAAAATCTTACTCTTGGTGTCATGAGATTCGACTTCTTAGGTGGGAAAACTTAATAAGCAGGAAGCTTCATATCCGGGAAAAATTAATGTATGCATTATGGATTTTATTTCGGGACTTGAAAAATCAGACTTCTTACAGGGGAAAACTTCTTATGCGGGGGACTTCTTATCTAGGTTCTACTGTAATAAGCTGCATTTGTTACCTGTCTTAGTCAGAGACAGTTACTGACGGCTAGTACTTGCGAGGTAAATAGTTCATGTTATTTTGACAGGAATTGCATTCCACTATGATTATTTTCTAGAAAACTTTTTCCCTTGAGGCGAACTGAAGCAGCGGTTAAACATGTGAGAGCTTCTCATGGCAGTGACTGTGAAGAATATGTCTTCTATGATGTGACGCCGTGTAGTCTGGTAGAAATTTACCATTGTTTGGGTGGAGCCTAATGCCTCCATTTCGGCTGTATAATTTGGTAGATTTTTCCCAGGCTGCATGGTGTCACATCCCAGAAGGCAGCATTTGACAGCAATTAACCCATTTACAATAAGTTTGTATTTCACAGTTCTCACACGGGTAATGTGTAGAATAAGGGCTGGTATTGTGGTCCATGAAGGGTTTGTTTGTGGAAGAAGCTTGTGGTTTCTCATTGCTGCAAGCACACATTTCATATTATGACTGTGGTGCCATAGTTTTCGTAATTTGCTTTTGTAATGTAGTGTCAAGTTCGTAATTAATCTAGCATCTGAGTAATTAAGTGTCGTAAGTTAAACTCTCTGGAAGCAAAAGGTGCAGTCCTTTGCGGTGAGAAGGAGTGATGGCCCCATCATTCATGTAGCATCCAATTCACCTAATTAACCATAAAGATTTAGGCCATTACTGGACCTGTCCAATGCCGCAGGAGGTTGGACACAGAGGGCCTTCAGTAATCAGTCACAGCAGAGGCATGGAGTCAAGCATAATCACTGTAAAGTCGTTGTGAATTTTCAGTTACTTTGTTTGCTATGAGGAAGGTGAGTTCTGATACTGATCTGTGTTAATCAGTGGGGATGAATAAACACCTGGTAAATATCCTTACCTGCTAGATCATCTTCCAGGGCATCGGGCCATTCCAATATAATCCAGCTACTTGTTTGTACCTGGACCATGAGAGCCTTGTGATTCGCATTTGCCAACCCAACTTCTCCCATTAGTGGAGAAATACTATTAACCTTCCATAAACAGTGAAAAAAATAGTTTCTGGGGCCCATGGCCCAAATGTTGAAACATTCTAATAAGGAGAGCAGCTGCACATTTTAGCATTATGTCTGGGACATATGGCAGCAGATGGTTATAAAGTGAAGAAATACAGGAACAAATGTGTGTGTCAGATCCAGGATTCAAGTAAATTGCAGTAAACCAAAGGAGTGAAATGTCATCATTGATTCAGCTATGGATGGCCTATTTCTACTACTGTATTCTTTTTGTACACATACATTTGATACAGTAATGGTAACATCTTGTTCTTAATTAGGTAGTGGTACTTTGATAATGGAATGTCATTTGATGAAGGAAGTTTCGGTGTGAAAGAGTAGAGACAAGGTGATGATTAGCTTAAAAGGAAGTCAGAGAATCTGTAGATGTTGACAATTAAGTTTTCTTGAATGTAGGACAACACTTCTTACAGTAACTTCATAGACAGTTTTGCAGGATATTCTAACATATTGTGTCATGTTTGAAGATTATAGTGCCTTTTGTGATTGTGATGCCATGCAATCAGGAAGAAATATGTTGACATTTCAGCTGAACCTGCAGCCTGCATCTTCATTCATCTTCCCACAAAATGGAGGCATGAGGTGTCTCCAAAATGTAGGTAAATTTGTACATCCCAATAGACTATATTCTTACAGTCACAGCCATGAGAACTTCATATCTTGCATACATAATGTCCACTACCAAAGAATATTTTTAAGACCGATATTTTAATAATTTTCATTATGTTTGAACCTTCTCCTGTGGAGTTGTTAAACATGAGTTCTGATATCTTTTTTTTTTTTTTTTTTTAAAAAAAGGAAAAAGTGTACTGTATGTATATATTGTTAGCCTAGGTAGGTTGTGTCTGGTGTTGGTGTACCAGAACGCTGTTATGACAAAAGTATAATCTGAAACTGCCAGGGATATGTCATTACTACGTGCATGAACAGATTCTGTTATAGTACAGTTTAATATAATGGTGATTAATTCAGATTCTTTAATTACGAAAGAATCAGCAAGTTGCTGACAGGTGAGTATGTAGACAGAAACCTGCAGATTTTTTAAAATATCAATTACCAGTGAAAGATGGTTTATGAAAGGAAAGTCATTGGATGCTGCCTGTGTCATGTTTTGATATATATGCAGTAATTGCAGCTCATATGCTGTTATGCTTGCAGCTACCTTTTAAAGGGCGTGGAAATGACCTTTGACCTACTACACTGACTTTTCGGTTCAGAATACAATAGACGTTCCAGATCAATAGAAAAACTCCAAGGATATGACCAACACATTATAAAGGGAATTATTACAAATCACATTCGGGAATTTGATCCTACATGCATTGTTCGTGAGGAAGATAATTGTATGGCATCTTAAGGCGCTGGAAGTAGCTTCATTAAAAAGAGCTGTGGACCTGAGTCGGCGTCTACCAGCGACAGCGTCGGTTCCTAGTGATATTTAGCGTTTTGGAAAGTAGACAGGGACGTAATAGTTGTCGAACTGAACCAATAACAAGAACTTGCATGACTGAAGAGTTGTTGGGCTTTCGCAGCCATGCAGTTGAGGTCTCCGTTCTTCCTGGATGTGGTGCCGCGGCACCAGGTGATTGGTGCCCGACGTTTCGTGACACTGTGGTCCTCTAATCTTCAGAGGTCGAACTATCCGCGAACATGAAATGGATATTTCGACCCTTGAAGATGCGACCATCCCGTTCTGTCGAAACATCGGGCACCAATGACACAGTGACGCGGCGCCAGTTTGCAGGACATACCGTTCTCATAATCTCACGATGAATCTCATTTCTGTACGTTAGTTTTGTTACCACATACTTAAATTTTAGAAAGACTTTCATTTTGTGTGTCGTTTGTAAACCTACTTATGGTTTTGTGTCATGAACAATTTTGGTTCCCCTTTTTTTGCCGCTGCGTACCTCAGGCACCGTAACCACGTTCATTTGTGCTGTATCCAAATTATACTTCTCCCCCTCTGTACCCCCCAAGTACCTATGTTATATCAAGATTTGACGTTTCATCCTTGAGATATTTCGCACGTCTGTTTGCGGTAGGCGTTTTATCCGATCCCGGGATTTTTGTTGAAGTTTTACAACACGGAGCATTTTGCGGGGAAGGGTTGGTTAGCCTTACGCCCAAACCCGAAGCGGGACGTCATACCGCAACTTGCTTGTAACTATGTTTACAGTTCACACGCTTTATGTAGTGTGTGTATGTGGAGGATGTTTCATCCTCTGCAACCCGATCTGCCGTGCTCTGGTGACAAGGGAGCCCGTTGACATGCATTTAAAGGGAGTCCTAAGCAGAACTGATAAGACTGATAACCTTACTTTTCCGTTGCATGGATTTATAGTCCTATGAATTTATCATAATCATCGTCGTCATTACTGCTGTCGTTTTATTTTGTGAATCAGTTATTGCTCTACTCAACATAATCTGTGTATTTTTTGTCGCATAGACACGCAAAGCTTCGCATCAGCGCCATGTTTGTTAGCGTTGACTAACGCATAACATTTCGTACCTAATGCGTAGATACGTTTATGTACTGTGTACAAAATTTTGCTTTATTAATTATTACTGTGAAAAAATAAAGACGCTTTGCGCGCAGCTGCCATGTTGTTATTTTAAGTGGTACAACAAATTACCTTAACGAAAGTTTAATATTTTTGGAGAAAATGTTTTACCATAGATCTACATAACTTTAGATCCTAAATTAAATGGCGTCAATACCAATTAATTTTGCGTCCTCTGTTTTACTGTTGCTGATTTTAAGAAATTAGAAAGTGTGCCGTTTGGGGCTGGGCTTCAGTGGCGTATTATTCATAGCAGGTTTGATGAAAATCAGCCAGCTGGTTGATCTATTGCAAGGAGGGGCACACAGTCATAGGCAACAATTCCTGAAGAAATGAATGTAGGCTAAAAATAGACTCCTCTGTTACAACTGACATGCAAGCAGCGTTTATTATCGCCACGGCTTGTGTGTTAGGGTACCGGGGCTGTTTGTGCGGGTGTAAAGATGTCCGGAGCATGAAGCAGAACGCTGTTTTCATCTACCACTGTGCACATTTAATAGTGTACGTGGGGCCTTTACCTCTCCGTCTTCTGTGCCTGTTCACGGATTGATAAGCACGGGGATAACCTATGTTTTACGCAGGGCAAAATGTTTTGCAATAAATTTCCGATGGCTGACGTTCTTTTTGCCAAAACAAAGATTTTTTCTCGCAACTTCTCGGCGGGCAGTCTGTTTATTTTGGTAATCTGGTACTGGGTATCCCTGATACTGTGGAATACTTTCTGGTAGCTGCGTAACGACTGTATCCTGCTGTGAGAATAAGAAAAACATATTACAGGCGCATATGAATCATACTTTGTTTTGCTCTGAGCAGAATAAATCAGGGCACCTGCTGCTTTTACTGTACACCCGGAAACGTGTAAAAACAATGAGACGAGCAACTTATTTCAACGTTGGTTTCCTTAAATATCATTTTTGCGTTCTCTTATTATCCAATTTTTTCGTCTTTGATGCATCTTAAAATTCTGAAGATCTGTAAAAGACAAGACAGAAGTTACGGAGCCTTAAACTATGCTGGACTACGACACGTCTGTTCTCTGTATGTGGCAGGTGGATACAATAATTTTAGCATTGCAAAAAGGAATTAATTCTGTATATAAGTCCATGTTACATTGAAAAACTAGTTTAGAGAGCGGATGTGGGAAGAGCCTGGAGTAATTACAGCCGTTATTGTTGGCGTCTTTGATGTCAGTCTTAGTGGAAGTTGTGCGTATTTCAGCTCTAATGTTCATGGTGGAATGACCTACAAGGTTGAATATACTGACATCAAGGTCATTTGGTACGTGTTGCAGGCAGATTAGAAACTACATGCATTAGTAAATGTGAGAACAGAGTTTCTAATTAGAGGGAATTACATTGCGTATCTTACGTTAAATTCAAGATTCCAGCAACGTTTCCCATTTCCCCCATTTTCACTGCCTTTCCTTGGGATAAATTGCATAGAAGGCGATGGCTGTCTTTTGTACTGTAATGTGGTAATCTTGAATCGGTACAGTATTTTCTCGTGTTTCTCGCATTTTTATCAGTTGCATTTCCTTGAAGTGGCGAATTGTCAATTTTCCTGCTTCACTTTACTGCATTAAAAGGAAAAGTAGCTTAGTAATATTTGGTAGGGACGACATGTGTTTGTTGCAGGAAGTCCATAAAATGAATATACGATAAGGATGTCACATGTGTTAACCTGTAGGCTGCGTTATATCTCCGAAACCGCCGAAGTAATCCATATAACATTTGATACTGCGTATTTACACTAAGCGTGCTCGGATGGATTTAATTTTTGTCCGTGTCGTCCTAGTGCGCCTAAGAGGGACGAGGTTACAGGGGAGTGGAGGAGATTGCGTAATGAGGAGCATCATGATTTGTGCTCCTCACCAAATATTATGCGGGTGATCAGATCAAGATGAACGAGATGGCCGGGGCGTATGGTGCGTATGGGGAAAAGGAGAGGTGCATGCAGGGAACGTGAGGGAAGGAGACCTATTGGAAGGCCTAGATGTAGATGGGAGAATATTATTATTATGGATCTTCAAGAAATGGGATGGAGAGCGTGGACTGGATTGGTCTGGTTCGGGATAGGGACAGGTGGCAGGGCTTTTGAACACGGTAATGAATCTTCGGGTTCCATAAAATGCGGGGAATTTGTTGGTTAGCTGAGGAACTGTTAGCTTCCCAAGAAGGGCTCTACTCCGTGGAGATAGTAGTTGGTTAGTTAGATGATTAGTTAATCTTTCCAATGCGACGCGTACTTTATACGGATCACAAATTAAATTTTATTAATTTTTTAAAGAACGTTTGGGCCTGATTTTATAAAATCTGTCACTGACTTGAACCATAGACAACATGACGATAGCCATTATTAATTGAAATATGTTTCGAGGCGACATATAGGCTTTACACCGGAAGGATGTCTTTGTAGGCGTGGTCGGCTGTGGCCGATGTGTGTCGCCTTGCTTTGGCAGTTTCTAGCATTCATTTGTGCCATACGGTTGTTGCACAAGGTGATTGATGGTTTTAATATTTTACATACTTTATGAACTAGTTGACTAATGATGCAGACTCCCTTTGAACAGCTAACAGTCCTTCAACTGCGTTAGAAATTTTCGACCTTTGATGGGGCCCGAAAGGTCTTCACCGGCCTCATAACAACCTGCCTCTGGTCCGTAATGTGTCAGTCTGAAAAGTGTTTCTGTCTTTTGGTGTCTGGAGTTGAAAATATGGAATCAGGTACTGCGGACTTGTGGTGACTGCATAAATGGTGTTGTAGCGCACATTTCTACCACCGCAAGAGAGGAGCACTGTGTGGAGTGTGTAAAATTTATAAAATTTGACTTCGGAGTGTACAAAATTATCAAAACTTGCCCGTGGTGTGTACAAACGTAACAAAATGTAGTTGTGGAGTGTACAAACGTAAGAAAATTCAGCTGTGGAATGTGCAAACGTAAAAAAGAATTAGCCGTGGAATGTACAGACGTAATAAAATTTAACTGTTGAATGTACAAAAGTATAAAATAAATTAAATTTTAATTATTTTTATTATTTCCAAAGATGGACAACGACCGCTTCCCGACAGTTTTCTGTTCCAAATTTTATAATCCTTAGGATACCGCGCCTGGTGTTCAGTGCCTTGGATCGGTTTCGGAGTTAAGCCGCTTAGAGGACTGAAGATTTGCTGACGTAGCAACAAGCGCAGTTGCCACCTTCAGGGCGAAACCTGAATCTGGCAACTGCGACGTTTGCCGAAACGCAGGAAATTTTCATTTCTCTACGCGGCCCAACTCCGAAAGCTGATCCAAATCACTATTCCCGATATTTTGGATTTGAATGCCAAATGAAAGTAAAGATAAAATTGTCCTTGTTCACGCTTTTAAGGCATAGAAGTATAGCTCCACTCATTCGTAACCTCGGCACTAGATGGAGGCGAATGTTTAACTTCATGCTCCGGCCGCTTTACCCCTGCGAAAGAACCCCGGTACCGGACAAAGTACAAGTACATAACGAACTACAAGACGAAAATCATGTATCCTGTCACTGATTATTGTATCGGTCACAAATGGAAATTGTGTGGTCATACGTAGAGATGTAAAGAATCAGAGAACCCCTCTCGCATTTTTTAAATGCACTTCAGAGAAAGCCGTTGGGGATTTTGGGTACTTCATTATATAGTATAATATTTCCCTGTTGTGGAGCATACAGTGGAACTGGGACAGTTTTTGCTGTATCCTGGACAGTATTTCTACTATATGGCAGTTACTTCTATCTATCGACAATCTTGCTTTAATTACCGAAGTCTTCAAATAATGAATCCTTAGGCAAAGACAAATTTTGTTTAGTATAGTCGCCACCAGAACGGTTACACTGAATGTTAAAAATGGTATTAATTCTCTGCAAAATACTCCCACTTCCACGTCGGTTCACCGCGGATGCCCAGGTGCGATCCCAGGCCAGTAAATGTGGGGATTATGGTTTACGAAGTGGCATTTTTCTTCTCTTCGTGTACTTCGATTTTCCCCTGTCAGTATCATTCCACCAGTGCTATATAATCTTCGCAATTGACAGCGTCATTAAAGCACTTATGTTTCTTTGTCCTCCCAACCGTTTGTGAGAAGCTGCTGTTGGTATACGTACTAGAAAAGATTGAGGTAATCTAAGTAGTCTTAGGGAAATGTTGTATCCCTCGGGGATTGAACCAGGAACCTCCTGAATGCAAGTCATGTGCTGTGCCATCGACCTTACCGGGCTCGGCGCACTACCGCCGAATGCTGAAAAGCGTATGGTCACTGTAGCAAGGTTGGTTTCTGTTTTACGTTTTGGTTTGTTTGTGTGTGGAGGAGGATTTGTAATATGAGCAGCTGGCTTGTAATTTCTTTTGATGAAATTTATTTATTGTAAGATTTTAAAATTGTGCCGCGTAATGTTCGGTGTTTTGTTGATGGTTCAGCGATCTTAATTTTGCACATTAAATGATGGTCACCGAACCGCTGCGTTGTCAGCAGTGGACTACTTCACGTAACTGAAGGTGCTTCTGTTCCTTTAAAGGATGTGCCATAACATTGCGAATTTCAAAATACAGGGTTCTTTATAACGGGAATCCTGTTTGTAGGTGTAGGCTGTATTTCCAATGTTTCGAAGGTCATTACTGTTTCCATCTTCAGTCAAAATCATTATGTAGAAAGACGGTACGTGTGATACATAGGCAATAAGCCAGCTACATCTGTACGGTGCCGCCACCTAGAAACAGGATTCACATTGGTCTAGAACCGCTGCGAAAAATTTAAACCTTCTTTATAGTAACAACAACAACCTGCTGGGAGAACTCATGGAATCTGCCTTCCTATTGCATAAACGTATAGTATTACAATTGCTAATGTAGTACTTGTTCATAGGTATGATATAACAACCGAGTGTAATTTATCTGCTGACTTAGGATACTGGGTTTGTGCGTAGATGGCCATACGATGGAATATTACCCAGGGCACATTTTCCGTTATTGTTTGCAGTTGGGAGTAAGTTACAGATTGTTGTTGTTGTTCTTGTTGAGATGGGATAACTAGTTGGTATAGTGAGTAGGCTAGGGCTGGAGAGCTGAGGAATCTGGGTTCGGTTCTGGGCAGGAGCAAGACATTTTTTCTTCAACACGGCGTCCATACTGGCTATGGGGGCCCTACCGGCCTCGTATTCAGCTCTATCTTCGGTGGTAAAGAGACTTGTGTATATACATGAAACCAAACTGTGCACTGATGTTTAGATGATGGTCTTAGGGCTGTTTCAGTAACGGTTTTGTTTTCTTGTGGTATTGTGAACAAATATGTTGCGCGACTCAACGATTGAAACACATTTAGGTTCAGTTTTTCGGTTTCGCAAGATTAAGTATTGTAGCAGCGATGCAACAGGAAACAACGACAACGACAAGAACAAGAACAACAACAGCAACAACAACAAGAACAACGACGATGACGACAACCAACAAACAACGACTCTTGCTGTTATTTAAAATTGTGCCGTTTGAACCCCGTCGAGAATGTAATTTTCATCTCAAAACCAGAACCAGGGTTTCAGATATGCACGAAACTTCAGGAGACCAGACCATTCGTTATTTCCCTGGCGAACCAGAAACATTACAACAGGGCAAGTTTCTCCCACCTCCGGTACTTACTTGTAGCGTATCATTGGTTGCTTTTGAAACCAAATTTACGTCACATCAGGTGTGATCTGAGTAGCTTCGTAAAGTTGAATAACCCAGGGAATGAGCTGGGCCACACGAAACTTGCATTCAGCCAGCATGGCAAACGACGACGAAACCGATGTTCTGTTTAAAGTGGGGATATTTACTTTTGCCGCCTTTGCTAGCAACAGTCAGCAGTTCGAAATGCCAGGTCACTGTATACGTACCATTTGCAGTCCTTAACTTAAATATTAGAATGTAGATTTGAGTTGTTCTGTTCTTACTTCAACATAAATTTGAAATTTCAGCAGATTGGGAAGCGTGGTAGTTGTGACGTTCAGACCGTCGCCCTTAATTCGTCGTCTCACAGTGACCTGTGTGTCATGTTTCACGCAGGTTAACGAAATTTTTGGTGGAAAGTTTGCCATTATTATCAAGATTCTGTGTACTGTCTGTACGGGTTTCTTGAATCTGTATTCTGTTACTAGTGCCGTGATCGTGCCTAAAATACACATCTTTTGTTACCTTCGTAATTCGTATTACTTAATTTTCACACCAAATCGGCCACATTCCTGATTATTCAGTAGAATATATATGAAATGATACTAACAGTAAACATCCTTACTCTAAAGTGGAAATACCGTACAGGCTAGGGCGTTGTATGACTGGGCCGCGGGCTAGCCTGCCAAATAATTTTTCGATTACGGGCAAGTTAAAAAGATATTTCTGTGTTATAAAGCGCCCAGACCGGCTCTAGAGCCGTAGTAGTCTTTTATTTAACGGGCTCCGGCGGCACTTCCCTCGGCGGTAAGGCGGCCGAAGCTTGAAGCTGACCTTTCACTTTGAAGTAGTGTCGAGGTGAAGAATGCGTGGAGCTATACTTCCACTCCCCCATCTGCGTTAATGACGCGATTCTTGATTGAGCAGAGGCACACCTTCACCTTGCTGGTGTTTTGTCTTTTCGAACTTTCGAGGAACGGCACTTCATGCAATGCACAGTGACGACTTAAAATTAATGGCAGTTTAGTTTTTACAAGAAGTAATGTTGGAAAGGTGGAAGTGCAGACGGTATGTATCTTTCTTATTTCAACTATACTGTTTTTATTATCTTGCGAGTGGTGATAATTCTGTGAAATAATTTATGATTGAGTTCTTCTTTGGTTACACTAAGTGAGAACTGTCTGTGATCCGTTAGAGGGTGTGAAAACTGTTGAACTTACGGAAGATTGACAGTTCAGTATGACGGTAAATAAATGTGTGAGCCAGGAGAAAGTTTAAAGGATCGGTACGAAGGATGTCGACTGTGACATGTACTCGTATTCAGGGTAAGGAGGATATCAGTCAGCGTATCCAGGACAATCGAAGAATCAATACGTATGAAGTTACGTCTGAATGAGTATGAGTCCTAGAAACAGGGCGCTGTAAAAATGGTTTGCAAGACTTTGTAAACGGCATTTTATTTTGGTGGAATCAGAGAACATGCAGATTATTGGACCAAACCTTTTTTTTAAAGAAGAGTTTTGATTTGAAAATATAAGACGTATTGTAACTGCTGTACTAAAGTTTATTTAATAACGGCATAGCGTATTATTCATAAAGGAACTGTGCACTGACAGAATCAGTGAGGCGGTTAACGTCTGGGGATTTCCTTGCCCCATAGTTCTGAGGGAAGTAGTTTCAGTAATCAGATGTCTGCATCTTTTGCGCACTTGCAAGTGTTACATATGTTTAAATTTTCGAACTCGAAACTCCTCCAAACAAGGATGGAGAGGTGTATTCTATCGGAGTAGTTTATAAATGTATTGTTTCCGATTTTGCGTTCTGCATTGCCCTTCATGTTCTTGTATTGCGGATACAAATCTAGTGTTGCAAAGCTGATGGAATTACAGATACTATATCTACTGCTGCATAGAGTCAGAAATTGGTATTGTACAGCGTTAAATGTTTGTCGTATCGAAAAGTATTTTAAAGTTATTCATCGTGACGGGGTCCAAGTCTTACACAATGGGCTTTTTGAATGATTTTTTTTTAAGTTTTCTCATGTTCACATGTAAAGTATATGTTAGAGGGTGGCCGTGTTATAGCTAATAATATTAGTCACTGGTTTCTCATCGCGGAGGCCCAGGTTCGATCCTAGGGCTGTCCGTTTGGGATTTGTGGTTGACAGTGTGGTACTGGGACAGGTTATTGTTTCTGCCCTTCGGTTTTCCGCTGTCAGTTCTAATTCCACCAGTGCCCCATGCTCATTGTTCAGTCGTCGGAGGGATTGACAATGGGCCCATTATAGGGTTAATTTTAATAGACAGGTTCTGGTGTAAACCCCATCCCTTACCAGACTGAAGCGAAATCCCTTTAGTAATTTTAAGGATTAAAATACAGATCGGTGTGGCCTTCCTATCATGCGATTCTTGCAAAGAACGCGTAAGCTGTAAGGTTGGAAGGCACAAGCGTCTTTATTTCTAGCACAACTGTATGAAGACAGTGGTAATACCGTACCTGTATGCACCTTTACACATGTTAGCTTACAGTAGACCAGGGTTCTTAATCTTTTTGTGCCATGGACCCCTCCGAGAGTCTGGTGAAGCCTACGGACCGCTTCTCAGAAAAATATATTTAAATGCATAAAATAGAGACAGTGAGATTTATTGAAGTTAACAGCCATTTTTAGAGTCTAGAGGCCATAAATTACTTTGTTGCCAACATTCATTATTGAATGAAAAGCTAAATTTCAGTTAGAGGTTAGTGAAAATAAATTTGTATTTTTTCCCCCATCCAAATTCACGGATCCCCTGAAATCTATCCATAGACCCCCATGGGGTCCGTGGACCCCAGGTTAAGAACGGCTGCACTAGACGAACGCATGCAGGCCAGGAGGTGTTTGTCTGTTCACATGTTTGGTGTCCGAAAGACTGCTCGAAGTTCCATTAACCCATGTATTAATTTTATCACTTTTTATGCGTTGTAGCAACTGCTAATTGTCACAAAGGTTGTTAGTGTGTAAGGCCTTTTTTAGTATATTTTTTGTGCTTGAATTAATGCACAAACTGGTTTCCTGATTCTGGCTGTTAAGCAGCTTGCAACTATTCTTTGACGGCACCTTAAATCGTCTCATCTCAGTCAGTGACTTCCTATGGTCTGCGTGTTGTGTTGCCAGTGGCGCCGGTCTTCTCTTTATTTTATTTAATGTGGCCGCAGACACGATTTTCACATTGCTTCATGCCACACCTAAGGCTAGGTCAACTTTGGTATAAATAGAAGTAAATTATATTACTTCAAAAGTAGGTTCTTATCTGTTTCTGCATTTCTGTTCTTAAAACCTGTCCCACTGCCACGGTGTCCACCACAAATCCCACTTGGACTGGCCTGGCCAGGTCGTCCGAGGTGGGAGGCCGGCGACCAACTGCCTGACCCATGACAAGGTATGTTGATATCCACCACTTTGTAATAGCTAAGCAACCAATACGCTCTACGTTTCAGCCTATACACTCATGTATTTGGCGTTGTATACTGTCGTGCGGCGCAGTGGCGGTAAATAGTAGAAAGAATGTGTGTTGTCATATGTTTTTTGTTTTTAGAACTTCAGTGTAATGAAAGTAAGAACACTTCATTGTTTGTTCCGCAACGCACCAACGTTCATGTCTCAATTAAGAGGTTAAAGTGCCCTGTTATTATTTGCATTTATGAAGTTGCTTGAAGGTGAGTGTGGAAGATTAATCTAACACAAACCTACTTAAGGGTATAAGTAAAAGTTTATGATGCATTAAATGAGAGCTTTCTTTATTATAGTGCTGTGTATGCTGACAAAGGAAACCCTGGCAGAGAACGGGTTTGTGTCGGTAGGTAATTGTGTGGTGAAGATACTAAAATGTGCAGCGTTTTTATTAAAGCGGCCGCTATTGTATGCAGATAGATGAATTGTACGATGTACAGTATTGAAATACGCCACGTCTGTGGTGTAGTTGTCGTTTGCTGTTGTTGTATTTCGCAGCATTTGTGCTACTCTATATATATGTGAATGACCACATGGCACGTAAGTTGTACCAATAATGTCGGCGGAGTTTCTTTTATTATTATGATATACTGGTGTTACTTTATTAATTTTTTAACAGCTTTCCTCTTCGTTGGAGTGTGACGAAATGTTTTATATGGGATGCAGTTAAAACGTCCCAATTACACAGACATACGTAGCGGATGTTCACGTAGGTTTCGTTTACAAGCACGTTTATAAAGTTAACATTACGGGAGCAGTGCATTGCAATTTACCACTGGCTGAAGCTTCTGCCTTCAGGGCGGACTGGGTGATCGGCAACTCCGCTAATAACGCCATTCAAGTGAACGAGAATCGCGCAGTGTGGGTTTCACTTTTAGAATGTAAATTACTACAAGCAAAGCGTCAAGATCCTGCATTCAGTATTTTCAGAGCAATTCCTGGCTTTCAAAATGCTCCGTGTTCGATATTCTGGAACCTTCCAGCTGCTTGTGTCGTGATCGTCCATTTTGTTTTCCTGATAAAGATGTACCACCGAACGTCATGTTCGTGTGTGCAGCACGCTCGATTTGTATTCAAATCCCCGTGTTCAAAGTTCAGCACTGGGACCAGTGTTCGTCAGTCATTCCAGGCAAAAGCCGGAGTAATAGTTGACAGACTACGATCGTTTTCTTCCATATCATTTCCAAGTCACAGTTCACTAATCATCCTATCATGTGACGCCTTAGAGTAGAAAATTAATGATAGTGCCGTTGAACAAGTAAGGGAAAAATAAATACAGACGTTACCTTTATCACCTCATCGTTTGACCGGGATCTTTCTCTGTATTGGACCGAGCAGGTTGGTTAAGGTTTCGTTTTTGTGGGATATGACACTACGTATCCACTGGGTAAATCGAATTCCATTGCTCTCGGATATGACGCTACGTCACTGGGTAATCGAATTCCATTGCTCTCGGATATGACACTACGTCACTGGGTAATCGAATTCCATTGCTCTCGGATATGACGCTACGTAAGTGGGTAATCGAATTCCATTGCTCTCGGATATGACACTACGTCACTGGGTAATCGAATTCCATTGCTCTCGGATATGACGCTACGTCACTGGGTAATCGAATTCCATCGTTCTGGGATATGACGCTGCGTCGCTGGGTAATCGAATCCCGCCCTTCAACGCAACGTTGTGTCCTCGTATTCAAGGGTCAAAATGTTCAAGGTTTCAGGGCTGTTTGTGATATTTTTCCTGGTTTTCCTCGTTCTTTCCAGGCGCATGCAGGGGTGTGCATTGAAACAGGCAACAACTGCCTCCCCCCCCAAATTCGTAACTGTTCACTCTCCATGATAATCATCTCACATACTTTGTAGCCGACACAGCTTAATTAAATACCATGTAAATTAATCATCTGACGTCATGTTGACGGTGTATGGAGAGCGTGGAAGGACCTTGCGTCCTGTGTGCAGAATGTGGCTTGATCTTTTACCACGATATTTTCAGAGACCACTTACAGATGACGCATTTTGCATCCCAAAATGTTGCCTTTGCTATTCATTTTTTAACTAGATTGATTTGGTATGTCGCCATAGCATGTTCTTTCATTGTTTATTGGGGTCTTTTAAATAATGATCTGTTTGAGGAACTCATCCCTTTTTGAATCGTTACGCCAAGCGTTAAGATAGTAGGATGCGTCTTGAAATTCTACCTGAAAAGAGGAAAGCGAAAAGTACCGGCGGTAAAGCGCTCGGAGCTTGCGGTTTTAGGTGATATTGTAGGCAAACGTCCCATCTGTTCTTATCGGTTTAATTATGTTTAAATTAAAATCTATTTCTTGTTTAACTGCATGAAAATGTTCAAGTTATTTTACTGACGTGCACGGACAGCAGTGTTTTACGGCTGACAGCATTAACGACGTGATCGTACTGTACATGTGGTAGATACCGATACTTCCTGTTAATGGAATAGTAGCTACATATTCCGACGTTTGTCTTTGAAGTAAAAAGTACACTGGAAAATAAAAGCAGGATACGTCGCTGTGCTTTTATTATGCGATACCTGTAATTGAGCCTCGAAGGTGATCTGTGCTTTGCTATTGTGAATGCTTGGAGTTCTATATCATTTCCTCAATATAAGTACTAATTTTGTATTTGCACAGATGCAAGTACTGATGATGCATCTTGCAATTGCAGCCGTGATCACTTTTGTTGTATTGCAGAGCTCTGTTGTGGGCCGGGATAGCGTAGTCGGTATAGCGACTGGCTACGGCGACGGTCCGGGGATCGAATCCCGGTGGAGGCGAGATTTTCCGCACCTGTCCAGAAAGGCCCAGGGGCCCACCCAGCCTCCTGCACAATGGGTACCGGGTCTCTTTCCGGGGGGGGGGGGGTAAAGCGGCCGGGGCGTTGAGTTGACCACCCACCCTCGTCTATTGCCAGGGTTAAAGAAAAAGCAAAGCTATACCTCTACTCCCCCTTTGGGCCTTCATGGCCCGTTCTAGGGAGAACTTTAACTTTACCTTTACAGAGCTCTGTTGATGCAGCATGTAGGGTTTTTGAATGCAGCATTGGTTCATCAGAAGGCCTGTTTTCTTCGCAAGGACACAAGCCAAAAGAAGAGTGGACATATATTTGTGTCCAAGCTAAATTCGAGAATTCGATTGCGATGTTCAACCTGTCAACGTTCGATTGCGCCTTAGACTTCTGAGTCACTGGGGACGGCAGTAGTGACTCTTGATCTATTTAGAGCACAACCGTTTTGCTGATTCAAGTTGGATGGAAATTTTCGGGCGATTCGTTTGTTACAGGTCCACTTCTTTATCTCTGGAATGAAAGTATAGTCACACCTGTATGGTGGATATTGTGGTCTTCTGCGTTGACACCGTTTTGTCTGGTAGGTAGATACCAGTCTTTCGGAGAAACACCCTCTCTCCATACCCTGAAGATGGAGGCAGTATTTTCCGTCGAATGTTGGTAGTGCCAAACTACACGGTGTCATAAGCCAGAAGACCACAATATGAATATGCCCCGCCGTGTAAACCTTATATCTTATATGTTTATGGCGGCGATGCAGAGTGAGGGCATTTCAGAGTGATAACGGCGTCGTAATTTTGAGATAGGCTTGTTACTCATTCATGCAACGCTCTTTGTCATGTTTGCCGTGCTGGAACGGTTCTAGGTTTCGGTGCAGTTGAAGCAAATTTTATGTCTGTTTGCAGTGTCTGCCACTGGGCACGCAGTTTGTTCTGTGTTGCTTTATTTTTTGTGGCTTATTTTACGACGCCTCAGTGTCTCAGACTTTATTTATGTAGGATTATTTTGTGTGGTACAGTGATTGATGAGAAATCGAAAGGATTTGAGAAAAACTGCCATGGTGTAGTCGAGGTACTCTTCTGACATTTGCCTGGAGGGACTGAGGAAGGTCACGAAAAGCCTCAGTTGAAATGGTCGGGACGCCAGCTATCCTGGCTTTCTTCCCGAATAAAAGCATAGAGCAGGGGTGGCCAGCTGCACGAGCTTCGGAGCCGCTCTTTACGAGGCAAATAGTCAAACGTACGGTAGCAACACCGCTTACTGTCTGAGAAAACACAGCCAGCCCTTTCAGTTAGCGACACGGGGAACTACTGCTTGTTCGGGAATCCACTAATCCATTAATAAAATAAAGTATTTATTCCTTATTTGATAGCTTCTTATTTCTGCAGGTTGATTTCAGTTAGTTATGAGTCTCCTTTCTTTAGAAACTCTTTAAAAACGCACCTCACGGTCAGCTGCATGTGTATGTAAGCTACCTGAATATTTTTTTTTACATGCAACTTGTGCGAGCCACACCACCTTGTTGTGGTTACCCCTGACTTGCAGCGTTACTTCCACACAAACCTGATCGGGGGTTTTTTTTTTTTACTTCAGTCAGGATGTCGAATGCGGTTGGGTTTGGAAGTCCTTGCTCTTCCAACCTTTCCGGACATAATTTCATATTTCGAGGCAGAGCGTTAGGAGCTTGACGCGTTATCTCCTCACTGGGTTTCATTCTCCCTGTCTCATGTTTCATCTTGGGAACCATGTAACGTATGTCAATGACATTTGGTATGGAATGTCCCCACTGAAGGTTGTGGGATTTACTTTATTTCGGACTCTACCATACGAATATTTTACCTTGAAGTCCAGTTTATTAAATATGGATTACGTGTACAGTCATCCCTCGAAGTTACGTCGTAGGTGGTTCTGAGATCGGCGACGTTAGCAGATGACATATGTCGAGACAGATTTTCCCATGAACGCAATGTTAAAATGGGGAGGATGGCAGACAATCTATTTTGACCAAGAAAAAAAGAGATATTCATACTTACGGAAGTTTACAGATAATGAGATGTCAAAAATGACAATTCAATTGACAATTGACAATGACAATTGAAGTGTAGGCGGGTCGTCTGGATCATCATCTCCAATGTGCAACAATACAGGTGGCGATGCACGAGTCCCTGAAGATGACGTGAAGAAATCAAGCACTGAAATCTGCCGAGACAAAGAGCTTTTCCTCTCCTTCAGAATTTCACAGCAAGTAAGCAACCTCATAATTCCCTGTCTAGTTCTTGCTGCTGGCTGTTCTTTCGAACCAGTGTCCTCAAACACCCTGAAGCCAGTGTCATTGAGTCCAAGCCCCTCAGTGAACTTGGAAACCGTCATGGTCCTTTCCTCAGGTTCAAGTTTCTCAGCTTCTTCAAGGGCGCTTTGTTTTCGAATGTCTGTAATATAGTCGAGCGTGAGCTCCTGTTTATGGGAGTTCAGCAACTCGAAGTAAGCTGTAGCATCTTACGGACGAATTTGCGCACCTGCTTGAATGTATTGGGCTGGCGGGCAAACGACGTAAGTGCGGAACGAAGTAATTCCAGACGGCGTATATCGGGGGATGACTGTATGTGGCAAAAATGAGTACCCTGCGTGACGTAAGGTGTATCTTATTATGATGTGTAAGTTTTAAGAGTGTGTCAACATGGTGCTCTGTATGTAATTGAATAATTACACGTTCATTTACTGAGGCAGAACACAACAACGCAGAACACCGGTGGATGGAAAATTAAAACAAAACACAATAATCTTGCGTATTCGGTTACCGATTTTCACTTCTCTTTGGTATGGGTTTAGAAAGCGTTTACTTATATTTGGTGCAGTAAAGCCGGCCTGAATTTCTGATATCTATGCTGCTTATGTCTCCGAATAGCATTATTATTTAGGGCCGTTAGAAATAATTTAGACCACATCGATGTCGGGGACGAGACCGTGTGTTCTGCTTCAGTATTCTTTATGTCGCCTTTTTGAACTGGAAGCTTATATTCAGCTACACTAAAGAGCATTGCCAGTTTCAACGCTTCTACCTACGGGTGTATGCTATTTGAAGACCCATTTTTGCATTTTACACCTGAGGCGTTTTCTCCAGTACCGTTTGCGAGTGAAGTTGCAGTGTCTCCATTATTGCGTGTTCAGATTGTTGCGCGTCTGTGATTCATGCATTAACCACGAAACAAGTTGCGACATAAAACGTGCTAATTAGTGGCTTGCTTTTTGTCTATTTTTACTTTGGGGTTTTTCATAGCACTGGTTTTCCTTCACTTATTGTGCGATCTAGAAATGTGACATTAACCCTTTAAAGACGGCAATTAAGTTGAATTATGTTTAAAGGTTTAATTCGTACCGCGCTGTAAACACTCTCTGTCTCGAATATAAAAGAACCATCAGTCAGTGCTGCATAAGAAAATAATTGCTGCTTGTTCTGAGATACATAAAAATCACAGAAATGCATTGTGGACAGAATGTAGAAGTTTCGAATGTTACAGCTGGTGGTACATGAAGTAATTACTAGGCTTTGGTGGGTTAAGCTGTAAATTATGAGACTCTGCTTTGGAAGTGGGAGGTGAATGGACGTGGTTCAGGATCGCTTCCGGGGTTTGCACCTTAAGGGTTTACTGCGAGACATTTAGTGATCTGTAGAGTATTTAAACGTATTCTTACGCATGTTATGGCAGGCATATCAGTTTACTTATTTTAATTCTTTTTTCCAATGGCGCAGCAGCCCCTAGTGGGCCAGGGCCTCTTCATTATCGAGGCTTCGCGATCACACTCAGTCACCACACTCGGTAGGACTCCTCTGGACGAGTGATCAGCCCGTCGCAGAGACCTCTACCTGACAACACACAACACTTACAAGAGACAGACATCCATGCCCTCGGCGGAATCCGAACCCATAATTCCCGCAAGCGAGCAGAAACAGAATTTTACACATGCTGAACATATTTGCTCAAAACATGGATGATTGTTTCACGGCCAAAGCCACGCTTCAGGAATTCAGCGCCATATCTACGTTACACTTAACTTGAATTTTGAAATAATAGTGTCATATTTTTAATGTGGCGTCTTTTATGGAGGTACTTTAGATAATTCCTTCAATGCATTGTTTACTTAATATTGATACTTAAATAGTTCGAATTGACATGCACTCTGTTAGCCAGTTTTAAGGTTGTCTCGCCCTTATCCCGGTTATGTTCCAGTCCGAATGTGCTTCTGCTTATTCAATAGTTTTCTCTTGCCCGCTGTTGCTGGCAGACTTGAAGCAAACAGTTACTTTGTTAAGACGTTTGCTTGAACTGTTTCTCTCTACTCATGTTTTACTGAAATATACCTTAAAATCAGCCTTTTTACTAAACAGTGCATGGTTTCTGGTTCAGGACAAAATTTAAATTAGCTGAACTAAATTAAATTCGAGCAAGTACTTGACATGTCGGGTGTAATCAAAGTTGGGGTTTACTCCCGTGGATTTATTACGTTCGGGCTGACCGATATGGACAGGTGAAGCAAAGAGCCTGTTGCATGTTACTGTGAAGCACACGCAAAATACATTTTACCAAAATGTGCTTCCGAAATTGTATTGATGAGTTCATCCTAAACTTTGCTATTTCTGTCTTATGACTATCCCATCACGAAGGAAACTGTTTTCATGATGCTGTCAGGATGCTGTCATATTTACAATTACTTTCGTTATTGCTGCAAGAAAAGGAGTGATGCAAGGTGTATGAATATATGTTTGTTCCTCGAACATCATTCTTAATAACAGAGGGGAGCGTCTGAATATATTTCATCAATTGAACCAAATTCGTAAACAGGTAGAGGGTTATTGATATTAAAGTCAGTGGCCATCGGCCTAATGCTGATCTTCGGTGTTTGTAATGCACATCTATTTGTTGCCTCTTCACAGTTTCCATGAATAATTTCCAGGGATGCACAAATTTTCCAAAACTCTAGGAGCCACCTCAAAATTCTAGATGCCGGGAGGGTGACGTGAAGCAAGTTGCATAATCATCACCCACAAACATTGGGCTCCACTGTACATAATTTAGTTGCCGTGGCGATTTGGTGCCCGCGATTTGTGCGCACGCGTGCTAAGATTGTGCGGTCAGTTGATATCCTGTTCATTCTCTGAATTTGCGAGGCCGATGGAAACTGATAATACACGATTGTGTCGTCCGGTGTGTCAAAATCACGCGATAACAGTAACACAAAGAATTGTGTTCTGCATTAAATTAAAAGATGAGGTAGGTAAGTTAGGTATTGCTCTTTGTTGTTTATTTGTTAAATTGTTAGATAATGACCATGTGATTATGACCTTCCCTTAAATACAAGTGTTCGTTTTCAATTATTTATGACACGTGACATGTTTCTAACCATCTGGTTCATACTCAAGGTTTCCACAAATTTGGTCAACTGTCAGGAGTTCTACAGCTTGCGGATGATATCCGATAACTAGCGTTGTTAAACTGAATGAATTAAGCTTAAATGTAATGCACGTATTATCGTCAGTTAAAGTGCTGAGTTAAAATACATGAACTAAATAGTTTAAATGGCGGTTTTAATTTCCATTATAATAATATGTATACTAGATTTAAGCCTGATTTATTCATTTTAATATTCCAATTAAGAATACGTGTGTCTGGTCACATTAGATCCGTAAGGGCTGCTTTCGTCAAGAACCTGCTGTTAGCAGTTGCTGTTTCTGTACAATTAGACTCAACTAGTAAGTACATTTGAAACTCACTTTCTTTCTTTTTTAGTCTGACCTCTTCTACCTACTCACTGTAGGTGTAGAGGGTTGTTGTTGCACCTGATCACACTCAATGACACACACACACACCACACTCGGTAGGACTCCTCTGGACCAGTGATCCGCCCGTCGCATAGACCTTACCTGACAACACACAACACTCACAAGATACAGACTTCCATGCCCCCAGCGGGTTTCGAACCCGCATCCCCAGCATGCGAGCGGTCGCAGACGCACGCCTTAGACCGCGCGGCCACTGCAATCGGCACGCTTGAAACGTGATGATGTCAGTTACCGGATACCGTCCATATGCTCTTACTCTTGATAGCTGTCTAAATTTGTGGAACCCTTGAGAATAAACAGGCTCTTTCGAATTGTGAATTCTTGACACTTCGGGGAAGTCTACAAATGAGGGTGTAGTTTAGTTGAGTGATGTTACCTCTGTCATCATTGCATTAAGTTTTTGAGGGAAGGTCAATGGCTCTCCTAACTGTTATAGGTACATGGTTTCAAGTTAGTCACACTGTACTGCACCTGTTGCGTGGTATTTGATCACCTTTATTGTGAGGTAAACAGGCAAAGGCTCAAACAGAACGTGGGCTTGTCTGATTCCAGTCCATGTGACATGAATGACGTCATCTCTCTTAAAGCATTCTTGTAAGTTGAGTTTTTCACTTAACTAGAAACGAAATCCTTATTCTGTTTGTCACGTTTCGTCTTCAGATGAAAGAGGTAGGCTTTAGGCGTTTAGTTTGTAACATTCTTGCTGATGATAATTCAATTTCGCTTAGACCCGTCGTTGTTATGAAATGACAGTACTGAGGAACAAAGTGTCAAAATAATACGTTCCGGAATACTGTCGTATTATGTTTATTGCTATTATTTATTGCCAGTTACCTTCCAGCCGTTGTTCCTTATGTTAGAAGTGGTATAATTGGTGTTTAATCATTGTATTTGAAATACGAATGAAGCTGTATGAACTCCATTATTCCAAGAATATAGCTACATAAGTATTTCGGTGTATAATTTCGCACATTGGGCCCAATTTCAAGTGCCACTAATGTAAACACGCTTGAAAAAAAAAGAGGCTCCATCTGGAGTAAAACAATATTTTGGTATCATAAAGTGGCCTTTTGTGTTTCTGTGTTTCTGACGTATGTATAAACTATGTTGAGTGGCGAAGAAACACGTTTTACGATGCCGTCTTAGGTAATGAGCGTAAGCGGCGCTTTGCGTAAATCGTGTGCTTTCAAACTTTTCGTGTAGGATATTCACTCCGTATTTCTGTGCCACTGTGCGCCTTGTTATCGGATGCCGTTACGTCAGACGGCACATTAGTGTCTTACAAAGACGCCTGTCTTTAGTTCGTGTATCATATGTCGTATTTTGCCTAAATTTCGGATTTGTGAGACGTGCTAAAACTTGGTGGGAGGTAGAAATTTATTTCATCGGCTAATTAGAGCCGACCGTTCGCTTGTAGATGTAAATAATTGATATGTTTATATCGTGAAATATATATCAAAGCGAAAACAATGTTCCAGAAAAGCTTACGCAATTCAGACATTGCGGTAATGCTTCGAACTGTTATAGGCATTTTGCTCAATTTTGTGTAAGCATGGAAAAATCTTGAGGGAGTAGGAACTTGTTATTGTACTGTTTTCGATAGGCCATTAACATGTCAGCTAATATTATCAGTAGATATTTTTATAATACCCACTTTTCTTACAAGACGTTGTAAATCATAACAATACAGGCAATGTACGTATAACGTAACACTGAGGCGCGTTCGCATAACCGTTGTTGCCGTGGAAAAGCAAGTGTTACGTATTCTGAGTGTGTGTTCGTAGCCTTAGTTATCCAGCACGCAAAGCGCATGGGCCGTATTATATTGTCATCTGTAGCCTGTCTGGCCCTACCACAATTTTCGACATTGTCTCATAAACGGCACGAATTTCGGAGAAACGTTATTGGACATAAAATGTGTGTTTTGATTTTCTCTACGACCTTATTCCGATGCATTTCTAACAAGAATTGAGTGAGATACTATTATAAAGGTCGGCAGTGGGCCGGTCCCTCACTGCCGCAAATGCACAAAGACCTCGTAACCTCGGAAAGAGGAGGCCCAAGCCCATATAGGGCTGTCGAGCCATGGTTATTATTATTATACTATTATAAAGGTACATAAATCTTCATGTAAAGCACCAGTTATTGTTGTCAGATTTTAATGAAACTTGAATTTTCTCGACAGATTTTCGAAAAATGCTCAGGTGTCAAATTTTATGAAAATCCGTCCAGTGGGAGCCGAGTTGTTCCATGCGGACGGACAGACGGACGGACAGACATGACGAAGCTAATAGTAGCTTTTTTAAATTTTACGAACTCGCCTGAATTGAATTAAAGGATTTCCAAAGGTATATTATTTGCCAGAGTTTATGTGGGGAGAAGGTATGGAACGCGAGGAAGCGACATCTGGCGCATATCTTCGATACGTTGAGCTTGGTGGTAATTAGTATAATCAAAACTAGTAATCTTCGGGAAAGACGTGTGATGTGAAACAGTTGAGATGGTGTTCATGTACGTGGCCTGACTTCTTACTCGCTTACTTACTTCCGTCATATCCTTTATTCTGTCATCTGCCGAAACCTAATTAAAATATTTTCTCATTTTTATATGTGCCGAAAAGGAAGATATTTTAATACTGCGTGGATTCACAAAGGTAACTCGTGTTCGGTGATCCTGTGTGTGTACACGCGTGAAATAACTTACATCTTACATAACATCTGTACGCTAACGAATTTTAAATTTCGTATGTGAAAGGTAAATTGGGATTTTACAATAGCCCGCATGTAACTGAATAAATGTACAAGTTATTTTATATCGGCGATTCTCTAACAAGCGGCCTTCGCTCTTCAGGGATGTTAACGTGGCGTGGGTTGGTGGTTGGTTACTGACGTTTCGGGACAGCCAAACGGTCCCATCTTCAGGGGTCAAGCAATCCTAGAAGAAGACTGCTTGACCATTGACGGTGAAGGTTGTCCCGAAACGTCGGCGACCAAGTTCAACCTACTCCTCGCAACATCCCAGAAGAGCGAAGGCTTCAGCTATACTGCGGCGGAAGCGTGAAATCTCGCGATGCTCCATGCATACGTGATGTGGGAGTTGGATATCTTTCGTACTTTCGTTGTTTTTACACGGTTATGATTGATTTTATTTTATTTTGTGTGATTTATAATTATCTGTTGTGCCTGCTGCTGGCATTGTGTTCGTTTGCGTATATGACGCCAATACCCTGAAGGCTGGAGCAGACTTAAATTGTTAATTCACCTATGATATTATCTGTGTCCATCCAAACTGTGTTCGTAATAATTTACATTAGTATTGAGTTCCAAATTTAATATTTCGACGCCAGAATACACTTGCTGTTCGTGTCCGTCATAGAACCTACATATCGCATGTTGCGAGTCAAGTTACAGAGGGGGCTTTATATTTCCCTGTAATCTGTCAAAGTAAATGAAATATTTCATGTTTGTTTAATTAACCTGACACCGACCTATCGTCATCGTGTTTATTTTTTTCATCACCATTGATCAGCTACACACATCACACTTACTGTAGGAAATATGGGGAAAAAACAGAGCATATGATATATTTTATGTACCCTTTATGGGTTGGCACTTGACAGAATTATGAATGTTTTCAGAATGTTAGTCCGGAAGTTTACCAGGCTCATACACTGAAACAGGAAATACATATTTAATGTCCCGTGTAAATTGCTTCAGTATCGAAAGTTTTCAATACTTCCAGTCGCTAAAAACAGGGGTGCACAAATTTTCAAATATGTAGGAACCACTTCAAAATTCTAGGCGCCAGGATGGTTATATTAAGAAAATTCCATGCTGACGACCCAAAAATATTAGGTGCCACCTTACAAAATTTAGTCGCCCGGTCGACCTGGTACCCGGGATTTGTGCACCCCTGGATAAAAGGTACTTACCGTTATTATGAAGGCTGTGAATTTGTATCCTTGGTGGAAATTACCGAAAAAAAGGAATTTATGTGTTAATTCGTACATGTTTAGTTTATGGTTCATTGTGCCTGCGTAAAGATCAGCTGTGACTCAAGATGGCAAGTAAGAAATACAGCATTTGTAGCGTGAGTGGCACAGCCGTGATTGGCGATTTCATTACTAGGGCACGGTCAGTTCTTCCTCCGATATACGTATCTGTATCATTAAAGTAGGTGTCGGTGTGTCTGTCCGTGGCAGCCATAACTTAGCAGAAAGTGAAGGTAAGAGCTTGAAATTTTGGCAGCAGCTTTAGGATGTTCGTGGGATGTGTCTTCCCAAAATTATTCAAAATCGGTCCAAGGGAATGGGGTCGGGCCACAAGGTTCTTATCCCTTAGAGTGATGTGTTGAAGTTGAATGAAAGGGGGTAATATTGTACCTCATTTGAAAGGTCGCGCTGTAGCGAATAGAATAAGGCACACTGAAACAATATAATTTTTGCCGTCAGGGACTAAAGGGACAAAAGAAAGAAAGAAAGAAAAGAAAATGACCCCTAAAAGGGTTAGTTCGAGTTGAGCCTTATTTGAATTGGCTTGCTCTGACAAATCTTTTCTCTTTGTTCTATGGTGCAACAGCCCAGCTCTGGCTTAAGCTGCCTCATTTTTGAGGTTTCTCTATCACTCACAGTTAGACACACACACAAACACACCCCGTAGGACTCCCCTGAACGAGTGATCAGCTCATCGCAGAGACCGCTACCTACACAGCACACAACAAACACAAGAGACGAACATCCATGCCCTCAGCGGAATTCGAAGCCGCGATACCAGTAATCGAACAGTCTCAGACCTACGCCTTAGGCCGCGCGGTTACCGGAATCGGCTGATAAATCTTTTAAAGCATATTAAAACAGACTGAAATATAAAATGAAGGACTGAAAGGGAAAGAGAGAGATACATAAATAAATAAGGAAAGAATTAAACAAAGGACTATTTCGGTCTGTGCGTTTCTTGAAATGTCTGTGTTTAGCAAGTATCGAGTTACCTTATTAAGTGTGTATATTGTGCCTTTCTGCCAGTAGTAGTTTCACGCAGGTGACGGCGCTGTATTCAAAACTGCGTCATATGAAGGACAAAAGATGTAACTCAATTGGCTATTTTAATGGAGAAAGGAGGAAACGAAATAAAGGTACGCAAGGGATGAAGGAATGAAAGACAAGGGATGGACGATGACGATGCGCAAGAAATGATTACCCGTTGAATTTCAACGAACAAGTCCTGTAGTCTGTAATATAACTGGGTATGAGAATTATAGAAGCAAAATATGTCGAACTGCTTGAGAATATTTCGTGCACTTTAACCCTTAATAAGAGTAATTTCTGAGATGGAAGCTGTCATGGCCGGGAGTATTCAGATCACGGTCTTATGGCCAGTGATGCCGTGTAGTTTGGTAGATGGTATTAGGTTTTGAGAGGAACCTGCAACCTCATCTTCAGGGTATATAGAATATCGGGTTTGACCGAAATGTTGATGTCGTCATCTACCGAAGTACACGACACCTATCCCAGAAGAGCGTAATGAGAAAAATCTTATGTACTCGTACATTTTGCATCGTATTCTAAATCTTAAGCATTATCCTTTTAGACAGGACAGTTCAGTTTAATATAAAGAACGAACCATGTGCGTAAACTTTGTGAACAGGAAAGTGTACCTTATGCAAACATGTCCTCTCTTGATGCACTGTTGGCGTCTTAGCGGTTTAAGTGTTACCCCTGTACATCCACTTGAATGACGGAAAGTTTGTTTCAAGTATTTCCTCGTGACTCAGATATTACATTTGAAGTAACGTGTAAAATTGATTAAGAAAGTTCTAAATTGTTGTAGCAGAAACGAGATTCACTTAAAGTCTTGATCATGTAGTTAGCAAGATGGCGTTTAATTACATGTTCTTGGCATTTAGAAACAACCACCATTGCAGGCCTACAGAATTCCATTTTGAGTGGCTTTCTTTGAGATTAACCATTGAAGGCAACGCTTAATGGGAGATGGCCTACTGCTGTTCCTGTGTTCGTGGCTGTTCAGTGCACAGTTTTGCACAGTCGTAGGAATCGTTTTTAATTTATCTCAGCAAGAGATAACCAAAGAGTTAATGTTTTTATTTGATTACTTCTTGTTCGTGCAACACTTTTGTTTTGTAGGTGGTTAATTACATGCCATGATCATCTTATCTACTACGTCTGTATAACATTTCTTTCTGCGGCTCCTCTTGGTAGTTTATACTGTTAAGTACTTTCCACCAACACGTAATGAACCATTTATTTTGCGAGTTAATTTTGCAGTTACACACAACGCTGTTGCCTTAATACCTAAGAATATTAAATTTATAAACTGATGTGTTGTCAGGAAGTACCACGCAGCAAGTAATTGGTCCAGACACCGTGACATTACTTTTATGGCCGACGTATTATATATATATATAACATATCAAAGTATTGTTTTAAGGCTGTATTAACATTTTTGTCGCGGTCTAAAGCGTGGATCTGCGGTCGCTCGCTTGCTTGGATTGCGGGTTCGAATCCCGCCTGGGTCATGGATGTCTGTCTCTTGTGAGTGTTGTGTGTTGTCAGTTAGAGGTCTCTGTGTCGGGCTGATCACTCGTCTAGAGGAGTGTGGTGTGTCTAACTGAGTGTGATCGTGAAGCCTCAACAATGAGGAGGCTCTGGCCCAGTAGGGGCTGTCGTACCATGAAAATAATTAACGTTTTTGTGGCTAAACTGCTTGTCAGTACGCAATTTGTGTATAAGGGCTGTACGGCGGTTGACGAGGTTCGCTTTGCTGCTTACGTCAAATCATGATTAACACGTAGTTCTGTACACCGGTTTTCGTTCACATGTGTAGGGTTCATTTAGTTACGTAGAAATTAATACTTTTTTTTTTCAGTTTAGACCGCTTACGTTTCTACAGACGTGCTACATGAGATGCGCTATAGGCCTACTCTACCGCTTTTATTCAGAAACGATACCCACGAACATGACGCCAAATCTGTTTTGTAAAGGACAAAACACCGCTGTCTCATGCATGAACATAAACTGTGGCACGATCTTCTACATTAATATGAAAATAACAGTAATATACAAATCTGTATTTTTGTATACTCTGCGGAATGGGACTTAGGAGTATGCGTGATACTTAAACGTGTCTGATATACGAGTACTTGCACAGGAATAGACACGACAAACGCCGCACGACTTTATGTGCAAGTCATCTGGTAGTAATTGTCCACACCAAGTGAATCAACTTATCACAAGTCAGCACAGAGCAACATCTATACCAAGTATGATTTTAAATAGGATTTCTTCTTGTCTTGGCCTATCTTATTAACAAATGTTAGCTTAATTAGCCAACAAACAACAGTACCTGTCCGTGGTTGAAGATACGAATGTGTAGCCTCTGTGGACAGTTCGTAATTACAGACGAGTTCGTTTGAATTACCACAAAAAATTTGTATAAAACAAGGTCCACTACAAGAATTCATTTCTGAAGTAAACGAAATGATACATTTTTAATACAGTGTGTAATAATGTAGTCATAGTTATAGGTTAAGATAATCTGTTTTTAATTGCGAACCTATAGATAACTGGACGCAGGCATGCCAATGTCTACTTCGTATACTCCGTAACTTTCGTCTTCACACTCAGAATAATAAAGTTTGACGTTAAGAAAAGTAGATATGTTTGCAAATTAGGATACCTCTCTAATCTTTCCCTTGACTTTGATTACGTCGGTGCCTTCACGTTTCTTAGAATAGATATGTCGAACGTGGAGGTATTCTTCCTTAATTGTAAATTTCACTTGTTAGTGTACGTGTATTTTCTGATGTTAGTGACTTTCTTGTTATGTATCTGCATTTTTGCCGTGAAGGTGTTCGACGATACTCAAGATGATACATCGTAGGAAATACAAATAAAGCTAAGGCAAAAAAGGTAAATTTGTCGCACTGCACGCCGTGATGGCATATAGGGAGAATAGAGGTATAGGTCCACTGATGCTTAACCTCGAAAGTAGTTGGGGTGAGTGGTCAGCTTTGCACCTCGTCCGCTTTACCACCAATTGAAAGAGGTGGGTAGGTCCCAGAGCCGGTCTGGACATTTTGGAGAACGAAAGCATCTCTTGCCTTTTCCGGGAAACGACCCCGGATTGTCCAGCCCAGAGCCTAGTTACTATACATACAGCTCTGAGAAATGTGGCTGTTGCATATTTTTGGAGCGCATATGTCCGTTGAATAAGTGAGTTGATTGCGCAACAACACTTTCTAAATTATACGGTTTATTTTCTAGGGAAGGGGATCGGACCCATAACAATACTTTTTGCAGATTAGTCATGCGTAGCGACAAGAGAAAGCTTGGTTGTTTTGTAGTTATCTAAAAATGCCCACAAAATTGACACGCACAGAATGAAGCCCTCATTATACTGTTTGAGTCTGGGCTGACGCTTAAAGAAATGCCAAGTCCGTAACAGACATGTGAACATAACTCCAGTTGTAGGCCTTTTAAAGAGCCTTTTCATGCATCTGCAGTACTCTTTCATTGATACGATTTGGGAAACTCAACTTTAATCTTCAGTACATTTTTATTCAAAGACTATTTGGAAATTAGTTTTTTTTTTGTATATCTTTATTCGTTGTAAACATTTCCGTAGCATCAAATTGTCTGTGGCTTCAGTTGAATGGTCAGTAATATGTGGTAAGTGGGGGATGTTGCTCTTACGTTATGTGTTTTAAAGTTACGGTAGGAAAATCTGTTTAACCAGGGGTGCACAAACACGGGCGCTGGTGTCTAGAATTTTGATTTGGTTCTAGATTTTTGTAAAGTTGTAAACCCTTGTATTTAACAGAGCTTGGAACCGTGACTAAACAACGGCACTGAGAGTCACAATATTAAAAGAAATGCTTGCTTTAGAAATACTTAAGATGGTTTTAGTTTTGAGTTATTTAAAATCCAAACACCGGTCTTTGAACGGTGAACCCCGAAGATGGAGTTAATGCTTGCAGCAAAATTTGTGCTCATTATAGTACTCATATTACACTGTGAACATGATTTTTGTCACATGAAAACTAATTTATGTTTCATATGTATTTTTCCATCGCAGAATTTAAATACGTTATTAGAATTGCTCTATAACCCACAGTTGTTGTGTGACAGAATTTTTTAGAATGCAATTTTAGCAAATTTAGTTTTTTTTGTCACGCTACCAGTTTGTTTTAAATATGGCTGAGGCAGTTTATTATATTTTGAACACAGTGTGGCAATGAGAACTTAATCATAAAGACAGCATGTGAGCCCAATCACAGATAGCCAGACTGTGCAAGCTCAGACAATGGATCAAAATAGCGCTGGATTTATGTATTTAAAAAATAAGTTTCCAAGGATAAGGGATGATAAAATCAAAGAAGGAGTATTTGTTGGATCTCAAATAAGAGAGTTAATACAGGACGTAAAATTTGAAGACCAGCAAAGTGAAGTGGAAAAAGCAGCATGGAAGTCATTCAAGAATGTCACTTCCAGTTTTTTGGGAAATCATAAGGCAGAAAACTATCGTGATAAGGTGGCTGATCTTGTACAATGCTACGAAGCTGTGGGGGTGTAAAATGTCTTTAAAGGTGCACTTCTTAGACTGTCACTTAGACTTCTTCCCAGAAAATGTGGGGGCAGTGAGCGATTTCACCAGGACATTTTCATCATGGAAAAGCGGTACCAAGGCAGTGGATTCCCAGTATGCTGGCTGATTATTGCTGGACACTTAGAAGAGACGTTTCACAAGCAAAATATAGCAGGAAGTCATCCACTGTTACTTTTTAGGTAATGTACTCGTATATACTCTCTGTCATATAACGGAAATACAGGTTTTCTTAAAACTTCAACTGCTCGTCACTTAAAAACCTTGCCTGCTAGAAAAAAAACTGACAACATATTTGAATGCAGCGCAAAGAATGTTATTGGGTTAACCCACTTTAGCTCGTGTGACAAAAAAATAAGAGTAATTTTGTTATCCATTGTTATTTGTAGTAAGTTTGTGTAACATTCGTAGGATCCGGTGGCGGTCTGTAGTGAATACGAGATTGAAAGATGGGAAGTTTTTGATAAACCGAGCTGCCGTTGGCTTTTCAAGGCGGACTCTGTTCGTCGTCAGGTTGAGACTCATTTTAACAGAGCTCAAACGCGGTACACCGAACTCATACACCGAACATTTTGGACAGATCCTGCTCAGGTAATTTCAAATATGCTGTAGGAAGGAACTCCCTTAAAACAAAGGCGCAACAGACAGACATGTCTGGTGAATCAGACGTCTTGCTTATATGACACCGAATACTTAATATGCCTTTTTCAAAATATAGTATTCTTTTGACTTGAATGAAAAAGATTCGGTAATAAATGACATCGATCTGGTAGAAGGAGCACCCATTAAACGTATCCGTAACACTTGCATGTTCTCTAGCGTAAGAGAAACGTTTTTGAAATTGTGTAGGCGTAATTCCCGGATGCTGTAAGCGGAGGTTTCTGTGGACAGTTATAATGTTTAATACTTCGTTGGAATAATCTAGTGTCAGTGTTGCGAGAATTAATTTGTGCGAAAAGTTTGTAACGCCCTTATATTCCTCTAGACATGCTACGTTGATTCGACAAACATCAACTGCATTTCACATAATTTAATTGAGACGTTACAGCTCTACGCTAGGCACTAGAAACAAACCAGAATGATAAAGAACAGCGGAAGCCAATTATAACAATTAATTATTTAGCAGAGAAATGCTATATGGAAGAACTGCCAGAATAATGCCTTAAATCGAGAGGAATGACCTGTTCAAAATAGCACGTGGAACGTGTTTCACTCCATGCCTCGATTTTGTCTGCGCTTTATCTTGTACGTGGCGACGTCTCTTGGAAGCTCGTTTTTGTTGATCAACACATTTCGGGAAGCGTTCATAATGTCACGCCTAGGAGAGAAGGAAAACCGTGACTTGCCGCTCCTCGGTGTGACAAGGGTGGAAGAAGGCAACAAAAACGTTGTCCTGTTTATTTCGTCTTCTTTTGGTGTGGGGAGTTAAGGTATGATTTAATTCCTTGAAGCAGTGTTCAGTGGCAGAAAAGAGGTGATGAGCTGGTTACATCGTGAAGGAATGTATTTTACGTCCCTTCAGTATGTATGTTGGAGGGGAAAAAAATGCATCAGACCCATTGATCAGAGTGTCATTGCTACTTTTTATGTAGGATCGGTGTAACTGTCTGTTGAAGTTCAATTTAGGAAAGTGCATTGCTAGTATTTTTGGATTATTTCTCCAGTTACTAATCGTTACTGGCTCTGTCAATTACGTCGAAGCTTAAAAATTACAAAAAGGTATATGTGTATATACATATGTATATATATATATATATATATTATTATATATATATATATATCGTGTTTACATCGTCCCTCCGGCCAGGTAATATTTATTAAAATTGGCGGACTGTATGTCATTGTATCTTTTCTGACATTAAATGCACAAGTTGCTTAACAGGTTTGTCAAATAGACTGGACTTAAGTAGGAAAAAGTTGAAAATGGAGGCACTACGTTCCTTCGAAGCGTCGAGAACCATTCACCGAAGGGGGCAGAGTCACATCCTCACTCTAACGTACTCTCTTAATGATGAACAGCTGCATTAAGGACTAAGCTCCTGGCCTGTCCCGGTGACAAGGATTAAAGCTCTTACATCTTTTTCCGATCGTTCGTGTGTTTTTTGTCTGTAAGTTATGTCACTTGAGTAGATTTGGGAGCCAGGTTTTAGGTACTTTTGTTTTTCAAAGTACAACGTATTTTGAAAACGGTTCGCAGTTACACTGACCGAGATCGTTAATACACAACGGTAATTAAGTTTTAGTTCTAGAGGTCTTAGGTTCTAATCCTGAACAACACACATCTTTAAAGTGACGTCTTCGCAGTGAAGCGATTTGTGGTATTCAGGAGTACTTTCGTAAAAAACACAGACTCAGTAGACTAATGACTCTATCTCTTCTCCATGCACTTTGAAAGGCAGGTTGTGTCTTTAAGTCCATATGTACGCAAGGAATTGTTGTGGCAAAAAAAACGGAAATAGATTAGGCACGATGTTTACATTACTTGTGAAAGTTATTGAATATAAACATTTATTACCACCACCGCCGCTATTAACACCAGCGTCACCGCCCCCACCTCCAACAACACCGCCTCAACACCACCACCACCACCACAGCAACAACAACAACAATCACATCATTCACCGCAAGGATGCCGTTCTTATTAAAAATCTCCGTTTTCAAACCCCCCATTGCGTTGGTCTGCAAATGTTTCTTTTATGTCATGGGCCATAATTTGAAACCTTAATGGTTGTAGCCGTATATTTTCTTCCATTCTTTCATCACATTAACATCATATGTTTCTGTAGTTGGGAATTTTTTTACTCTGCTCTTATGCTCTTAATTTATTCACTCTCTCTGCCTCATGGTTTTTATACCTGCTACTGATATCTGAAATTAAATAGCCTTATTATTATTATTATTATTATTATTTTATGTTATTGTCCACCCTGGCTTTCAACACAAAATTCACAGGAAGGAATTCTTCGAAATCGAAGAAATGAAGTGTCTTTTAAAAATGGGACGAATTAGGAGACAAACACATGCTGTGCATAGTTTTGGACAAACGTTACAGACAGGCTATTTAAAATGTATACACGAGAGTAGTAAATTTCCTTTCCAGAAATGTGTAATTTTGTGTCCTTGTCATGAATTGCGCTGTCAACCTAATTGCGCATTGAAATTCTCTGGATTTTTAATGCCGTACACAGACTGTTGCCTGTCATGCCTGAACACTGTGCAGCAGTGTAAAGTTCTGTGACACGTGTCGTGCTGAGCTGGCGAGTGGCCTGGAATACATGAACATCAGGGACTGTGGATGTCTCGGAAGTGATACCGAAACAGTCCCATTTCCTTTGATCGTCATTGCCATACGGTCGTATTGCTGCCTAGTCGATCGTGGTTTTCCATCAAATACAACACATTGAATAACTGTTGGCCATTTTTTAACCCGACATATTTCGGTATTTGGGATTCGCGCTTGACTTGTCTAATGTCAATTATCGGATACCGTATGTATGCTGATAGTGATGCGATGAACTGTGCTAACACTTTAGCAGAGGCTTCAGGCGCAGGACGTGTAGAGAGATTAAGGACTGCTGTTCAGGTCTTCTTAATTCATGTTTGTGAGTGAAGAGTTACTACCGCTCAAGTAGGCCGATTTTGTACTTGTTTACAAGCACTGTACGTCTTACGGTTTGTTACGAATCACGTTATATGGTCTTCAACTGTGAGATATCGTACAGTGACAAAACGTTAGTACCTGGTGGGAGAGCGGAACGTGGGAGGAAGATTAGCTTGTGTGTGTGTATGTATGTATGTATGTATGTATGTATGTATGTACGTATGTATCTATGTGTATGTATGTGTGTATATGTGTGTGTTTATGTATGTATGTATATGTATGTACGAGTAAGTGTTTGTGTGTATGGTTTTAGTAATGAATAAATAAAAAAAAGTCTCACAAAAAAAAAAGTAGACCTGCTTGCATAGTCAAGTGACAAGACGGAAGAACTTGTGTTGTAATGCTCACCCTAACATCACTTTGGACTGTAATGCTGTTTCAACGTGTATCCACTATACGTAGGCAGTAAACTACGAAACGTTTCGGAACAGTCTGTTTACTTTAGACATAAGAATGTGCAGTTTGTGAAATTTTCCGCGTTCTATTGCTGTACAGTCAGGGTTCCTACTACCTTCGCTTACTCTTCATACATTACACATAACTGGATGATAGTACGTTTTTAGCGTTGGTCAAATTGTATTAAAATTTAATGAAATAAGACGTCGCCATTGTTCCTGAAATTGAGTCAGTGTTGAAGAAGTTCTGTAAATTTTACCAGACTAAAAATTTTGGTATGAAACATGTTGTGGGGCGTTTTAAGTGACTGAGATTTAAGTTGTATTTACGAAGCACTATCTGCACCTACACTGCTGGATTAGGTGTATGTCATGAAGCGACTAGAACTCATTAAAATTATTTGGCGACATATGTGGCTCTGCTCGTTGCATTTGTGTCATATTGTTAAGGCAGAGTCATTCACACATTGGGATCGTAGGTTAGAAAGAAAAATTGAAGCCACTACGCGTCCACAGAATGTGCCTAATGAAGTAACACAATTTATGAATTAATTGTTTTATGTCTCTTACTTCCGCCTTTCTGGAAGACTTTCCAGCTAATAGACAGTCACGTAAAAGATAAACTTCTTCAAAACTGATGGCTGTCATCGCGTCGGTTTTGTTTCTTAATCATTTTACTGCTCTGAACTGCTCCTTTTATTGAAGTTCGTAAATAAGCATATAATGGGCGAATATACAAACTATTTCCCGACAGAACAGCTTTTTTTAAATGTACTGGTCTTAGGTTTTTTCTTTAACGTAATTTTACATGCGTAGTCGGTATAGCGACTAGCTGCGAGCTGGACGGTCCGGGGTTTGAGTCCCGGCAGGGGGAAAGAGATTTTCTCTTCTCCGCAATCGTCCAGACCGGCTCTGGGGCCCACTTACCTTGTATTCAATGGGTAATGAAGTTCTTTTCCGGGGGGGGGGGGAGGGTAAAGCGGTCAGGGCGTGAAGTTGACCCTTCTCCCCATCTAGTGTCGATGTGAAGAATGAGAGGAGATGCCTGTTCTCCTCCTATATGACTTCATGCGTGGATAGGGAAAACTTTACCCTTTTTCTGTTTTTTGAGTAATACAAATGTACTTCAGTGATGCATTTCTTCGAGCACTGTTCTACGTTATTCAGGGCTTAAATTGATGTTGACTGTGTATGACTATTTGTTGACTCTCGGTGATGCTCATTACCTCGATGGACTAACCATTCATTAAGGCGTCCTAGTGGCCGATCCAGCGAATGTAACCTGTTTGTATTTGCACGTGGGAGGTAAAGGTCGGAATGTGGAAGGATACACTGTCCTGTGTCAGGAAGTAAAGGTGATGTAGCTCACAAGGGAAGGAAGGAGTGGAGAATGCGATCTTCTGGGACGCGATACCTTGCAATCTCGTAGTAGTTCTTCAATGTTTCGAAAGAATCTGTTGCCTTCATGTTCAGAACAGAAGTTGGAAGCAATAGATTCCTCCGGAAGGTTGCTAAATTACATGAGACTGCACGACGTCACGTTGCAGCAGACAGTAGGCTTGTTCATAGAACTTGGAAGGGGAGGCGGGTAGGGGAGTGGTGGTGGTGGTGTTTGTGTCATCCACATTCCATGTTCTTTCAGCAGTATTTTATTAAATACACATTTATTACCTGTTTTATTAAGAAACTTTTATTTTGTCAGCCTTGATATTTACAAAAACATTTCAGAAGCATGTATATAAAATAAATGCAGTGATTATGTTTATTTTATTTTATTAGTGATTACAACGTAAAACACTAAAGTTAATACCAGACAATAATTTTATGGTTTGACTGCCAAGCATCCATCCTAAAATAAGCTCTGGTTATATACTTTGGGCTGTGTATAAACAGGACCCTCTTCACTTTTAGTTTCGCCTGTACTTATGGGGTTTTAAAGTAACTTACGGGGAGTTTATTTCGTGATCTAACTCTTCACGGATATCTGGAAGCACTGTAATCGTACCGCAATTTCATGTAGATTGTAAGTCAATAACACTTGTTGGCACTGCCACGCAGCAGAAACGTCGATCACGAAATACTTGTGTTACCCCATACAGTTGCCTTAGAAGTCCCAACTCGGAGGCGAGGACAAGCACTTATATTAATGAAAACGTCAGGCCATTTAACGTTAAATAAGACAATCATCCTTGTAGTAGAAACGTACATTCATTCACACGTTACACATACACTCCGGTCGTCCTCGTCTCCTCCACTGTGTCGATGTGTTAGTAGGTTGTGCTCCTTCGGTTGATTATCAACCTTATTCGGTGAGAATATAAGCCTGTAAGCACGCACGTGTTTATCACTGTTTAAAGTCTCCAGTTATCAGAACTTTGTCCAAACTTCAGTAGGTGTTCCTGAAGAATACGTTCGAATTCTGTTATTTTTTTTGTGATTTACACATATTTGTAATAGGATAATGCACTTTTAGTGAGCTCTGATATTGTGTTATCGGTCTGAGACTTTGACAGATGGGTTTATTCTCACACACAAACTACTTAAAATCGACTACTAAAAGATAAAAAATAATGGCGTCAGCAACATTAATAAAGTTATCATTAGCTACTGTACTCATTGTTGAGAACGGCTTTGTAAAGGTAAGCAGCTCTTTACAGTAACTCTTCTCAACTTTGAGTTCTCATTCATTAGCGTATAAGTACAAGGACAGCCCCGCGTTCATATGGTTAGCACCGTTCAATCCTATACCAGCCTTCACCATGGTCCCAATATGCCTCAGCATCTGCGGTTCTGCGGCATGAATGGAATATCCCATTTTTATGTACAATATTTATTATTTTTGTCAGGGCAACTTTATAGTGGTTATGTTGTCCTGAATGCTTTGTTTCGTTGAAACACTTGGTTCTGATAGCAGATATTGAGTTCTGCAAGCCAGTAGACAGAACCATTTTTTTGTCTTGAATTATTACTGACTTCCTCTGTAGATAGGTTAAGGGAAAGTTGAGTCTTTCTCCTACAAAACAGCTAAAATTGAAACATAAATTAGCCATGAAAATTTCGTAAGGCTCATTGCATTTCCTAGGTGGTTGCTACAAATTCGTGATGTTTGTAGTTAACAGATTAATATGACATTCATAGGCCAGTGACCGCTGAAACATGAATTACCGGGAACTGCACTACTCTCTAACATTTGTTCGGTTGTGTGATTTACTTTCTGGTGACAGTAGTTACGACGATTGTACTTCACTGGTGGACAGGTTGAGACGTAATTATATGAATCGTTAATGCAACATGTTCTTGAGAGGAACGTGGATCTTGCCGTCTCTTTCTTCTGTCATTTATATGTGTTTGGAAATAAGTGTTGCATTTAGTGGAAAGTTACATGAACTACAGGAATCATTGTGGTGGAATTAACTGCTTGGACTCTAAACAAATATTTTCTTATACAGTAACTTTCTCTGTGTATAGGATATTGTATTGTGACTTATTTTGGGATTAACATAAATCGTAGAAACTGTATGGTCCTGTTCGTGTTTTTGAACGTTGTGTGAAGCACTCATTAACGAACAGTTTCACGATACATTTTCGTGGTGTTGTCAGCGAATACGCATGAATGATGATTACGATTTCCGTCTCGGATCGAAGCAGTAACTGAAGAGGAAGTAATTTCAACACTAAGGCTTGATTTCGTTCAAAGGATTGACTTCCTTAAGTCATGAGAAAATAATTATTAGAGTCAAGCATTTTCGTACTGTAGTAGTTAAAATCATAACCACGTCAATACAGCAAGTGGCTACCGTGTTTGGTGGGCATGTCCTCAGAAACGCCTGGCATATCCTGTGTCGTAAAGCTTGCAGAGACTATCGGTGCGGGCTACGTTGAGCCCAGGAACACTCACGCTGACCGACATAGCATCCTGATGGTGCTTCATAACCTTTCTCCGGCGCTGCCATACAAAGGTCCACGCTGCAATCACAGCCAGTTGTACCGCCAAGAATACGGTGCCGGCTAGAATGATACCCGCTACATTGATGCAGAATCCTCCCGTCGTCGCATCGCTGATGAAGATAGCGCTGTTGTCATTCGTATTTGTGGTCGAGTTGGACTTCCTTGCTGCCGATCGATCGAAACCGAATTTGTCTGAGATGTGGATGGACTGTACAAGCAGCATGTCTTCACGGGCGCTTGATCCTCCAGCGTGAGGGCTAGTGGATCGGCGACGGCGGCGGCGACCGTAAGATTGTACGGACCGAAGCTCGCCAGATGAGTCCTCTTGATCGCACTGCACCGGCTCGCACGTCGGCATGCAGGGTGTCACGAGCGCCCGGAACTGCACTATCTCAGATGACGGGAACTTGAAGGCGTCGAAATGTGATAACAAAACCTGGAACGGAAATCTGAAATTAGTTTTAAAGAATGAATTTTCTCCGGTACCAAGGGGCTATATAGGCCGGTTCAGCGGATTTTTCTCATGCAAGGCTACTACAAGGTGTCCGAAAAGTCACTTTACCGAAATTATACGTTTCAGGGACACACCATTTTGTTTTCAGCTAACCACCAGCGGAAAGTGAAGAGCGAGCAGCTACAGAAATTGTTCAGATTGTTGTCCTGCGCACATTTTTACATCTCCTGAGTACTGATTCGTAAACCAAGTAACGATTTTCTGGAACGTGATTATGATCGTGGTAAAGCAATTTTTAGCACACTCGGGTGTTACGTCTTCTTAAACCACAGTGTCATTCTGTCAAGTCTTTGAACTCCTGGCGGTCTGTTTCGCGTGACGTCAACACGAAATTTCATTAAAATTGACCATTTACTTCAAAGTACAACTTGCAGAAGCATTCACGAACCAAATTGCATGTTATGATTTTAATTTCCTTTACGTGCAGTTTTTTGAAAATGTGAATTTTGTCTGATAATTTTCATTTAAAATGGTAGACAAAGTTGTCCCTGCACTTAACTAAGCACCATGCCACTGAGACGTATGGGGAGTGAAGGTACAGCTGTATGCATTCTGAACCTCGGTCGTATATGGAGGTGTCAACTTTACTCCCGGTCGCTTTGCCTGCGGGGAAAGAGTCCCTGGTACCTATCGGGTAAAAGGGTGGATGGACTCTAAAGCCAGCCTTGAAGCTGTGGAGAACAGAAACGTTTCTGTCCAGTCGAACCCCGATTCCACGTAACTTAAAGACGTCTGTGTTGTGCAGCATCGGGCCTTACACATGTATACAGTATTTTATCACCGCACCGAGCACGGCAGATTTACCGCATAGAAAGCTTGCATTCGCCGGGACATCTTGTGGTAGCTGCGGTGCTGAGGACAGAGATAAAAGAAACGCAGTGTTTTTTTACGCTGCATACACTTTTTCGATATTCTGGCAATAACTGACGAACCGATGTAGGTGGATACTTTTGAATGCTGTATACTGTATGGGGTCCCACCAGATCTGCTGGTTTTTATTTTAGGCAGATCTGTGTTTTGGTCATAGGTTGCAAACAATTATGCTTTCTCTTCCAACCATTTCTCTGTGTCTTGGTGTGAGTTTTGAACATTTGGACTACATGTAAGCAAGCACGCATATTTTAGACTACAGTGAGTCTAACATTCATATTTCCGCCTGTAATAGCACAGGGGTATCACGAGACCATTATTGTTAGGACATTGTTTATCGTGTGAGGCATATTTGATATATACGACGTTTCGGGAGTTATATACACTCTTGTCTCTATACCTTGTCGGTGTACGAGTATTAACACATCTTTGTTATTTTTATTTGAATGTCCCCAACACATCGTATGTGTGTTTGTGTGTGTCATGTGTTAACAGGAAATGGAGAGTGATCAAATAACGTCAATTAGGGAATCGGCCGTTGTCATCAACGTTTTCAGAATAGTCTAGAACGTCGTGTATCAGGTTTTGTGGGCAGTCATATGGGACTGCTGGAGGCTAGAATGGTGGACTTGGGGAGTTGCGGATCGATGCACCTCGCAACCGGAATCGCTTCCTGTCTTTCTGGTTTGTTAAGTTTCAGATGCACAGTGGACTAAGATGGCATTCAATATGCAAGACTGATATTAAGACACGGCGTTCCTACTCATGCTGTAACGTGGAAACACGATGGTTTTCGCGGACTGTTTATTTCCCAAGAACCACATCCATTACTGATTACAAAAATTCGTTGTTCGTAGCGTTTGCTAGTATATCAGAACACACTTTCACCTCTCAGCCTTTGCTATATTTAATACGATTATTTATTTATTTATTTTTAATTGAACAACGCTGTTGTAACTTTGGGTACATAGCGACGAATAGCAGGGTGATTAAAGTAGTAATGAATTGGGGGTTCTTAGATATTTCACAGCGGTGTAGTTGAAGTCACCGTTCTTCTGGGATGTTTCGCCGCATCACTCGGTAATTGGTGCCTGACGTTTCGAGACAACCTATTTGTCTCATCTCCTTTGGTCGGAATGTCCAAGAAGAATGAGGTCACTAGGTTGTATCGAAACGGCGGACAGTTGCGGCGTCTTATTTCAGAAGAACGGTGACCTCAGTTGGAAATGATCTGGAATGCAGCAATCGTGGCTTAATTTGGGATGTCCCGGAATTTGTCTAGAGGGAATGAGGAAAACTACGAAGAACCTGAGGATATCTGGTCTGCTCGCCGAGAATTGAACCATTAACCTCCAGAATACTAAGCAGGCTTGCTGTCCACCCGACCACGGCTTTCGATAATCTGTGTCTTGGTGTCTGCGGTGTTGTGTCCCAGTGCCGTGACGTGCAAGGTAGGTCAAGCAGTAACGCTTAGACTTGTATTCTGGAGGAGCTTGGCTCAGATCTAGGCTGGGGTACCACCTGTCTAGACCGAGGCTGTCGAATTTTTCTTATTTTGTCCGAACGCGTAAAGGTAAAGGCAAAGGTTACCCCATAACGTGGAATTAGAGTCATAGAGGGAGATTAGAGGTACAGCTCTATCCATGCTTAACCTCGGCGCTAGATGGATTTGGGTGGTAAAACGCCACGCCCCGGTTGCTTTACCCCTGGGAAAGACCCGGTGTTGAATGTACAGGAGGCTGGGTGGGCCCCAGGACAGGTCTCGACGGGTGTGGAAATTCTCGCCTTCACCTGCGTTCAAACCCAAAACCGTCCAGCCCGTAGCGAGTCGCTATACCGACTACACTGTCCCGGCCAAATGAGTACTGTGGTACTGTCTTGAAACAGGCCGCAGACGCTTGCTTCTGAACTCCTACATTTTCGCCGGATGCCATCCTTTCATGAATTTGGTCGCTAAATATGCGTTGAAGTTGATATAGTTTTGTCAAATCTACGATCCATCTATACAAATTGCCATGTAGGTTTCTGCCCTTCGGATAAGGTAGCTGACGTTGCCCGTCACTGCCTGAAGGGTCTTCTGCTTGCGTCACCTGAATGTTACATCTTGTCTCAAATAGTTGCTGGTCACTTAAGATGGTTGATTTACTGCGGCTCACTGGTAAAATTCACAGACAGTCCGAAGGCTTTTAGGCGCGTTCACATAGTTACGAAAAGTTCCTGTTAGCTTCATCATGTCTGTGCGTGTGTCTGTCTGTCTTTCTGGCTGTCTGTCTGTCTGTCTGTCTGCCTGAATGTATTAGCGCGGCTCCTACAGGGCGGATTTCCATGAAATTTGATATTGGGGACTTTTATGAAAATCTGTCGATAAAAGCCAAATTTGGTTAAAATCGGACAAAAATTTCGGGCACTTTACATGAAGACATAAGTACGTTTTATTGTCGGCGACGTTAAATCGCTATTAAAGCACTCTCTTCGAATGAAATGTTACCAGACTGTTAGGATGGCCGAGGAGGTATAAATATTACGCGAACGCGCCACAGTGTTACGTTATACGTACATTGCCTGTCTCGTTTATTCTAGTGTTGGTGTGTTGATCTCGCTGTATTTCGGCGGCCTGGGTTTTGAATACTTGCCATTTAACTACCGTAGCGTGTAAACTGACGCTAATGTATGTGCGATAGGTCTGCTCAGTATTTTCTGTTCATTATACCCAGACTGCTTAAATGGTACCTATTCTACACAGTACCTATCAATTGTGTGTTTTTGCAACATTATAGCTCGTAGTGGGGCAATTACAGTGACCACATTCGTTAAATTGGTTACAGAAATTTTCTGTTGCGTGTCACGAGTCTGTTGAATGTGATTTGGTTGCCCATGTTCTTGAACATGTGGAACATCTGTGTTGAACGTCTGGTCGCTTGTGTTGCCTAACGCAGGTTTTTGTATGACCCCCCCCCCTTTTTTTCCATTCATCTTTTTAACTAGTTAATTTCCTTTGACTTGTGTAATCTTATTCGAGACTGCGTGTTTAGCTGTCTTTAATTCCATGTTCTGTGTTCCAGAATTATATTTTACTATCTAAATACTGCTTCATACTGTGCAATTGAAATACGGAACTGTGATCATAGGCTAAGAATAATTTATTGGAACTGTTCCAGTGAAATGCGCAGTTTTGTTACAGTTCCCAAAGTGACATTAATCTCATACCCCACCTGACTGTAACATTCATCCATTATAGCTATGATTATTTCTTAGATTCTGCCTTACAGCTTGATAAAGGCACTAATGTGTGCTCACCAACTAGACTGAATGTTAGGGCTTTCTGTTAAATGTTACTGTGCTAGTGTTTTGTACAATATATTATACAGAAAATAGTTTAATCCTAGCACGAATTAAATTTAATCTTACTGGATTCTGAAAGGTTTTAACAGTTTTGAGTGTCCCAGTTTTTACGTCATGTCGTTACCATCATTACATTATCTTAATTGCAAGAGATCAGAAAAGACCTCATGGTTTCGCTGTATACTGAGTCAGTTGACAATAACTGTTTTTTAAGTTTTTTATTATCGAGAAGCTGGAGTCTGTATTACAACGTCGTCTTTTAGACATTTCTGTTAAGGAATAAAAGATACTGATTTTGAGAGAGTATGGCACATTTGTACGCTGTATATACAACTTCGCTGTTCAGGGTTGTAGCGTGACATAGGTTTGTTCTCGACGTTTCGGGACAGCGTATTGGTCCCATCTTCAGGGGTCAACATGTGGTCTTGGACATCGTGACCCTTGAAGATGGAACCGATACGCAGTCTCGAAACGTCGATTATCCAGCCTATGTCGTGCAACAACCTAGAAGAGCGAAGATCTCAACTACGTCGTGGCGAAATCCTGATATCTCGCATCCATAAGGAAGATCTATTTGTCCCCTTTCTGTAGCCATTTGTTAGGTCGAGATAATGCCAGTGGCGGATTTAGGGCCACGCGTACCATGACTACTAGTGGATCATTATGAACTGTAAATCTCGCAATTTCAGTATAGATATCGTCACGCCCGTTTGTGAGTAATCTGTCTCTCTGCTGTTCTGCTGTGGTGTATTGTGTACTGCCACACAGTACACCACAGGACGGTTAACAACACAGCAAAAGGACAAGATCAAATGTGATCGAACAACTAGTATATATAGCCAGCTGTCGAACACAATTTTAATTATCTTTTTAATATTTTATACTACAACTATCTTCAATTCTAAAAATTTTTAATAAAAAAATACACTGAAGAAAGATAAGTTATCACTATGAATAGAAAGACAAGTGATATTTAGTGCTCGTGGCTTACAAAATTATGTGCTGTGAAAGTGAGTGAAAAACAATTGGATGTATTGAAGATTGTGAACTCTCGACGACCCCCTGAGGATGGCACAGGTGTGCCGAAACATATGTAGGGGCAAAAAATCATTGAAAGAAAGTGTAGTGCATTTGTTGGATTGAAATAAAATAAATTAATTATGGAAGTGTATTCATGTTATTTTGTTTCATATTTGTTGCAGGTGAGTTTCCGTCACTTCTAGCAGTATGCGTCTGGTAGCCGCTTATACGGTAAATCACACTACACGTATTTTCTTAATGGATTTCTTGTTTGGCTTTGATAGGCTGGTTTGGCCTATGAAGTACTGAGTGATTGTACCTTACGTATTTATAGTGCCATATGTGTCCTCAGTGTCTAGATGTTGTAATATTTCTCAGTTAAAGCGACACGTGTGTGATTTATTACTGAATTCGGAATTGTGCCTAGAAAAAGAACAGGCAAGTCTCTACTTCAGAGCTGTACAAATTTGCAGTATTAAGGACTACATTACATCTGTAAATGTGACATGGTGCCTGCTTTTTAGTAATTTTTTATCGACATTAATATAGTTGCGTTAACTCTAAATGCTGCTGTACATTGATGATATGTTGAGTGCTTTAGAAACGGACCGCAATTGTCAGAACAGCGACCGGGAAGATGACTGACGTTTGTCTATAGGGATTACGGCGCGTTGGTTTAGTTGAAATATGTATTACAATTAGAGGAAGGGGCCCCCCTCATTCGTCTGATTTACACCCTGAGTGGAGTCCACCATGTGTGAGTTTTTAATACGATCTACTTTACCTTGCCGGAATCTGCAGACTTGTAGATTGGCCCCATTATGAAGTGGTCAGTTGGGCAGCCATCAGAATCGATAAGTACAATCTCGCTGGAGTCCACCCCATCCATAGCGACAAGTTCTCTCACGAACATATCGTATGGGCTGTTGCGGTCGAGGATCTCAAACCACAGGGTCAGTGGGTCGCCAACTTCTGCTGAAGGGAGGAGGTCTGCACCATACCGAAGTGTGATCTTCATAGCTATGTTGGGCGAATCCACTACCACTTCTTCAGACAGTGCTGGACGAACATCGCCTCTTACTCCCAGATCAACCTCGTTGGAGACGCTCTTGTTGGTGAGGTCATACTGACACGTGACGGCCAAACCCAAATCGGAACTCGTCACGATGGTGTCGTGGTGTTGGATGACAACATCGTTCAGGTACCGGCCAAGACCTTGCTGTTTCACGTTGCACTCAACGTCATCGTACGCCATCTTTAATTCAAAATCAAGACTTCCACGGACGTCTTCCACACAAGAATTGGGACTACCTTTGGCGTAGATTTTTCCGTTGAAGAGCTTGCTGGTCTTGATGCGTGCCACCATGTCGCCGGATCGACAGTCGATGCTGACATTGTAACAAGAGCTCAGTTCGTACGTTGATGCCTCTGGTACTTCGAGATAGGGTTCCTGCAAGGCAGAGTATCTGTGAATGTTGTAGCCGTATCATCTATGGAAATGCAAGTTGTAGTTGCGTTTGTTTTGGGTATTGCAAGATGAAGTGTTAATGGGAAGTTATTTTAACGGGTTCAAGACAACGTCTGCATTCTGGGTTCAGAAGAATTTAATCACGGAGCTTAACAATTAGTCGAATGAAGAAACTAATTTGTGATTAGAAAAGCAATGGGACAGTTTAGTCGTGACATGGCTCCTTACAATACGAAAACAAGGATTTGTGTTTATTCTTGCATACAGCATATGCGGACGCACTCCCAACACAACCATTCAATCAAAAGAACGGTGCTGTATATAACTTATAATTGACATGCACTGTGAACAGCAAGTGGAAACTCTGTTGTCCCTGGCCGTAGGTATAAACTCACCTGTATATCAGCGAGAGTAGCGCGCGAGTGATGGCTGAGCCTACAGACCATCTCTCCGGTGTCACCGTAGTCATAGGAGTGACAACGGAAGGGTGAGTTGAGACAGAGGTCACGGCATTCATCTGCTGAACCCACATCCTGGTATACGGAGTCCACAGTCTTCAGGATGCGACCACTTAACTTCTTGAATTCGCATAGTTTAATGGGCTCTTCAACACAGTTGTTCTCCAGGTATTCCATATCCGGCTCGGCACGGAACGCTCCCGAACCGGCTACAGTAAGGCGGTCCATGTCTGACAGACTGCATTCCTTTGTGGCATTGTTGTAGTTGGCTGACCTGGAAATACGAACACAAAAATAAATTCAAGACCTGAACTTGTCTCGTTGTGTCACATGTTCGGGCTAATCTTTTAAATAGCCGGTAATTGATTTCGGGATTCGGCAGATCGCCGCGGTCGAGTGAGTAGCACGCCTTCTTCGTATTTTGGATGTTTCGGCTTCAAATCTTGGCCTGGAAACAATTGCCCTTTGATTTTACGTGATTTTATTTAAGACCTGTATGAGAATGTTGGGCTAGTGTATAAAATTAGGACACGATTTGTTTATTAAACATTTTTATAATTAATTATTCGATAATTATCTTATCATTCTGGGCTGTATTTTTCCCCCCTGTGGCTCGACAGCCCCTAGGGGGCCTAGGCCTCCTCATTTTTCGAGGTTTCGCGATCACACACTTTAGACACACCACACTCGGTAGGACTCCTCTGGACGAGGGACCAGCTCGTCGCAGAGACCTCTACCTGACAACACACAACAGTCACAAGAGACAGACATCCATGCCCCCCGGCGGGATTCGAACCCACAATCCCAGCAAGCGAGCGGTCGTAGACCCACGCCTTAGACCGCCCGGCCACTGGGATCGGCCCGGGCTCTATGGTCTGAGATACGAACATCGTCAGTATACTAAGGGAGATGGCCTTCCACAGAAGACACTGGCACAAGCTCAACTCTAATTCAGTTTTGACAGTAGAATTAACAAAATGCGTAGTTCCAAGGAGTGTTTCAGTCTGGGCTTGTATTTTGAGGCTAGCAAGGGTTATAACTTAAGAATTATACCATTTATTTAGCAATTTCATTATCAATTTCTGCGTATAATTTCCAGCAGTATAGATTTAAAATACGGCAAATTCGTAAGATACAGCAACATAAGTCCGTAATACTCATGCCGAATTTGTAGACATCGTATGATCCTTGTCCGTACTACACGTCAGATGTCTAGCTGTCCTCAAACCAGAAGCTAACTCTACATTTTGCGTGGTCGCTATATTACTCTTTGACATTGTAAAGGTAAAGTTTTCCCTGTCCACGACACGAAGGCATATAGGGGGAGTAGAGTTATAGCTCAGCGCATTCTTAACCTCGGCACTGGTTGAAGGTGAGTGGTTAAGTTTACGTTGCGGCCCTTTTTCTCCCGGGAAAGAACCCCGGTACCCATTCAATAGGAGGTTGTGTGGGCCCCGGAGCCGGTCTGGACGTTTTGAAGAAGAGCACGATCTGCTGACCGTAGCCTAGTCCCTATACCGACTACGCTACTTCGGCTTCTCTGACATTTTACAACACAATTATCTTAGCCCTTTAAGGCCTAATGGTTTTGTACCACCAGGTTTAATATTCAGAAATTCTACATTTTGCTCATACACTGCGTTTATGTGTTCTGTATGGATCTCGGAACAAGTAGTTAGTATTTCCCTATACATTGTTAACTGATTGGTTTTCATAACCGAGTTGGAGTATGTTTACTGCGCGGTACGAACTTAATATTTAAGTATGTAATTATGTAATTCAGGTTACTGCTAGTCTTTATAGGGTTAACAGAACCTGTATATACTTCTTGTATACATACGCCAGTATGCAATTGAATTTGTATCAAATAAACCTGTGTGACCGAATTTTGCGTGTACTACGTGTATTTGAAGTCGCCGCAGCGGATCTACAAATGCGTTAGTCGTTATTCGGGAAGTTATAGCCGAACCTCCAAAGGCGTGTCCGTTGCTAGTGACATTGGCACTTTAATAGCTGAATGATGGTAGGAATATTCGAATAGGTCTACATATGTAACAACGCTAAAACTAATTCACCAGACGTCCTGCTTAATATGCGTTGTCAGTATCTCGGACATAATGACGAATGCTACTTTTTTAAGTGTTTGTGATGCACCATACTTAAATTATTTTCTGTATATAGGCCAACCGTACATTAAATTTTGATTGGTAGAGATAGTAGGGACGCTGTAAGTTTTTGAAGTACATTAAATTACGCGACTATTCCGTAACGAAAATCAAGTTACGTGTTTTTTGTCTGGTTATTGTCTTAAGAATAAACTCTTCCCATATCGAGCATTTACAAGTTGTGTAATTATTGTCACATTAGGCTCTATTATCGCTGGAGCATGTAATCATGATTGCATATTTTTACAATAGAGAATAAAGCAGAATAGTGTAGGTCTGATTTGATCCAGCGTTTAATCAACTGAGGCCAAAGGCTCTGATTTATAAAGATGTGTCAATTTCCCACATATCTTACCTTTCAAGAGTCAGATGTGTATTTCAGGGTACTAGTTTTTATAGTTTCGATTAATGGAATTCCTGAGGTAAGATTTCTTAAAATCCGGGTTTTCTATTCTCAGACCTCGCTGGTTGTTTTTAATTTGTTACCAATGACGCAGAGGTTTCTGTTTTTGTTACTGCATAATTTTGATTATGAATAGTGGACTGGGAAGATAGTTTTAATGTTGAGGTTGAGAGGATATGCTAGGGAGATGTCGTGTTTTTTGTTAGATATTGTTCGCGAGTTTTACTGTAGAGACTGAGTATAACCAAAAGATCATGTCAGACAAGTTTTTTCAAAGTGTGTTATTTAGCGACGTTGTCAGTTCCGGAGATTATATAGCGTCAGTGATAAATGAATGCGCATGGAGTACGGATGAAATGATACTGACGTGGGGAAGGCCGAAGTACTCGTTGAGAAACCTGTCCGAGTGCTACTTTGTGCACCACAAATCCAACATTGAAGATGCCAGTCAAGACCTTCTGCTTTCGGAACGAGAATTGAAACTGTCACATTTGAATACGAAGTGACACTGCTAACAACTACCTTCAGCAATTTTTTCTCACTTTTCTGTGGAAAGTGTTCAGATATTGAATATTGACGTAGGTCGTGTTGTATTGACGTAGGTCGTGTTGCATGACCGCTTAAGAAATTCGTTCGCGTACGCAGATTATGAACGAAAAAAGGAAGTCAATATGATTACAACTCAGCAACGTTGTTTACGAAAAATGCAGAAAGGGACATCGTTGTGTCGTGTCACGTTTCTTATGAGAGATTGTGTGGAGCACCAACAACAGCAGACCGCATAGCATTACGAGGCTACTGATTTTCCACGGTTCACCAAGTGTTGACGTGCCACAATCTCCATCTACAGTAATATTCCCACACCTGGCGAGACATTTCCGTGGTTGTCAGAGGTGTCACGTTTATAACACTGGTTTTTCCGTTTTCATTTCCTATTTTCTGCTTTCGCGAGTTCGCGTCTTCTGTCGTATCGGATCGTTGAACCGGTTTTTTAGTGTCAACTTCCACAGAAAGTATTAAGTGCAAGCTTGACAAGATTTGGTTGATAAATTCGGGTGTAAGTGAGCTTGACAACTGTTTTGGACAGTGCCCATCTTGTTGGTTTCTTTTTCCTCCGGAAACTGGGTCTGTTTTCTGCTTCGGATGGAAAAGGGAGGGAAACGATCCTTATCTTGTAGATCTCCAGTAATGGGCAATGTCCAGAACTCTCATCAAGCTTACTGCAAAATACTGTCGTTAGGATCTTTTAAGGTTGGATGTAAGTGCTTGATAAAACATGTCTGAAGATTGCTGCGTTCTGGAATGTGAACCGCATAGCCAGGTAAAATTGTTCCGATATTTCAGGGGTTCCTGCTGCCTTTTTCAACAGGGCAAATCAGTACCTTGATAATGGAGGCAGCATGATCCCCTGAAACGATGGTACATTTCTACCAGGCTGCACGGCGTCACATCCCAGAAGACGGTTCTCTTAATAGCCATCGTAGTGAGAACATCAACTTTCACATGTCTGTTTATATTTACGTGCTATTTCACCGCTGGTATATTGTGATCAAGTTTTATGAGATGGTAAGCTCGGCTTTCAGACGCTGTGTACGTTGTAAGGTTCTGTAAGGTTCAGGCATTGACTGACTACAGTCGGATGTTAACAAGGATGTGCATCCCAGCAAGCCAACATCGTATTTCGCAAACTTCAAGCGCAACAAGCAGTGATTTCTCTGAGAGAATACAAAATTCAGAATAATTCAGATCATTTATGTAAGTCCAGTGTTTAGACACCACCATGCGTCCTGAATCTTCTTGTTCGAATGATACTAATGTCATGTTTTGCAGAAAATGAGCAATTTGGTTGATTTCACGTACAGTGAATACGAAGGTGTTATGCTGGATATCACTAGCAACCATCACTCTTTGTACCATCCTGTGAAAATACGTTTGGAAGGTATGGTTCTTTAGTTAGTCATTTTTGGTTAAAGCGGGGAATAACGGTAATTACGTTTACTGCTTCTGCAATAGACAAGTGGGCAGTACATTAGAAGTTACGAAATCGCGTCAGAAAAGCTGGAGAGATCGCCTGAAACGAATAAACAGAAATCATATGCCTTTTAGTCTCGGGGACAGCGGATATGGGACGACCTAGATAAAGATGGATAGACCAAGAAAACCTTGAGCTTTAAAGGGACAGGTCTAAGGATCTTGTTGTTGTTGTTGTTGATGATGATGATAATGACGGGTATGTATACTGATCTGTTCATATATAATTACCATTCTGTGACTAATTTTCGAACTCATTCTGATAATTCTATTATGGTTAGGTGGGGGTTTCTTAACATGTATATAACGTTTCTTTCGTGTTACAACTTTGTTGATAAAGCGTCGGTGTGAAAAGTTCCGTGATGTTTTTATTCTCATCCGTCTCTTCCTCCTCTGTTTGATCGTCCTAATATTTGGTGAAAACAAATTATGAAGTTGTACGATAAACACTTGTCTTCGGCTCTTGTTAGGTCTAGTGCCTTGTATGTTTTTCTATTTTTTATTTTTCCTGTAAGGAATCCGACTATTTGCGGAACTGTATTCTGTCGTAAGACTGGGCCCGAGATGCTGATTCATTGCAGTCAAACACGCAGTGAAGGAAGCTGTGATAAACTGTGTGTAGCAAGTCTATAGGTTGGCTTTGGGGTTTCATTTCCGCATTCACGACGATTTCGTCCCCTTTTTTATGTGTGACCGGTCGATTGTTTGGTTGGACAAAAGAGGGAAGCGATGTCTTTTTGAACAGTAATGCGGGATGACCGGATCTGCGTAAATCAACAGTCATTGAACGTACTTGACCACAGTGCGACCTTGTTGGGGTTATTGAGCTGTGGCGATACCGTCATATACAATGCAGTAACTCGTTGCTGTTTCATTTCGGATAGCTCAATAATTATACACACATTCGCATCTTCCTGTGCTGACACTGACATAACCCCTGCCTACACACCTGATACATTTCAGTTGCCCTGCACTCCTCATTTTACCCTGCCTTTCGTATCATTCACACCACCCGCAACGTGTCTGCAACACGCACTGTGTTACAAGTTAATGGTTATTGTAAGTTAAAATACTTGATTACCTTATACTGATTATATCACAAAAATGTAACACGTGTAAAGTGAAAGTTCCTGCTGGGACGGTATCTAGTCAACTGCATTAAGCACAGTGTTTGTTGAGGTACTGTGTAGTCAATGCCACTGAGCACAGTTGCTGATGAGGTATTGTTTGGTCAGTTCTGTGAAGCACAGGCCTTCTTCAGAAGCTAATGGGCACTGAAGTGGTCCGGAAATTTCTCGCCCTCTGTGCATACCAACGGCTCACTACTGCTGGATTTATCTTGGGCCAGATGAATCCATTCAATATATTCAGATAAGGTATATGCCATAAAGGTATATTCTTCAAGACCATTGTTTTTCTTTTGGTGACTTCTTAATGTCTTGTATTTAGAAATGTTTGATGACACTTGTCCAATGCTGCCATCTTTCCCTCACTGATTTCACAACGACGCCTTTTCCGATTATGTGAAGATTTGTGACGACGATTATTATAATATTACGTTGAACAGTGTCCGACTGCGTGACTAATTACTTCACAAACCAAGTAACAGAGTCATTCCACTTGCATTCTTTCTTGATGTGTTGATAATTGCTGGCTAGTAAAGAAATTATTCAGTCTTACGTAACATTAAAATTCATTTCCTTGTTTAGAAAAGCCTAACATTGCACCCTACATGAAACAGTTCAGTTCACTGCACTCCTTAGTACGTCATTTCTTGAAGATGAAAGTTCTGTTTTGCGGTCCGCGCTCTTTAAGTTTTTATTGTTTCATTATTATATTATTTGTTGTAATTTTGTGACAGTACAGAAGTTTTCTTATAACAGTTTGGGTGTTGTGTGATTTGAGGCTTTCACAGCATTATTGAACAACGCTGTGAAAACTTTAGATCGCAATCTGAATGTTCCTGGACATCATGAGGTTGGAAATTGTCGGTGTGAGTTTTGTTCTTCAGCTTTACGCAAGGTGCTGTGATCACAGTGAGTTCAATTTGCGGTCAGCGGACAAACGAAATGGGATAGAAGGCTAATTATGTGGTTGACTTCGTGAAGAAGAATTATGGGAGAATATTTTTGGATTAGACGTGCTCCTCTGCGTATGTTTTATGTAAGGTTCATAAGCACTGCATTAAATGAGAGTAAGAAAAAAGTATAATTGAATTTACTGAAGCAAAAACGCGTGGGACCACAATTTTATATGCATTACACAGTGGTATACACTTGGCATGCAACATGTAATCTCTGTGGCAGTGCACGTGGTGATGAACACTGAAGTTCAGTTTTGGTGTTTTGAAAGACAGAATCACAAGCAGTATAATTGTATCTGCTAGTTGCGTCAGATTCCGAGTGCTGTAGTAGGACTAATGAAAATTGAGTTCAATTGAAATCATGTCTAAAACACACACTCTGCCCCTTCTTCGTCCCTTACTTTCACTCTGTTTAGAATCATAGCTTGGAGCGCAGTTTGTACGACCTGCTTCAACATAAAGAAATATCTGATCTGAAGTGTACGTATAGTAACGTCTCGATTACCCGACCTAAAGGGGACCGATAGGTGGTCGGATTACCCAGAATGTCGGATAATTTGGAAATTCATCGAAAAGCTGATCTCCGAAAATTTCTGAACCCATTCATGCATTCTTCTCGTTGTTATGCGTAATTGATAGTGCAGTAGGCGCTAGGTTTTTGAAAGTTCATGGATTTTTGGCCTTTCCAATAAATGCAAGTTTTACTTTGTGCATGCGATCGCAGCACAAAATTGTAAAGAGCGCGTCGTAAGGCTATTTCAGATAAAGCGAATTGCTGAGTAACCGAAGGTCGGATAATCGGGACTCTACTGTTGAAATGTGTTATTTACGATTTTGCAAACTAGATTACTTATGAAGTCCGTGTATAGCTGTTGCAAATATAATTTCTGGACAGTTAAAATTTATTGTTTCTTCAAGGTTTTATTCCATTAAAATTGAAAGGTTGAATAATGTCAGCCTAATTATCGCTACTTGTGCTGCTGCTGTTATTCCGCATGTCATGTGCGAGGACGTTTGGCAGTTTAACGGAATTTAATGTCTCCGTTCATACTGTAATGGTGGATTTTACGATATGGATTTTTTTTAAAATCCAGACGTCCTAGTTACTGCTTTAGATATAATTTTTAGTCCACAGGTAAGCATCTTATTCGTGTGCCCTTGTGTATTCGAGATTTCGCGTACCTTTTTAACATAGACTTCCATTTATTGCAGGTGATTGTTATTGCGCAGCAGTTCGCGCTGTGGATTTCACCACGCAGTGGTTGCGTGTGCGTCGTTAAATATTTACGTTATCAGACCATATTTTGTGTAAACGTGTCCATCTCTGTGAGGTCTGTTTGTCATTGTCATGTGTGATATTTGTCTTCATGACGACCAGTTTTAGAGAAACATTTTTGAAAGTCAGTACGAGTTTCATGCAAGAAGCGATACGGATCTGAAACATTCCCATGTGATTTTCAGTTTAGTTCCCACAGTTCGTAATTTTATCGAAATCTTGCTAGTGATTTTATGAATGAAGCATGCGGACGGAAAGTTGTACATAGTATATCGTCTATATGTCCTACATTAAGTTTGCTTACTTTTTACACAGGACCCTTCAATATGAGATTACATTGTCATTTTGATCAACAAATGCCACCTGAATATTTTTCTTATAGTAATTGGATTTCCTATTTGTTATTTCCGAAGGACTAATTTATACATGATAGGTCTTGTAAGAAAATACATTTTCGACGTGTTGATATTTTATGTACGTAATTTTGTTTGTTGCTTCCATTTTAATGTAATTAAATGTCTGAGCTAGTCTTTGATGGCTCAGGTAAATGCCTGTTTATTTTTGAAGTTACGACTGTGATGTCTATGTTTACATATAGGCTGTACAATATAAGCTAGAAGTGAATGTCGAAAGTCGGAACTCGGAAAGGACATGACAGTTCTTTTGATTCCACGACAGTTTTTGTCAGTTCGAGTGGAAATTCTAATCCCAAGTCAAGCCGAACTTCTAGGAAAGGAACGGCATTTTCCTTTCATTTTTCACATGTTTCTACACTCAGCCCTCTTTCTGTCGTTCTCTTGTGTTTAATTTTCGCTTCAAGGATTTGACAGCTCTTGAACTCTTTTAGGATTAAAGGGTGGCTTTTTACATCCTTGTCTTCAAAAGACCAAACAGAAAACTGCATCAAGAAGAGAAGGTATAAAGAAAACGTGAATGTATGGTTGTTTCAAGATATCTTATACTATACAAACGATGTCTTCTATTAACTTAGGGCCCAGCAGTTTATAGTTGTCAGTTCTAACTTGTGGCAGAACGACGGAAGCTGAGTGGCTCTGTGCTTTATGCTGCTCCCCATCCTACTTAACTGTAGCCTTTGTCTGAAATATCTTTGTAGGTACGTCATACCTTGATTAGGCAGCATTACGGGTCTAAGAATTCTCTGTTTTCTGTAAGAGCGTAATAATCGTCGTTTCGGCGTTTTACAATTCATTATCAACCTTCAAGAAATCAGTGACGTATTTATGTCTGTAAATAGTATTGTCAGTGCTGGCCTGCAAGGAAGAAGCATAAAATACATCTGTCAACACCAAAGCCTTTGAAAAGTGCTTCTCTTACTTTCGTGTCCACAGGCCAAAATTGTATCACGTTGGCCCTGCGACCCAAATGCGAGTTGTAACAGCACCTACTCGGCATGGCATGTAATCCGTCATGTTCGCCTGATAATTTTGGGAGTTCACCACCCATCAGAATGATCTCCGGACTAAAAGTTGAGTCGCGGACCTGCGGTTGGGAATCCCTGCCCTAGAGCAACTGTATCACTGCGCCCCCCGTCTGCCGGCCTTGCACCAGATCATTTCCGAAGCCATTCTGATTTTATGAGCCCGTATAAGTATGTATTTCCAAACGGATCTTTTCTGCAAGGTTTCCGACTAAAGCACTGTATGCACTTCTGATACCGATGGGTGCTACGTGCCCCACCTATCTCAACCTTCGTTTTGTCATCCTGAAGAAAGAGGCGGCAGGCCATTCCGAAACGTTGGCAACTGTGTACCACTCGACACTGTGTCATATCCCAGAAGACTTGAATCTTCAATAACACTGCCGTTAGAATGTAAAATCCCACATGAAATTCGTCCTTTGAAATATAAAACCAAAAAAGCAGTATTTTTAATGTTAGGCGACACCAAATGGGAGATGGTGCCTGTTGTGACAAGCTTTAGCGTAGATCTGAATTTCAATCAAATTCATCAAACAATTTAGGAGAGGAGACAGATATGGGAGCAGACAAACAGGTAGATCAATAGACATGACTTAAACGTGCCCACTAATTTTGTGCGTGTTGTGTGCAAGGAATGTATACGTAACTGAGCAACCCGGGACAAGAAGATGAACCTCATGTGTGACTTCTTTATACCGACCTCTACTTTTGAAGTGCCGATGTCGGCCGATTCAGCATCTGTGGACTATGAATGCCCAAGCAATTGGCCCGCCCCTTATATTCGGACCATTCGCGTACTACTTGAGGGTCCAGAAGAGGGTTCCCATCGCATGGACTTTTGAAATCCGAGGATGTGCGATCACGAGAGTTTATTTTTGTTTTAAGGAGTTTTAATTTATCTAAAGGAAATCTTGAACCGTTGTGAGAGATTAATCAAAAAATTAAATGGAATCTTAGGGAACGTAAACCCCACTCGAATTATGTGTTGACTTGTTGGATGTCGATGAAACGCAGTGACTGTATTATGAGGCTTATTTTAAATGTATTTATGTACATGTACGTGTGTAGGTCCGTATACACATATATCGAAGTAATTATGTGTAAGAGATTAATAGAACGAGATACACTCCTGAGTGAATATACTAAGCAGTTTCAACGTGCGAGATTTGAGGTTTTCGCAGGGGTGCTGATGATGCCTTCTGCAATATAACGCTTTGTCGGTTGGCAAGTAGCGTTAACGACGTTTCGAAAGAGCTTGCTACCTCCACCTTCAGGGTTTAAGTAATCAGATAATAGGAGGGTTGCTTAAACCCTTAAGATTGAAGTATCAAGCTTCTCCGAAGCGTCGGTATCTCTATTTACCAATCGACACGGCGTAATATCCCAGGAGACTTTATTTAATTTTTAGTTTAAACGTGTTTTCCGAGTCCACAAAGGTGAACAACTGCCTGTTTATAAACAAGAAGTTCATACTTTGTGTACTGTTTTATATCTTTATGTTGAGGGAAGGAGACGACTTGGAAGACCCAGGCGTAGATGGGAGAATAATATTAAAATGGATCTTTAAGAAGTGGGATGGGGGTAATGTACTGGATTGTTTTGGCTCAGGATAGGGACAGGTGGCGGGCTGTTGTGAATGCGGTAATGAACCTTCGGGTTCCATAAAATGCGGGGAATTTCTTGACTAGCTGAGAACCTGTTAGCTTCTCAAGAAGGACTCTGTTCCATGGAGTTAGTTAGTTAATAACGTTATGTAGACCACTTCAAGCTGAATGTTTCAGCGCTGTGTCTCAGCTCCAGGGTAAGTGGAAGATTACTTTCCCCACGCTTGCATCGAAATAGCGTTCACGTGTTAGGTAGGGAGTATTGATTGAATTGTCCGCTGGTTCCTCTTAAAGGCCAGCCTTTATGTAAGACTTAATGACGTTTATCCTCGGTAATGTTACACTAATAATCTCTTAGTATTAGCCTTTGTACGACTTCCTGTTTGTAATAAGCTCCCACGGCCCTTTGTGACATTTTGTAACAACTAGTTTCCTTTTACGGTCGGGAGCTGTTATCCATACAAACCCCAGGCTGGAGACCACCCCGTTTTAGCTGCCCGCGGTACTTTGTTTAACAAATTCACAACTTTCCTCTTATTTGGAGGCCGTCTCTTAGTTCCAAGATCTGAGGACGTGTTACTCAGTGGAGACAAGGGACTCGCCATGATGTATCTTATGCCTGTTCGGTTTTAACATTATGTTGTAATTTCAGCATTCGAAATGAGATATGTTTGATTTATTTCAGTCGTGGTCGAGTTATAAATTCGATTTGTTTGGACAGTGGTCGAGTTATTCGCGCAGTAATTATAGCTGTAATTTGATAAAGCTTGCTAGGGCTTACATCACGTGGAGGTGAATTTCCGGAGAATGCTTTAGTTTCTTAGTATTGCCTGATTGATTTACTACCCATGCTTTATGGATTCCAAAAGACATTAATTGTGTATGTATAATGGCAGTGAGAGTGTTGTATCAAAGACGAGGGGAAAGCATGGTCTAGGAAACCTGTGAGAGAGATGTTTTTTTAAGCAAAGGCCAACTGGACATTGAAATTGAACCCGTCTTGTAGATCCAATGTAACCTTTGATCATATCGGCAAATTGATTACACCGTACCCGAGGTACGTATTTTCGTTATGCTCCGTCTGTTTATTAAAGATTTGATACGAAGAATTTGCTGTACGCTAATTCAGAGTTTCTGCTTCTGACGTTCTGTGGTATCCGAGACAGTTTAATTAAATATTTTCCTTGCTGTTGCTCGTCTTTCCCATCCCCTAATGTACTTCCGCCCACCTATGTTTTATCCAAACTTTTGATCCTATTTTATTTTGGATTATTGCAGGTCCACGTGCTGGACGTCAGATGTCTCTTGTTATAGTGTTCCCCGTTAGCGATGACTTTTTTGTGTTGAAACACGCTACTGTTATGTTTGTAGTAAGGGTATGTTTTTGCTTTCTGCAAATGATTGCAAGAACGTCACATCGTATGTTACAACGTAAATAATATCGAAAATTTCGATAAACATTAGTGATTAATTGTTAATTGAAGCCTTTGAGAGGGATGGAAGTTGCAAATCATTGAAATGCCACACTTTCTGCACCTGTTTCAACTTACGACAACGCTCTTGGTTCTTATAAATTACTGTTATAGTTTTATCATTGTTGTGTTTGTCGAAATCTTATTTTGGCTGAAACTTACGTAGAAAATGAAAATATATGGCGAATTTTTAAAAATAAAATAGGAAGGTAGCCTTGACTGTCAGTGCCTAGGTCTGTTGGCCCTTGGTATGTTTGTTAATATGACAGTGACGACGATAGTGACCACCAACGTGTTACGGATTAGCATTGCTTTGCCCTATCCCTGATCCAGAATTCGATTTATCAGCTGATCTCTTTCATAGTCTACGAATACAGCTTTCTCTTATGCTGCATGTAGTTATTAATAGTCAAGTTTGGCTTGTTACATGCTGACATCTTAGTCGCTTATGTTCTGTCTGTGGTCACTTCGTTTTAATAAATAATCACTTTTTTCGTATTGTATTCATAGTACGCTTTATAAATAACTGGCCCTTAAAATAATTTTCTGTGTCTCCTTTCGTTCGGTCCGTATCTTTCAATCTTTCTCTGTAAAAATTCACATTTCGCAGCCTTTCAATTTCAGCGGATGTTTTAAAAGCCTCTGCTTTAGTGACCTTAGATGTGACTTTGAATTAATGCCTTTTTGCAAACAGGCATAATAGCCCCTTCCTGTCGGTCTTGCTACCTTATGAGGCTCTACTTTGAAGTATAGATTTTGGTGATATTTGTTGTTTAGAGTTCTTATTAAAATGTGTCTGCCAAGTGCGAAAAGAAACAAGATGGACCGAGTCTTCACACGAAGGCCTAAACATATTTTAGATAGGCCGCTGACTAATTCATGGTGTGTGGACTTGTTTGGGGGAAATGCCTCAGACAAGATCAGGCGTTCTCTCTCAGATATGTTTTATCCTATGTAAAAAGCAATCCCATTACAGGCCTGGACAGGCCCTTAGGGCTCCAGGAGGTCGAGGCTCCCAGGTTTTTAGACAATCGGCACATGAATGTGGTAAGGTTGTCAGCCCTACGCACCGGCCGCCTTTACCCCCCCCCCCCCCCAGGAAAGATTCCCGGTACTCATTTCTGTTAGAGGCTGAGTCGACCCCAGGGCCATAGTGCGACCGAAACGATTATGTCAGTGAAAAATTCCAGTGACCATCGGGAATCGAACCCGCCTCAACCAACTGCGCCACCGCGTGCCCCTTTATCCTATGTACTTTATACAATTTTTGCTTAGCTTGTTTCCCTTATTTACGTATACTGCTAAGATAATTCCGATTAAGTGTATGCTTTAACACATGGCTTTGTTTTGAAAGACACCTTTCAAATAATTATAAAGGTGAACTGTACACAGTGTCATCATAGTTCTCAGAGTGCCAGTTTTTGAGGCTGTATGTAACGTGTGAATCAAATTAAGGAATGTGAATGATTTACTATAAACAGTGTGTTTGTCTTTCACTAAACACGATTCACATATAGTCAGTGTACATGTCTTTCAATAGACATACTTCATACCCGAATATAGTCGGTGAGTTGTCCTTACACTAAACATGAGTCGCACATCTGTTACTGTTTTGTTAAGAGTTTTCTTTATAGCCTTAACCTAGCGTCAGTACAAGTGATATCAGAAATTAGTTTCGGTTCTTCCGTTCGTAGAAATTTGTGGTACATTAGCACGAAATTTTGCATAAATTTTATACAAAAACAAAGTCTTGCATTTAGTTGAGTGATACAGAATGATTTCACATTTCGGGTGTACATGCTTATTGGGAGTGAAATGTTCTCGTTGAGTGTCGTGATACATTGTAAAGAGTTTATAATAGGAGCATTTTGTATTGAAAACTTAAAGTAGATGTGGATATCAATTTAAGATTCACGTACTGTCTTCCTCAAGTACCTTAGTTATGCCGTTGTGTAAGTTACCAATTATTGTTCTAAACGCCGTAGTACAACTATGACGTTCTGCTTTCCAAATCTTCTGTATACATTTTCCAGGCATATTGTTATCAAATACAAATTCGGGCTTAGTGCGTTAAACCAGTTAACTGTAGCTTGTTTCGTAATCAAAATAACCGTATAATTCAATATGATCCTGATATTGCCACCGACTCCATAAATAAATAAAAAAGAAAACTATGCCTCTTTTTTTTATGAATCCACTCTCCAATTTTACGAGGGACGTGACACTTACATGGTTTTATTCATGTATGTGCCTTTGACCGTACTAAAAAACCCTTTAGCTGTTGACTGATTCGTGGAGCGTCTTGTGGGTGTCACAACATTGAGGACCACCACACGATATTCATGTTGAATTCCCTACTCTTACTGTCATTCATCCGCTCTGTGTCTCTTTAAAAATCCAACCATCTATTCATATCTTTATGAAGGTTTGAATTTCAATGGGAAAAATATGATTCAATGACTGTATTTAGAACACGAAAGAACCGTACATTAGTTGACGTAAATACTTCCGTTTAATTGTAATTGTCATAATCATCCTCTCCAGCCTACAGAATGGCGCCTAGTAGACCACGCCAACCAGAATTCCAATTAATATCTAGCGAAGTGAAACGGGAGTGTATCGGCTTTTTTTTCTTCCTGTTCCGTTTAATTTGGCCTCATAGTATAGGAACTTAATTCAAGGAGGAGAAATGGTTTTGATGTTCAGAAAATGAGCATGCCACGACTCTTAACGATACCTTTAAGAAACCCAAAGGCGTGCTTCCCTTCCTGTCTGCGCACAAGTTAATAATACGTTGCAGAAGTAAAGAGGTAGCTTGTGAGCAGAGGATTTCCGATGTACGCGCAATAGAATTCATTAGCTGCTACAGAAATGACTCAACTGTAACCGATTCTGAAGACATCACATTGATACCTGATGCTATGGCTAATAGTGTACAGTAAACTCGACACGTGCGGTTTTGAACAGCACAGTTTTGACTGCACGTGGCTAAAAGTAATTAAATATACGGGGAAAATTTTATGTTCATTTTTATTTTAAGATTTTATGGTACGGAACTGCGATGTGTAAATGTTTGATGTCGAAAAATGTGTGTATTTTAAGCGATTTGGGCAGGGGGTCCGTAAGCGTCCGCATTCAGCTAACGTTATTTTTCCTACGACAAGTTTGCGCAACGCGATTTTGCCAGTCACGCCGTGATCAGTCCTCCTAACCCCCGCGTTGGACGAGGGATCACAGTATTATATTTGTAGAAATATAAGCCACAGTATTAAGAGGCAGCATGCCATATTTGTTTCATGACAGTGCTGCACTTCTCAGATCAAAACGGCATAAACTTAGTTGTAAGGGTTCTGCTGAGATAAAAAGACGTATATTTATGCACTTCGGCATACACCTGATTTTGCTATGAAATCTGCCACTGTTTTATACACCTGCAAATTTTGATTTCAGTTCTTGTTCGCCTGTGACAGTATGGTGTATAGCAAGTCCCCTGAGGGCCAGTAATAATTATTCTTTTGTGTTGTTTTTCTTTCTAATTCAGTTTTCTACTGTTATTTCAAGTTTTTCGCTCTTGATTCTGTGACCTATGGCTTATGACTTATGCTTTCCAGTTATTGCTATTCTTTCAGCACGGATTATGGGATTCCATTATTACACTAAAAGGACAGATATAATGCACCTTTTTCCCCCACTCAAGGACTCGTTATTACAAATATTGCTGTCTCCAAATATGTGGGCACTGACCTTCTTAACGTGTTTCATTTGAACACGCATTTTCGTCGCTGAAGAAATTTCACATTATGGCATAGTATTACGTTCCTGTAGTGTATTTTATTCCTATATTATTTCCGTTGGTCATTTGTCTTTTTTTTTTTGCCTGCGGCTACCGCTATGTCACGCGCCTTGACGTCATCTTAAGATTTATGTTGTCATTCAAGATAATTATGTCCAGCAGATGTGACTGGGAGTTTCTGTTTACAATTTCAACTTTTGCACTTCACTTGTCCGCAGTTATGTTACTTGTGAACGTAGGAACAGTTTCAACGCAGCTTTACCAAAATAAAAAGCTTTGTGCTTGCAGATCATGTTTGGTGCTGAGCAGCTTACGTTTCTACGCATATGATACATATCGCATTTTCTTAGGGATACGTTGAAGTAAGAAACTGGCAAAGTGCTATATTGGGATCATAGCTTCGTTTGGTGCTGAAACTGGGACACTTCGGAAAGTAGACCAGAATTACCTGGGAATTTTTGAAATGTGGTGCTGGAGAAGGATGGGGAAGATCATTTGGACCGATCGTGTGAGAAATGAAGAAGTGTGGTATAGAGTCAAGGAGGAAAGGAATATCTTACAAACAATAGAACGAAGGAAGGCTAACTGGATTAGTCACGTCTTGCGCAGGAACTGCCTTCTAAAACACGTTAATGAAAGAAAGGTACAGGAAAGGATAGAAGTAATGGGAAGACGAGGAAGAAGACATAATCAGCTACTGGATGACCGTAAGGAAACGAGAGGCTATTGGAAATTGAAAGAGGAAGCACTAGATCGCACTCTGTGGAGAACACGCTTTGGAAGAGACTGTGGACTTGTCGCGAGACAGACTGCGGAATGAATGACCTTTGAAGTACCTGTAAAATTTAGTAGGTCTGGAAATCGCTCAACTCATATTCGTCCAAGGAAACCAACATTTTACACAGGCTTCAGAATAAGTTTGTTTTAGAGGTTCTTTTGTTTTGTAAACCTATTCGTTTTGCTTGATTGACTTCAGACCAGTGAATCTAATTTGTTGATGCTCAACATAAATCTTGTTCGCTTCACTTGATTAAGCGTCAAATCACCTCATCTAATCAGATATTGGCCAATACAATATGCAGTGTACTCGAACGGGCCACACTACTTTATTATACATAAGTTGTTCTAGAGGCGCTGAAAACTGTAGTACGTAAGGCCAAGCAGAACTTTACACATTGTGAGGTTTCAAAACGCCGTAGTGCAACAGGAGTAATTGGAAAGGCAAAAGCACACAGGCAGTAACATATCACCCATATGTGAATTCACTGTTCTTATGAGGAAGGGTGAAATGTCTTGCGTAATGATTAATCAAAACAGGAGTTATTTCATATCGTAATTGTAAGAGTTAGTGCACTTTAGTTTTTAATACTTCTGTAGAGACAGTTGCGGCTGTGCGGCTCTGTTATTAACACTCAATTTTCCTCGAATACACCAGACTAAACCGTCCTATAAGGAGACTGTGACTTTAGATTGTGTTGTGGCTGTGAAAACATACTAAATGACTCGTGAAACATAATTGAGAGCAGTCCTTGAAACTCTTTGAGGTGTATAAATAATCGATATGTTGTTCAATAAGAGAAGGAGAATCCTGTTTCTGTAACAATGGGCCGTCTATCACTTTCTTGCAGTACCTTCGCTCATGAAGTTCCCTGGGAGAAATAAAGTATGCTATTTGCAAAGTAACCTCTGACCTCTGATCGTCTCCAAAATACCCTTAAACGAGGCTCTTAAGCATAGAGTGCAGCCTATGTATGAAAACACTATTTTCTGTTTCAAGCAAGAAGTCATGTTCCGTGTCTCATTGTGCTCTGAATTTGACTTAAATTACATCAGTTTGACGTCTTTGAACTTGTTTGTTGTGGTAAGAGTTTTCATGACAGTATTTTCTAATAGACCGAACGTATATATATCAGCGTTCTTGCTGATTTTCGTAGAGCATGTTTGAAACGAAATACAGTTGTGTATTTAGCTCTTCGAGAAAATTACAGCGTGTACGTATATTTAGCTCTTCGAGAAAATTACAGAGTGGTTTCAGACTTCATTACAGCAATTTTCCGCAACGCTGTAGACTTTCATTAGAAAGTCGTCCGATACAAGTTGCTGGCTATTATAGTTGAGGTTTTACATGATTTTCTTGTCTTTCCTACTGATTGTCTTGATAGAACGTTCTCCCGTATCCTTTTTATGACGATAGTCATATTTCGATTCACGATTTGTAACCTCTACAGGTGAAACACGCATCTTTAAAACCCCTAACAATCTCATATGCCATGAATAATTAACAAAAACAAGAATAACCGAGACATTGTAATAGCAGGGGAATATTCTTTTTTTCAACGTATTTGAAATTACAAGTTATTTATATTCTGCCTGAAACAACAACTTTTGCAACATCTTCATAGGCATAAAAGTTCAGCTGTAAGGACTATCAATGTTCATGTGCAATTTTCCCACCGTCATCATGTAGGGATCTTTTATTTCTGTGTTGTTATGTTCTGTAAGTGATATAAATTGATCAGATTTGTGGTTTAATTTCATGATCGAATTTACCGGGGTATAGAACACGAACAAATCAAATGTAGCAGAAAGGTTTAATCTTGTCTTAAGAAGACCTTATTATTACAAATTATCCTAACTGGAATTGCATTCCAAGCCTTAAATTATACCGTAAACCTTCCTACAGATAACACGTAACAAGCTGCATTTTTAGGCGCGTTCGCGTCTCTGTGGAGCGTCCATTAAAACTGCACTGTCCTTATCTTTCTGCGCAGATAATCACTTTTGCACCACTGAATGGATTTTCGTGATATTTGGTATTGCAGAATTTTACTAAAAATTGTCATTTCGGTTTCGATTTAGATAGGGAAGTTTTAACATCTACGTGAAGCACTTCAAGATTTTCTGGGCGCATCAGCGTTTTCCATCTCTGGCTTGCACAAGCGCTTTGGCAGCCTTGTTTTGTCAGCATGCGCAGTTTTTGTCATGCTATATTGTAGCGCTGTTACTAGGATGCAGGAAAGGACTCAAGCAATACGGGATACCACATATATACGGGTGCTGATGTGCCATAATAGTGACGCTATTTGTGAATTTTGTAACTTATTGGTCTTAAAGGCGCATATAATTATACCAGATAGGCTTACTACAGGGCGTACTTTCACCCTGTTGGATTTTTATTACTGTTTTAGTTTACCCGTAAATGAGAAGCGGTAAAATGTTTGTCTTGGTTATTTAACTGCTCCAATTTAATATTACTGTATTACTTTCTGACATATATATTGTAGATTAGGTAATGTCGTTGTGAAAATCTTTTCGAAGACATTTTAACTAAGAAATACGCTCTCGGTTGTGTGGATCTGAGAAAAATAGGTTTTGATTTTGTTTCAGTGAATGTTAAGCTCTGTCTCACTGACTGACTCATGTATCCACACATTCAGCCACCCATACACCCACCTTGCTCACGTACCTACCACATTCTGAGATCGCCTACCGACAGAGACTTGGGTTGAGACAAGTGCAAATGCCAGTCTCACCTCTTCACATTAAGGTGTGTCGAGACAACTCATGCTTAAACGTAGCTGACTTGTGTGCCGTAGTAAATGTGGACCTCTTGATGGAGCCAACCACAAGTAGCACGATCAGCTGGAGCCCAGTGTTCGCTACAGTGAACACTGCTGAGAGAGGCTTGTCAAAAGCATTGTAATTTTTAGTATATAACGCTATTGAGTGAGCATTCTGTACACAGTTGGCACCAGCGACCCTCAGTTCGTGCAGTATGAGTACCGATCGCGAGCACGAGCAGTCTGGACGCACCTTTAGAGATCAAGTTCACGATACTTCACGATTGTGGCCCGACAGTTCCTCTCTCACAATATCTCGAAATGACTTGAAGCCTCGAGTAGAGCAGACGGACTAAACGTCGTTAAATCCATAATACAACTGCTTATTAATTTATTTGGGAATTGTTTTCATTTTAGAGCTGTTGTGTATACGTGGTATACAGCGGTTGTTTAAAAGGGCCATTTAAGTCATACGTTGTTACTAGGTGACACGTAATTTAGTACGCCTTTCCTTGAACACTTAAGAGTTCGGTGCTGTTTCGAGTAAACCAACACGGTAACCACGTATAAGTATAAGCTACACCGTACAGATGATATAGTAAGAAACAACGGCTCATATAAATGGATATAGAGAGTCTTTTACTGCAACCGAACCAGAATTACTTCATTCTTAATAGTGAGTCTAGAAGCAATTAAACTACAGTAATTTCTCTTCGAAAGGAACAGCAATGCCATGTTACGTGTGGAAGTTGTCTGCATGTCACTGCGGCATTGACCGTTTGATTGTACGTTCAGTGGTATCTGTCTAGCAGTTTATCTCGATTGCTGTGAGGAGTTTCGCTCATGGACTAAGCGCCAAGGAAGCGGTCTGCGTTTCGTAATGGGTGATGTCTGTTGATGACATTGTACATTGGTACCCTGCTGCGACAGAGTTCACGGTGCCTCTTGGAGAGGCCACAGTATAACGAAGTTCTTTGTAAGATGACTGACTACATGGTACAGAGTCTTTAGTTGGAAAGCTGATAGTTACTGGGCTGGTCAAGAAATAGTCGTCTTTTATGAGACCCAAAGATTCATGACCGTGTTTACAAAAGCCCGCCTTTGGATCAGATCTTGAGAAGATACAGTTCATTACATCGTAATAGCTGCCAGTAACGAGCTCCAAGTTATTAGGCGTTTTTTTACTTTATTTTATTGTAACGGACAGTGTGAAACGTTTGTTGTTCTGGAGAATGTTTAGGTCTGACTAAACACAAGGAAGAATTATTTCTGTCTGTGTGGTATGATGTTTATAATGTTATTAGCGTTGGATTAACAGCGTCTTTATCTGCACCTGCATTAAGTTAAGGCCGAGAAAGTGTACAGAATTTGCAAAAATCTGGTTTGGAAAGTATGTGTGCTGAAAATATGTCTACAGTTTTACAGGCCTCGCGTCGTCTCCAATGTCTTGCTGCACGAAATGTGGTGTTAGAGACAAAATCGCTCCATGAAGGAATTTTATTTACCAAGGACTTCTGAACGTCCAGGAAACTATCCCGACTGTGTAATCTGGATTAATTACGGATATATATATATATATATATTACTTTTCAACTGTGATATATGCAGAATTTAGTACCGGTTTTAAATATTTTTTTCGGTTACGTGCCATATAAGCTGTGACATAAATTAAGACATTTGATTTTCTTTGTTTTGTGCATAGAAGTTCAAGCAGCACTCGACGGGTGGTAAATTGTAACGGTGTAGAACCTTGAATAAGAACACGACCGCTTTGTACCGGTGACTGGTCATAAAGCATTCTGTCGGCTCTCCTCATTCAGTGTTGTGCGATATTTACAGATTATAAGTCTTTTAAAGGGGAAAGTACCTCGTTTTGTAGTGCGGTCAGTAAGTGTCGATACCCGAGTGGTGCTGGGATTTTACGCATTAAGCAACGTATTAAAATAAACCTAGTTATTTCTGCACTTTGATTTATATCTATTTCTTCTTTGCTTCTTGGATATTTCAATGAGTTTTCAACACATAGAATTGTGCATGGAGTGTTGGATCGTACGTTGACCGTAACTAGTGTACTAGAAAGGATGTTAAAGGGAGGGATTGATGCATTATTTCACATTTTTCTGATCGGACCGAGGAAAACCACGAAACATCTCGGTCTGGGTAACAGGTTTTTGGCCAGGATTCGAATACGAGACCTAATTCGAATAAGAGTGCCAACCATCACCTGCATCATTCGTTAATGTAGTTATTAGAATAGATAGGAAGGCAGTTTATTGTCTTTTCCCAGAAAACATCATCTCGTGATATATACAGACACGTGATCATCTGTTTGTGTGCTGTTTACAGTAAGCAACCTTTGCCGTTAGATGCAGAGACTTCAACAGCAGAGCACTCGTTATGAAGTACTTTGATGTCGAATCTTTTGACAACGAGCTTTCTAGAATCATGCCTCTGCATTCGTCTCTGATTTTTATTGTACCTACTGGCCATTCATTTGAACTGTTAGTGACCCAAGTTCATTGCCTGTTTAATGTCGCATGCTTTTGAGACCTTGTTAATTTGCTGTAAAGAAACGCCAATTATCTTGACTTGTTAGAGAATAGGCTCATCCTTAATTTGATCAATCCAAACAGGCAACTGAGGTGACAGAAGTCCGACAGCATTTCAAGGAAAGGTTTGAAGGTAAGAGAACGCTTGGAACGTAGAAAGGATGCCAGTGTTACAAAGGATCTTAGTAAATTGAACGCGAAGTTATGTACTGGACTCATCTGGCTGAGGATGGCCAGTGGCGGCCTTTTGAGTACGATAATAAACCTTCGGGTCCCATAAAGATTGGTAATTCTTTGACCATCTGAGCGAGTGTTCATATTTCTGATCACTGGATTAGGTTTTGTGGGAGCTGTCCTTTTTCTACCACACCGCTCTGCAGTTTTTCATTTATATACACAGTCGAACTCTGTTAAAACGTCATGAAAAGGACTGAATATTTTGTGTTATAAACGACTGTTGTTCTAACCGAGGAGTATAATGTTGTGGTTGATAGCAAGGAATTAAACTTTATGTTATTTGTGCCGTACATTTTTTTGATTATATAAAATCGTGTTCCGACAAATGTACACTCTTTATTATCTGTTATTTAAGACAGTTTATATTAAAAATAGTCCAACATGTTTCGGAACCATGTCACAGTTTATCCTCAGGGGCTCAATTATTTATTACACCAGCTATCTATGTATGGTACTCATTAAAATATGTAAGTTGGGTAGATAAAATGTCGTTAACTGTAACTGTAACTGAGGATGAACTGTGACATGGTTCGAAACATGTTGGACTATTTTTAATATAAACTGTCTTAAATAATACATAATAAAGAGTGTACATTTGTCGGAACACGATTTTATATAATCAAGGAATTAGTTGGTACCGCTATCTGATGCTGTAGACGAGGTGTCACATAAGCCGATATCGCTATAAGCGGGTTCGACTGTGTGTGTGTGTGTGTATTTGATATCTACCGGAGCCATCAAATCTGAATAATCAAACAAGCGTTGTTTTATTCATTCAGGTGTCTTGGGTATATTTGTCGTTTATTTACACGTGTGGATGTAGTGTTGTGGTAATACTGACACGGAGAAGTTCTTAAAACGCCTTCCGGCATTGGTGCCGCAAACCAAGAACTAATGACAAACAGCCGTAGTCCAGCGACCGTGGTGCGTATGTAGGAACTCCAGTCACGTTCGGTATCACTACAGCCGTATTCCTCGTGGCAGTATTCCATATTGCCTTTACCGACTGGTCCGTATTGTTTCGACTATAGTTGACACGAGTAGTTCCGTACCGAACTTGTGAAGCCCACTTTCCTGTTTCGTATCTTTCTCAATTCACAGCCCTGTTGCTGTTACTACTTATATTTTTGTGAATAAATATTCACTTCAGCATAGATTCCATTTGTGTTAAATTTGTTAGAAATGACCACGAAGTTTTGCTGTGTTGCCATGTTAGTAGTTGTTGACTTGCAAGACGTGTTTTACACATAATGTGTAGGCATGTTTATTACGTATCTCTGTTCCAAATTTCACATGCGTAGCTGAAATAGTTAATTATCTCTGTCAAAACGAAAATTAAATATTTTTTTTTTCGGACGGCCGTTCTACAGAATATTAAATTATTAAAAGTCGCATAATTTGCAAACATTCATAGGCCTGCGTCGTTTTAGGATCCTATATTAAATTAAGTGCTGCTAAAAATTAGAGCGCCAGCCACGGCGATGTTACTAATTGTAGGATTACAAGGTATGGCGTTGGGTTAACCTCTAATAAATGGCATGGCATTCATACCAAGTTTTGTGAAAGTCGGTTAGCTGGTTCACAAGTTGAAATGAATCCACAGGCATGGAAACATGACATGCCATACACGGATAGCGTGATGATCGCATAAACCTACTTTACGTCTTTACAAAAGGAAAGTTATTTACAAATTTCGATACGCGCACCGCAAGAGTTCATACGAAAATTGATCTTAAATCCACCCCCCCCCACTTAGGCCTATTTCTGAACAAGTAGGTTTGTGAAGTCTCCACTTGCGTTTGGATGTATAATATTTCTTTACTGAGTAGCTGATCGAAGTCCTTGCTCATTGTTTTCATAAGTAAGGTCACATTTTTTACTTTGCTTCCTCACGGTGTTTCATTCCGTACCAGTGAGGAAGTGATACCCTTGTATCTTAATGTATTTTATTGCCTCTATCCTTTCCTTATCTTTGGATGGTTACACTCAATCTAGTCCACATTGGCCACGAGGTTTTATGTCACATTACTTATGTGTTTGGTAACAATCCCCATAATCCACGTACAGCTGAATAGAAATGAAGACACGTTCTAGTATTATGTATCCGATTTCCTTCTGTTTTGTGTGACGTCAAAATGTGTTTCATTGTAAGTCCTGAAACAGTTATCGTACGAACGTAAAGTTATGAAATTTGGAATGAATGCCTGCAAAATTTTCTACGCACATCTGTTAAGCTTATTTCATAGTCTGAAGATTATCATGGAATCCATTATCAGCAGCTTAAAGTGATTGTATGATAGCCTCTTTGAGGTTTTTTACGCCACGTGTGGTAATAATGCACGGTGTATTTTCATTTTCATGGATATTGTGTGCCTGGTTTTAATAGCGATGACAAAGCACGGAGACTTCCATTTTGTATAGTTTTTTTTTTCAATTTGAATAACAGCATCCTACTTTAATCAACAAATTGAAAGGGCTCTATATTGTGATGTTGTAATATGTGTTTATTTATGGTTCAAATGAAAAGTATTATTTCGCTGCTGACTTTGAGGAAATGGTATGCGAGAGAGGAATCATCCTTTCAACTGAATAGCTCATGGTTGTCACGTACAAATTCCTGCAGACTTGAAAAATAATTGTTGTTTTGCTCCCCTTACAATGTAGCTTAATGCACGTACGCGTGTAGCTGCATTTTTTACTGCCAATTCTAATAATAGTCCTTCGGGCTTGTTTTTACATACGTACGTAGTAATAGGAAAAGACAACAGAATGCATGACATGCTAAATAATTTAGTTGCTAGTAGTGTATTTAAAAGCTGGTTTATAACGGATGTGCCGTAGTGTTCTTAAAAGTGGAATCTCTAATGTCGCTGTCCTACAGGTTTCTTATGTATCTCACTCGAAATTCATTTAACAGCTAAATTTCACAGTGTGATTCATCTCTTGGGAGATCTTAACGCTTTGGGAAAACCTTCTTCCTTGTCTTTGTATTGTGAGTTATCGCGTAGCAGGACACAATTCTGTGAAAAAAATGTTCATGCCGAGTTTATTATTTAATCTTTCGGTGGTGATTTCTGAATTCGTCTATTTTGTAGCCAAGTGTGCTGCACATTTAGCGAGTAAGGTAAACGCTATTTTTCTAATAACATGCCAGTTCTGTAACCATCAAATACAACACAGATGAACATTTTAAACAGCGCAACATATTTCGAGCTCATATCGTCATCTTTGCGATCGATATACAGGACGCAAACAACATTTATATTATTAACATCACCTGTCATACACCGTGTTACACAACCATATATTAGAATATTTTAAATATTAAAAAGTTTATAAATTCTTACATATACTGTATTTTTATGCGCTTATCTCATCAGTATAAGCACGTATTTATTCTTCATTTTATATTTAGGCGGTAGTTCTTATTTACGACATATTAATGACCAAACATTTTTATGTTTTTATCATTTTTAAATGTAAGCCGTTGGATTGATATTGTTTTCTTCGTATTTATTCTTGCTATTAAATACATTCTAGTTGTTGCTTGTAAGTTACTATATTCATAACGTTTCAGTATTGTGTCCCACTGTATTTTATTTTACAGTTTTTGGTCATCCGTCCTTAAAAAAGGAGAGAGAACTACGCTGTATAGTGGGCCAGGTCACAAGTAAACCGAGTGTGAACGTTAAATCTTTGGAAGACACACCATAATGATAAACGGGCGCCCGAAATTTTGAGGTGGTTACGACACTAACGCCACCAATTTAGGGCCCTGATATGATGTACGGCAGTAGATCCTGGATAAAGATTCGGCTTCTGAGGCAATCTTGTGTAAAGTGTCGACCATGCAAACATTTTCTTAGCATTTGGTTTGTTACAAGTAACTAATGTACCATGTGAGTTGGGCGTGTGAAATTCGGTACGGAGATAGATCGTGAACATGCCTTCACAATGCTTATCAGACTTTTTGGTAAACCAAATACAAACATGGCGACTATGCGACACCTTGGGATTACCTCCGACAAATATGACGCAGACTAAATCTGTACTTCAATAGCCTGATAAGATCCTCAGAAAAAGGCCAACGTTGATGAAGATGATAATGATTATGTTAATGGTGATAAGAATAATAACAATCGATATTTATGGCTAGTATTAGCTTAATGATGTATGTATCGAACTCCTTTATCCTATATGGCATTTCTGGTACGTTGTATTATAACTTTTGTATTAGTTGATGTGTGCGAATCGTAATTGCCCGTTTTAGGTGTATTTATTTATTTATCTATTTATCTATTTTGTGGTTTATTCAACGACGCTTTGAGTAACTCAGGCTGTAACCTGTAACGTCCAACTCTGTAATTGTTTGTGGTTTTATTTTTTCTTTTCACGGGCATGGAACGCTGAGAATCTAGGAACGAAAGGAAGAGTGTGGCAGCTGTGAACTCAGCTACAACACAGCACAAATTACCATGTCTTGAAACTTGTTTTCTCGGAACTCTCTTTGGAGTACTTGCCCAAGGGCTTCACTATATTCGTTCGCAGAAGAATAACCGAAGCCTGTTACATAACTGAACCTGCCGTAAGGAAACATAGGGTCCGTTACTTCAACAGGAAGTTTGTACTGAAATTTTAGTCGCTAGGGGCTATTTGCCCTTTTGTTTCTTCCCATTACCTTTATGATTTTCGTGTGGTACCGGATGTATGTTTTGTTCCATGAATGTTACAGAGTTCCTTCTGGGCCTAGCGATCTTTCACTAGAAATTTAATGAAGCAGCCAGTTAGGCCTGCATCCTTAGGAATTTACAAAATTTACTAACGAAAACTAACTTGTCCACACATAAATCAAGGATTATGTTATTATGGATTTTTTGTTTCAGCCGCGAAATTGGAGGAAATAAAATTGTTATTTCTTTGGAATCGACTAATTTAAAGTAAACCCCTTTTACAAAGTGAGTAAAAAATAACGTGAATATAGGTACTCAGGAATGAGCTCCGGCTTTGCTATTTGGCGGTCATCTTGTGTAATTAAGCAAACTAATCCGTTTTCTGCGGTATTATTTCCGATTTTAGGGAAACACACCCATGGATTTATTGTATGCATGATGCATGTATCTCTGTTTTTATGTAATTTATGTATATGTGTAGTAAAATTGACACAAGCCTGAACTGCTCTGCGTAAATAAACTTACTCCGTCGTGGATGTACTAATGCTTCTACTAGATCTGTCCTGGAAATTTCGTAAGGTAGCGTAATTGCGAAGGGATTTGGGCTAGAATGTTTATATTTTAACATACAGGGGACTTAAGTATCCATATGTAGTGTTAGAATCTTTCATTCATTACGTTGTTTTGTTGTTTTTACAACGAAACTTGAATATGCATGTAGCTGAAGCGCTTCTCTTAGGTAATACTGCATTTAGAGGCGTGACACAGCAATAAGTGCATGCAGGTGGTTTGATGTGCAGCAGAACCTTTTGTTAAATTGTGACTTGCGGAGCCCTACAGAGATATACCGTACTTCAAGATTCATTTGTATGTTTTCAGTACATGCATTCCGCGGCGTATGTTACATCACAGTACGGTACAACAACAGTCGAACACTTTACTAGCTAACTTTAAAAGGTAAATTTCTGCCTATAACGTGCCATGCGGCACGTAAGGAAAGTAGAGGTATAGCTCAACTCTGTGCTAACTTCTGCGCCAGATGGAGTGGGTGGTCAGCGCCACGTTTCGGCTGCTTTACGCCCGGCAAAAGAGCCCCGGTACCCCAAGACCCGTCTGGACGGGTTTTGGAGGAAACCTCTTGCTCCGACCGGGGTTCGAACCCCGGTTCATTCAGCCCGTAGCGAGTATCTAACTTTAGTGTTCATAATCCAGGCGCGTTTCGCCCTCATATGAATATTTTTAACGCGGTATTATTACATAAAATTAAAACTCCTATTACTGTATTAATTTAATTTATACAGTCGGCCTAGTGGTGACTGCTGAAGCCCATGTGACCGAAACATGTCTGGCTTTCTTTTAATAGTAAGCCTAAACGTAGCCTGTAAAATGTTCAGTTTATTGCAAAATGACGGGGTTGCTTCGAGTATGCAAATAAGCTCGTAGGCAGGTAGGGCCTAATTATATAAATCCACATGCCTAATTTATTGACGGTATTGAAGCTGTGGAAAAAACGTGCGGTTCCGAGACTGCTGCTGCCTACTCGCAGAGTTCGGTCGAATAGAAAGGGACTGAACTCGAAGCGGGTCATTCGCAGGCTCCTTTGGAAGAAACCATAAAACCGTGTACCAATATGTGGATCACATTTTTCTTTTCTTGCAGTCCGTACAGGCCTTTTTGCGGGACGTGGGTTAGGCGGTAAGTTGCGCAGTATCTTTGCTAGCAGGCAATGTTGCACGTTTGTCGCGCAGCTTCGAGCTTAGTCTCTCACCGAACTGCCTGTATGTGTATGTAATCGGAAGTAGCAATTCCAAGCATTCTCTGTGAACATCCGTTTGTATTGTGTGGTTTGCATTTCAATCTGATCTTACCTGCATGGGAATTCTCGCTCGCCAAGACAGAGCTCCAGACAGTATTGACGAGAAGCAGCTACATGTTGCTTTCTGGAGTAGCCGGCCAGTTGGTAGGCTTGTACTCGGTCAAAACACCACGCCCGCTCGCATGGCTTCACGCCCAGGCATGTCTTCTGTGCGTAGATTGTGAACACTGGGAACTGCGACCTGGTCAGCGCTCCTGAAATACACCGAGAAACGTAGGCTGTAATGATAAAGGTTACTATAAACAGCTGTAACTGTTACGTGTATAAGGTGATCAACTTAACACGGCACCGAAGTACAAAACATTGTATATTGTATCCTACAAAGCATAAAATAAAAACGAATGTGCCCAAAACATGCTGCACGTGTCCTGCGCTGTTCTGAATACATGCATGCAATCCTCTTGACTGTGTTTTGAGAGACGTGTTTAAGTTTCCGCCGTTATGCTGTCGATGGCATTTTCAGCATAAGCTTTGATTTGTATTCTTCATGGATTGTTCTGTGTCACACGCGTTGTTTAAGAACAGCCCACAGACAGGCCACGATATGCTATAACCGGCGATCTGGGTGGCAAAAAGTCCTTCTAAGTGATACAGTCTCCGGAAAAAAAAGTATTTAGTATGTCAGTTGTTGCCTTGGCCGTATGACACATGGAAACCGGTCAGAAAGGTAGTCCTCGGAAGCCACCAATAGAGAATAATTAGGCGTGTTCCATGTCTCAAAAGTGCCTTGGTCTTATACCGAGACACGCAACACGATTAACGTGGTTGCGTGTCCAAGCCTCACAAAGCATTGAAGGCGACTGTACGTAGACCGAATTTACTCCAACATCTAACTCAATGGAGCAGTCTTGGATAGTCATTTAGATGGCGAATAGGGTCTTTGTACTGTTTTGTGGAGCCAAAAAATTCATTGCCGTGTTCAGAAGAGCCCGCCACTGTTCCCATCATTAGCCAGATTATTCCAATCCACATTCATATAGACCTATCACATTTTATAAATCTTCATTTCAGTATTTTTGTACCATATGTTCCTGAGGTCCCTACGTAGTCTCTTTTCAGGTTTTCCGACTAACATTGTATTCATTCAATGCGTGCTATATGCCCCGCCCATGCTTTTTTATTTTATTACAGTAATATTTTGCGAAGAGTAAAAATTATGATGCTCCTCAATATGGAATTTTGTACAACTCCATGTTACTTGCTTCCTCTTAGTTCCCCGTTCTTCTGAGCCCCGTGTTTTGGCCTTCCTTCTATCTGTGTTCTCCGCTTAGCGTGGGAGACCACCTTCGCGTCCCTGTTAAACAACTGATACAATTACAGTTGTGATTTTTGTATTTGTAGGTAGCATACGCCGAGACAGCGTATTCCGAACTGTACAGTAGCATGCGTTCCTTGAAATTATTTTAGTCTCAATGCCTTTCTTTAGATGTCATCATCTCAAACATTTGAACTTTTTCACATTTGAAAGGATTTATTAGTGATCATGGTGTCACGATTTCTTTCCTGTATGTTGGTGATCAGTCGAGGAGTTTTCAGTCATATGAAGCTTCGGCAGTGAGTCGCCGGATCCGGACCTTTCGAAGGGACGGAGTACCTTCATCTTCGGATGTCAATAGGTTCTAGTAAACTCTAGAATTCTGTAGTTTTTATAGGACCTTTTATCCTTGAAGATGAAGGCAGTGCGCTTTTCCGAAACGTCGGGATCCGATTACGCAGTGACGCAGCATCATATCCAGGTAGAATGGTGTCCTCAGCTACACCGCTGCGAAAACCTTAGTACCAGCAGAGAGTGTGTTGTTTCTTAATTTTAAATCTTTGGTATCTCTGTCTTCGTCCAATCAATTAACATCATCAGAATCAAATTACAAGTGCGGGATCTCGCTCGGTTTCAATTTCTTCACTAATTCTCTCCCATGTTTTGTGCGTTCTTGTGGTGGATGACAAGTATGTTATGCACGCACTGGAATGGATAGATCGCATGTTCAGGTTACGCACGACCGCGCGTGTTTTTTTGGCATTGCGTAAGATATCGTAATCCATCCATGAATTCTGCTTGTCGATTTTACAGTTCCACAGATAATTGGACTGTGCTGTTCGTAAGCTGGGACTGCCGCACACAGAGTGAACTGTTTGTGTGTTTGCATGAACTGATATAATGAATCGTGTAGGGAAAGTCTTTTATTTTAAAGTGTAACAGTCGGAACTTGTTCAAGTGTTTTTTTTGTTACAGTGTGATTGTCGTACTCATTTTGTGTCTACTTTTGAAGGAGAATACAGTTTTATTACAATTATCTGTCATCAGGGCTGTACAGTTAGTAATGCTACTTGGATGTCATTAACATTGAGGAAAAGAAAGGTTTCCAATTTTCATACACTGCTGTATTTTATGGACTTTTCTCTTGTTTGATAGAAATTACGAACTAACAGATGGGAGTTTTCTTGAAAGGTGCAGTTCCGCAACTGGTCAAATCTATATCAGGATTTTGTGATATGCAGTGCGCAGGAGTTATGTAATTATTATTGACTTTTTATAACTTTTTGTTTTTAATTGCACGAAACGTTATATTGTTTTCGTGCAGGTTAACACGAAGATGAACGTTTGGAAGAGACGAGTAATCGTATAAACAGTAGACTTGTTTTGTAGATAAAATTAATTATACTGACTGTGACTTGTTATTTATGGAACCTGTTCACAAAAACTTAAGCATTCTTGGAGTACGTTAGTATTGGCGTTTTTTTTAATTGCGCAGAATTCTGAAACCAATTTTAAAATTAGTGTTGTGCTACACTATTTTGAAACAAGTGTTAAGAACGCGGGAGTGTGTTTACAAAGGGACTGTAGGTCTGCATTATTTGCTGTTTCTGTCCATTCTAGGATACAGATATAGCAATAAAATGGGAAAGATTGAAGAACGACAAATAGCCTCTTCCGTGATTCGTTTCAGTTTCCTTCGAATTTCAAATTAATACGGGAAGATAGTCGGATCCAATATAGAGCCCTGTGACACGTACTGTAAGTTGACTGAGGTACATGGTACTTTAGCATTAATGGGATTGTATGTTCATTTATTAAGATAATTGGTTGCACAGCCGTGTATGGTTAAAGACAGTATCATACCATCATATTTGTGTGTCTCTGTCCTCCGTATCAAATTTTGAACACAGTGATGAATTTTCATCAAACTCGGTTTGATCATAGTGCCTTTAAAGGCCAAGTTACACGGCGTGCGTGAAATGTTCTGAGATGGAAATGACGCCATCGCCACCTGTTGTACGGTACTGAGAGTGTGTGTTGATATTAGTTGTGGTGTTTTTGGAGTGTAAAACAAGTTAATAACCGTCCCAAAAGTAAATTTAGCTTGTGGTTTTTGGAAAGTTCCTTTTAGTTGTGTATCTTCTCGTATGAGCAGATGTACCCAATGTGTCTGCATGTTAATATAGCAGTCCATCGCCAACCGCAGATGTCCAATGTCCGCAGTTTTCCATTTGTGTCCAGTTGTACCAAGTGCTTTTTGGTTTAATGTATTAGCGGTTTTTAATTTTTGCAAACACGGAACTATCTGTGGCTTCCGCTGGGGGCAAATCTGTAATGGCACCCGAAACCAATTTTCTGTCGTACAGAGTACCATCGCTATGGTTATTTTAGTAACATGTTTTATGTACCGTTGTTATTTTTAAAACGTCGTACTGCCCGTGTGTATGTTTAGTGGACGAACACGGACGTAACAGCCACATCTGGCGGGGGGACTGTTAACGACGCAAGCTGCCAGACTTATTGCACCTCGCACTGGTATTTTTCATTTATAGACGGGGTTTCTCTTGAAATTGTGCTCATTGTTCTTCACCCCTCATGCTGCAAGCGATTGACTCACGTATAGCCAGCATGAAAGGGCAATAGAGGATATGTAGTACGGTAATGGTTTCAGTGCGATCCGAATTACGCAGTTCCACTTGGACATTAATTGTATTTGAAGTTGGGAAATTGCTATGCTTTCGGAATAAATAGTCTATAAAATTCTTGATTCATGAGTTAAAATTATTATCAATGTCGTATCTGGTCTAATGCTTTGTGTGTATGTATATATATATATATATATATATATATATATATACGTAATTCTCGTGTTGCATGTCTGTGTGTTATATGTAGTTGTGTGTTTACCATTAAAACTCGAACTTTTAGAATAGATCCCCAATATACCAGATTAAGCACTGTTATGTACGTTTCCACACAGTATCAGTGAGAGAGACTAACTGCGTTGATCGAGCTGTGATGGACTTGGGATAGCAGCTGTCGAGACCTGAGCATCTCCTGCACTGACCACTGATACCGTTCCGCATCACATGCACGTCGTAGAAGATGCCTAAGAGACACGGCGATCTGTTGCATTTGAAAACATTTGCCCTTATAAGAAGCTATCAGCGACTACTAACTTTTAGAAGTGGATATCGAATTCCGTTGTTATTAGTTTGACTGCTGAGAAATGCAGTCAGTTACAAAACAGCGGTTGCATTTGAACATGTGACATAAATAAGCTAATGGGGACAATGTTTTGTCCGGGCTAGACGTTGGGGTGGGTAGATAAACCTTGTCTTGCCTAATTTCAAATTGAAATTCAATTTATACAGCAGCAGCGCTACAGGTGTGTATTTTAATGGTCTTTAATTCGGATCGTGTGGATTACTGAATACTGTCACGTATTTTTTCGGTGATAACCAAATAGTATAGAGCAGCGTTCTTTGATAGTGGGACACATTTTCAGGGTCTAGAAATTTTCCATTTTTTACAATTTTGTTATTCACATGCCTCGTCTTTTGCTGTTCACGGCTTTTCCTCAAGCTTCTTCTAACTTCATAGCCCGTTTTTAAATGATCTACCCATATCTCTTTGTAAGGAAATCCACTCATACGTAACTATTTTGCATAAATAACAATAGTTTTGTTCCAGAGGTGTGATTGATTGGATGTGTTTCGTGGTGCGTAGCATTATTCTCAAGAGGAATGATCCTCATTCCCTTCAACGCGGCTACTGTCGTGGCATATTGCCACAACACGTGTGCTACGTGATCGAACCCAACCGGAAATTCGTTACTCTATGACGGAATGTGACATGATGCTTGTTCCTCACTTTGCCTGCCATATACTGATTGTTATGGGACAACCGCATCAGATGGGATACCTACCGCAGTGTAATGCTGTGTGTGAGAGGGCTGCTCTTTGAATTAGGTTGGTCGGCCTGGCTGCAACTGTGCATCAGCTCTGCCACTGTATTCATGAAATATCAGTTTGATTCTCGTCCGGGTGACCGGTTCTACTGATTGGGATTTTCCTCATTTCGCGAGAATGCTAGGATGATATATACATAGGACATTTTTTCCCCTTGGCGCAACAGCCCCTAGTGGGCCAGGGCCTCCTCATTAACGATGCTTCACTATCACATTCAGACACACCACACTCGGTAGGACTCCTCTGGTCGAGTGATCAGCCTGACTCAGAGACCTCTACCTGACACACACAACACTTACAATAGACAGCCCTCTATGCCCCCGGCCGGATTAGAACCCGCAATCCCAGCAAGCGAGCGGTCGCAGACCCACGCCTTAGACCGCGCGGCCAATGGAATCGGGTATAAACAGGACATACTTCTTCAAATCCTTACACGATAATGATGCATGGTAAACTTTCGCATCTCAGTCGATACTTTGTAACCCTTGCAGTTTAGACAGCGTTGTTAACAAGCGTTACTGTGGTAATTTTTGCATTGTTTGTGTGTGCTTGTTTCGATTCAAATACGCATTGTTAATATCAAAATTAAAATGTGTGCGGATCTTTCAATTTATTTCGTAGCCCGACTGTTGTACCAGGACACAAGGGGACACGCTTTGGTATGGCTGTTATCATTTTCAAGAAATTTCTGAGTTTATAAACGTTACGAATGTGATATAGTGGAACATTACTTCCTTGAATTATTTCTTGTAATTGTGGCAAGGGATGAAAGCAGTTTTACGGAATGTTTGTTGGGAAACAAATGATTTTGTCTCTAATTCGCATAAGTAATTTGTGTAGCTGTATTTTTCGTGCTGTCCTATACATCTAGAGTATCGGCTCCAATATCAACAAGAGTGACGACTGTCTGGCAGATTGTTGATGTTGCTGATGCCAGGGTAGTGTTAAATAGGCCACGACATCTACCTCCGACATTCATGTTCGGTTCATAATCATTCCTTGACCTCAGTGGAAGTTACAGTGTCTGTGTAATTCGTAATGTTGTTAAGGAATCCACGAATTAAGTACCTCCACAAATACTTGTTAACAAGGTAAGGTGATTGTGCGGTTTTATTTCCTTGTTACACTCTCCCCTCACGGCCCATGAATTAGGAAAAGCAGTTCTGGACTGGAATAAAAGTTCTGCTTCGGAAGATTTTACTGCTCGAGGATGTAACCATACTCTGAGGTGAACAACCACTTGGTGTCCTGTGACCGGCATGATACAAGCTGTTTATTTCGTAGTGCTACAATGTGTGTGGTTTATATATGTTCGCAGAACTGTCTCCATGGAGCAGATTCTTCGTCAGAGGATAGCAGTTTTTTAGCTAGTCAAGACATTCCGTCCATTTTAAGGAACCCAGAAGTTAATTACCGTGTTCAGTACTACCCGCCACTTGCCCCTATCCTGGGTCACATGAATCAGGTCCACGCCCTCTCATCCTGTTCCTTTGAGATTCATTTTAATATTGTCGTCCTATCTATGTCTATTTCCTCCAAGTGGTCTCGTTTCTTCAGATTTCCCCACCAAAACCCTATACGTATTTCTCTTACCCCCATGCGTGCCACATGCTACCCCTCTCATCCTCTTTGGCTTGATCACCTGAATCTTTGGTAGGGAGTACAAATGATGAAAGCACCTCATTATACAATATTCTACAGTTTCCTGTTACTCCTTCCCCCCCCCCCCCCCCATGGGGGTGTACATATTTACATATTCATTAGGATGTTGGCCGTGTTTGGAACTGTTTAAAATAATTCCTTTCTTACACAGAAGTACTCTAACTGCAAATGAATTGTCAGTACTTACACGTGTGCGATATCTCATGATATGAAAAGAGTTGGAACTGTGTAAGTGTATGAATTATGCCTTTTATATTTGTGTGATATGTTTTTGACCTTTTTTTTTGCATTCTGTAATAAGTACTAATTGCTAATTACTGAGTCTTTAAGGCGGATATTTGTGAAGAGTGGGGGAACGGAACTACGAACAGCAACGCCGCTTGCACGTGCACAGTGTAGTGGTGTAGCTATAGCTACTGTCCGCCTGCGGGGCTGTCATTTCAAGCTTCTTCACTACTGTTGATTTTTATAAATGTGCATGAAAATGGAAGATAGATATATGCATATACATGTTTGTGCTGTTTAACCCTTCAAAACCCAGCAGTTAGTTTACTTACTGCCACATATACAGTTCAGAAATTCGGAGTGCATGTATGTGTATTGTATGTATCTCGGAACAAACGGCGATTATTTTCCTATACAGCATTAAGTGGTTGGTTTTTATGACCTAAACGGGGCGTGTTTACTGCGCGGTAGGAACTTAATCTTGGAGTATGACTCGGGTTAATGTCTTTAAAGGGTTAATCAACTTTCACATTATAATAAAGAATGAGGCAGGGCGATCGGTGTTTAAAGTGATTTAAAATGGTCTTTTAAACAGTAGACATTTTGTAGCTAGCCTACGCGATAATTACGTGTGTGTCGTTGAGGAATGAGCGACTTCGCCTTTCTTTGATGCAACTTGTCTTTGTTCTTTGATGTTTTAGGAATATAAGGCAAAACAGAGGAAGCTAGGATATGCTGTTGTTGACACTAATTAGAGGGAGGACTATTTGGACCTTATTACTAAGTTCAGAGTTCAGAAACAGCCGAGCAGTAAAAGGGAAGTATTTCAAGAAAATTATATGTTTGGCCACATTGTTCTTTGCGAACCGAACTGCCAGTGTGGGATTTGAGGTTCTCACGCCGGTGACTATGAAAATTACTGTCTGCTGGGTTGTGACGTCATTAGTATTTTAGATATTTGTTGGCGTTTCGGAGTAACCTGCTGTTTCCGTCATCAGGGTTGACTGGAGTCATTTAAGTTTGTGGCTATGGGTAGTAGCTACTTGACAGCAAGTTCAGTCATCTTAAAGAACGTTATATGTTAAAACGGAACGGGATGTCTGCCGTCTACTAATATTGTAACGAAATTAGTTTGGGCACGCTGTACGTCATGCCGAGGTGACTTTCTTTGTAATGGACACTGATACAATTACGTATTCATAGCTGATGAGCTGCTTCAGTTCTGACAAAACAAATCAGACATTTTGGGGATATTTATGATGAGTGGTAGCAAGCTCAGATCAGCTGACGGAGTCCAGTTGTCAGTCACCCCCACCAAAGAACTGATCCGGGTAACACTTTTATGTCACATTCTGTGAGAATTGATAATGGAATCTTATACAGATTAAGGTGAACCCTACAGCAAACAAGTTATTAGATACTAATTTAAAATAATGGATAAGCCATTACGTTGTAACGGTTGAGATGGTGTAGGCTAAGGAGTGCACGTTGTGGTGAAGCTCGTCGTTTGTTGGGCTCTGAAGTAATTGGATATGTTTCTGCAGTGTGTAGTGTAAGGCGGGTAATCATTTAACTGTCTTCATGATAACCGATTCTTATTATTATTATGTCAGACGCCCCGGTGGTAAGCACATGACCCACATCACGATTATGGCGATAATTAACACGACGGACTATGACAAATGTGTACTGCTTAACTATTAAGATGTCACATGGCATATTTTTAATGTCATTCGTCAAACATTCGCTGAATTCAAAACTATTGAGTGGAATTTGTTGCGTATAATGAAATTCACGTGCGTGGATTTGTTGCGAAAAATATTTCAACTCCTTAGTGAGATATTTGATGGCAGTAGTACTCGTGGTAGCTGTCAGAGATGAGAAAGCATTCTTGGATTTGCTTTATAGTATAGTGACATCTTTCCTCTAGGCGCCAACCTTAACAAATATTTTGTTTTCTGTTAAAATATGTAGCTGTCTTTGCATTGTAACATGAACAGTGCACATTTTTGTCATGCATCCAGGTTACCCGTGTCCACCTTCGTCGCAATTAGCATGAAATCCACCAGTAATTATAGGCTTACCACAGTAGTTGCCTCACGCTTAACGGCCCGTACTCTCTTCACATTCTTTGAACACCGGAGTCGCGGGTTCGCTCGAAGCTTATATATATATATATAGTTATATGTTTATGTTTTATCTGTAGGTTTTGTGTTCTCCTGTGTAGCTGCAGGCCTTGCAATGAACCTGTTACTTGTCCAGTTGTCCCACGAAATGTGTAGAAGATCATAATTGCAGAAGTTCAGGGGGCCTAGACCATGAAAGCTGCAGAAGAAAGTAAACACGACTGAAGTATTAGCCGTGCCTGGGTTGACCTCTGTGTTGTCTTTGTGGTTTGCGCTTCATAATGCTTTCTGTGTGACACTTCATGCCACTCTGTAAACCCGATGTCGTGTGTCAGTTGTTTTAGTTGGTGTGAGGAAACTGGCTCTCACCACTGCATCACCACTTACTGTGATTGATCACCCGGAGCAAAAAAAAATGGGAAGTTATTGATATGTGAAATACGGCCCTTCTCGCTTGAAAGCCAAAGATCCGTTAGGTTATGGTTTGTAGTGCGCGAGCGGTTGGGTGCTCATTCACCCTGTCATGTTGGTAACGTGAAGCCAAAACATTGGTCATTGCATCTATTCTGCCTTCCGGTTTTGAACACATTTTTGGAAGTTGTGAATGTGACTTGCAGTTTAACCGGCCTGTAAGAGGAAGGATTTTAGTCACATTTTTGGTGCTTTTAAGTAAAAATGGCATGTTTATTTTAACGTGGAACGAGATGGCTTTATGAGTAGACATGTCGGTTCCATTTTAGATAAATTGTATTTCCGTACTTACTTACGGTTTTCGTGAACACTTTTGTATTTCCGTTCACAACAGTCTTTACTACTTTTATGTACAAACACACTGATAATAGCAACGTCACGCGTTGTCGTGTCACGTGGAGATTGATTCGTGACAATGTTATTGGTCCGGTCTTAAACTCGAGCCGAGAGTTCCTGCAGGAGCAACGCAAGTTTATCTCTTCTCTAACAAGTGTTTAGCGGTTGGAAGTGTCAGTAGTCTTCCGTGCTTCTGTACTCATGTGCTGCGGCTTCATATCCGTTTCATATCACTGTGATTCTATAAACGTAGTCCCTCCTGTGCATGCTAACCATAACATTTGGGGTTCTCGTTGCTGTGAATGCGAAGGTTGAATATGACGTAATTTGGTTTGAATGGATACCGAAGTTTCGGAGTGAAACTGCTGCCTTCATTTTTAGGGCAGTAGGGTAACGTATATTCTGAAGATGGAGGCAGTAGGCTCCTCCGAAAGTATGGTATTTGTCCGTGAATCTACGCGACATCGCATCTCAGAATGTCATGTTTTTCTTTCCAGGTCGCGTTTATTTTTAACCTTCCAGTTTCCAGACTCACTACTCATCCCGATTCGAAGAGAATTTTACTGATTCGAGATGTCTGGATGCATACGATTTTAGTATAAGTCCTGTATAGTTTTAATTTATAATTGTCAACATATATTTTATTGTAATAATTTGCTTTACACTTATTATTGTACCATTTGCTGTCGACGAAGTTACAACGTAATTATTTATATCCTTCGTGTATCAGTACTCCCTGAGGATGACTATAGATAATAGTCGAAACATGTTGCCGTAGCCTATGTATATATAAATTAGTGCAATTACTTGGAAATATATTCACTTTTGTAAGTTATGTTTTATTTAGAAGGGAAGTTAAATTACTGAAATAACAATTCTGTTAGGCTGTTAAGTAAATGAACATACTGGACACATTTCACAGCAGTAGCAGGTACATTTTAATATAACCTTTTTGTGGCTGTCTTTGAGTTACTTATATTTTCTTGCGCGAATTTGCTCTCGCTCACACAGCGAGCGTTCGTAGAGTTCGGCTTTAGAGGTTGACAATCTACGTTTAGGGATGTTCTAAGTGAGGGGAATCTAATTTTATCGGCTCGAGAGAGAAACCAGGGCTAGAAGTTTACCTCGCCTCTTGTCACGTCCGCCCAACCTCTGTCAAAGTTCCTAGGAATATCTTTTCATCGCCCATTTCATTACCGCGAAGACGTACGCCACTTGGTTATCAGTGCTGTCCTGTCCCAACCAAGCAGGCCGTCAGCTACCACAACCCGTCCACTGGCATATCTATATCAGAGCCCTCAGATTACTCCCCGGAAGATGGCACATGTAATGTTTGCCGAAATGTCGGGTAGTCTTCATTTATGCGGCCTAATCCCGAAAGACGATTTACCTAAGGACTGAGAGAGAAAAGTTTGTTGGTCGACTGGGAAAGTAAAAGAGATTCAAGACACAACAGAGCACGCACACCTCCTGCTCCCACACGCACATACGTAGGCCGAATTTATAAAACGCTAAACTGAAAATGTATGTAGCAAAATATTTCCGTATCTGTACAGGGTAGTTTATGAATGATGGAAACAGGCCTCTAAATTGTGAGTTCGTATTACACAGTGTTTCCAGATGAACGCAGAACCCGCTCGTAGCTGCGTTGTTGCTTAGCGACCGATGATGGCCTCCGATCTGCAGTACTCAGTTCCGCGTTCAAAAATTATTCTGTAGATATCGAAAGGAAAAATCCCTTAGGCGCCACTCTAGGATCACATTGCCACACGCTTCTGGTAAATGATGATCTTTTGTTGTTGGCAGTTTCGCATCGAAAATTAAAGCAGCCGTGGTGAATTTGGGATTATGTATATTTTGTGGACTCCAAAGCCATTTTACTGGCAGCAGGAATTTCCTTACGGTGTTCAAAATGTTTCTGAATATGTGTCGATAAGATTCCTCGTTGGAGGAAACTTCTCATGTCCTAGCAGAGCTTGTTAATATTTATAGACAAATTTTGCGGTTAAGTGGACACGAAGCAGTTATTTGAAATTGAGATCGTACTTAATCTGACAGTCTGCTTTTTATTAGGTTTTGTGAAGACAGTCTGATGCAACCCTGTGTCATTTTGTCATTATAAAACCCTCTGAAATGGAATACAGTGGAGGAAAAGTACATTTTTAAGGATCTGAGTTCGCTTACTCCCCTCTTGAACTGTTGGTATGTAGGGTTTGGAACTCCGAATCAACGTCTTGCTAATGCACATGTGCTATAGACTTACTATGTAAATATGTGTAACTTTTTTTCACTTCGAGCTGGTGCGTGCAAGAGTTTTAAAATAATAGATGTTCAACTGTTTTAACGGTCTTGTACGTGATGACTTCGAGATCCGTGTGTATAGTATACGTAATTGAATTAAGTTCCTACAGCTTTGTCTTCTTTGAGGTTTCTGTGATGATTGACGACGCCTAAGTATATAATTCAAGCCCAAACCGCGTAGCTATACACTAAGTGAAGAGCTGATGGTCCTCAGAATGCTGAAGTAACTTCATGTTATGTACAGCCCATATAAGGGGATCGGAAATCCTAACAATGGCACTGATGTATTCTACGGCAAATATCGTGTCTTCTTGTGCTCTGTTGTCAGAAGGAAAGCAAATGAGAGGTACTACTTTAAGTGAGTATTAAACAGACGTTACTTGACCGAAGAGTGAATCGTTTTATAAGCTTCAGTGCCAGCAACTTCACAAGAGTTAATGATGGCGATGGGTGTTGTAAAACTTGTATGGTCTTCGTAGTAAATTTTACTCTGTCTCGTCTGTTTAATGCATGGTGCTGTTGAGCTTGCTGATTAGCATTATTGCTTATTTTATGTTTATGAAGTGCTTTGTGGCCACGAGAGGAAATTTATGTGTAGTGTCCGTTGAATATATCTTCGTGAGAGGGGTGCATATGGTTGTATGGCAGATTAAATGATAGTAATTATTAGGCACGTTCATAAAGTTGCGAGAAGCGACGATTAGCTTTCTCACGTCTGTCCGTCCATCCGTCCGCATGGAACAGCTCGGCTCCCGCTTGACGGATTTTTTGAGGTTTTATATTGTAAGATTTTACTGAAATATGTTGAGGAAATTTAAGTTTGGTTAAAATCTGACAAAAATAAGAGGCATTTCACGTGGATACCTACGTACTTACACGACTGCTCCGGTTACTAACCTTACCATGCTTGCTGTTGACAGTAATCCGTACTACTCTGCCATATTGCTTTATGCGATTTACACGATGCATATAATTAAGGAAGATAAAAACTTGCAATCATAATATTTAATATTTATTTATTATGTCTATGTATGTGAAATTTGGTGTGTAAGTAGATAATGAATATACCCGTAAATTGTGTACGAAATATTGTTTTTTAATTCTGCTGTTACAAAATATTTCGATGGGTTGAGGAATTGAGGTTACGTATGACAGATTATAAACTTGATAAAATGAACGCAGGTATATAAATAATAAGTTCTGCGAAGAAGTACAATAACAGACCCAAATAATGGTAATACCATTCTATAATATGTGCATATTTGCTGACAATAACACATTGTGACCTCCCCGTCGATTAAATGGTATGACCATCTTGGAAAGGTCGATTCGGAAAGATCAGAACGTTCCTCAGTGTTACGTTATACGTACATTTTTTATTTTATTTTGAGTGAAGAGAGCGCTGGTGTTAGTGTGTCGGAGTGACGCCTAGCAAGGAATAGGCGCCACTTATCTTGCAGCTTTTATTTTTCGAGCCTACTAACTGGAATAAGGAGTATAATAATGCGTATTATTCATAACATATTGTTAGGGTAGTGAAATTGAGGAGTGTGGGATGGATGGAGCATGCATCGTGCATGGAGAAAATGATAAATGCACGTAGAATTTAGCCAGTAAGTATGAGAGGAAGAGATAACTTTGGAGAAGTAGGTGTAGATGGAATTGTAATACGAAAGGGGTCTGAGAGACGTAGGATTAGGCGAGGACTGATTCACGTGGCATAGGATGGGAACCAGTGGCGGGCTTTTGTGATCACGGTAGTGAACTTTGGTTCCATAACAAATGTATATGACATATAAATGTAAATGTAACATAGATAATGTGGACGAACAGAGCGACTTTAACTTTTGAAGAAACACTAGGCTGCGTGGAACTGCGTAGTGTCGTATGTGGGCTGTATGTATGTGCATCCAACTTAAAACGTTTGCGAAGAAAGTAAGTCAGAACGTTGCAAGCAAAACTTATCTCTAACAAAAGCGTGAAAAAAGCAAGACAGTATTTTTGTAATTCATCTAAACATGAGGGATTTAAATGCTTCCCTTCATCAAGAAGCGTTCCTCCGTCAATCACGTGTGGTTTCTTATCTGCTACTCTTTATTTAAAAGGGCCCGTAAAAATGTCATCAGTCCCTTTAATGTCCAGTGGTTACTTTATGTGTCACTAGGTTTGACGGTCAGAAATTCCATGTTCAGCCCACAGAGTGCTTGTTTGTTTTTTGTGTGGATGTCGGAACAAGCGCGATTATTTCCCTATAAACTATTAACTACACGTAGGTGTTTTCTATAACCGAGACAGTGTGTGTGTTTACAGCGCAGTACGAACTGAAACTTTAAACAAATTATGTCAGATTAAGTTTTTAAAGGGTTAGTCCATTTGAGAATGATCTGACTATGCTGTAAACCCCGTATATCTTTGTTTTATTGATGTTGTTGGTGATAATTAGAATCAGTGGCAAGTTTTCAGGTAGTAGTTTAGGAGTTTTCTCTCATCCATATGGGAATTCAGTTGAGGAATTCTTCCCGTTTGAAACCGGTGAATCATGTGCAAAGGACTTCACTTGTAACTTGCATGTGATCGAGCGAATTGCCTTAAATTTTCACCATCTGCAGTGATACTCGTAAATCTTGTGGAACGTCTTCATAACAGCTTTGGGTTGTATTTCAGTTGTGGTACCAATAGTACTTAATGTTACTAACACTTGTCTCTATCGCGAAAATCGTTGCGCTCGTAAGATTATATACTCGAGGTCATAGGTTAAACACAGCCGGTAGTGAAGCTAACCGCAGACTCTCATATTACAGGTATTAAATTTCGGGAGATGGAAGATAAAGCGGTTCGCTGAAACCATATAAATATGTGGTTATTGTCAGAGAGATGTATGCGTGTAAAGTACGGTCTTAAGTACTGAGTAAAAGAAAATGCAGTGTCCTACAATGAGTAGACGACTTCTTGAAGCTCTTCTCCATGAGACGCGCATTCCACGTCTTGTTCCTCATCTCTGCAAATAATCTTTCTCCCTGCTGCATCTATTGTCGATGGAGCATTTATGTTCCTCCTTTGACCTCTGTGGCATCCAATTTGGAGGAGGATACTAAAACTTGCATTTTATTTTTTATTTTTATTATTTTTTGCGAAGTCATCTTTGTAACAAGCAGGGTGCTTTGTGTCGAAATCATGAACAATTTTATGAGCTTGTATTTAAGGAATAATTGCACTTATTAAACAAAGACACGAGATTTTGGTCGGAGGTTAGTCTTATGTATCTTTTCCGGGCTCTTCTCAACATGCTTTACAAACACTTTGTCGTCGGTTCACGTATTTTCCAGGGCAGTTGACTTATATGTCGAATTTGATTATTTCAGTGTAGGATATGGTAGGCAGAAAAGCGATTCGGGCCCGTGAAATAAAAAAATACAACGACTGAATGAACGCCGGTAGTTAAACTGTGTAGGTGATGCGATCACCGAAGTGCATTCGTTCTTTCTTTGATGTGCAAAAGCTAGTGGTTTCACAGTCATGAACGTTTAGATTCACTTGTAAGTGGACTTAAAAAGCTGTCAGAAATATGTAGGCATATGCCTCTGTTGTTCGTTGCAGACATTTATGACATACTATTCCCTAAGTTTGTCCAGTAAAATGAGAGTTTCCATGAGCACAGTGGCTGAGAAGTCCTGCGTGTACTCGAACGCCAGGACCGCGGCTTGTATGTCCAGTAGAGACTTTATGTTGTATGCTCGCGTTTCTCTGAGTTGTATTGTGTAGGTAGAAATCCTGCGGTGGTCGAATATAATTTTCGTCCGTGTCAGTCCAGTAGGGCCCATCCTTTATACGAAACGGAACTTGTCTTCTAAAAATGGTTCTTATTACAAACAGTTTGCACATAACATGAAATGCGAATCTCATTCACATCTACAACTTCTGTTTGACCATTTTTGATGTGATGTATATTGAGTAAACATAGTATGGAGTGTGGTATGTGTAATGTATTCTGCTTTTTCAACAGTACATTTATGCCTGCAGTAAGTTCACATCAAAGGCAGCGACGTACATGACATCACAGAGAGTGTGTTTTTGAAGTAATTGGCGTGTGCTCCATATGTGTTCGAATGTTAATGTACCTCAGGGATATGGAATAATTTCAGAACTCGGGTCACATTTGAAATACGACATTCACTGCTAGATAATTTTGAGCTCTTTTTACCCGAAAGTGTAAGTTGCACTTATTTTAATTACTTGTAATTAACCCTTTAAAGCGTAATAATTATTATGTATACCACCAGGTTTGAAAGTAAGAATTTTGCTTTCTGTATACATCTTGTACGTGTTTTTGTGTGTTCCGTATGTTTCTCACAAACAGCGATTATGTTTCTCTACCTTCCGGCATTTGTAATAGCAGCACAGTGTTCTCTGTGAGGTACAAACTGAATCTTTATGTATAATGTAGATTGAGTTTAATCTTGAAGGTCTGAATAATTATGCCAATTGAATTAATTAGTATGTATAATATTTTTAAAGTATGCAACATTAAAGCGATACTGGGCAGTGGCTGATTTTTTATTTCGTCTTCGATGTTACGTCAGCTAACTCTTAAACATGTTCAATATCTATTTCGAGTATTTCGTTTTTGAAATTAGTTATTCATAAGTACAAGAAAGTCCAGGCGATGTGATATAAATTGTCCGTAAAGTCGAGAGAAACTGTTTTGAGAGAGTTATCATTTGCAAAATTCTAGGAGAGGTGTCTTAAGCAATTTTTGTTTCATTTGTTAGTTTTCCTGTGAAGCTATTAGAGCCATTTGGATGCTTAGGCTCTGCCCCAACGTCTGCTTTAAATGACGATCCAGATATGCGAAGAGATGTTTTTATTTCTGAGGTCTTGGAATCCGGACTGCATTTCTGCTCTCAGAACTCAGTTTTACTTTCACATTTCCTGTAGCTGAAGAACAGTGATTTAAGTGTAAATTGTGTCAGTAAATCCATTACACTGGCTTTCATTCAGGTTCGATAGAGATACAATTTTTGGTCATTATATCGTGAAAAATTCTACTCTGGCTATTCACGTTTAATTTATTTGGTATTTACACGTTTCATGGTATATTGTTCAGGAACGTTGCTCCTCACACCACTGCAACCGATCGGTTACACACGTCGACAGTGTAATACTGAGGACGGTAATACAAAGTGCCGATGTTGGATGCGGTGAAGAATTTTTGTGAATTCGTTTGAAGATTGTTGGTGTGAAGGAGACAGTGTTTGTATCCATTTATTTTAATTAAACGAGTCGCATTAGGACTGGCAGTTTTGGTATATAGCATATTTTGGGTGTCGTGACCAGGGTTTAAAACATCAGTCTTGACATTCACAGTCTTTAGGCGCATTCGCATAGTCGCGAAAAGCGCCTATTAGCTCCGTCATGTCCCTCTGTCCGTCTGTTTCAGCGCGGCTCCCACTGGACGCATTTCCATGAAATCGGACACTGGGGGCTTTTATGAAAATCTGTCGAAAAACTCCAGATTTATTTAAAATTGGTCATAGATGTTGGGCACTTTACTTGAATATCTAAGTGCGTTTTGTTGTTGCCGGCGAGATAAATTCACCGTAAAATATCCTTGTGCAACAGTCAATATTTGTGTGTTGTTGGCAGTGACATGTTTGTCAACAGTACGCACAGAACTTATTGTTGCATTTCCATTGCAGCAGTAGTTACGCGAACGCCGCACAATGTTACCCTGCATTACATTGCCTATCTTGTTTTCGTCATAGGGCCTTCCCTCTGACTAGTGCTCGGGCCTTTTAGTTGTCATAAGTCTTATTGTTGAACCTGTTTTGAATCGACTGAAGCGACTAGATATTTCGAGGCATTTAAAAAGAGGGAAAGTGTCTAATCCCCTTGCTTTGTTGGTGGTTGGACATGAAAGTACAAACAGCGGGGCGCAGGCCTGTAATTATGCCCGTATCTTATTCTACCGAATACTGCAGTCGCAGGTAAAATAACTGTGAAAGTACAGATAAAATGATATGGACTTGCAGAATGAGATGTACTACGTACTTTTTCTGATGGAGTATGAAAATTCGTTCGTTGGTTGGTTAGTATACGACAACTTGTGTTACCATAAAATTATCAGGTGTTTCACTTCACAATGGTAACTTAAATTCATGTTCTTAAGAACTCGTAAAGGAACTGCTTATGAGAACCAGTTTTCCTTTGTTCCTTTTGCCGTTCCACGGATTTATAAAATCCAGATATTGTGTTACATGATACAGGATCGTGCATGTCACGTTCTTTGATCAGAATAGTGGAGTACTCCAGTGAAATTTATTACGTATTTTCTACTTTATAGTTCAGATAACAGATTGCGAGTGCAGACTGTCAGATATGTTTGTTCCCTGCAAACTTTTCTCAGAAAGAACGAAGACATAGAAAACCGAGTTATTTGTGGCGTGTTCTTGGAGGCAGAATCAATGTGACAGACTTCATTGATACTTCTGCTCATAGCAAGTGACAACACTTTGCTGGGGAAGAAAATGCGAACTCGTAGAACGTATTTTATGACACATCTATTATTACGAAAGTGGATATTTGCATGAAAGAGCAGAACGTAATTATCGTTTTATTAACTCCATTGTGGATCGTTACTTCAATTATAAGAATCTGTAATACTGAGATGTTTTATAATTTTTAATAGGGCGAATGTGTGTAAATGTTTACCCATATCCTGGCATAATTCGAATTTATTCATAAAATAATGGAATCGAAAGCCGATATGAATGGGTAGAAATAATGACTGGGGTAATAGTCGATTTCATGGCATATGCCAGATTCTCGTTGTATGTCCATCTGTTACACCAACACGGGACTGGCGTTGGTGCAGTTGGCTGAGGCACTGCGCTACAAGCCGGAAGGTCGCGGGTTCGATTGCCGATGGTGTCATTGGAATTTTTCATTGACATAATCCTCCCAGCCGCACTATGGCCCTGGGGTCGACTCAGCCTCTTAACAGAAATGAATACCAGGAATATTTCCTGGGGGTAAAGGCGGCCGATGCGTAGGGCTGACAAGCTTACCACCTTAGTGTGCCAATTGTCTTGAAATCTGGGAGCCTCAACCTCCTTGAACCCTCATGACCTGTCCAGGGATTGCTTTACCTTTACGTTACAGCAACGCAGTCTATTTATAATATAAACACCTGCCGTTTAATATGAATAACGTTCATCACCGTAATTACGTCACCTGAAGTACGCTTGTACAAAGTTGTATCAGGACCACTGGAAGACGTTGACTGTGAAGAAACTGAATGCTCTTGAGAACGCTCTGCATCAGAGAAATGACCTTTCTCACAATGAAAACCGGAAAACCCGATAGGGCTGAAATTTGCGACTCGACGGATTGTACTGCTAAGTGCGTAGATAACGTATGGTTGCGTGTGACACTTGCCTAATATATAGATTTTTTGCGACACCTGCCATTATGACACTGCGTCTATTGTGAAGAACGACAACATCCTTTCTTCCTGTCCAAGGAGATTATAGTAGTTTCCTTTCAGAGTACAATGTTAGAACAAACATACAGGGTATTTCCTTGCCATAACGAACCTTATTACCTAAGATCTCACACGTGGAATGTTTGCGTTATTGTTCGTAGTTAAAACAAGTTCTCTGAAGAGTGTACCACTCCTGAGTTTCTTTTAATGCTTCAGTGTGTACATGCAAGTTGGTGGAACTAAATACAGCTTCGCCATATATCTTTGTGCTGGTTTTCCTCGAATTTGGATTTCCAGTACCTGAAAGTTTGCAGGCAAAATGTCTGAAAGTTATAGATGTTACTAACTTTATGCACTCGTACACACGCATGCAAATGTTCGTAGTTATATTCAGAAGTGTAGTGCCAGGGTGTGCTGCCGATGATGGCCGTCTTTTGGGTTTTCACATCGTGTAGTAAAGGTTTGTTGTCACGTTTCGGGAGAATATACTGCCTCCATCTTCAGTGTGACAACCTGGTTCAGGTGGATGCTGAAATAATTGGGAAGAAGGAATGTGTCGGTTATGTAGGAAAATTTGAGGAAATTTTGGCCAATTAGAGCTACATAAGGGTAAGAAGGGATAGGGATTACACTGGGCTACTTGGAGTAGTTTTTTTCAAGAACGCTGCTTTTCAAGGCCAGCTGCGGTAGATTCATCTGAATTAGATTCAATCACCCTGAAGATGGAGGGAGTAGATTCCTCCGAAACGTCTGTACAAACCATTGTCACACGGTGAGAACCCCCCCCCCCCAAAAAAAAAAGATTGTATGAACAATAGCTGCCGCGAAAACCTGAAAACCTTTATGTATCTAATACGCCATCGCAGGCCTACACAGTTTTGTGTGTCTGCACTACAGTGGTTCAGCAGTTCCTGTCGTCAACCAGAGAACTAAATGCAGATAGCTGCGAATATCCAGCGCAATATTCTTTAGCCTCTGGAAGCAAAGAACTTACATCATAAACTTGATATTATTCATTCCGTACATTTTCATTTCTATGTTTATTGTCCGACAAATGTACACTTCTATTCACTATTAATTTTTGTGAAACACAGTTGGACTGTGTTTCACAAAAATTAATAGTGAATAGAAGTGTACATTTGTCGGGCAATAAACATAACTTACATCATTTGTCATAACTGTCGTAGGACGCCGATATTTTGCCATAGGTAAGCTATAACACGACGAATGTTTCCTTTTAAACGTCAAATCCAGGTATGTTTCTCGTCTTGTTTTGGGAACTGCACTTACGTAAGTGACGGCAATGCCTCTGTGAAATGTTTCGTGTGGCCTGGTCTGTTCATGAGTTGCGGGAAATATTATGAGTAAAGTTTTCCCTGAAAATTCGTGTTGTAAACATCTGGTTTATGACACTGCGTAGCCGTACCACGGCTCAGGCGGTTATTCGCCAGCCTGTCACCGCGGAGGCCCAGCTTCGATCTCAAGCCAGTACGTATAGGATTAGTGGTCAACAAAGTGGCGCTGGGACAGGATTTTTGTTCGAGTACATCGGACTTCCCCTATCAGACTCATTCCACGGTTGCTCCATATTCATTTGTTCCTCTATCCCCGACGCTATATTATCTTACTTCAAGCTTCAGTCGCCGTGGCTGGGGCTATAGAATCTCTTTGCCATGTTGGCGCAGTTCTGTGGGATTAGTTAAGCATTCGGATAGATGAAATGAGGGGGTCATTACACTGTATGCTTATAATAATTTACTGGTGCATGTGTGTAAGACAATGCACCGTGATGAAACATTGGCCGTGAAGTTAACTTGAGGCACTCATCTGCAGCAAGATGCGTGTCCTGTTTGTAATTCTGTAAGCGGATAGCGGCATGCCGAGCAAGAATGTGTAATAGGTGATATCAAGATGAAGATTTGAATAAACTATGCTCTTATTGCCTTACTAGAGGCCAGTACCTGGAAAGAAATTAATGTTCAACAACATGATCTTAGATATCCCGGAAGTTGCGTTAACGTAGACATTTGCTTTGCTTTTGAGTTTCTTAAACACAGTGTTGTGTTTTGGAAAGGCGCGCAGTTGCATACGATCTGTAAATCCTGTGTATTTAGCTCATATGTCAGGGTTCATTACAGGTGTGGAGTGATACACCATTATAACGTTCTAATAGCTCGTTCATTGTGCGTTGTACTTCAGCATACGTATTGTATTGCAGCCTGGCCATCTGTAGCTGCCATTTTTTTCCGATTCAGTACCCCCAGTGACTCCTGCCGTATGTCCGTATAGGCCTACTTATCAAAACTAACTCCACTGACCAGAATCTTTCTCGAGAAGCTGGTAGTCTATCGGCTAGTTAAATCTTCTACATTTTATGGAACCCACAGTTTCATTGCCATGCTTGTAGGAGCCGGTATCCTGAACCATTTAAGACGATTAACATGCATCTTAATATGCTCCTCCTGTTTATGCCTAGGTCTCCCAAGTGGGTTTAAACCAAAATATTGTTTGCAGTCATTATCACATTTTCCTTGCATGCTGTTGGTCTCCACTAATATCATATTCTGTGATTTGGTCACTAATGTTATTTAGTGAGACCGTAAATTATGAAGCTGTTCATTGTGCAGTGTTCCCAACCGTTCTGTTTCTCCTTCCCTCTTAGGACCAGATACTGCCAGCACTGTCCGCACTATGTTGCCCCCTTACAATGAGAGATCAGTTTTAATTTCGTTAAAGCAAGAGGTGACAGTATAATATTAATTGTTAACGTTTTGGGTAGTACCAAGAAACTATAGTACCGCTTGAGGATAATAACTCTCTTACATTAATGTGCGTATAGTTACAACTTTAATGCAGTTTCGTTTGTTATCGTCGTTTCCAATTATTTGACCACAAAAAATTGACTACGTTGTACGGTTTTTTTTTCGTTTCTCTTAAAAACGCCTGCCATGTAATAGAACGATTCTGTCTTGATTGTAATGTTGGATTTACATACATACCTGTTTTCCATTTACCAAATATTTTCGTGTTCATGTTTTGTGGATGAACTGTAAGTAGTTTAAATACGTGTTTAATTTGCTTTGCCTTAGGAACCGTATGCGTGGTAAACATTTTTTTTTTCTTATGCTCTGGAAGGATATGAGTAAATTCACAATGTATCAAACCTGTTCGTTAACTACATTATATTCAGTGAAACAAAATGGAATGCTTTTTTCCTAGCTGAGGATGAAATATAACTACAGCGAATGGTACGGGTTTGTTTTGTGGCTAATTGCTATCATAGTTATTATCCTGAAGATGTCTCTACCCCATGATTTGACCCTTTGAAAACTGTCATTCATCTAAATTATGCATAAAAATTTTTTTTTTTTCTCTCACAGAGAACACACCCCTTGTCTTTTGTAAGACCAAACGGTTAATGCAGTGTAGGGAAATAAAATCGCTGTTTGTTTTCGGAATTACATGGAGCACAGAAACAGACAGTGTGGCAAAATGCAGAGTTTTTTTTTAGTGTTACGACGTGTGATGCATGTAGTTGTCAGTGGACTCTAAATGGTTACGGTCGGATATTAGAAACTGTATGTCATGAATCGCAGTTTTCTGCAAATTAATGTACGCTTTCAGGTTATTGAAATAACTCTTTATATTCTGCAGCCTGCCTGCAATTTGTAATGCTAATGCTTGCTGACTTACGATCTTTAATTGTAATTTATTAACTTCAGTTTCTCTTACCTGGATAGCTGTCGGCATTAGACTTGAACAGTACACAGAGGCCAGTCTCGTAGTTCACGGATTGACATGAGTCGTTGCCCTGACACGCCTCCAGGCAGTCTGTGAGCATCAGTGTTCCTGGCAGGGAGTCCAGTAGATCCGACGGTGCCGAATATACGACACCTGTGACTAGCTCGAAAGCAATCATATCCGGATCACAGTCTTCTACACTTGATGGGCCTGTGAATCCAAGCCCACTCGGTCCACTGGGCCCACTTGCTGAGGGTGCAGATGGCTCAGCGGAGCCTGAAGATGTTTCGGACACGGTGCTTGCAGATTCTGAGGACGTTGAGATATCATCAGCTCTGACAACATGACGTCCAATGGCCACTGCTACTAATAATAGGCTTAGAAATCGCCATGTGCCCATTGTAGCGTATCTGGAAACATAAAGAAATAGGAACAGGGTGCAGTCACGGTAGAATCTGGTAATTCGGTTCACGTAAAATCGTGAATGCACGTATCAAACAATGGACAGAGTGCGGTGGTCTCATTGCGAGTTTGAATGGCTTGTGTCTGTGCTTGATTTTATGGCCTGTTTTACGTTTTGACATACACGAAGTGTGAGTAATTTTAGAAAGAAATACGAGCTGGCAAGAATGGGGAAAGATAAGTGACGAGCTTCATCAGTGGCCTTCAGATGGAACCTACAGTTAGATATGAAAATGTTGTAACTACAACTTTGTTTGGGATGTCAACACGGTGCTTTTAAGTTGGCTTCCTAATAATTGACAGCTGTTTTGAGAAATATACGAGGCACCCTTCTACGAAATCAGAATTTATATTGCAGACTTTAATTTAAAAAATTGACCTCCTCGAATGTAATGCCACTAACAGTATAGACAGTATAACAGTACATACAAACATAAAAAAACGTCTTGAGGATATATTACGTTATTCGTTAAAATTTGAACGGGTTTATGTTTATCGTATGGGATATATTGTTACTTAAAACGAATTATTTCATGATTCTAAACCTGTATTCAGATGTCATGAACATATGTCCGTTGTTATTAAATATTAGAAATTAAATTCATTTTTCTCTTCTCGATAAGCGAATGTTTAAGTGCACTGTCAGTATGTCGACTGTAACCCCGTTAGAGCTGTCACCAAAAACTACACAGAGTGAAATAATCCGTTGGCATGAATGGATAAAGACCAAGAGGTAAAGATACAGTTGTCCCTGTCCACGCCTTGCAGGCATGGAGAGTGAGCAGAGGTATAGGCCTAATTCTTAATCTCGGAACTAGATGGAGGTGAATGATGAACTTCACGTTCCGGTCGCTTTACCCCCAGGAAAGAATCCAGTTCCCATTGAATGGTATGCTGCGTGGCCCCCAAAGCTGTTCTGAACGGTTTTTAGAGACAATTAAATCTGTTACCCATGCCTGGATTCGAACCCCAGACTGCCCAGCCCGTGGCTAGTCGCTGTACCGGCTGCGATATGCCGACTTCTGAATAGAAGCAAATGCAGAATAAACTTCCAAAAATTCTTTTGTGTCAGACGATTTGCTTTAGATTATGGGTAGTGTCGTACATAGTAAAGTAGTATAGTAAGTAAGTAAGTAAGTATATGAAGTATAAGTATAAGTAAGTATAAATATAAGTAAGTATATGAATGTACTGACGACTGTGGCTATTGACCGCCGAAGGCGTTTACATGTTGAGTTCTAGCTATACACACTTTCTGTTGCTAGCCTTTCTTGTATACGGGTATGAGTAGTTTCTCTTATGATACGATGAGGGGAGGAGATAGTGCTGACTGATAGATAAAGTTCACTCAATATCATGCATAGTGTTTCTTTGCAGTATGTTAATGGCTTGCCGGAACAGTTGAGCTAGTTCAATGCAAAACATTCTCACCCATCATTGCTCATGTAATTCAAATGAGAAGCGAACGACTGTATCTTTCATCGGCCGACACTGCAACAGGCTGTTTGTTATTTTGGTCCTCATATGGTGATATCGCGAAACCATTTTATGTGATCTACAATAATGCTACGAGCTACTAACAGATATTTATTGCATTCTTTGCTATAGAAGGTAGGTTCCTTAACAGAATATATTAAAATAATGTCTTCATCACAGTCTGTTGCGCAGAGTCCATTATTGGCTACTGGTGAGGATGTCTATTTTATTGAGGCCGTTGAATGAACTGGTTCTATTTTAATCTTCGACCTAAACTAATATGTTGCATAGCACAATGAACCAAATTCATAAGTAACAATTCTAGACGTATGGGCTGTTGATCTGGATACTTGTTAAACGATTTGTCGTTTAAGAGCTGCCGAGTGTAGGTCTCTTTACGTGTATTGGTGACAGTGGTGGTGGTGGTGGTAAAAAAAGAGATAAAGCAATCTCTGTACAGGCCCTGAGGGTTCCAGGAGGTTGCGGCTCCCAGATTTCGAGACGGTCTGCTCATGAAGGTGGTAAGGTCGTCAGCCCTACGCACCGGCCGCCTTCACCCCCAGGAAATATTCCTAGTACTCATTTATGTTAGAGGCTGAGTCGACCTTTGGGCCACAGTGCGACTGGAAGGATTATGTAAATCGGGAATCGAACCCGCGACCTTCCGGCTTGTAGCGCAGTTCCTCAACCAACTGCGCCACCGCGTGCCCCCTGTGGTGGTGGTGGTTTTTAGTTACGACTACTTGCGACAATAATGCATACAATGTATGGCGTACACTGAGATGGAGGGTTGGTACGGATTTGGAAGGGAGCGGTTGTGTTCCAGCTTTCGCATTGAGACGCTGAAGAAAAACATAACATGTCCCAGCCAGCAGAACCGCTAACCCGGCTGAGATTCGAACTGCATAGTATAGAACGCTCGTGGTAAACGTGCCTTCTGTGTTTGGTGATAAGGCGAGAGTGAAGGATGAAACAGCCATCATCATGCAAAACCTGTCAGAGTGCTAACGTTTCGTATGGCCCATTTTAATATCGAACTCTGTTCCCCTTCGTGAGAGCCCTGTGCACCAGGTGCAGGAACATCTGTGACGCCGTGGTGACTCAGGTGTCATTAACCTTGTAGCGCTGCAAGCACTCGTTAACGAAAGTAAGATAGCAGATTATGGAAAGAGGGATTTATAAATACGTTTGCAACGTAATCCTGCGTTTCCTTGACCGTGCAGTATATCTGATGTGAATAACGCGGAACTGTTTTTTTTGTCCCGGTCCACTCTAAATTATATGCAGTAGTGACTGGTTGACAGGTACGTTACAGAATTGGTTTGGTTCTGTAATCCAGTAATGAAAGTTAGTTGGGTAGTGACCATCAAATGAGTGATATAACGAAATGTGCGTCTTGTACGTTTTGAATATCAAATGAGACCAAAGTTTACAACTAGGATGTAGCAAAGTGGATGTAACGTAACACTGAACACTGACCATACTGAAGCTGAGTAATTGTAATTATGACGAAGGTGGCAATACGTTAGTAGATGGTAAAAATTGAGCAATCATGTTAATTACTGGGGCCGAAGATGGCGTTGATTCGTTGCACCACATCCATCAACCGAATTGCTCGTAAGGTCATAATTTATAACTCCTCTGATGTCTTTATATGTCTCACACAGTTCTACCAGACTATCATTGTAGCGAAGTTTTACTTGATAATTTAACGGCCAGGATTCAAGTCTTCCCGGATGTGACTCCCTGTCATTGGAGTGACTGGTTCCCGACGTTTCGAAAGATTGTGGTGCATTCTTTTTCAAGAGTAAGGGGTCTTTTTTCTTCCTGGACAGCTTATCCTTGAAGATGAACACTCCACATTTTTCGAAACGTCGGGAATCACTCACCCAACAACACTGCGTCACACACCATAAGATTTGAATTCTCAGGAACACTGTGATAACCTGAAACCTCGCAAGCTTATAGTCGTGTAGGTCGTCAAGATGTTAGCTAGTATGTATGGAGCCCGGGAGTTCATTAGTGTTGACGGCTGGTGCTACTGCTCCGTCTCCTGAGTCAGAGGTATCCAGCACACAGGGATTGTATCGAGTTAGGGAAAAAGTGTACAATTTTGCGTATTTGTTCGTAGTTTTCGCACGCCTATGTAGTTTAAATAGTAGTATATAAGGAGTTATAGGCGCCGTTGTTCGTAGAAATCCATTCGAACTTCTAGTTTGAAGCTGCTGTCAACTTGGCTTCTGCATCTAACCGTGTAGAATGCGTACCTGTGCTGCAGGTGCTTGTCGGAAAAATATATGTGCTGTACGTAAAATGCTGTCTCAGTGTTGGAGTGTAGGAAATTGCCGTGAGAATGTGAACTTCTGCTTGCCTGAACTTGGCACCTTCTTGTTTGTCCAAGAAATGCCAGTGGGTGTACAGCTCGCATATCACCTACATGCAGGGGGAGGGGGGGGGGCAGTGCAACCGTTGGCCGGAAGAATTCCATTATTCGAGGGCAAGATAGCTCATTATGTGCTGGATACTGGCTTCTCATGTTGTAGTACATGCCAGTACTTACAGTACGGTTATTTAAAGTAATTGTGAGCTACTGAGTTGAGGATGCTTACTCAGTAACCTAATAAGGAACGTGATGAATTATTAACCTCACTTGCAGCCTCGTGATGCATTCCTAACCTCACTTGCAGATCTTCTGATATAATCCAGTTCTCCAGTAACGTATGACTTGTGTTAGAGAGTAATGTAGTCAAGGTAAGTCTGGAAGTGACATTCTGACCGGTCGGGCATAGTTTTTCTTAATAGCACACGGCTACGACCGTATTCATTTAGTTTGCTCACATACAGGGAACTTGCACTTCACGCACGGTATGCGTATGTGTATGTGACCTGTCAGCATGCCGAATGTGCTTAATTTCATGCCGGGGTAGAACTGTGTAATCAGTTCTTTTTGAAGGCTCTGTTGACGAACGAGGTGAGAATTGTTTTATGGACTTCATGGCATCGTGTAGTTGTGGTTGGCGATTTACCAATCATTTGTCCTGAAGATGAAGACACTGTTTTCCTCCGAAACCTTGTTAACCATGTTCCGTGTGTCTGATCGTTTGTTTGTAATCTCTGGTCGCAGAAATCAGACAAGAACGATTTGCATGAGCTGCGAACTGTCGGTAACAGTGTTGCTGCTGCTGCAGCTACTACTGCTACTACTACTATGCGCTGCTGTACTGCAGCAGCAGATATTTACATTGTGAATGTACCGTTATGTAAATATGTTTCAAAAAAGTGAATTTAATTCAGCAAAGTGTGTAAATTACATTAAGCCTGGATTTGAAGGGAAACAGTTGTCTTATTTTTGTGTGAAACTGCACAGTGATTTTAGAATCAAACATTTAAGAACAACATTTTCGTAAAGAAATCTGACTGTGGCTGCCAGTCATCAGATGATGGGAATAAAGCCAATTCACATGTCATGGATCGTTATATATATATATATATATATATATATATATATATATCTGATATACACGAGTAATACAGATAATTGAAAACGCCGAATGTAATGTTGATATGATAGTAATGATTCAGCGGTTGGCCTATGCGTGTAATCCAACTATAATAGACAAACAGACGACATAGACGGGACGCCCCAGGAAGTTCATGGAAGATGTTCACACTTCACCGCTTACCGACTAAGCAAATATTCGAGTTCCTTAACAAAACACCTTCAGAGGAAAGAACAGAATCAGCGTTGTTATTGCCTTTGTCTGCTCCTAGATCCAATCTACATGGAAATTGAGTGCCTGGCGTACTACGAGCTTGGGTCCTTTATTCACTTAATTGAATTATGAAATTTGTTTTAACAAGAAGTTCTGGCAAGAACTTACTACTCCTTCGTTCCTGTAAATACTGCCACCTATACAGAAAGACCAGCGAAGCTTATAAATTAATGATTATGTAAGTTTCCGATCTAGCCTTGTGTAAAATTTCTGCTAGTGTGAGTTTGCAATACCTTAAAGTTGTCGAACGTGATACCAGACGTTTGTACTGTCGTCACGTTTGTGTTAATCGTCAAAAACAATAAAGTATTTTGTTTGTACTGTATAGCGAAATGTTGACCTACGTAACACATCTTCCGCAGTACCGAATTGCATTGGTTTGTGAGTTTTCATTGTCAAAACTGAGATCTCACTTCGTGAAATATTTATGAGTGGTGTTAGGTTGATGCTGCTGTTGGACTGAGCTCTCATGGCGAATAGTACTTTTGTGTCAGCTTCTTTGTTCCGTACGTTGTTTGTTATATAAGGGTGTGTGTTGTGTTCATAAATATTCATGTAAGCCACCTCTTGTTCATCGGCCGGGGACCGTCTCAACTTTGTTTTGTTAATTACACAAAGTCAATAATAAAGGCACGGTCGGGCTAAATAAATTTAGATTGACAGGTAATAAAAATTGATTTATAATACAATTACAGAGATGGCAAGGAAACAAAAGTGATCCCATAATAAATAATAATAATAATAATAATAATAATGTGTATTTCGCTGTTTAGTTTAGTTTAGTTTTTCTTAAGAAGTGTCCTTTTCGAATCTCGGCCCAAAGTTCGGTGGTTTACCTGAGCATTTTCTTTTCCTTATTTCCACCTGGCAACTTAAAGTAGTCCACGATCCGTTAAATTTGAATCATTTCGAAATCGTCGTCGTTTCGACAATCTTACCATGCAACTCAACGTAACCCATGCAGATGAAGAAGGGTCATTAAATAACCAAGGACTCAATAATATTCCATTGGATTGAATTCGTTATAAAATTAATGCAGTCAATAGTGATACTAATCTACGTAGAAGGACTCTGAACTCCCATCATTGTGGTTTTTCACGAGTCCTAAGGCATTGAAATCATTTTGATCTGACTTGAGCCCCTGAAGCTGTCACGGTTCGTGTTATGAGATAGTTTCAGTGCGTATCATCACATGTTTACAGTTAGTGACATGTTATGATACAGTCTTCCATCTTACTGTTAAAGGACGAGATATTACCTTGACACAGCTAAGTGACTTGCAACTTCAGTATCAAAGTTGGGATGACTTTCCTTTTTTCTGTCATGTTTCCAGGAAGTACGGAAAGCACTGGCAGGTGAAAGACTTTAAAGTCGGCAGTGCTAAGTGTTTTATAGATTGCATGTCTATACGAATCATCTATTTCGCGAGAAATTATGTCTGCAAATAATTTCTGTAAAGAGCGAAAGTACTTGCTTGTTTCACGTTAGTTATGAGCCACGTATCACAGCCAGGCTTTTAAGATGGCAAGCAAAGAGCAGCTGTTTCGAGAATTTGCATTTCTCGGTTCGTGTTTTGATTTTAATACTCGTTCATGGTCGTGCCATACCACAGAGACTCGTACTTTTAATTTCGTCTTTTGCGTTTTGAGTCCTTATGTGTGTACGTGTATGTTGAGTACGTGCAATAGTGTGTGTGCGTGCCTGCGTGTGTTTCTGTGATGTGTCTTTCGAGTTGCTCTTGCATATTTCCGGTTGAGGTCACTGGGGAACTGAAGCTCACACCATGTATTTTCGCTGAGGCAGAATAACAAAACTGTAGACCGTGGAGATTAATGCAATATTATAACTACACTGCACAGTATCAACGGGTTCTTTATAGTATAACTTAAAATTTCATATAGGGAATGAAGAAGTAAATACTCGGCTGAGTTTGAAGTGTAGCCTCGAACACGGGCCTTTTGTGGGATACTGATCCTATGCGCAAGGGAGGGAAGGGGCCAAGAAGTACACTGTTTCCGTCTCTGTATATTTAACTTTTAGTATTTTAAAAATTCTTCTAGTATGTAAGATATGTGTCTGACGTCTGTTAAGAAGTTTATGTGGAGCTGGGTCAGAGTTGATTTATTAATCGCACGGAGCTACCTGTTACAAAGAATTTTATCTTGAAGTAGGTCAGCATTGTTTTGTTAATCATATGGGGCAAACCTAACTGAAAATAATTATATTGAACTAGGTCAAAACTGATTCATTGATCATACGGAACTATCCTAATTGAAATACGTTTATAATGAGCTAGGTCAGAATTTATTTATTAATCGTATGCAGCTACCTGCCTGAAGAATTTTGTTAAGCTAGGTCAGAATTGATTCATTAATCATACGGAGCAATCCTATCTGAAATAAATTTATCTCGAGCTACTTCAGAATTTATTAATTAATCTTCTGGGGTAACCCTAACTCGAAGTTTATCTTGAACTAGGTCAGAATTTATTCATTAATCATAAGGAGTAATGCTAACTGAAATAAGTTTATCTTGAGCTAGGTCAGAATTTATTCATTAATCATAAAGAGTAGTGCTAACTGAAATAAGTTTATCTTGAACTAGGTCAGAATTTATTCATTAATCATAAGGAGTAATGCTAACTGAAATAAGTTTATCTTGAGCTAGGTCAGAATTTATTCATTAATCATAAAGAGTAGTGCTAACTGAAATAAGTTTATCTTGAGCTAGGTCAGAATTTATTCATTAATCATAAGGAGTAATCTTGATCGAAATCCCTTGCAGTGTTCCTTGTTTTATTCCGATGAACGTTTATACTTGTACTTAGCAGCTCTAGGTGCGTCTTAACCAGTCCTCAACACGTAGCCTTTGTAACGTTCATTGTTATAGATGGTACTCATTCAGAGAGAGAGAGAGAGATATACATAGAAGTGAATTCTAATCCCTGAAACGATAAATACAAGAGTAAGCTATGTTTGTGATGTGATACACAACTTCCACCGATGTTTCTCACCTGTTTCGTTCCTTTGTCGTCCCCTAACCCATCACTCCACCCATCCATACATCGAAATTGCATGAACTGTAATATAAACCGTTGTTTCTCAAATGGTCTTCCGCAGAACTCCGCCGTTTCGCGAAGTGAAAATAAAGGGTTCCGCAAGAAAATTTCGTTACACAATAAAAAGTGTAATGTAAATATTATTAGCACAAACTTCACTTAAATAATTATCCCTTGTGTTTGACAACGATTCTTTCTCTAAATATTTCTGAATTGTTGCGAAACTAAAAGAAATACAGTAACTGTATTCTGACTTTTTTTTAACAGTATGTTTGTTTTTAAAGTTTATTTTTCGTATACCTGTGTGAAATGTGATGTTTATTTTTGAAAATGTGCAGTTAAAAATATGTTCATGTTATATCCTTGCTTAGCATTATATTTATTGTTGTTATTCCTACATATTTTTGCTTTAGCTTTTTAGAGTCATATGTAAGAATTTTATTACGGATTATTTTTTCGAGTGCGAAAGAGCTGCGCGGCCAAGTGAAATTGGGAAACGCTGCTCTAAACCACAGGTTTTGTGTATTTGAAGTGCATACGGTTGCTGCTGGTTTGTTTAGTAAGATCGCAGCAGCGAAGTAGTGAGTAAATGAAAACATGGCCCTCTGAAGGAAGGAAAAGGAAATTGTATAAGATGTTGGTTTGTGGTCATATCATATAAAGTAATCCTTATGTCGTCATACAACTAAAGAAATTGAGGATCGTCAAAGAAGCCGTGACGTTAACTTGAACCTGCGTGCAATCGAACCATGTGCCTGAAGAATACAGTTATTGTGCCTCTGCCATTGAAATAACCCGCCAGATTTCTGCTAACTAGACGACATACCTTGCCTGTACCACTACATTTACAGTTCGACGGTTTTCCGAATTACCTGCAGCTTTGTACGTTACGGAATGGAATTCAGTCACGTGGAAAATAATCAGTAAAAATGAGAAACTTTGTGTCACCGTACAATATAGTATTAATAAACATAGCAGAGTCCGTCGTTTCGTCACCATTTTCACAAAATCCCATCATGGAATCAATCCTGTGTCCAGTCATTTTAAGCTAGTCCGCACCCGCTTTTATATGTCTGCTATCAGTTTTAATATTAACTATTCCACCTACTACTTGCTGTTTCAAGTTATCCTTTTTTTGCTGTATTCCAACCGAAATTTTGCGTGAGTTTTTCATTTTTCCCATGCTTGCTACCTGCCCCCACTCCATCTTGCTTTAATCTCTACAGCAGTATTTGACGAAAATTACCAATTATGCAGCTGCTTGTTATGTAAGTTCCTGTATCCTATTACATCATATTGATTGGGTCCAGATATTAGGCTGTCCTCAGCACGTGGTCTCAGTATCCTTCAATCTCCGTTCTTCTAGAGCGAGATACCAAGTTTCAGACCCGCGTAATCATCGTTTGAAGCGAACGGCGACGGCCGATGTCCATTAGCATTTTAAGGCATGACCCGTGCTAGCGCTGGCAGCTCATAGACCCAGCTGGACTGGACATTACCTGCAGTTACTAAGCACGAAGTCAGGCAGATGGCTTCTGACAAAGAGACTGCCGAAACGGAACGGTTCTTAATCACAGAGTGTAATTTTTATTTCCGGTTTGGAAACATTAAAAGCTGCCATTACACGTTGATTACTCTGACATATTTTTATTATGAAGAACATTATGTAAATGTGTTCCTTTTATTGAATGCCTGAGGAAGAGTGGGAGTCCTTGTGTTTGCTTTGTCTGTGCCTTCGTATACGAAGCGTTGTAGGTCACTGTTTCGTATTTTCTTTCACTCCTCGTCTGATTACGCTTCCAGGGAAGGGAGTACAATATCTTACGTTTTTCTTAGTAACCGTGCAAAAATGATGCATTAAACCGTAGTGTTGACTGCGATTAATTTCCAGCGGGAATACCGAAATATGAAATAGGTAAGCCTACAATCTTACTGTAGATGCAGCGATGCAGTTTCGTTGTCTGGGAAGACACTTATACTTCGCGGTCAAGTGGTGAGCACTCTGTTCCGTATTCGGGAGGTCGCGGTTTGTTACGACCTTTTTCCACGAGCGGTTTCAGCGGCGCTGCCGACAGCAGCGTCAGCGCCGCTGCCACTGACAACAGATGTTTTCACGAACGGCGCTGCCGTTCGCCGTTGCCCTTCTCCCCCAACATCAACAAATCCCCGCTAAGAGCAGTGCGTGATACAGCCGCTCCTGGAAAAAGAACGATTGTGTCCAATGCCTCTCACCTAGCAGTGCCGCATAATCTGGTGCCGCTAGCCGCTGCGACAACGTCGGTCCCGTAGCTTGGCGGTGCGTCCGTTTAAGTTAACGCGCGGCTCACGGCAGCGCTGGTAAAACCGCTCGTGGAAAAATACCCTTAATCTCGGCCCGAACACCTGCTGCTCGTACTGAGGTATTTCGTGGTTTTTCCGAGAACATCCAGCTGAATCAGATGCCTGGATAGTAATCTCAAATCACGGCACGACCGCTTTCTGTCACTTATTTCCAACGAATCGTGTGATGATACATAATGTTTGCATTTGAAAGAGTCTTTAAAATAACAAAGGGAAGACAAAATAGTAAGGAACGGTGTGTAGGTAAGGATCTGGAAGGAATTATTCGAAATTCGCCTTCAGAGACTGTCGAAAGCCGTGAAGTCCATCGGACAGGATGGCCGGTGTCCAATCCGTATTCGAACCGCGTGCTTTTACCAAGTCAAGCTCGGTGCTGCTCGCTTCCTTACCGCTGGAGCGTAAGTCATGTCTGGTTAATACCCTGACACATACCAAATTCTTGCAACTTCTCTCCAGTTGTAAAACACTCTCGACGACTTCTCCCATCTTTGCTACCTAACACCTTTATTGCTAGATCTTAAATCCCTTTCTGAGCGGAATCTTATTAATTGTGTCACGTTTCTTCTGTTTCATCCATTCGACTATATGAAATCATACTTTGTGTAATTTATACACTCCATGGAAGTAGCTGTTTTAGAACAATTTCATTAATTTTACTTTTGACCACTGAAGGCATACTGTAGCATAAGATGCATGCTTCAGTGCTGGAATGCGGAAGGCGACAAGAATAATGAAGTGTTGATGACCGTAATATACATACAGATGCATTAAACTAGAACGTGTGTCTATGCATGCATGTGTGTTTGTGTTTCATGGAACGAATACGTTACCAACGGCTCACGAAGGTATTTGTCCTAATGACATTCTAAAATATAAATTGCTTTTAACATGTTGTCACATAGTTTTTTGCACAGACGACGTTTTCCAAAAAAAGGCGCAAGATTTATGCAGATAAATACAGTAACAGTGCTACTGGGGAGCTGTCCTAAGTAAACGAGTTTTTCCTGGAAGATGTGTGATGAGGTTATTTAAAGAACGGGATTATTCTTCGAGGGTAAATAATTGAATTTTACGTTGCTTTTATCCTAATACTAAGGGCACCGAACTTAGTTTCTTGTGTTTGCTAATGACGTTTGTTGTATCAACACAGGAGTGACGTTGCATAAGATCCACGCTGCATTGATTTTAGTTGGGTGAACGGTACTGCTTGAGTGCGACAGATTTGGCGTAGTCTGTGGGTAGAGGATACATCAGCCTGCGTTGCCCTTTGTACTGAGCCGCTTGCTGCCCTGCTTCTGACTAGGTAATCGGATCGTATTAAAGATGACTATATAGGGCACACACAGACAGACAGACGCTACTTTGACACTGTAGTACTGTGCTTATGTCCAACTGCATGTTGCGTCGTGGTTGTTCAGAAACTAACATTCCTTCAACTAGTCAACAAATTATTATGGAACATGGAAGTTAATGACTGCGCCCAAGATACATGCAATTTTCTCCATTATGTCCTATATTTTTAGATTCATTTTATGACCGTAATATTTTCCTCCTATCCGAACCCAGGTGTTCCAAGTGTCCTTTTCCCTTCACATTCTCCTACTATAATTTTTATGCATTTCGCACATATCCCATGCGTACTACGTACTCCGCTCATCTCATTGCTCATCATGTGTTCGCATAATAATTTATGATGTTTAATACAAAGTTATTAATCATCTCATTAGCCTACATAAATGTGTCCAGCACCATATTTATAAACTTGCAATATGTTCAGTGATGTAGGCATTGGCAAAATGACGTCACGCGCGCCAGTTTCACAGTATTGCCTCCTCCTTAGCGCCAGTAGTTTCGGTTAAGTATTTTTGACCCGATTGTGTTGAAGCATTCCAGACAGGCTGAACTTTACGTAAGTTACTCGCTACCGAGCTCTAGGCGGTGATAATGACATTATATACAACATTTGGAAACATTTACATTTTCATTAAACATTTATTGCTCCGACTTATGTTCAATATGTACAGCATTATGTGTCATTTTATGCTGCTAAGGAAGAGTTGGAATCCTTAAATTTGCTTTTGTCACTGCCCTCATATAAAGGGCGCTCTAGGTCCCTGTTTTGTATCTTCCGCTTCCAAAAATAAGGATAAGGAAAACAGAATAATCAATCTGCAGGAGGTGTTTGTAGTGAAACGTTTTTGGCCGTTTTACAGGTTTATATACTTGGTGGTATTGTAACTACAAATCCGTATGTACCGTCCAAGCAGTTTTTATTTGCATGTCGTAATCTGAATTTGGTACTGCCAGCACATTAGTTGTAGTGTCAGTAGCACTTAGCGGTCATTGGTTGGCCGTGCCATGGCTCAGGCGGTTAGTCGCCGGCCTCTCACCGCGGAGGCCCGGTTTCGATCCCGGGTCAGTCCATGTGGGATTTGTGATGGAGAAAGTGGCATTTTACTTCGGCTTTCTCCTGTCAGTTTCATTCCACCGGTGCTCCATTACTCGGAAAAAGGAAAAAACGGTAACGATCTTCATCACAGGGTTGCACAATAAGCCTTAAGGCTGCGTTGCGTCCGTAGCATCTGCTGCGGGGCCCTTCACAAAAAAAAGGTAATTGGTTGATACTGCCTGTGATATTAATAGACTTACATTCCTAAGGGAGATTTGGACTATTACGCCATCGTTTCGCTCCCACGAACAGAGTGTAGAATGGGAGAGAATAAACATCGCCTTCGTGTCATCTTCTGGGGTCTGTCATACGTCTACCTACAATTGCGATGCATCTTGTATAGTGTAATCACACGTACACAAGCGTTGCGTGTTACGTGGTTTAGTATCATAAGCTGACTTCATGGCATCTTATTTCACATACTCATGTGGATGTACCTGACTAACATTTAAGGTGCCCTTTCAATTGCTTATGTTATGTGCTTCGTATTTATTTAGATTTCATCGCTTGCTCATGTCTCCCCATTTCTTTTAAAGTTTTTTATTTTATTTTTAAAACTCTTCATTTTTTATGAAACGCGTCAGTTATCAGTAGATGATAAATTTGTGGGAGGCATGACTACTAGTTTATTTTGTTGTAAGTCATCATTTGCAAAACAAAATTGATTTTATCGACCCCACAAAAATCCACCGTCTCATCACTTTTATAATGAATTTAATTGTTATGATCGTTTCTCAGACAATTTCTCTTTCTTCGTAATAAGTAGTTGCAGACTACGAGATTTTTTGTTACGGGCCAGTTCAAGTTGATGCGTGTAGTTTCAGAGAATCGGTACAACGGTGTAGTTTAAATGTCTCGAAATATTAATTTCAGCTGTTTAATTTTGTGTTGATAAATTTTCTTACTTTATCTTCTTATTAATCTTCAATTTGTCTTTATAACAGTCTGACGCATTGAGTAACAGGAATTTGACAGTACACAGCGTCCATTTAACAGGCGCCTTCACGTACTGGATGATCCATGGAAGCAGTGTTAGTCTCTGATCTAAGACAGCAATGAATTTTTCCCGTATAAGGAACAAACGTTAAATCCGTGTGCAGCTATTCACAATTAGTTGATTCATATTCATATTCGCATGAAGTCAATGGTAAGCGATGTACTGAACGAATAAAGTGTCAGTATTGAGTATTCGGTGTCCACTATCCTTATACACACTGAAAGAAAAGTTAAATATATGTGCGAGCTTGTTTAACAATCTGTATGTTTTACAGTCGTAATATACTGGAGCAGTACATTAAAAGGCCAAAAAATGATTTCGCTGCAGTCTAAAGGAATGGGGATTTCTTTTTTATTTTTTACGAGGGACTTTAGGTATTGTCGGAAGACCATTGCTCCATTGCTGATTGTTCAGTATGCAAGTTCTGAAATGTACACATGACATTCCTTTTGTTTATCTCTAAAACCGTAAGACTTACGGAAATATGTACTGACGTAATACGAGTGTAGTACGAGTAAAGTATGTGTTTTAGTTTTCGCTACAGTGTTTGTCCGAGACATTTTTCGTTCCGGTAAATGTTTATCTAGTTATGCTGGAGATGGCACGCAGAGGCGCATTTAAGTCTTCGTGTAAAGTGGCCTTAAAATTGTCCGACCTAAGCGAGAAGTAAAGTAACTCGACAGTTTTTGTTGAAATTGTCCATTACTAAGTTTCATGAAAATCTCGTAAGCTTTTCTCTAGTTATTAGTTGCGTACAGATAGATAGATAGACAGACAGACAGACAGAATAAGCAGACAGATTTTAACAGACGCTTGGCAGGGAAGCGAACGCACAAGCAGATGACGCCTCTACTTTTAACACATTTAGAAAGAAATAATTCACAACGGTGTGGTACAGAATATCTTGCATGAGTGATGTGCACAGTTCTCTGGTTCTTTAAAATTTGCGTTAGTTGGCTTGCTTTCGCTGCAGCATCTCATTGTCGTACTCATCAGATGCACGTGGCCTCGTGACGTGAACTGAGACGGCGAATCGTAGTGACTGATACGTTAGTCATGCTTACATTTATATATTATTTCAAACTCGTGTCATACCCCGTAGCACACTCACCCGAGTGTCAGCGATAACCGACAGTAAAACAGAAAGTGTATACATAGAGACACTACATTATATATTCGCGTGTATAAGCTTGCCATTTTACGTGTCACCATTTAAAGTTGCAGTTACAACCATCTCTTAACGTAGTACAAACGCCACCTGCTCGAATAAGTTGGTGGAAATAAGGGCATAACAGACGGAGCACAGTAGACTCTGATGCAAATATTTAGCTGAGGTAACTTTTGAAATATTGACATAACATTGAGTTACTGTCAAAAAAGTTTCCAACAATAGTGCACCGTTTAATGATTTTAAAAAAGGTATTACAAAGTTTTCCATTTTCCGACATGTTTCGGTGGTGGCCACCACCATCACCAGGGAAAGGTCACACAGTTCTAAGCTGGAAACAACGCTGCTGTGAAGCACAGTTTGTCTTGCTATGTATCCGCAATAGAATTCACTTCAAGTGTCCGTTTACGTAGAGCTTGTAAGCGCTGGGTGTGCGGTGGTATTGGAATTGCCGAGCACCTTAGAAACACAGTAATGGTAGGTGGATGTCCAAGTGCACTGTGGCAACCAGGGGTTATATTCTAAACTTGTAATGTGTTTGTTAGCTGGAACAACGCCGATGTAAGGCACTGTTTGTCTTGTTATGTATTCGTGGTGGAGTCCACTTCACAGTGTCCATCAACGTAGAGCTTGCTAGTACTGGTGCTGAGGTTGCCGAGCACCGTAAAAACACAGTAAAGCAGGTGGATGTTATCTAGGATGTCCAAGATGTCCGGCAGTAGCTGGCACTGTGGTAATCAAGAGCTTTGTTCTAGACTTTAGTTATGTTGGTGAGAACACCAGAGGTCAGGACTAGTCTTATAAAACTCGGTTTTGATTGGCTATGTTTGCGTGCCTATGTGATGCATTTCTATGAATTTCTTTTGGACGTGCCAGGTAAGTGTTTGTTGGAACTGCCTGCGTTGGTTTGCTTGGTAGCCCTAACGAATCTGCTACATGTCGTTCCTTTTATGTCCATAACATTAATTAATTAACATAAAATGAATTGTTTAAAGCGAAGAAGTGACACAGCGCTGTGTGTCATTGTCCTCTATGGATTCATGAGAAGCACCTGAGACAGTTTGCAGTAGCCACCATTTCCGGGTAGCATCCTTGTCGCGTTCATCACGCTGCAACCATTCATCAGTGTACATCTAACACGGACTAACTTCCTGAGTTGGTAGTGTGATTGGACCTTGAATTTGAAAGAAAAGAACGAGAAACGTCAACGATTAAGTCAGTTCACGGTGAGGCAGGACACAATGGTGAAAGACAGTTGTTGGGTGAAATGGGGGGGGGGGGTATGTTGTGTCTATTTGCCACAAATTAGGCGTGCTATTCCGATGAAGCCTTGAGGGTGGCCGTTGGGTCTAGCAAGTCAGTCTCTGTCGGCCGTCTCCTAACTTACGGTCGACTTGTTCTTGCCAGTGTCCGTGATTGCTCCTGCCAGGATCAAACCGGCGAGCATTGTTCGTCATGCTGAGGACCGTAACGTCATCGATTCACTGTGCTGACTTGGTTTGCAGCTGGAATGTTGTATTGCAGAATACTGCTCTGCAGAATGTTGTCACGTATCGCACACTGTGCTGTTTATTTATTTAACGACGCTGACAGTAGAAGCCTTCACTGTTTTGAGATGTTACGCAGTGTAGGTTGGCAGTTCGGTACCGACGTTTCGGACCAGCCTATCGGTTCCATCTTCAGGGGCAAGCAGTGCTAGAAGAATGCCCTCATATGTAAATAAACTGTTGTAGGTTGTGAGATCTCACTGCCATGTTGGAAATTAAATGATGTGATACAAGGTTTTTCTTTACTATGCCGTAGTAGGCGATTAGCCAGATGATGGCTTTGGTATAAAAGCCGAAACATGCAGCCATTTATTGTAAATAAAGGAGTTTGTTTACCAATAAACAATAGTTGTGTAGGCTAATTCAAATAATGTATCTTTTTCCTTCATATTATAAAACACAACGAGGTGCTACACATTAAGATTGGACTGGGACATGCTATGTTGTTGTTCTTCCCATATTAATGAAGTGCCTATTGTTGATCGTACAAAAATTGCTACCTGACAAATTGTAGATCTCACGAATAGATTACGCACTATAACGGATTACCCACCCCGCTATTTATAACTTTTGGTTCATTGGTGAAGGTAAAGGTTTCCTCGTAACATGGCATGAGGGCACAGCGGGGGTGTAGAGCTATAGCTATACTCATTCTTAACCTCGGCGCTACATGGGGTGGGTGGTAAACGTCACGCCTCCGCAGCTTTACCCCGAGAAAGAGCCCCGGAACTCGTTCTTCAGGAGGCTGGGTGGGTCCCACGACCTTTCTGGACAGATGTGGAGAAGATAAAATATCTTGTCTTCACCGGGGCTCGAACACCGAGCCATCCAGCCCGTAGCGAGTCGCTATATCGAGTACGCTATCCCGGTCGCCTAGTTTATTGGCGACGGACGTAGGTTTTAGAGTTAACGAAAGCTACAACTTTTTTTCAGTATGGTGAGTGTGTGCGATTGTGTGTTTGTGTGTGTTACATGACGACGCTGCCAGTTGGTAACATCGCAGGGCGTCGACGATAGATGAATGAATGAGTACGGGGCATTGGCGGAATGATAACTGACTTGGGAAAATCGAATTACTCGAAGACCTGTTCTAATGCTACTTTGTCCACCACAAATCCCACGTAGATTAATGTGGGATTGTACACGGGCGTCCGAGGTAAGAGACCGGCGACTAACCTCCTGAGTCATGGCACTGTGTGTGGTATTTCATGAAATAGAAACAGTTTTTGACTGTTGTCTAGGCAGTGCTTAGTGTGACTGACGTAACAGTGGATCTGGATGTGCAATGACTGGTACAAAATCGTGAGGGAACGTGTTCGCAAAAAATGCGTGCTTCGCTGAAATACAGCTTTTACGCTTTTTAGGCGCGTTCGCAGAATTGCGAAAAGCGACTATTAGCATCGTCATATGTGTACGTCAGTCCGTCCGCATAGAACATCTCGGCTCCCATTGGACGGATTTTTATGAAGTTTGATATTTAATTATTTTTCGAAAGTCTGTCGAGAGAATTCAACTTTCATTAGAATCTGACAGAATAATGGGTACTTTATATGAAGACCTATGTACATTTACGATAATGTTTCGCTCGTTCTTATAATGAGAAGTGTTTCAGACAAATGGTGTAGAGAAAAGCAAGACACACGTTTTTTATTCAGTAGCTTTTTTTTTTCTAAAAATTGTGCCGTTTTTTAGATAATGTGGAAAAATACGGTAAAGCCGGAAAGGCCACAGATGACAGTATAGTGCGGCGCATGCGCTTTGCATGCTGAATAACTAAGGCTACAGACACACACCCAGAATATGTAATTTTTTTGCTTTTCCACAGTAACAGTGGTTACGCGAACGCGCCTCAATGTTACGAATACGTGCCTTGCCTCTTTTGTTTTTTTCTTAAGAACAGAGAATTGGTATTGCATGTAGCTGTAGTCCAGTATTCTGCACAGTGGAATTGTGCGTTCACTGAAGCCGCCAAGCAGTTCGTCTTATCGTGGTACAGGGAAGAATCGTTCTTACTATCATGATACGGTGTGCTTTTTTACTCATTCGTCCGTCTTTAGATTAGGCCTACTTACTGGCCGTGCATTGGGCGGTCCGAGAAGGAGACAATGGCTTGACGTTTGCTGTGTATTCCGAAGCTCCTGGTGTTTTGTTGTTTAACACAAGCAATAAAGCAGTTCAGAAGGCACGCAAGAAATAGAAACCACAGCCACTTCTTCTGTGATGTAACAAATACGTCTTTTGACTATCCCCATTTCTTTATCTATTCCTATTTCCCGGCCTTCAGAGCAGCAACCTATTCCAGGCATGTAATTATCGTATGAAGTGTTGCCTCTGTACATAAGTTGTGTTTGTTATAATTACTTCAGTTTTATGATGTGCGATTAGTTTTAACATATACGTTATCTCTACTGTCTCCTCCTGCCAGAATTTGGGTCGGAAGCAAATACCATAATTTTTAATATCCCCCCCCCCCCCTTACAACAGGCTTTCCGTGAAACAGAAGTATGCTTGTAGTAATTTCTGCAATGAGACAACAAGTTATTGGATGGCACTGGCCACACTGCCGTCATCTGCGTGATGTACGTTCAGACGACATTATTTGGCTTCCATCTGTGATGTAATTTTGTTGTAAAGGTAATCGGAACAGGATGTGATGTATGCGACTGATCTGTTTGTTCTCGTGGTTATTGGTTTCATATACACACCGCTCAGAGGGTGAAATTTGGAATAAAAGACGCATATATATATATGTATTAAATTAAAGGCGCAATGAAATGGATTTTATAAGATCATTATAGTTGTTACTTTGTGGTTCACTGAGGTTCCCTTCCTTATGTATAGTCATCCCCGTGATACTTCCTGTGGGGATGCCGGTCGAAATGTATACAATTATGCATAATATATATATTATATATATCGTGTGTGTGTGTGTGTACGTATATATGCATATACACAGACTTAGACTCCAAATCTCTTCACGGGTTTGCTGAAGTATCCTTTGACTTCAGTTGTGTTGTACAGTAAAGTTCAAATGCGGCCTGTCATATCCCTTGCGGTGAGGAGCGTTTCCTCGTTCACGCACCTGTACCTAGTTTGCATGCTGTCAGAGTTCGTGAAGTTTATGTCGAAGTCATTGTGTGATGAAAAATTATTAAGAAGTCATCAAGTCATTGTGTTCAGGAACTCGGTGGTTTTTTTCTCTCGTTTGATTCCCGCGGTGACGCCCTTTAACTTACAGGGTTCTTGCATTTCATTCCAGCAAGCAGGATCTATTGTGCGCGTGCCGTTTGCTAAGTGCGGGTGTTTAGTACAAATTTATATTTTACGTCTATTGCAGTTTGCGCTTATGTTATGTTTTATAAAGTTACGTATGTGGCATCGTCCGGTGCACAGGCTTACATATTTTTGTACAAATTTAACACGAAGAGGTGAGACATTAGGTAAGGCTGCTGGCTTTATTCAACGGGTACCAGGTTAGAACTATTGGCTGGAGGAACATTGTTATATTTTTCTGATGTTTTTCATGCATTCCGGGCGAATTGTGAGGTACGGGTAGAATAGACTGTTAACAAATGCGACCACCACGTTAGTGAACGTCACCCAACTCAGCATTCATGAGCATCCTTACTCACCCTCCCATCACACATAACCGTAGTAGCTAATACTCCGTAATTAAGCAGCCAGTGTTGATAAAGTTGTGATTTTCTCGTTTTTATTTGCGTAGTGGCCTCGGCAGTTATTCTTTATAATTGTGTAATTTAATCAGCCTGAGATGACGCGTTTTTTACTTGGTCTGATATAGTATTTTGGAATTCGCCTGTTTTGTAGCAGAACTGAGTATCAAAATTTAAGGTTTTTGTTTTAGTACTAAGTCGAAGAAATTTCAGTTACGTCATATTTTTGAACTTTTATTAATATTTGTAATAATAATAATATAATAATAATAAGAATAAGAATCAGAATCGAATGACTTTTGAAACTTTGTCTTCAAACCAGCTTTCCTGCTATGCTACTGTGCCCAGTGTAACTCTCTGTAATATTTTGTTAGAAAGAAATTTTAAGTAATGACTGATACTATGGAAGACGCGTTTTATATTCTTGCTTCTTATCAAAGCATAAAACCGCATGCATTTGACGCTGGATTGAAATAGACAGAGCTGTAAGTACGAAACTTAATATGTACGGATTTAAGACACTGTGTATGAAGCCTTTCTGCTGCTTTGGTTTGTCGTCTCAGATACAAGCCTTATAATTGTATCTGTTGACGCGGCATCGTTACGTATGACATACGAAACGACTATCGAACTGCAGCAAAATATTTTACGACACGTACGTGACAGTAAACACAGTGGTTACTGTTTATTTGTGTCACGCCGTAGGCTGCATGTTGTGTTGTGTCCTGTTACGGATCTGCGTAAAATCGGGTATACATATAAATGAACTGTAGACTGTGACCCCACATTATGTCGTGATCTGTTCTGATATTCCGAAACAGTCTCAGATTCGGAAACATTGCCCTTGAGCATGTTACAGCTGTCATGGTAAGTACCGACGATCAAGCAGCACAGTGCCTCAGAATTGTCTTCTCGAATGTATACCGGAATACTGGGTCTTCATTACTAGTGCATTGTATAACTGTAGTTTTGTCTGTCGCTGGCAGACTGCCCATTGTCGTCTTCTTGCGCGCTAAAGGCCACTGAATCAGATGCGCGGAGTAAGATGGCCAGTGCTGACAAGGAAAGAAAAGGCAGTGGACAGAATGCTTATGGCTGCTCTCTTGTGTGTGCGTGCGTCAGCCCATTTGGCAATTCGTCACGTGGGTGGGGTGACATACTTCTGGCGAGCATTAGCCTAGTTGTCTGCCTGCAGGCGAATGAACAGATTTTCGTTGATAAAATGTTAGTAGACTATAGTTTCTGTGATACTTCCATGGACAGATTTAACGTCTATAAAACCTAATATCGATTCTGCGATATTATCATGTGTAACGTTAGCTGATGTAGAATGTTTAAGATTCGTTCACGTTACAAGGTACAGGTCCTCATGTAAAGTACTTTGCATTTTTATACCGTGGGAAATAGTACAAGTGCCATTCTGTCGTCTGATGGAAGCACAATGCAGCTGGTGTTACTGATGATACGTCATCGTGAATAGACGTTTCGTAACATACCTGGCCAGAGATTTCACAGAGCTTGTCGAAGCAGGATCGGTTCTTCCATAAACCAAGTTTCTCACGATTTAAAATATATCAGAATGTACATGCTAGGCTAAACTGTGAAATCTGGCTAATGTTGAGATTGGCGGCCAGGTGTCTTTGGATTGTATCCACAAATAACAATAAACACAAGGGTTGGCCTCTTAGTTGGAGAATGTTGACGTCAGCCAGCGGAATGTGGCTGAACACAACGGTAAGCGGTATTTCCTGTTTGCGTACTATGGAAAGTCAAGTTTCGAAGGTGTGCGTAGGTGATTTAAGCGGACTTAATCTATTACACTTAATGTAGTAGATTTGGCTGGATTGATGTTATTGCATTAATACACATGGGACTAAAATGGTCGACTTCTTGTTGCTAGTGTCCGTGATTTATAAGTGAAACATTTTTATTCTCACTGCGCGCCGTTATAAATTGTTTTTAATTTTGTAAGTACCTTCTTTCTACACACATTTTCTTGTAAAAGTACTGTGAGTTTTCAACGAATAAATGAAATACGCGCGTAGGGATTACCACAAGGGTTTGCGTATTCGAACACCGGACTGCTGGCTAGAGGGCAGTAAGCCTCGGAAGGTCCTGCGACCGGCCAGCTCGAGTAAGATTGTCCGTAGTTTTCCTGGATCCAAGAGCAGGTGCTGAGTCGGCACCGATTTAAGCTAAATAATACGTAATATTCAGTTCTAGCCACGCAGTAAACAGTTTCTTTTGCATTGAACAAACTGCCAGGTAATGCTGCTTAGGACCGTACTTGCCTGATTATTCTAGGAATCATACGAAACTCATAAACATACTCTGGGCACAGTGCAGAGGTTTTGTTGTAGGAGCAGGTGGTGAATATAAGTTCCACTGCGCTGTAAGGAGTTGTAACAGTTACAGGATCGGGCATCGTTTAAGCACGAATTTCACCGTAATTTATAAAACTGGGACGTTTGACGTAATGATGAACTTAAATGGGGCACACGAAACTTGTACTTCACCCTCAATGTTGGCACTCATTTAAGCTAAGTTTTGTTTTCTTCGCCGAAACCAAATCGGCTCGGCGACTCACGTAATCTCTCGTATATAATGGTTACGGGGAGTTCTTGTCAGGGGATAAAGCGGCCGGCGGTGTGAAGGTGATGGCTAATAGTGATTTATATTATTTGTGATTTGTTGCTGTAGTGATTGAATTCCTGACGTAAGCAGTCCTTTTCCTCCACCTAAGAATTTGCGTTTATTCAAGCAGTGTTCGTGAAGATGTTTAAATATAGTAGGCCCATACACTGCATGCATTGAAGATTATACTGAAATGCATAAAAATTGTTTCATACCCAGCGGAAGAGTTCTACTCTGAAATTCCCTTAATTAGTAACTGTCAAATTATTTGGATTCTTAAACTACCGGGTACGAAAGCATCCTGGAGTTTCGTCTCTGTTAATGTATTTTGAGTTCTTGGGCATGAATTTTTAATTATTTCTTATGCCTGAACCAACAAGTGTCAATCCATCTGTTTCGGCCTCTTTGGTAAACTTTTAGGAGGCTGTCACTGGAGTATAAACCACATTAAGCGAGGATTTATTTCTCTGTTGCAGCTGTTATTAAGAGGACGGCTGTTGAGGGATCAAGTGTTCCGTTTACGGGTGACGTGTTGACATTTGCGAGTTGATGCAGAATACCCGTTCTGATCTTATTTAAAAAGAGTAATATAAATTATAAATAGCTTAATCCGTTTCTCACGTTCTGATGATCCTCATTTTATGCTTGGCTGAGATGAAATGAAACTCACTGTTGTTCAGTGTAGGTCAGTGTAGGATTCTGATGGACACGACCTGTTACACCTCCAGAAGGCCTTCAAAATGGACACATAGCAATATGTCTGGCATATAGCTTTGCATTGCATCGCATCATCCAGGATGTCAGCCGGTCTGTGAATCTGTCATGTTGGCGAGATTGCCCTCAGCTATCGATCATCACCTAGGTCTGTAAAGTGCGATTCTTCCTTCTATGTGTATGAACATGAATGTAACATACAGTAAATTGATTACAGCTCTGTGATTGCTCCCTGCATGGGTCACGTGGACAATAGTTTACGATTTGTTGGTTTTCTTTTGACGACGGACGGTGTATTGTAGATATTTATGCCAGCTTGTTATTTTTGACAGCCACTCCATTAGCAATAGTTATTACCTTAACATTCAGTTTGGTTAAGGAATCGTGCTAAATTATAAGGCATTGCTTTTATTCTGTAGATACGGCTCGTGGCCTCGAATGGACTTGACCGAAGCACACACCGGAGGCGTGAGGTGCCATGTAGCTTTATAACAATATGTAGAGAACGTTTATTGTCCACGGCGAATTTGCCCGGTTACGGATCGTTTAAGGGGGACTGCAGTGGGTGCTAGACTCGTCACTTAGGGACGCATTACAGCGCAGTTTGAGGAGGTGTAGGTAATTAGCAGTGAGACTGACAAAACCCCAGCTGGTTCACATGATGCGTCGTGGTGTTCTGTAACTGCTCAAAGATCAAGAGGTCATGCATGTACGACGTAAGGCCGTCATGTAGGTAATCCTGGAACTAGTGACCTAATCGAATCGGTGTACCGACTAATGGAAATACAAGCTGACTTGTAGCAGGTCCGTTAACGAGAGGAATTCTCAGCATACGTCTTGCTTGCTCCGTTCTTCTGCTTCACATGCTTGCATCAGAACAAGTCCGTTTCGAGGAAGTCTGCTACAAGTGTTTTGCAGCTGATGTGTTATGCATGGCTTTGACCTCCTCACTTAACTGCAGTAAGTCAGGTACCGGTCTTCCCCTGTTTGCTGACCGTTGCATGAACTTTGGCATCGGGCACCACTTGTCAAGAAACCTGAGGATATTTTCCCTACAGCACACAAACTCTGAAGGCTAATTTTCCTGTGTTTTTTTAGCCTTGTTGTTTAACTTCGTCCTAGAGGTAAAAAATAAACTTGGGTGTGGCCCATTTAGACTGATAGCCTGTTGTATATTAAAATCTATTTACGTAATGTCAGTAAATCACTTATAACCAAGACGTATTGCAGACATTTCATTAAACCTCTGGGATCATGCTTCATAGTACTTTAAATCAATGGGTTGCTATATTTCTGACCACCGCCTTTGGTTTTAATGATTTTGCTGTTATTCTTTGATGTGACACGCAGGTACCTTCTCAGGCAGCGATAAGCCATCGCATTCTTCTGTTTTATTAAAAACTTTGTGACAGTAAACTTCTTAGGATGTTTATGCATGCTAAATGTAACAATTTTTGTCTCTCGATCTTGACTAATATGACTTGCATTGTTGTACATTACACATTATGCGTCCTGATGATGGCTGAATTAAAAGCCGAAACATGTAGCTGTTGGTTCTCAGTAAAACATATATGTTGTGTGTGACGGCTAGTTATTGGTTATTTATACATTAATTTTGTTGGTGTGCGTCTGATTTGTTGTTGTGATGTGTACTGCGGCATTAGCGCATATGAGCAGAAAACTGCCACAGATATGTCAGGTGGCACAGCTATAGATTCTGTGACTACAACTATTGCGGCTGCTCTGCATACTAACACACTTCTTTGTTTTTCTCTCTTTTTTTTCATTTTCCTCGAAGATTGATTTCCGTTGCCTGCCATGAAATGCAAAGTACCCAACGACTACGTTGTAGCTAGAAGTTGTGTCAAGTGTGAATACTGCTGCGTCTGACCCCTGGCAATGTTCCTGCATGCTAATTCAGAGATCCTGCTTCCTCCGCCTGGGAGATTAATGTCTTGTTGCTGGTCGTACTGTCGGAGCTAGACGCCGTATTGTACCCACCGAGCGAAGCAAACAGCTATGAACCGGTATCATACTAATGCAACGAGAGTCGTGTGTGGACATTGCTGTTACGATTGATGGTACTGTTGCGCGTTGCTGCTTTAAATTAGGGAAGAATGCATCGTAGTCGGTTTCATGATTTCAGGATTTCTTCAAGACCCCAGACTGAATTTGACGTGGCTGTATTGTAGCGATCAGGTATCCTGCTATTGTAGGTGAGCTTCCCAACACTGTTCGTAGCTGCCTTCGGTACGGCGCGGCCGATGATAAGGTCACATCCGAACGGCCAGGTAGCGTTTTATGTTTTTGAAAAACATTCATTCTGTTGGTAATACAGTCATAACGTGAGTCACTGTGAACGTTTTTGAAACAGATGTAAAGAGCTTGGTGGTGCATGCGCAGTCCTACCCTTCGTACCAGCTTGCCTCTTCACTCCCGAACCAGCAACTAGCAAGGTAATCTGGTCAGAACTGTTCGTTATCAGTGTGCTAGCATTTGGATGGACCGGCCATGGAGGAGCATTTTCATTTTTTCTTCTTGTCATACACACTTTCATAAAAACGCTTCTGATTGTGATAATACGGACAGAATGCTCTCCATTTCTGAGTAAATACATCCCTAATACTTGCGTTGTCGCTTAGTAGCTTTCAAATTGATCACTTAGCTTTCTTGTTTTATCATTTATTAACCACTGCAGTTGAAATGGGCTTCAATTTTACGTGTGTTACTAATTAAAACACACGGAGCAGAGTCATTATTGTTGAACTAATTACCTCAACTATTCGTCAGATTTCCTACGCGGAAGTGCGGTGGCGGTAAGGTCTATGATAATTGACGTTTTAGGTTATTTTTTGAAAACTTTAAATGCCAGTTATGTACCACTGAGATGCTTTTCCCTGAATGTTGTATGATATGAACCCCTTGAATGTGTTCGCAACATGGACGTCATGCGTTGAAAATTAAACTATAATATGTCGTGTGTGATGGTATATTGTGAGTTAATAACACAACGGTGTGGCTTTGAAATTAAAATCCACTGGAGCTGTTGGAATAGCAAATATCATGTCAAAGGGTTAAGAAACTATATTCATCTAAAGGTAATTTCCATTTGCATATTACAAGCCTAGTAACAAAATGGAATGTAATCGAATTTCGCATTCCAGGAAATGTTCCTCGAAACGTTATGAGAAGTAAATCGGTCAGTACCGGCTGTTACGGCTTTAATGCAACATTCGTAGTCATGTCAGTATGAATGGGAGGAAACGTAAAGTCAGTGAAAGGCAAAAGAAAACACCCGTACATGTCTGTATGTACCTTGTCTACCCATTGTTATTTTAACTAGTTGGAGTTTCTTCTTCGTGCAGGTTACGGTAGTCACAATAAATATAAAACGATACTTACATTGGACATTTCACAACACATTGGAATTTGTTTCACTCTTGATAAAGGTAAATAGTGCACAAATAGGATTTGTGTAAATAATGTTTCTTCGAGGTTTTGTTGAGCTAAGTGGGGAAGTGTGTGATTATTCACGTTTTTTGGGCGTTTTTCTTGTTCCCGACGTTTCGCCTGAGTGACTTACAGAACTGTTGAGCGTAAAACTTTATTTGTCGCCGTAGAAGTCACATTGTTCCGGTAAACTGAAGTTACATTAGTTCCTTTAACCCTTCGTATGAAAATAACTTATTCCGTAATTAGATCCGTCCGTCGAATCGACCTTGGGATATGACGACTTTTCCGATAGGGAGTTCAGTTGCAGGGTCAGGTGTGGCCACAGGAATTACGAGTAGCTTATAAAATATGGTCAGAACTTGTTGTTTGAGGCACTGCGCAAGAAGCCGGAAGGTCGCGGGTTCGATTCCCGATGGATCATTGGTATTTTTTCAGTGACTTAATCCTTCCGGCCGCAGTATGGCCCTGGGGTCGACTCAGCCTCTAACAGAAATGAGTACCAGGAATATCTCCTGGGGGTAAAGGCGGCCGGTGCTCAGGGCTGACAACCTTGCCGCTTTCATGTGCCGATTGTCTAGAAATTCTGGAAGTCTCAACCTCCTGGACTCCTCAGGGCTTGTCCAGGCCTGTATAGGGATTGCGTACTGTACGTGTTATCAGACCAGATGACGCGAATGCTGAGTTTGATCGGGCGTGTCGCTATTAATTTTGTAGACCTTTCTTAAGGTTCTTGGGTATCTGTACGAATTGCTTTCTAACACAGACCGCACTGTCTTTGCGATGTACCGTTTAAATGAACCCACGTGTATCCTCTTTGCCTCATGGCCTAAGCAGTTTTGCGTGGGAAGTGATCCGCCATACAGTCCATATACGGCTGGACTGCAGACCGAATGAATACGAGACACTCGGTCACTCCATTCCTAATCGGAGAAGTGGATTCAATCATTAGCGTCTTCTTGAACATAACCGTAAACGTTCCAGAATTGCATGGTAAGGAGATTCGTTCTTGTCATTAACGCTGAGGTTTTAATTTCCTTCTTGTAAAAAATGACGTAAGCGTCTCATAAACAGATTTGAATGGATACGTCAGTACAAATAATTCATGTTATTTACTTTAAAAATGACCTTTTTGTCTTTGTAGTGCAATTAAAGCTTAAAGTAAATACGTATGCTTTTGTTAATTGTGATGCCTGTGGTGTTGAAGTTGTTATAACGTCACTTTTTGTGTGGTGGCACGTTGGTGACTAACGGGAATGAGACGAAGACGAGTACAGCACTAAAAGCCTTCCCGCTTCTAGTATCAGTTTTTATGCCTCGTGAAAGCTGATATGTGATTTACACATTCTTAGATTGAACTCTGTTTTCTTTTGTTACAGCGGAACTGATATGTAGATTGACTTCGCCATTATTTGTCTTCCAGCGTGTTGAAATGTTTCCAGATTGTAAATTTAAAAAAAATAACTATTTGCTTTGCATATACTTTCACCTTTTTTTTTTAAATAGTCTCAGGCAAACGGATAGCAAAGGCCCTGGTACTTTTTTTCTTGTTAATCCTGTGATCGTTAGCTTGGAATAGTATTGTAAGTACATGCATATGCAGGCCCTGGTCCTCTACTAACGCAGTTGTAACGCACTGCTTTAGAATCTGCACCAAACTAATGCTTATCGTTGTTTTCCCCACCTACCGGGTTAATTCGTGTGGAACAGTTCGAGTCCCCCTAAGTTTATTTCTCATTCGTCATTCCTGAACCACGCCATCGCTGTACACTGACACTTTTGGTCTCGGTTTTATTTCACTAGATTTCATGTAGAATTTCGAAAACTGTAAGTAACGTCTAAGTAATTAAGATACTGGAAATTGAAAGAGGAAGCACTAGATCGCACCCTGTGGAGAACTCGCTTTGGAAGAGGCTAAGGACCTGTCGTAAGACAGACTACAGAATGAATGACTATTGCAAAAAAAAATTGTAAGGTGTTTATGGAGGTTTGCAGTACTCTTTTAGTCATGAGGTGATAGTAATAATCGTCTTTTTATTTCACGTTTTTAAGCGGCTTCGTATGTTGTGAAAATATTGTGTTTTGGAAATGAATGCACGTTTGAAGACTGTTCGTGTTTTTTTTTTCGAATGAATCCTTTAATGTCCTGTAGAATGCTTTCATTCTTGTTAATGTTGATCGAAATCTTCGCCGAATTTCGGGATAAAGCTGCAACGTTCACCTTTACACGCGATTTCGGGGGCTTGGCAAGGAGTTCAGTGTTTCAGTTATTGGACCATTACACGCATCTGTATTTTGAAATATCATATAGCTTCCACAGAAAACATTTCGTATGTAACTGCGGAAACGAATGGCGTTTGTTCGCAGACTGTTGAATTTTATTTCCGTCATATTTCGATCATGTCTTCTAAAAAGATCGAATACTGGGACGTTAGGTCAGGCCGTAGGCGACGTTGTCGCCTCCTTCTCTAAAACTCGCCTGTCTGCACATATTCCTGAGTTTGATGCCCATGCTGCGTGCAAAGTTCCCGATGTTTGTGACGGGAGTTGTGAAAAAGAAAGCTGACAAATGTTTAGGCCACGTGTTGAAACAACTGAAGATAATCTAAAGAAGCCGATTACTACTTTCTGTCTCGCCCATAGCCATGACAGTATTGAAACAAATCGAGTTTGGGGAGTGAAATATTTACAGTCAGTTCAAAATAACTGTTGTGGTTCTGTATTTCTGTGGCATCTACAAGCACGTAGCTCAGTTTCATGGAAGTTTCTTTTTGTAAGAAATTCTTTTGTGGTTGAAGTTGAAGTTAATAGAAATCCGAACGTTATGGTACTCAGTTTATGGTATTTACAGCGATGCTGTCAAGAAGCCTGGAAGGTGACCGATGTCGGTGGTTCACCTCATAAGCGCGAAGCAAGTTGCGTCATCGGAGTAGCTTTGTATTACGAGGCAGAATAGTGAAGTGCTTGTCTTTCAGGTTAACTTTCCTCGACTTTAGTAAGTATGATGAATCCAGTCTTCGGCGTCCGTTGTGGGATTATGGTGAAAACTTTAAACCGCTGTGATAGCCACCTCTTGTAATTATTTTGGAGGTTTTGCTACTCATGTCCGGACAGAAGAGTATGTTGTTCATACTGTGTTCTTCTGGGTACCGACACCGTCACCGTGTAGATTTGTGGTCGTTGTTTTCTGTCTTGTTGAAAACCACGAACAAAACAAAGTGCTCGACTAATTACAGGGGAAATAAAGAACTTACTTATAGCTGACATTCATATGATTTTAGGCTTCATATCCTCGTATGTATCAAAGTGGAATTTTTTGAGGGCAAACAATATCCTTCTTCGCGTCTCCCATCTTCCCCCCCCCCCCCCCCCCCCCCCCCCCCCCCCCCCCCCCCCCCCAGTGCACCATAGGCGCGTTGTGTTGTGGGACCCAAGCTTTGGACACATTGTCGAACCTTGTTAAGAGCGTATAGATAAAACTTGAATTTTTGCTTAATCCGCTAATTAGGACACAGTCTGTATTTTGGGGTACTGAATTAAGTTTTGTGTTTATCTTATTTTGCGCTAATTGAGAGAATGTTTCAGAAGAATTTTAATGAGGCAGTTTGTCATGCACGTGTATAATTTAGGTGTACGATGATCCTTTCTAGAAGACGCAGTTTTTTTTTGTTATGTAGTACAAAGTGTTGTAAGAGTGCATTTCTTTTTCGTTGCTGTTGGCACTCGTTAGCACGAAGTTTTTATAAGGCCTGATGTGCATTGTCAGGATTTGTGACGCCTGTTACACACGGCTTGCACGGACCTTTGCAGGAAGTGCACTGCTATAGTGTTATCTGACTTTTCGTTTTCATTCTTCCAATCATTGCCCATTCTAGCCATCGCTGATATAGCTTCTTTTATCTCTAATATTTTTAAGATCAATTGATTAAATCCTCAGACTGGCTGTACCGATTCTCATACCTTGGACTGTAGGCAGTTTATAACTTCTTCAGTATTATATTCCTCATTGGCCTTTGCGTGAGATACATTATATATACGTATGACGTTTCGGGAGTTTGTTCTACTCCTGTCCTCGGGCAATTAATAATAGAATGGGCGACTGTAGCAGGCAGGTAACTGTACATTTCCTAACTGACGTACATCGCTTGTGGGTAGACGTGTATTTACTGGATACGTTGTACTGTATGAGCTTAAAACCACACGAAGAAGTGTGTGATAAATGTAAGGTAACTGCAGGAACAAGCGGCCATACGTGTTGTATGTTGTCTCCTCGAACTCTCTCTAAACGTGTTGTGGTCAACAACCTGAGTCGTACGGATGAGGTAGGCATCGGTTGCTCATTGCTTAGCGGTCAGTTGGAAGACATACAAGACGGACCTGTTCTGAGGATTCTGGTTTTAATGTAAAATAGTTGTCAGCCATGGTCAGTAAGGAGTAATTAAATTCTAACCTTTATAAATACGAACGGGTGATAATGGTTGCAAAAGTAGTGGTATCAAATTAATGTACCTTGAATGAAGGGAAGCAGCGTGACGCTAATTATCGGTTTAATTATTGTTGAGTTTATGTACACGTGTAAATATCGATTCGCAAGTGTGATTACGATGTTATCAAGCGTTTGGCGCCAACCCAATTACTATTAATGTTCTATGACACGACTGGCTAGGCTAGGCTAGGCTAGGCTGGCACGCCTTTGGGGTACCCTTCACTTTTTTTATTTTTAATTTCTGGTCGATCAAGACGCATAGTTTCCATAAAATGTGTTGGTCTGTTGGTAGCAGTGGCGTAGCTGAATCGGACGAAGCTCACTGCACTCCATATGTAATTTACGTACATACGATTAGAATGGAGGTTCAACATTTTCTGTAGGTAGCGTCTTCAGATTCATAAGGTAGCCACAAGCTTTCGTCATTGACGATGTGCTGTGACCTGTAGGACTGATATGCAAGTAACAGTTGCTCAGACATATTATTAACCTGGATTTGTAGTTGGTTTTCGAAAGGAAAAACTCATGACTGTGCGTACTCTGCTTGTATGTGCTTCATCATACCCTTTGAATTAACTGGTTAATTTTTATGAGGAGCGATATACATTTGTATGCATGTTTTAAATTTATACCTTGAGTATTTCCAGTAAGACTGATAAGTGAGAGCGACACTGGCACTGACATACACGAGATCCTGAAAACGTGTACGTTAGTAAAGGTCTAGAAAATTAGCAAATTTTATTGCTTTTTTTTGTATTTTAGCTTATATATTTGTGACTGACAAGCCATTGTGTGTGTAACGCGAAGCTTGGTCTACACCCAGAGAATACTGAAAGCTTTCACAGAAGTTTTATGTAACATGTTTTGTTCAAAATTTTTATCAACATGGCGGCAGTGCGAGAGGTAGAATTTATGTTTTTAAGTAAACTGATTCCATTGAAACACGTTTATTTGATCTGGTACGACAGGCTGTTCTAAACTTGTTCACAGGTATCGTATGAAACTTGTTTGTGATCGGAAACTGTGAACATGTCGAGTACGGACACTTGACGTCATGTTTTAATATAAACGTAAACCAGTCTTTTCGAGGTCGGATCTCACCCTGTGTATTTATTTTCTCAAATGAGTCGCCAGCACGTCTTCTCCCCTTAAAGCCCCATGGTAACTGTGCCACCTGCTGTAACAGCAAGAAGTTCCGCATTTGGCCACACAGTGTATTTATACGTTTCATTCGATTCTCACAATAAATGGATGCTGTTTTCCTGTACAGAACCCGGTGGTCTTCATAATGACAAGCACTGTGTCCTCTGTGAGGTATGAACTGAATTTGTATATAGTTATATGGATTTGGACGAATACCAGTCTGCAGAGTTTGAAAATAGGTTGGGACTGCTTTGTCGCCAGTACACTGTATGAAGTACAGCAGGTTTTATTTAATGTTAGAATTTTGTGGACCTGATCAAGTGCGGCATATTGTAAATGCTGGTCCCGTAAGCCAATGGAACATGATCTGCGCAATTACAGCTTGCACGAATTGCGCGTATCATCGTCGTTCTTTGTATTTCAAACTGACATGCAGGGCATACACAAAAGAATGGTGCGGTTTTAATAGTGAACACTATTAAAACCGCACCATTCTTTTGTGTATACCCTGTATATTTCTTAGTCTTCAACATTTCATTATTGAGATTTTAGTCGCCTTTTCCATCATTACATTTGATTTCTGAAGCCATTTATAAAGTCAACTGAACGTTACTAACAATGCCACAACGTTTCTTCCATTTTTATTCTTCGTTGGAGGGGGGGGGGGGTCGAATGTAGAACGAAGTCCTGGCTTTCGAATACATATGCGAAATAGCAAACGTATTGCTGTGGTATTACGTAACCATGTTGCGTAGTGATCGCGTTGAAGCGTACGGGTAAAGCATATTGATTGCCATGCTGTAATTTATATTGAAAGTTATGTGTTGCGCAATCTGTATGTCCTGCAGCGTTGGATGGATAGCGAAGCGTTTGTTGGAATTCTGAACACATCCGACGCTGTGGCTGTTGCCTCCATACTTACTGGTGGGATGACATAACGGGGTTCTGAGGTGACGACTGTTATACGTGGTATGTGAAGTCGTTTCAATGATATGCGCCATAGGAGACCTACTTTAAATACAATTTTTTCTGTCGCAGACATATTTCTCCCGCATGTTCCAACATATGCGTCTGTGCGTAGTGACACAGAGACGTAAGCATGCTTGTTGGAAGAACGGTACATCGTGAAAACTTCTAATGCAGAGGTGCACAAATCCCGTGGAGACTAAATTTGTACGGTGGCGCCTAATATTTGTGGGTCCTCAGTATGGAACTTTCTTCATGTAACCATTCTGGGGCCTAGAGTTTTGCCGTGGCTCCTAGATTTTTGGAAAGTTTGTGCACGTCTGTTGTAACGGATAGTAATAATAATATCCTGCCATTGAATGACGACAAAAAGATTTTCGCATTTATTTCACAGCGCATTTAAGAAATCAGACTGCGACTTCAGTTACCCGCACCTGAATTTCAGTAAAATGGTTGAAGGAATGTCTGTGGACTATGTGTATAGTGACTACGTATTTGGAAGTTTATTCAGAGCCTCTGAATTTTTGGAAGTTTTTTGATTGGTTTAGGATTCAAGATTTTGACGGCAGCTGGTTGGATGTGTATTGTTAGTACTAGTGTGTGACATGTTGTGAAATAACCAACTGACTAGCGTTGGTTTCGAATTGTGGGTCGAAAATCGGATACTTCGGTAAAATTTTTGTGATTTCTCTCGTCCCGTCCGTGGAAATGCAGGGATACTACCTTGAAACAGCGACGGTTTTTCTTTGCCCTTCCTTTCTCCATTTCCTGCTGTATATAATTTACGACGTTCGGTTGGTATGGTTAAATGCGGCAAGGCGACGAATAGTCGTTATCGGAAATTATGACTTGAAAGTGAATGATAAACTGATGTGGGATGTTATGCGGCATAGGTGGGTGGTTGGTTACCGACGTTTCGTAGCATCCCGTCGGCCCCGTCTTCAAGGGCGATGCATTCTTCTTGGACTGCTTTACCCTTGAAGATGGGTCAGATTGGCTGTCCCGAAACATCGGTAACCAACCATCAACCTACGCCGCTTAACATCGCAGAAGATCGATTGATTCAACTACACCGCGACGGGAGCCTGAAAGCTCGCAGAAGTGTTTATGTGTAGTATGGACGAGGCCTTGGGCAGTTACGAATAGTATCGGTGGATGTAGACGACCGATAAGTTAAGGTAAAGGTAAAGTTCACCCTAGAACAGGCCATGAAGGCCCAGAGGGGGAGTAGAGGTATAGCTGTACTCTTTCTTTAACCTCGGCGCTAGATGATATTGATAGGAATACGACTGATGCTGAAGACGCACCATTACTTAGTTTCGGGACTTGGTTTATCTTTTGTGACTTCATGTCGTTCAGTCCGAGAACACTTCTGAAGATTGTTTTTTTTTTCTATGGCTCGACAGCCCCTTGGGGGCCTAGGCCGCCTCAGTTTTCCGAGGTTTCGCGATCACACTTTAGACACACCACAGTCGGTAGGACTCCTCTGGACGAGGGACCAGCCCGTCGCAGAGACCTCTACCTGACAACACACAACACTCACAAGAGACAGACATCCATGCCCCCGGCGTGATTCGAACCCACAATCCCAGCAAGCGAGCGGCCGTAGACTCACGCCTTAGACCGCGCGCCCGCACTGCAATCGGCCTCTGAATATTGTGTTACTAATGTAAAAGAAAATCTGTCCCTGTGCTTAATTAAGCACCTTGCCGTGAAGAAATGCGTGTATAGTGAGCAGAAGTATAACTTCATACGTTCTTAATTTCGGTATTAGATGGACGTGAGTGGCCAGCTTCACGCTCCGGCCGCTTTGTCCTCGAGAAAGTGCTTCCGGTACAAATTATATGGGAGGGTGGCTGGGGCGAGCAGCTGGTCTGGCAACGTTATGACGAAGAGAAAGGTCTCTTGTCTCTGCCGCAAATAAATTCCAGATTCTTTGGTTGTCCACCCCGTACTGTAGTCACTGTGCAAGCGAAGATGTTAAACTGTTATAGATTAGTTATGTTATCATCTGTGAATGTTCTTGGAATAAGGAGGAAACCATGGGGGTTGTTTTTGTCCCGGCAGTGTATTGAATACAGAAGGTTCCGAACTCGACGCAGGAGTGGGTCCTTTCTGTCATTGCGTTGGCTATCAAGTAGGGTTATGTGAATACAGCCCTGTGAGCAGGAAGCGTGCTTGTAATACTCGTATGCTGTTGGCTCTTCAACTTCTGCCCAGTTGTGGCACGATTTAATGTTTCGCGTTAGCGGATACCGATGCTGCAGCCACGGTATGCTCTGCTGCACAGCACGGATTCGGTACATAGGAACTGTTCCACAGAAACGAGTACTACACTGGGTGTCTGCAACTGAGTTAAATTACTCTGCCTTAATGAAGTGTAGATCGTTACTGAATTCCAATCACAGGATTGCATTTTAATGGAATCTGTTACTGTTAATTAATCTCTTTTCGAGTTTTTGATTTAATTGAATTGGGCCTCAAACGTTTTGTAACATTCGAATGCGTAGGTAAAGCATGTTATATCTGCATGGGGTTTTTAATGTTATTTGGCTGGAAATGGTACGTGTGTGTGTGTCATTTCAATCACGTGCGCCGTGCTTTATTTCATGGGATACGTTAACATTTCGCCCGTTCCGGTTATGTTTATTATGCTAGTTATCACCACCATTTGGTCAGATAAGGTTTTTCCATCAGTGGATTGATCTGTGTAGATGTACACCACATGATGTTACCGGCATGAACTCTTGTTATCCCCTCGAGTTTATCGTAAGGAATAGGCTGCGTTGGATGAAGACATCTGGAAGGTGTTAGCTAAACAATGCAGACAGACAGTACTGTCGACAGGCACGTACTCGTAGATTGCACTTGAAACCAGTGATGAGTGGAACACCAAGTCTGAGGACTGGTTAACGTAAAGAAACGTGTGGAGCCCTTTGATCATAGCACGTTGTTGAAATGTCGGCAATTGATTTCGTTTCGAGACGTTGCCATATGCATAAGTCTGAACAAAGAAGCTTACTAGCACAGTTTATAACTCAACCTCCAGTAACAAATCACATTATTAAAACATAAAGCACTGTAATTTTATCTTGTTTTTTAGGGTTCGAAACTTTGTCTTTCACACTGAGACAAGAGAACGGAATGACTGTGTTTGAGAACAAATTGCTGAGGAGAGTAGCCAAGAGAGGGGAAGTAAGGTGGAAAATAAAAAAATACGCTTTTGGAAGCTTCATAATTTGCACTTTTCACGATATACGTACTCGTATTATGGGGGTGATTGAATCAATGGTGATTGGAAGTGAGGTACGCTGCATCTATGGGGATGTCCATGCACAGTTTTAGTTAGAAAACCTGGATAAAAGAAGTTGCTTCGGAGACCTTGGCAGAGATCGGAGCATACTGGAAAGTGGTACCTTTAATAAATATGGCACAAGGATATGAAGTGGGTTCATGTGACTGGGGTTGCTTTCCGGTAGTGAAGTCTTTTGAACATGGGTTTCTAAAGGCTGTAACGTCTTGACTGATTGACTGAATATCAGTTTCTGCAGAAGGGATTTGTTGTGTTGAGTTCTTTATTTCTTTGGTGGGCGTAAGGTATTTCACGTTTCTGAGAAATTCACTTTTAAGGCTTGCATCTTGTAACATTGCAGCCAAGTTTAGGCATAAATGGACCTGTAGTTCGAACGTATGTCGAAAATGGTATCGTGTAACAAAAGTTTAAATAAAACATAACACGATGTATCTCATAATAACAATTAACGCTTTAAATCTTAGTGGTTACTATATCTACCACCATATTTAACATTAAAAAATTTTACATTCTGCCTGCAGAGTGTATTTAGGTGTTTTGTACGTACTTCAGAACAAATAGCGACTTTGCCGTATACAGCATTAGCTGATTGGTTTTGTAATCGAGGTGGAGAGCGTTTACTGTGCGGTACGACCTGGGCCTTTAAATAAACATTACATGTCTTCCATAAGGGGTTAAAAGTATATATGAAAGGGGTTTAGATCGTAACTGTTAAAACTATATTTTAAAACACCAAATTTTCGCCCCAGTGCTTATTTTAACCAAGAGAATAAATTAGTCTGTCAGCCACTCTTCATTGATTCATATTGGTAACACGGACTGAGGGCTTGAGTTCCGACGGCGTGACGTAGGACGTCCTTGACGTCACTGACACACATTGAATTTGAAGGTTTGTGAGTCCAACGTCCGTCCTGATGAGTTAGCCGAAGCAAGCATTTGCCATATGTCGCAGAGTTCTAATTTATTTGTAGTTTGCTGGACGACGGTGTTGTTAGTGACTCAGACTACGTAGTGCAGAATGATTGCATGATAGTGAATGATGAATTGGAAAGGATGTGGAAGGAAGCGGCTTTGGCCTAATTTAAGGTAGTGGTTTGGACTTTGCCTGAAGAGACTGAGGAAAATCATGGGAAACCTCATAACACTTATAGAATCTCGACCACTCAAATTTTCTTGTTGTGTTATTCGCGTATGGGTTTGGACTAGCGTTGTTGAGGTGTCACTTCAATAATATTAGACCCTGCACCATTGTCTGTTTAGTTTTGTGTGGTAAAACCCTTGCTTTACTGATAATATTCATCGTAATTTATAAGATAAAAGAAGGAATGAGTGTAGTCTGTTTGCAATGAAACTGTTGCTAAGTGTTGACATTACACTTCACAAGATTTATCTGTAGGTTCTTCGTCTTGCTATTTTCTTGATTTAACCTGGACACAAATACGTCAGACAGGAGTGACATATTTTTGTAAATTTGAGTTTTACAATGGACGCCATAACAGAAGAATTAAAGACCCCTCAGGTCACCCACTTCCTAGGCGTCTCATTTGCTAAGGATTCATGGAAAGGAAACCAAGTACTTAGAGAGTCATGCCACGGAATTTTTATTGTGTTCGGAGTTGCGAGGAATAGTCTTGTGAATAAATACAATTTGATGGAGTGCAATTGTACTATAGAGCATATGCCTCGTATCTCTTACCAAGTGAGTCATCGTGGGGGGAAGAACTGGGGGTCTGAATTTCCCACAGCTGAACGGGATCACGTTGTTCAACCTCGTAGAGGTAAGAAAGTGGTATAGCAATTCACTATGTAATGACTTGATGGCTAAATGGCTAATGGCAATATATGCCGTTATCTGAGGTCTCATAATAACCAAGACGTTGTTTCCTTTTTTGCACTTTTCCAGTCTTCTCCCCACAGAGCTGAGATAATAATTGATTTGTAAGCATCTTACATTGAATGGTGCTTCCTCATTTAACAGTTCACATTATACAATAAATAACAATGGAATAAAACAGTCACATATGCTGTCCGATGATTTCGCTTTCTGTACATGTCGTGTGAAACGTATATAAGCTCTGTTCACAGTGGAAGTGCGTGTCACGTCAGTTCTATGGTGGAGACGCTGATGAGGCATGTGTGAGTCGGTTTATCAATTGTCTAGTCGTACATATTTTGAGATATTACATTGATGGAAGGACTTTCTATGAAGCAGTCTTTGACGGTACTTTTTTATTCACTTTTACAGATTTATTCTGTTCACTGCTTTATGCGATAGCTTCAGAGTTCTGCATTAACCCTTTAAAGCACAGAGGTTTTTTTTATTGCGTGGAACTTTGGCCTATAATAGGCCCATTATCCTTCCTTGGAAAGATAGATTAATGAATAGGGAGCGCGGGACGAATGTTAACTGACGGGAAAACCAAATTATTCGGAGAAAAACCTGTTCCAGAGCGGCTTTGTCCAACTACAAATCCCACATGAACTGCCCTGGGATTGAACCCACTAATCGCCTGAACTGTGGCACGCCTACTTGCCCAGTGGTTACTGTATGCATTGCCTGCTGTAGCATTTAAAAACTGCAGTTTTCCCACACAGCATAGGATGTGTGTGCCGTATGATTCTCAGAAAAGCGATTGTTTCGCTAGTCAGCATTAACTGATTCGTCTTTGTAATGGAGACGCACTGAGGAAATGGAGGTTCTCACAGCGGTGTTTATGAAGATTCAGGCCTTGTGACTTGAATCTTTGAGACCAAAGAGTTTACTGTTTGGTAGTGACAGATTTTTATGTATTATTTAGGTCAGGCCTGCTTAACCTTTTATGTGGTGCGGGCAACTTCATCAGAGTTTGGTCTGCGTGGGGGCAACATGAACTTCAAAACACTGAGTGAAGAGTGAATAGGTATACGCATAATCTTACCTGCGAATTTTTCTATGCGTCATGTGCAGTAAAATTATACGCTATTGATGTAAGAAAATATTTAGCAAAATGTAGGCTAGGTGTAGCTATTTTTTTTGCACCTTTTCAAAAAATGAATTAGTAAAGTAATGTGTGTTTTCATAAGGAGACAGTTCACAATATTTCAAAATTGCTTCGGCGTTGTATCTCGGTTTTGCCAGGGAAAAGTTTAAAAGAATTTCTCTCATTTCAAATGTTTGCGCGAGCAACATAACAATGTGTCGCGTGCTACGTGTTGAGCTGAACTGATTTAGGTGATCTGTCTGAAGGATGAGCGGGCGAAGGCTGGGAAGATTCTAACAAAGTGGTACTGTTTCACCCGTTCCCGAAATAATAGAGTGTTTTATTTTTCCTTCGTCTTTCGCTTTCTTCTACACTTCTACCGTATCATACTGTCCTTAGTAGCAGTTGTTGGTGCTGAGGCCCGGGTTCTATTCCAGGCCAGCCCATGTGAGATTTGTGGTTGACAAAGTGACACTGCGATGGGTTGCTTTCTGAGTAATTCCGTTTTGGTTTCTTAGTATCATTCCACCTAACGTCCATACTCATCTTTCTCTGCATGCGTTTCTTATCAGGAGGACGAGCGGGGGAAACCTGGGAGCCTTCGAGTAAACAGGAGCGTTGAAATAAAAGTGGTTCCTTGTTAGATCGTACTGCGAAGGGCTAAAGAACTAAAATTTTGCGTATGGGCTAGTTGACCCTAGTCAGTAAATTAACAGGCTACGGGATGAAAAATGTGATTTTGATTCCTCGTTGAGGCCTTCAGTCTTATTTTATTTCATTGTGGTGTAATTAAGGACTCGGTCAGTAGCTCCGGCTGTATAACGTCAGATGTTACAGTCATTAGTTAGTAATGAATTGACAGGTGTGTGGAAGGAAGCTGTCATGATGTAAGTTACGGAAATATCCTGTCATTTACCTGCAGGGACTAAAGAAACAGCAGAAGTCCTTAGATAGGTCTGTGTGTGGGTCTAGATTCGAACTACGAACGTCTACAATACAGGTCCTTATTGTTATCGCTTGAAACTAGCTTCTCAGTCACTGTTCGTTAGGTACCGACGTCTCCTTCACTTCACTTCTGTTGCAGTTTCATCGTACCAAATGCATTTTGTGTAAAACTGTATATTAATTTTTCTTTGTTATTCTGTGATTTGTTTTCAACAGTAGAGGAAATTGTGTTATTTAGTCAGATATTGGTTTGAGATAAGATGGATTGTTTTATTTTTTTTGATATGGGCCTGGGACGGAGATTCTCAAAAGTTTTTTTCCACGACCCAAAATCGTAAGTAACGTTGACCTTGCGACCCAAATGGTACAATTAGTATCGTATTTACATACAAGCATAGATGCATACATACATACCTACATACGTGCATGCATGCATACATACATATATGCATACACATATACATCCATCCATCCATCCATCCATGCAGGTGCGCACCCAGAATTTTTCATTTGGGGTGGGGGAGGGGGGCTGATCCTGAGGCTATATACAATTTATGTTTGATTTTTAAAATTATGTTATAAAATCATGTCGTAAGTATAACAGAAACATAACACTGTTTGCAACTGCATTTTATACATACAAACATAACTACATGTTCCACTGAATCATAGAGTCCAATCTTCTTGTCTTTTTTTAATTTTATTAATTTATTTTTCAAAGTTATAATGCACTAGTCATAGCCGATTTCAGTGGCTGTTTCTGCTGAAGGGTAAATCACATAAAACTTTGATATCATCGTGTCTACAAAATATGTGTTTTTTAAATTTCGGTTTTGGGGGGCCTTTGGGGGGGGGGGCTGCAGCCCGGCAGCCCCCCTTGGGTGCGCCCTTGCATCCATGTATCTATCCATCCATCCATCCATCCATACATACATACATACATACATACATACATACATACATACATACATACATACAGTGATCGTTTGCTTATTTTGAGAGTTCATGACATTTCAGAAGGATCTTGGGTCGTGATTCAGAGTTTGAGAATCCCTGTTCTGGACACAACAATTGTTGTGTTGTGTGTTTTGAATGTCATTTGCACTCTCCGAGAGGTTTATGGAAGGACGTAAATACATCACATGTCTGCAATGTAAGAGACGTCAGAATTTAATACGTAGGCCTATATGAATAGTGCCCAGTACCAGTCGCATGATTTACAGTTCGTTATACGTGAGACGGAGCACACCGTTCAGTCTCCTTGGTATAGAATGGCAGGCACACTGTTCTCCGGTTACTGCCAGTGTGTAATTGTGGATGCTAACAGTATGATGGAGACGCTGGTTGCAGTTGGCTATATTTGTTGCTCAGCTTTACACTCAACAGCTTTTGTGAGCTGGTAAGGGAGTCGTTGTTAGCGTAGTAGGTAGCTGGACAACCGAGATGTCGTGGTTCGATTCCCTACAGGGACGACAGACTTTCCTCTTCTGCAACGCGCCCAGACCGGCTTTGATGCCCACCCAGTCACCTACTCAGCGCGTACATGATTCTGTTTCCAAAGGGGTAAGGCGGCAGGGATGTGAAGGCGATTACTCACTTCCGTGAAGTGCGGAGGTTAAGAATGAGTGGAGCTATGCCCCCACTCTCCCATGCTTTCACGGTGTGCACAGGGACAAGTTTACCTTTAAATGTTGTTACAACTTATTGTACATGTCACAGATACGGAACATTTTGCTGGGCTGTGCTGACTGTGAGGGCTGTGAACTGTTCAAGTCTCGAACCCCTGTACCGCAGTCTAGAGGTGACGGTGCGTTCTTTCAAGGCAACTGACTTTTGCTTCTTTGCCTTTTTTTTTTTGTTGGTTTTCGATTTCTGGAGCAAGTAACGTCCACGCTTTGTTTCGAACTGTCTTTCTTGAAGTTTTATATTCTAATTGTTTTTGTTAAACACTTCAAGTTTTTGTTGTGCTGTTTCGTTCGCTGGAAAACTATAGAGAAGAAGAGCCTGTTCTAATTTCTGTGCCTTTCCTGGCTGGAGCACGTACTGTACACTATTGTACACGGGATGTGTTACGCACTGCTGGCGATATAGACAGACGGAAAGACTCAGCAAATGGCACAAGTCTTCCGCGTTCCCATGCATCTGGACCTGGTCTCATTGTCGTTCATTGCTGTAGAATACCGTTCCTTACCAGCATACTACGGACAATTGCACTGTGGTTGGGCTACTTTGCCAGACATCCTCGACTCGCCGAGATACTCTGGGTGTATTCTGGTGTAACAGCTGGTCTTTGAAGACAGCAGTTTGTGATGTACATGGGATCCGTCTGTGGTTTATAGTCGGGAACATTACATGACAGCGCCGATGTTCGTTTCAGGCTACGGTCATTGGAGCAGCATTTTGTTTTAGGGTACATTGCGCGTCTTTTTACTGACGAAGTGTGTCTTATGTGTGGTCACATGACCTTCTTTTCTGCATGTCTGGTAACCAGTCATTTATTATTATTATTATTATTATTACTGTTATTATTGGGAGCACGGGGTGGCGCAGTTGGTTGAGGCACTGCGCTACAAGCCGGAAGGTCGTGGGTTTGATTCCCGATGGTGTCATTGGAATTTTTCATTGACATAATCCTTTCGGTCGCACTATGCCCTGGGGTCGACTCAGCCTCTAACAGAAATGAGTACCAGGAATATTTCCTGGCGGGTAAAGACGGCCGGTGCGTAGGGCTGACAACCTTACCACCTTCATGTGCCGATTGTCTAGAAATCTGGGAACCTCAACCTCCTGGAACCCTAAGGGCTTGTCCAGGTCTGTAATGGGATTGCTTTACTATTGTTATTATTATTATTATGTTTATTTTTAAGTAAAATGAACGAAATTATAATAACATGGGCTTAGTATTTATATTATTTCCATTTTTGGACCGCCGAGTTATTGTTCGATTCCGGCTGGATTAAGATACTTTTTTCTTCTCCAAATCGTGCAGACCGGCGTTGGCGCCCACCCAGCCTCCTGTTCAGTGGGTAACGGTAGCTGTTCCCCGGGGGCAAAGAGGTCGCAGTATGAAGGTGACCACTGTCCGCCTAGGTCAGAGGTTAAGAATGAGTGTTTCTAACCTCCACGGCCCCACATTCCTTCATGACGTGCGCAGGGACAACTTTACCATTATTATTGTTGTTATTAATTACAACACTGCCTAAACATTCATTCTACTAGAGCAACTTGCCATTCTCACATTTAAGACTGTCAAAATCTTCAACAAATAGGCTATGTGAGTACCGTTAATTTAGGCTATGCTTGCGTGATTTCAGGCTTCCGCCGCGATGTGGATGATATCTGCGCTCTTCTGAGATGTTTACGCAGCGTTGAGTGGTAATTCTGTACCGACGTTTCGGGACAACCTTTCGGTTCCATCTTCAAGGGTCAAGAAGTCTTGAAGATGGGACCCTAAGGTTGTCCCGAAACGTCGGTATACAACTACCGCTCAACGCTGCGTAATATCCAAGAAGATCGTGGATCTCATCTAGGATGTGCTGTATGATATGTAATGGAAATTTCGGCTTCCTCATATAAAACTTACTCGTGTATACACTCGGATAGGTTGTAGGCTATGTGTATTGCTTAAAACACGTTAACGTGCACTGTAAACACGGTAAAGCACGTAAACACGTAAAGCACGTAAACGGGTGAACAGCCTGTTGGTAGCAGCGTTACATAGTTCTCCCATGACATAGTTGTTTCGGAGGCACGTGCATAAGTTTATAATAATTATGAAGGCAGTAACTGCGTTGTCTTCTAGCCTCAGGCTCCGTACAAGTAGACCAACTTAAGCTGAACTGTTCGGAACGGACGAAACCACGGAGAATCAATCCGCAGCACGCTAGGGTGCTTCAGCTATGAAGAATAACAGTTGTGGTTTTCTGTGGTTTGGGTATGATATTTGTGCGTCCTTTTTGTTGTTATTTAAGTGTGAGCATCATTGCGGAGGGATAGCATTTTTACTTTTTAGCGAACATGTTTCAAGAAAGCTCCGTTTCTCTGAAGTTCTAAACCGCTTATAGCGGATTTCTTGGGAATGCGAACAGCTGTTGGAATAAGTTGCCTTAAGAGTATAAAAATATGAAGGCGAACCCGTGTCGTTGAGACAACTGGGGATCGTTCATTTGTTCAGAGCTGAAAGTAGTAGGCCTACTGTGTCAGGTATTTTACGTTGCAGACAAGTTTAGCAATGTCTGTTCGTGTAAACCAGCGATAGAGTACTTATATCGTTATTACATTGGTAATGCAGCGTGATTAACGATCATTTTTTATTCCGTACTGATTTTAGAATTCAAACCGCGTGAGATCTGTGGATGTCTGTAACACCATAAGTATGTCTCAGTTATTTGAAACGTATAGGTTTCAGTAGATCCTAATGTGTAATAAACTGAAAGGTGTTGGTCAGTGTTGCATCAACATGCTGGCCTCATACCACGGATGTAAATGCGATACTGCAATGCATACAGTCCGTTACATTTGTGTGTGTACTAACAGCAGTTTGTTACAAAACGGAACCACATTATGGAAAACATACCGCAAAAGAACTTACTCGGCGCTACGTATATCTTACATCTTGCGTTGTCTTTTTTGAGTTAACTGTGCGCCGTGAGGGCAATGCAAGGCCATAAAGCGGGAATGTAAAAGCTGCTGTAGTGATGCATTTTGTTCAGCTATCGTAAATTGTGTAAGACTGTCACTGTTCGTTATTATCACTTTTTGCATGTGCTGCGTCACGGCCAGCTCAGTAGTATCATTTAGAAGAGGATCGTTAATACACACTGATTAACAAAGTTGTTTTTGAATTGAAAGTAGTATGCGATACCTGAGTGTATTTGTTATACCATGTGACATAGGCCGACGGGAGTATTTAAAAAAAAGATGCTAATTACCTACTACATTGAACAGGGTTATCTAGAACACCGAAATACGTATCCTCGACGCCATTAAAATTTCATGTTATTTTCTTTTGTGCTTTATTCATTGACACGTCGATTACGCTCTTTGTGTCGAATTGTGACAATTCCTTTTCAAGTGCAGGAATTGAAACTACAGTATTAGTGCGAGTTTTGAGTTTCTCACAGCGTGTTGGAGATGAACGTCTTCTGGGATGTGACACCACCCTAATTGGTACAACGCTGAAGATGGTGGCAACATACTTCTCATAAACTTCGGCACCTGTGTACTGTAATCTACACGGCGTCATTTCGTGTAAGACTGGTGTCTACAGTATTAATATTTACAATTACGTTCCGTGCGCAACCGTTTTATATTTCTGGTTCGATCAATAGCTTTCATCCCCACCCTAAGTTTTAAACGCTGCATCGTTTCAGTCTAATGTAGCATGTAACCTGCTAGCAACGTGTTGGCTTGGACCGTCATAACGGGATCTTTGACCGGCACTGTCTTCATTGGTTGTGGTATGCCTCGTGACCCATTCAGCTACTATACCGCCCGACGTTCAGCGTAACACGTGCCGCTCGGTTCGTCTGTCTTTCCATGCTACGACATTCTCCTGCATAGGATTCTGGTTTATGTTGAAACTGTGATGCGGAATTACAACCAAGTGTCATAGACATTGCCGTTTAGGATTTAGATTTTGTGAATGTGTTTGTCTACTTAAAGTTGTTACTTAAATTACCCAGCATGAAGAATACGAATACTTAATTTCATAAAGGCTCGTCTTCTTGAAGTAAGGGTTTGATCATCAGTAGTGCCCAGCTTGCCGAGCGATGTTTTCCTTATTGTGGTTTTTATGACGACGTCCAAACCATATTACTATCGGACTAACAGTATTATATATATATATATATATATATATATATATATATACTGCATTTCATGTCGAGGAAAGGAGTTTTGGACCTCGATGGCAGATTAACTGTTCGTGTAGAGCAAAATTAATAGATATTCCGCATTTGAAACGTGTATAATAAGACTGAAGTAATGCGGATTTAAGCTGCATTTACAAAGAAGTATCTTGAGGTCACCAGCATTTTGTGCGTTGGTGGGATAAAATATGGGGATGCTTTGTTGCATATATAAATGAAAACAGAGAAGCTTAACATTTGCTAGAACTGAGGCATAATTTTGCACTTATATCAGACGTAAGAGCCACAGATACTGGAGGACTAACTGTATGAATAATCAGTGGCCCGTGTGTGTAAGCAACACCGTGAAGGTTTGTATGAGCAAACATGAGTTATAACAGCGGATATAGACGGAGTGATTTTCCAGCCTCAAGTTTCTGCCAACTGTCTCCGCAGGAAATAACCTCTGGTATCCAGAGAAGTCTGACAAACATCCCCACCGCTTCGACTGAAACCCTAAACCTGCCGCCCAGCCCGTAACCCTTTCCAGCATTAATTATTAAATTATCATATTAAATGGGTCCCTTGTCACTATGGCATGACGTTTCCTCAGGCTGAGGGCTTAGGGAACGGTGAATAAGGACTTATGGACATGCGAAAATGGGCGATCCTCCCACTTGGGAGTTGGGAAGGTGGCTAATAGCCCCTCATCGTAGCAGCACGTTATTAAGTGGTACACAGGCCCATGAACTTGGTGAATTCTTGTGAACACGGTAGCTTATTGAAGCACAGTGGTTACTGTGCGAACTACTTAGTTTAACGTTACAGAACCGCGCTTTTTGTCCACAGAATGCATTATGGATTTTGTATGGTTCTCAGAGTAACAGTGATTGTTCCCCTAAGCACCATCAACCGAAAGGTCTGTGTAATGCAGGCACAATGCCTTTTGTGATATATATATATATATATATATATATATATATTATATATATGAACTGGATCTTAAAATGTTATTTAGATTAACTTTGTGCATCAAAGGGGTGGTGAATCTTTGTGCTCTTCAAACGATGGTGTATTACTTGACCAAATGAGTGAGTTCCGCTTCTAACGAGCACCTCTGCTCCACATAGTTTTTAAATTACTCTTCAGCAGAAAGAGGTGCGCAACTGCACAGCAAATTCTGTTTGGACAAGACATTTCGCTTTGATTGAAATTGTCAGTGCATAACACTTCCAGGGAGATAGACAGAATAAATACCATACGAAGGTGGTGTTTTTCTCAGTTGCTGTTGTGATATATAATTTGTTCTATTTTTAAACCATGAAATGCATTAGTGGACCAGAAATATAATTGTATGTTTGTTGTTCCTCCAGGCAAGCACGTTCAGCTGTTACTTTCGGTAGCCGTCATTGAATAATCGTGTAGGTAATCATTCTGCGGAGATCTGCATGGACTTGACTGCTACCGTTATGTTCAGGACCTATCACGCGAAGAACTGCAAACCATATAGGTGATTATACCTTACGCCAAATGTTTGTCACCGCTGTAAGGCTGAGCCCGTAAATAATTCCTGCCGTTCCCGGTCCAGATTTTTTTCCTCTGTATTTTATTTGTCTGGTCATGACGGTTAATTGATAGAATTGCTGCTTCGAATTATTTTAGGTATACATTCTCGATAGAAATATTGAAACATAATAATCCTGTTCCGTGTGCTAAGTAGATGGCGGTAGTGATGAGTGAGACTGATGCGATCTTGAGAAAGAACGTGAAACACATTTTTATTTATATATAGTCCTGTACTTTTAAGCGTTAAAGAAGGAAAGATTCGTGAAGTTCAATCGAAGAACAGGTAGTTGCTGGTGTTTGAATTCTCTAGATGTGCAGACGTAATGCCGAATGCAATAAGGTATAGTCTGCTTTATCAGATGACGATTAATTGAATCGAACGTTGCGTATGACGTCAAAATCAGGTGCAACTTTGTGGTTTATATTTTCATTATCACATATCAACCTCATTTATTACAGTGTTTGCTACAAAGCGCACGAAAACGCAAAAACTACTGCTACCAGACACATCATCGTTGAAGACATTAGTAAATAAAATTTGGGAATTGGTCGAAAATATGTGGCATTTACCAGTCTGTCATTGTTTTACCTATTTGTTGTAATTATTATTTAAAAATCGTACGGGACGTCGCCACATTCTTTGTAAACTATACTACGCTAACTTATGTATAATTTAAAAGTGGAGCCTTTGATTCATGTTCGTCTTACACTTGCCCTTTGTCCGTTGTGACATATATATGCACACAGCCTTTTCCAGTTATCATTTATCCTAATTATAGAACAGTTTTCTTTGCCTCCGTGTAGCCTGTTGACTTAACTGTTTGCTCGAAATATAACAAAGTGCCGAAATAGGCAGCTAGCATCACCAACTACCTTTTCTAACTCAAAATTTTCAAGCAAAACTCAAAGTCAACCGACTTACAGAAATGACAAAGGTATGAGTCTAAGCATAAACATAGTGGATATTGCTAGTAGGCTTATAATTTGGAGTTACAATTTTAATTATTATGGAAGTGGCATTTATCCAGCTGTACGTTCGTACCAACACCTGCCCTTCTGAAATAGAGAATTCTGGCCACGAAGTCACTGTAACAGTAAGAAGATAGAGGCACACCCATCTTTCAAATGTTACAGGCTACTGGATGCCAGAGATGAAGTAACTGGCTGCAGCTTATTTTGTAACAGTATGCGTACAGTAACTGCTTCCTAATACGGACTCACTGACTTACTAACCACAACTCAGTGAAATGTAATTTAATGTCAGTCAGTATCAGGCCGTTCACTCGACAGAAACTGTTATTATTTTTTTTTGTTCTTTACTGCAGCAGTCCTTTTGTTACAGTTTCGTGGGCTATGTGTTTACTCATTGTTTTATATGAGTTCTTAAACTGAATGTGTTTAATAGCAGTGTTATTTTGTTCGCCGAGTAAGACGTAGTAAAACAACACGAAATTAACAACCACAAATCATTCTATGGCAGATGTGGTGTTCATGTATATAGGTACCCTTGAGTGAAATGTACAATTTCAGTAGTAGGTTTAAAATTCTGGTCACCGGTTACTGTAATAACGTTAACAACTAGAATTATGATAAGTCCAGTTAAAGAACAACTGATTTATTATATTATTCTCAACTACATATTTCGGCCGAAACATGTAGTTGAGGGTAATAGAATAAATTTGTTGTGTTTTGACTGGACTTATTATAATTCTAATTGTTAAAAAGCACAGCGGGGATGAATTTTCTTAAAAAACCTTAACAACTGTCGTTGAGTGTTTTTTGATAAAGCACAAAAAGAAGTTTGTGGTTTATTTGACAACCTTGTCAGCATCCCCGAGTGTATAACTCCTAATGTTAGGAAGTCTGATGCATGATGAACTGGAGAGTATGTGGAAGGAAGCAGTCTTGGGCTGATCGCGGTACTATCTCGACATTTGCCCGCAGGAACTGAGGGAGAACCATTAAAACGTCAGGCAGGATGGCCAGCGTCCCGGCGAAATTCGAACGCAACACCACTATGTACTTTAAATGAATCCGCGCCCCCTTCCTTCCGTGTCTTATGCCATTCATATTTCACTATTTATCCTGCCATTCGTTATAATGTAGTTAAACCGGTGTACAGTGTCGTTATGTTACGGTGTGTATTTGACCATGAACAGCAATTTTTTTTAACCATGTTGATCTATTTTACATCAGGTGGGATTTATATTCTTCCATAATTCTTCGAAAAGCACGCTTAAGTGTTATTAGATTTGAAAGTAGGCGCTGAATTATTCCCTGAGTTTGGTACCGATATGTACCATTGCATTACCCCGTAGCTGTCGTGGTCACCTTGCTGATAACCTTACTTGATACTGCTCACATAAACTTTATATTATTCATACCGTGCAGTTTTAGTCGATCATAATCTCTTTAACCAACCCACGCTTATTATTCTTTATTATACAATACAATTTACGGTAAAACTAGTCCGACATACTTCGAATCCATATTTTGGGATCATCATCAGGGACTTGGATTGTGAATTACACAAATTACAAATCATCAAGAATGGTACATTTTAAAATGTACAAATCAACAAGAATGGTACATTTAAAAATGTACCATTGTTGTTGATTTTGGGATCATCATCAGGGACTTGGATTGTGAATTACACAAATTACAAATCATCAAGAATGGTACATTTTAAAATGTACAAATCAACAAGAATGGTACATTTTAAAATGTACCATTCTTGTTGATTTTGGATCATCATCAGGGACTTGGATTGTGAATTACACAAATTACAAATCATCAAGAATGGTACATTTTAAAATGTACAAATCAACAAGAATGGTACATTTTAAAATGTACCATCCTTGTTGATTTGTAATTTGTGTAATTCACAATCCAAGTCCCTGATGATGATCCCAAAATAGGGATTCGAAACATGTCGGACTAGTTTTTCTGTAAATTGTATTGTATAATAAGGAATAATAAGTGTGCATTTGTTGGTTAAAGAGATGTATGACTGCTCACGTAATTTGTGGTTGCAGTGATTTGTACAAATATTGACCGACGATTTGTACGCGCAACAGAATATTGCGCAACGCGTTACGTACCATTTCAGTCATGTTATTATTTTTGATAATTCATTTATATCGAAACTGAGCTATGCTTCTAATTCTTGCACTGTACGATGTTTAAATATATATGCAGAATAACAGCTCTTATGAACTTGAAAAGCCCCAAGAAATGACGAGCCGAGCCACTGTAGATGTTCCTGCTTAGCAGAACGCGTCCACAGTTAGAATTATGGTTAACAGCACGTGATAAAATATTCGAGTACAACTGTTCCTGTCCGTTATGTGGCTTTCATAATCACGCATACAGAAAGTCTGCTCATGACTCAACTCGCCTGTACAGAATTCTGTAGGTCACCGGAATAGTTCTGTCGGTATAGTGACCAGGCTATCGACTGGACGGCGTAGGAATCGGGATTCCATTTCCGGCCGGGGAGGGAGATTTCTCTCTTCCACAGAGTCCAGACCGGCTGTGGTACCCGCCTAGCTTCCTGTCTACTCGGTACCACGTCCCTTTCCCCGAGGGTAAAGCGGTCCGAATGTGCAGCTGACCATTCGCCTCCATCTAGTGCCGAGGTTAATAATGAGTGGAGCCCTGCGTCCTCTCACCCATTTGTTCGGATGATAAAGCACAGGGACAACCTTGCCTTTGCTTTGCCTGCAAATTACGTAGACAGAAAATCGTCCCGTATTGTCACTGCCATGAAAATACTGGATGCACTTACGCCAAGGCAGGTAACTGATTCGTTACTGTCATGTTTCACGCTTAGAAAAAATACGTGTCTCGTAATTTCGCGCTACGTATTAATGAGCATTGTTCCCGTGTTGAAATGCAAACAGTCTGCGGATTGTATTCGCGACTGGAAACCAAAACAGGAAACTGGCTAAGACTGCAGCAGAACCTTTAAAGTGCATCTTAAAGAATTATTGTACGACGGTGGAACTGGATTAAACTGGCTCATGTTAACACAGTAATGAACCTACAAGTTTTATAAAAAGCGAATTTGTTGCTTATCAGTTATCAGCTTTCTGGGGAGGACTGTGCTCCATGGAGTTAGTTAATTTTAAGAAATATTGAATTGCAACTCTCATTTACTATCACAATACAGAGGGCAGTGGAAGAGGTACGCTTATCCTGCGGAAGCTTTCTTTATACCTAATTGTATCCAGGCCACCAATGACGGTGTGTGCGGCCATGAAATGTATGTACTCTATAACTTTTTTAACTTTTTTTGTGAAGCATATTTAGTTTTGGAAGATAATAATGTATAGTTAATTTATCTCCTTGTGTAAGGTAATGATTTCTTGGGGTCAGCGGGGTCCAAAATAAAAATCGTTAGACATCTTGTGTTAGGGGTAAATGTACCTAATTTCGTAGCATGTCTCATTTATGATTCTTCTCTGTGGCGCAACAGCCCAACTCGGGCCTAATCCTCGTCATTGTTGAGGTTTCTAGATCACACACAATTAGACACACACACTCGGTAGGACTCTTCTGAACGTGTGATCAGCTCGTCGCAGAGGCCTCTACCTACAGAACACACAACAAGCACAAGAGACGAACTTCCATGCCCTCAGCGGGATTCGAACCCGCGATCCTGGCAATCGAGCTGCTGCAGACCTACGTTTTAGATCTCACGGTCACCGGGATCGACCTCATTTACGATACGATACTATAAATTCGCTGTTGCTAAATTAGTTCCACACTTAGTGTTAACAGTTCTCCATACAAGTTTCCATAATTTTGAGGCAGATTTAGTGTGTTGTAGTGTAGTGTGTTGTATGTTAAGAAGGTCGGTAAGTTAACCCAATTCGCTCCGTGCAAATTTCGTCCCTTTCCTGTCAAGCAGTTGGAAGATAAACTTGCGGGCCGACGGACAGTCGTAACTTTTCGTAATGTATTCTTGTTCTACGCGAAGGTATATGGGACAGCTGAAACGTGAGTGTTAGTGATAACATTGTAGCATACATTTGTAGAATACGTGTAAACCGGTTTCACTTGAGTTCACATACTGGTCCAATTGCCACATTATAAACACTGTGTGAAGACTTTCATTGTGTATTTCCATCAGTTGCCAGAATGAACCTGTAATCCGAAACAGTCCGAACCATAAGAATGGGTCTCAGTTTCTGTCGATCTGAATTTGCGTACCAATTACTGTAGTTTAATGTATTTAACGACGTGTTTCTATCTACAGTGAATTTTTGTTCGGTCACTTGTTCTTCAAAGAAGAATATTTATTTTGTTATATTAAATATTGACTGCTGTTGCTTCATGAATATGAATCGACGTTTAAATTATAGCTTTTTGATGTCATATGGTTTCGAGTAGCGCTATCTGACTTACTCCAGGAATCCGTTATTTTAATACCAGTCATGTTACTTTTTACTGTAGGGTTTGTCTGGAATGTTGTAATAACGAACTTCAGTTCACGAATACAAATATGGTTTTAATGGAAATTTAATATATAACGATTTTTTAGAGTACTGGAAATTTGGATTTTTTGGGGTGTTTCTTTTTATGGTCAACAGTGCTAAACTCATAGGCGAGTGAATGTGGTGTTACATTACTTAAGTGGTGGGCTTCAATTTTGACCTTCAGACTCGTAAATGAGACTATATAAGAAAATTGTGGTTTCCGCTCGTTGTGGTTGTTGTACCCAAACTGCTGATAATTTTGGCCAATAACCCAACTCTTATGTTTGATACAAAGATATTTTCTTATAGTGAGCAGTGCCCCCTATTGTTACGCTGCGGTACTCATGCATGAACCATTACCTTGTGACTTTATAATCTGGAGAAAAACGTACACGAATTTGCGAACAGGTTTATCCATCTTTCGGTTACACGTGCTAACCAACCTTAGGCTGGATATATATTGGTCACGGTTCCCCGGTTCCATCGAATTATTAAAATGTTAAGCAGGTCATTACCTTCGATCGGAAAGCCAAGGTCGATGCTTGCGATTCAGTATTGTCCCGTCGTCCTAGCTGCGTTATGTAACAGTGCATTCGAATCGATGTGTACAGCGCATTTGTTTATTTTTGGACCTAAGTCCTGAAATCTTAGATGCTTGAAAGTACGTTAGGTTTCTTACACTGTAATGTAGTTTATTAATTTTTCTACAAATTTCACGAAATTGTGGAATTATATTGACTTCAGTTTAAATAATCAAAACTGTCGTGTGTCACAACATTTTCAAATACTACAGCTTTCTACATCACTTATGCTTATATTAAAATTTCTTGCATTTCGGGCTTGTGCGTTGCGGGCGTACAATTTATGCCGATAACTAATGCTCGTGTTATATCCACGCATTGAAGTCTCCTACATAGCTTGTATATGTTACGGAGCAATATTTATCTCTGAATAAGCATTACAAGTACTTGAGTCGTATGAATAGTTGTATACGTTAATTATAGTTTTTCAATTCAGTCTGGTACCTTGTACTAATTTTAAAAGCCTTGTAAACATGGGGCCAATTTTCATTTTTTCACTCTGTCGGTTTTTGAGAATACTAGATGGGTACATGTGTGCTAGTTCCTTAAGATAATTGCAGTTACTGATATTGTTGTCGCTCACCTTTTATTCACACTGTTTGGTCGTGTAAATATCTGATATATAGGCTATCATGCTTAAGAATAGAACTCCGACGGATTACACTTCCGCGTGTTAACAGACGTTCCGGGCGACCTTGGTGTAAAAGAGCAACGTACCTGCTGGTCCTTGACGGTGAGCTGGGGGATTCTGCTTGTTTTCCTTCCTTCTTTCTTCCTTGTACAGTCTGGCTGTCCTTTAGTTTCTACTTGTGGCGCCTTCGCCCTGCCGGTTAGGTGAGTTCTTCTTTGGTGAGGGCCGGTGATGGCGTGAAGATGACTGCCCTTGGCCTTGCCAGTGTTCACCTTCACAACCAAGACACTAATGCTGAAAGCGAATCCCGAACAGCCACTTTTCCTGTCTTGACGCTGCTGGCCGAGGTCTCCGCACTCGTTCAAGAAGCCACAGCAGTTGGGGGGGGGGGGGGGGTGGTAAACAGGTGGAATGAGCAGTGGGGAAAAGAGGAGAACCGCGGATGGAGGAGTACACCAAGAAAAACGGTGGAGTTCTCTGGTTGGCTAGAGCTGCTACCATAATAAAGTTTGGTATCCTTCGGTTCTTCGTATCATTCTTACACTTGTTATTGTTTTAGTTTTGTTTCTTGGACTGTCTTCTGTCAGGAACATTTTTATGATGATACTGCGGGCAACATTCGATGAACCAATGAAATGCTAGAATCGACGGATTTCTGTAAGAAGTGTATTGAGTAGGGAGGTTCAGTACATGTAGAATTGTATTGTTTCCTGTCTAACCTAAGGTCCAAGGGGATATTGGAATATTGTTTATGTTTATCACGTGACAGGCTCAGAACCAATGGCTGAACGATGTGTCTACGTTACAAGGGGCGTCCTCACTCAGTCTTAACGCGCGTACCTACGACAGTAAGATAATCTGTGTATGAGTGATATCACTCACCGACTCCCACTCCTCAGCGGCTTCGTCATTAATTATGCTTGTGGCAGTTCGCATACTTCTGAGTGAGGGTTATCGTCATTCGAGTAGTGCGCTAGTGTAAGATTGTAGACGTTGAAACATTTAAGGCGCAAATCTTATGTATCGCCTGCAGAAGCATGACTTGACATAGAACAGCAGATGTTCATATATCAAAGTTTTTTCTTGATTGAAGACGCTGCAGAGAAACAGATAGGAAACGTTGCTGGGGGTTTCGTCAATGCCTGATCACACATTTTGAAAATTCAGGCTGTTACAGATTATAGGCGCGTTCCCATATTAATCGTCTAGCGCTGTTTCTTTCGGGATGTCCGAGAGTCTGGTCATTAGAGGTGCCCGATTATGGCTGGCAAGATCTTTTGTAGGGTTTAAGTAAAGACATGTGCATGAAAATAGATTAGACGCTGTTACCGCGATCATATATATCTATTACACTGTTTGATTTTATCGAATAGTCAGTTAAAACTGTCGGTAGTGAGGTGGTTTAAAACTTGGAAATTTCATGTCAATTAGGAAACTGAGGCGTTGTCAAATTTCAACAATTTGGCTTCAGTTAAAAGAGTCTGCAGTGGGTTGGTTGAATTGCTTAGAACGTAACACCGTCAGACACGGTTCCAAACATTTGTCCATGATCGAAATGCAGTTAAATCAGTGGTACAGTGTACTGAGTATTTTGTGTTATCTGCTGTGTTTACCATTATGCATGTCGCCTTGAAGTAGAAAAAATGGATAAAGTTTTTGCGGTGTGAGTTCTTGGACTTACGTAAGTGGAAGGCGTAGCAGGATAGAAGAAACTGCATTATGATGGGGTTCATAATGTGTGCTTGTCACATAGTGTTGTTAGGTTGAGGTGCGGTGAAACGTCTTGTATCCCTCGTTGAAGAACCGAGACATACGTACAGAATTTCGTTCGAGGAACCTGTTGGGGAGAAATTATTTCAGAGACGGTCATAGAGGGGAATTGGAGAAATGGAATGTGTACACGTGGACTGTGCTAATGTGGCTTATAGCACGGCCCAAAGGCAATTTTTTGTGATTGTGATGACTGTTGCGGTTCCATAAAGGGATAACATTTCTTGTCAAACGTGAGTGTAAGCTTTTTAAAGAAGACCATGTAGCAGGGGGTTTGTTGGTTGTAAATAAAACTGAAAAATACCACGACTTTATGTTTTAAATTATCTTCCCTCATATTTCGGGGATGTCAGCTTTTTACTTGCTAAGGGTAGTTTTGTAACGTCTTAACACTTATTTATCTATTTATTTATTTATTATCCTTATTTTATATTGCTAGTATGTCTAATTTTTTTGACTCTGGGCTGAATTCTGAATTTTAATGACGATATTTAGATGCATTCTCTACTGTTACGGCGAAGATTCACGGTTGATCAGGGAACTGGATTTGTTTTAGCAAGGAGGGCGTTTTCTTAAAGTTGGGTTGTACACAAGGCGTGTTCAGTGGGTGATGTTATCGCCTACTTCCGGCATTCCTTACTGGTATGTTCCTATAAGTCTGTGTAATTATTTGGTAGTTATGAGCTGTATGACCCTCTGGACGCAACATCACCATTTCTTTGTAGTGGTGTAAATAGATATTTTATGAGTAATTTTATCTCGTAGCCTTTTGTCATAAATTTAGCAAGGTAAAGCATCTAATTTCCTTTGCATCTGTTTATTATTTAGCACATAGATGTAGTAATTCCGCAACATGCTTGGTGAGTGTAATGATCATATATCTCTTTTCTGTTCAAGTTCTACGAAGTTCGATGTGCTAATAATAAGTTCATTACTGAGGGTAGATGCAAGGTGTTTGACGTCCATAAAAGTGATGTTCCCACTGTGAACTGATAAGAAAATGGTCCTTATTGTGAGCTGCAACGCTTGCGGAGGGATGCAGTGAACAGAAGAGCAAGCTGCTCTTTGGGTTACTGACCTGCGCACTGTGTAGATGCTTCGTTTGCTCCCTGGTAAATGGAGACACCATTCCTCTGTTCTTCCGTGCATGTGTATGGGTTTGAGTTTATATCCCATATGAATGTTCAGAGGTCACGCGTTATGGAGGCAGCTGGTCAGAGCTCTTAGTACTATATCCAGAGACAGTGTTAGCAACGCGTTGTAGGCATTATTTACGTATGTGTTTTAAAACTAAAAACGCTTTGAAAAATATCTTTATGGGACGTGACACCGTGTGGTCTGGTATAAGTGTACCGGTCTTACCTTTATCTTTGGGGTAGAAATCCATCTTGGTGGAAATTTACTAGCGTTTCAGAGGAATCCACTGCCCCCATCCCAGTTATAGCCTGAAGGTGGAGGTAGAAAGCTACGTCGAAACGTTTGCATGTTACTACCATACATGGCGTCACATCTCAGAAGACGTTCCTCATAGTCACCGCCATGATAATTTCAGATCCATAAACGCATTTTGTAGGCAGGTTGTGTCGTATATTGAGAGTCCGCGACTTGATGGATTTGGGTGACGTAGTTTACGAATCTGCACGTGCAACAGGTACGTGTGTATGTGAAGACAACGAACGTCTGACAGTGTAGTTGTGTTGCAGCTCATCGCCTGGTGTAGCAAGTAGCCTATTTTTTCTTGTCTGTTGTAGGCCTGCATTTTATTGCGTGCGTCATCAGTCCACGGAGCAGAGTCCTTGTTGATGAGTTAACAATCGCTTGACTAGTCAATAAATTTCATGGAATCTGGCAATTTACAAGCCCTCGCCACTGATTTGTGTACTGCACCATATGAATTCAGTCCAGGCTTTCTCACCACCATTTCTTGAAGATTCTTCTTAACATTCTGTCCCCATCCATGCCTGGGTCTTCCAGATGTTCTCCTTGCTTTGTGTTAATTTATTACTTCTCCAGCTCGTACTACGTCATACACCGATCTAGTCATTGATTTTGTCAGGGTGTTTGAGTGTGAAAGCATTACTGTTATTATTAAGTCCGTGGAGCAGAGACATTTTTGAGAATCTAACACTCGCATAGCTGTTGAAGAACTTACGCACTTTTTATGGAACTGCAGGGTTTATTACCATAATTGCAAAAACCTGTCTTCTCCAAATGAGTCCAGTCCAACTTTCTCCGCTCTTCATTCATTCCGTAGTCTGCCTTACGACAGGTCCGTAGCCTCTTCCAAAGCGAGTTCTCCACAGGGTGCGATCTAGTGCTTCCTCTTTCAATTTCCAGTATCTCTTCTTTTCCTTAAGGTCATCCAGTAGCTGCTTACGTCTTCTCCCTCGTCGTCCCGTCATTTCTATCCTTCCTTCTAACTTTCCTTCAATCACGTGTTTCAGAAGGCAGTTTCTACGCAAGATGTGACCAATCCATTTAGCCTTTCTTCTTTTTATTGTATGTAGGATATTCCTCTCCTCCTTGACTCTGTGTAATACTTCTTCATTTCTCACACGATCGGTCCAACTGATCTTCTCCATTCTTCTCCAGCACCACATTTCAAAACTTTCCAGATATTTCTGATCTGCTTTCCGAAGTGTCCACGTTTCAGCACCATACAAAGCTATGCTCCAAACGTAGCACTTTACTAGTTTCTTCCTTAAATTTAATTCCAGTTTGCTGGTGAAATGATTTTTCTTCTTGTTGAATGCTGCTTTTGCCATGGCAATTCTGGATTTAATTTCACGTGTACACCTTGCATCACTTGTTATCATGCTACCCAAATAATTGAAATATTCCACATTCTCCAATTGTTTTTGATCTATCATAATTTTCATTGGGGATGGTTGCCTTGAGATTTTCATTACTTTAGTTTTTCCCACATTCATTTCCATTCCATAGCGTCTTCCAATTTCAATTAGTCTATCAATCATGCCCTGTAGCACCTTTTCTTCCCTAGCCAGTAGCACAAGGTCATCTGCATATTTCACAGTGCGAATTACTTGTCCTCCTATTTTGAAGTCTCCAAACCCTTCAAGAGCTTCCTTGGTAAGGTATTCGCTGTATAAGTTGAACAGAATCGGTGACAAACAGCAACCTTGTCTAACTCCTCTTCCAATCTTCACACTTCTCGTCTCCCCTTGGTCCAGTCGTATTTTGACACTCTGTTCCATGTACAATTTGCTGATCAATCTTCTTTCGCGCCAGTCTATCCCAATTCCTTTTAGGATTTGCATTAATTTGGTCCAGTTGACACGGTCAAATGCCTTCTGCCAGTCTATGAAGCAAGCACACAATTCCTCATCTATGACCAAGGTTCGTTCTGATATTATTCTCAGCATCCCAATTGCATCCCTAGTTCCTTTTCCTCTTCTAAATCCAAACTGATCTTCTCCAAGTGCATCTTCAATTTTCCTCTCAATCCTTCTTCTAAGTATCCTCGCTACTATCTTTGCTGCATGAGCGATGATGCTGATTGTGCGATGGTCGCTGCATTTTGTAGCTTTGGGCTTCTTCTTTAAGGCAATCATTGTAACTTCAATAAAATCTCTGGGCCATTCTCCAGTTACATACATGCTGTTGATCATCTGTGTCATTAGCCTTAGACCACCTTCTCCCAACAATTTGAGTACATCCCCAGGTACATCATCATCTCCTGTAGCCTTCTTATCCCTCATCTCCTTGATAGCTTTTTCCACTTCACTTTGCAAAATATGAGGGCCTTTCTCATCTTCATCTACTTCATCTTCAGGTTCGACGTCTAGATGTTCTGGTCGATTAGCTCGATCGTAGAGCTCTGTGATATAATTCTCCCAAATTTGCAGTACTCTTCTCTGATTTATTATTATATTGCCTTGAGAGTCTTCGATGCCAATGTTTTGAATCCCATGGTTTTCTTTCCAACCTAGTTCCTTTGTCTTCATGTACATTAAATCATAACGTCCTATTCTTTGAAATTCTATGATCTCGTCGCATATGCTCTCCAGATATTCCTTCTTGGCGTTGTCCGTGGCTCTTTTCAATTCATTCCTCAGTCTTCTGTAGTTCTTCCGTCCTTCTTCATTGTTGACATTCTTCCATTTCCTTCGTTCATCCATTTTACTGATCATCTCCTGTGTAATCCATGGCTTTCTTGCTCTCCTCTCGACTTTTCCAACCAAACCACTCATAGTATCTAACACACATTTCTTGATATTGTTCCACTGCACTTCCACATTCCCACTTTCACATTTGATTGCACCAAGCTTTTCTTCTAGTCTATCGTGTACTACCTGTCGTTGAGCATATAGCTTCTCCAAATCCCATCTTGGTTTTTTCTTGTGGAACCTCATGATCTTCTTCAATCTGGTGCAGATCTTTGCAACCAGTAAATTGTGGTCAGAGTCAATATCTGCTCCAGGCAGTGTCTGCACATCCTTCACACTGTTTCTGAATCGTTGTTTCACTAGTACATAGTCCAGCTGATATCGCTTCCTATCTCCTGGTGATTTCCACGTGTACAATCTTCTTTTAGGTTTTTTGAACCATGTGTTTGTTATAACAAGTCCATTTCTTTCACAGAAGTCAATAAGCATTTGACCTCTCTGATTCCTCCTTCCCAGTCCATATGGTCCAACAGTGTTGTGATGTGCTTTATCTCCAACCACACTGTTCCAATCTCCCATTATAATCGTGTTTGTCGCACCCTTTCCATCCTCTTCAAGAATTTCTTCAATTACATCATACAACTCTTCCACTTCGTCATCTTCATAGTCCGATGTTGGCATATACACTTGCACTATCAAAATACTTACCGGTTCTGCCTGCAATTTAATAGCAATGATTCTGTCACTATACACACTCTTCTTAACAACACTTTTCACTACGCTTTTATGCACTACTATTGCTACGCCTCTTTCAGCACTGTCACCCCCGGAATAATACACTGTATAATCACCACTTTTTATTTCACCTTGACCCTTCCACCGCACTTCACTAACACCTAGCACAGACACTGCGTTCTTCTGCATCTCTTTCTTCAAATTTTCGAGTCTTCCTCCTTGATTCAAGGTCCTTACGTTCCAAGTGCTTTCTGTAGTCATTACCGCGTGGTGTCTCCCCTAGAAACACTCCCCCCCGGAGATCCGAATGGGGGAGTAGTTTACCTCCGGAATGTTTTGTCTCCAGAGGAAGCATCTCGCATTTGGCATTTGTCTCTGTTTCTGGAAGAGACTATCCAGGAAAAGTAATAATGTGGTAGTTTTTCCATTTGCTTTCCACATCGCAGTACTGCAGCCGTTCAGACCACTCTGGTCACGCCTGTTGCTACACGATCATGAACCATCTCGAGCATCATTTGCTCTGTGCTTCATGTCGCTACTGATGTCGCTGCTTCCGGCATCAGGGGAGTTTTATTCGGTTTCCCATCTCCTAGGCATCTCTCTTCGTCTGGTTCCTACCCTTTTGATCTGTCCGGCTTGGGAGACCCTACTGGTAGCAATGCTACCGCCGGCTTAGCTCTCAGGGTCACTGGAACTCACAAGCCCCTCTACCACGGCAAGGTGAAGATACCATTGCGTGCGTCATCAGTCCACGGAGCAGAGTCCTTGTTGATGAGTTAACAATCGCTTGACTAGTCAATAAATTTTATGGAATCTGGCAATTTACAAGCCCTCGCCACTGATTTGTGTACTGCACCATATGAATTCAGTCCAGGCTTTCTCACCACCATTTCTTGAAGATTCTTCTTAACATTCTGTCCCCATCCATGCCTGGGTCTTCCAGATGTTCTCCTTGCTTTGTGTTAATTTATTACTTCTCCAGCTCGTACTACGTCATACACCGATCTAGTCATTGATTTTGTCAGGGTGTTTGAGTGTGAAAGCATTACTGTTATTATTAAGTCCGTGGAGCAGAGACATTTTTGAGAATCTAACACTCGCATAGCTGTTGAAGAACTTACGCACTTTTTATGGAACTGCAGGGTTTATTACCATAATTGCAAAAACCTGTCTTCTCCAAATGAGTCCAGTCCAACTTTCTCCGCTCTATGTGTTTGAAATCCATTTTAGTATTATCCGTTCACTTACGTATGCATCTTAAAAAGAGGACTGTTCCCGTCAGATTTTCAGACCAAAGGTTTGTACGTATTTATGGCCTGTCCCATGCGTGCTGCATGCTCCAACCGTCCCATGCCCCTTCACTTCATGATGCTAATGATGTTTTATGTGGAATACGAATTATGAAGCTCCAGTGTTTCGCTACTTCCACCCTCGTGTGTCCAGACATTCTCCTCAGTATCCAGTCCGCAAAACTCGCTGCCTGTGGTTTTCACGTAGTTGTTCTCATGACTTGTTTGTTGTTATGAAGTTTGCCCTGTATATTGTCGCTTTGGTTTACTATAAACTGATGTTGAAGCCAATCGTGTGTTAAGTAGCTGCAGTGTAGCCTGCAGCAGGATCAGCAGAGCCTCAATAGTTTTTCAGCAGTGTTTAGGTCTTTACAGACCGACGTACCTTGCCGTCATTTTAATGTATTATATTTATTGACCTTAAAATTAAGTGTGTGCACTTGGATATATTCCGTTGGAAGCATTATTTCTAGTATTGTGGGCCAGTCCGTATTTAATCTCGATTTATTTTCACAGTATTCCTGCGTTATTATTAGTGGTAGACAGCCTTAATTAGTTGCGAAATTCGTCACAAAAATACGTTTCTTTTCATTACTAATTGATCAGTTTGCTCCGATATGCATTGTTGCATAAGACGAACATGTTTAAACAATGTAGGGCGTAATATGAAAACTCCGAACATCATCGGTTTGTCTGTCTGTCGTGAAACGACGTCCGCTGTTGCCTGGCGGGCTATTTAACGATGCTGTAGGGCAGGGGTGCACAGACTTTCCAGATAAGTAAGAGCCACCTCAAAGTTTTAGGCGCGAGAAGGGTGACGTTAAGAAAATTGCATACTGATGACCCACAAATGTTAGGCGCCGCAGTACAAAATTTAGTTGCCACGGCGACCTGGCGCCCGAAATTTGTTCACCCACTGCTGTTGGATTTAAAGTTTTGAGATTCACATCTTTATTACACGGGCAGCCACAGCAATGGTTTACTGACATCATAGCTTTTGGTGCTTTCAGGTGCTGCTTTCTTTGTAAGCTTTTGTTGTTGCTGTTTTGTAAGAGACGAACGCTCTGAGAGGGCCTCAATACTTCATTATATTTTTCATTCTGGGACTAAACTTTCCGGACATAATTAACACATGATTGTTGACTGTGTGTGAAATAGCCTCTTAGCAAATGCCATTTCGAACTATACTTCAACCCATTATACACGTTTCATTTAATATATTCTAAGGCTGACAGCTTGTAAATCGGCCGGAACAGGTTTACACACTTTATTTCAAACTTGTGACACCTCTTAGGCATATGACCGTAGGAAAAGCATTGATGGTACTTCGCCTTTGCGAACGGGCAAGTAGATTGGAATAGTTTGTCAACACATCAGCAAAATTAGACACTTAGCATGAGTTGAATGATCGTTTCAGCACTGCGATATTTGACTAACCAAGTAACAAACAACAGAGTACAGAGTATTGTTTAGCGTCTGATAGTTCGGCTTCTCACGAGTGTGAAGGAAGCATATTAGCCCCTGTAACACGAAGTTTGTTGGGGTTAGAAATTCGTGGAAGTGTACTTCTCTTTTTGTACATCTTCGTGGTACGATGTTTGGGCATAGCGTTTTTTAATGTGTTGCAGTTTTCCCATACAAACTGTTCTCATGTTAACATGCAGTGAAGCCATTTGAATGGCCTCGGATCATGTTCATGTACGTACACGTAACGAGTGGCGCAATGCCGTCGCTTTTCTTTCACAACAACTTTAAAAATTTAACGGCTGTATGGATTTAATTTAATTTTAGATGGATTGCGCAGAACATAACTAAGTGTGTAAATGAAGAATTTCTTATAGTACTTTTGATTCGTTACGGAAATATGTTTTACATTTTGGGTGTTAAAAATTGGAACTTGAGTCTGCTTACACCCTATACAAGGTGACATGTTTGGAAAAGATGTACTGTGTAATTTAGTGGTCAGTTTATATTGTTCATACCGTGCATTTTCATTCGATAACACATTTCTTAAACCAACAAATGCACACTTCTTGTTTATTATACAATACAGTTTTTTACAGTAAAATCAGTCCAACATGTTTTGGATCCCTATTCTGGGACCATTGTGTGATTCACGATAGGATCCCTGATGATGTTCCCATAATAGGGATCCGAAACATGTTGGACTGATTTTACTGTAAAAAATGTATTGTATAATAAATAAAATGTGTGAATTTGTTGGTTTAAGAAAAGTGTGATTAGTAGTCAGTGTTACGGACGACATTCTTTAAAGTTTACTAAGTGTAGGCGTACTTGAATGGCGTTTAATGAAGAACAAATTATCTAGTGTCTACCACATGAATGTCAGCAAAATTTATGGAAGGTTTATATGCTGCGCGGGAAAGGTCAGCTTGGCGTGTGTCAGCACGACCGTTTGGGTTCTCTTGGCATTGACTATGAAGACGATGATAACTGTGACGCCGTGTAGTCTGGTCGATATGTATCGATATTTTACAGGAACGTGATACGTCCGTCATCCATTACATCCATGACAGTTTTTAATTCCAAATAAAGACAATATACGATGTTTACGACTGAACTTGATTAAGTATGTACTTCAGCAATTTTAAAACCCCTCATTCGATAGAAGGATTTGATGTCAGTATAAACATCCGTGATATCGATACGGAACTTTATGTCGCTTGACATTTAGTAACACTTGTAAATGCAGTATGTAAGTAGGCTGGCCGCGAATTTGTTTAGTTCTTGTTCATGTTGGCCTTCTTGGCCATCAAAGACTATTCCTGGTTTTAAAGTTTAAACATAGATGATGACCGAATGGTTTGGGTGCGAGGCACCCTTAAATGCGTGAGTAACGACGAACATTGAGACTCGGTAGACAGCGTTTGCAAATGTATTAATAATATTCTTTTGTTTGTTGCAGGTAAGTTGTCCAGCCCAGTTTCTGACGGACACCCACTGTTGTAATCATTGCCCGGTCAAGTAAGTGCACTATCTTTACAGTGCTTTTTCCTTTTACATTAATGGTATTCATGTAATGTAATGTAATGTAATTACGACGGATACGGCAGCCTCTTCTCTTCTGCCAAACTCCTATTTTAAAAAGATTGTACATAATGAATAGGTTTACATAGTAGAAGCATGTAAAGCGAAACAGTTGTGTATCAGACCACTATAAGTTTTCACTAGCGCACGTAGTTCAATCAGCCTTCAGTAAATAGCTAGCCTGGAATGACATTTTTGTAGGAAGAATATATATATATATATATATATATATATATATGTCATACCGGATCACGTAATACACACAAGAACGTACAAAGAGAGAAAAACATATCCATGAAGAGCAGATGGATAAATGGAAAACATGGCGCGCGATGCTGAGGAACAATAGGTAATGTTATACGATGATGATCGTTATCTGGTACAGAGTATGTAAAACGTCTACTGTAGCCAAGCTGATCCACTAAAATACAAACTCCAGAGAGGTTACAGCCTAAGTCGTAAATGCTAACCATGAACCGTCTTCGAAACAGAAATTCATGGCTTCATTGGAACAGAAGGTGATTAGTGCTACAATCCAGACGTTGCTCAAATCATGAAACAGGTGAAGCTCACGTGTCTAGTAGAGTTTTTTGCACAAAACTGTTTTCTACAATAAGTGTATGAAGAAGCCTGAAGAAACTGTGTGAGCTTATCAGAAGAAATAAATCATACGTAGCACAAATTTCAAGCAGGTCTGCACGTATCCCATACTTCTGTATGAATAAGACTTGTAGCAAGAGCCCTGTAGCAGCTTCAAACCACTATAACTATCAATAATCCGCATTCAGCTTAAACAAATCAGTTGTTAGGGATAATTTTTTTATGGTCGCAAATTTTTAGACGATATTGTCTCATCACAGTGAAGGTATTATATTTTGCATGGAACTAATCCAGCACATATAATAGGCATAGGTGTGCATATCTGTAGGATGTACGTCCAGGCTGTGTTGTAAAGCACAAGGAAAATGGCATATAAATAAATGGAACCCATTTGTAATGAACTCGTAATTGATAAGGGTGGCGTTGATTGTGACAGTGATGATAATGATAATAGCAGTGATGATGATGATGATAATAAGTGATACCAGTAATAATAGGGGCATCTGGAACCATCTCGAAATCTTTCAGAAAATACCTGAGCAACATTCCGGTAAAGCACGAAATCCAGGACCTGCAGAAAACAGCCATATTGGGCATTGTGCACATACTGCGGAAAGCACTAATTTAAAAGTACAGAACATTCAACATGGGAAGTGACATTACATGTAGCATAAATTGTAACTACAGGATAGCTGCAACACTATATACCCTAGAAACATGGTTTGTTGCAGGTATATAATTGTAAATACCCCGCATACAGGGGCTTAATAATAATAATAATAATAAGGAAACTTAAGCACATGTCGGCAGTGTCTCTTTTGTAATCCCTCATTATAGTCTACGAACTACACGAAGAGAATAGCGTACTTCAAATAGACGAACCAGTTAGGGCCAAGTGTGTTTCTGTTACAGAAGTGTAAAGAAACAGGGTAGGATGGTGTGGACTGGACGCATTTGACTCAGGATCAGTGGCTGGTCAATTACTGTTGGGGTCATGCTGACGGCAGTTAACAGTCGGGAATTTCTTGACTAGCCAAGTGACTGTTTGCGTTCGTGGGATTAGTTAATCTGTGGCTTGAATGAAATCACGTATGATTTTGATGTTAGGCATCCCGTTGTGCTGTTTGTAATCATAAATGGTAACCTTCATTTTAGGCTTCTGCCGCGATGTTGATAATATCTGCGCACTTCTGGGATATTACGCGGCGTCCTGTGATAATTGTTTACCGACGTTTCGGGACAACGTATTGGTACCATCTTCAAGGACTCTTGACCCTTGAAGATGGGACCGATAAACGTCCCGAAACGTCGGTAAACAAATACCACACGACGCCGCGTAATGTCCCAGAAGAGCGCAGATCTAATAAGTGGTACTTTACACCGTCAACACAACTTTATTAATGTTGATACTCTTTCGTCATGTTATTCTATGGCAACAAGTTTCGACCATATTAGGTCTTCCTGAGGCCGATGATTAGTATAAAAATGTTTAAGTTGACACGTAATTCTATAAATTTCAGTATGTGTACATTTTATATCATGCTAATGGTCGGCATAGAGATGACCGTAATATGTTCGAAACATGTTGCCGTATGACGAATTATTATCGACATTAATAATTTTGTGTTGACGGTGTAAAGTGCCGTGTATTATTGAAATCACGTAGTTTAAAACCGTATCGTTTATAATTGGTACCAGAAGACGGATTTATGCAGTGGCATATAACAGTATGCCACATCGCCTGCTATTGCATAACCGTGTCCACTGAATAATGACATATTTCTCGTATTGTACACATGGCTGTTCTTAACTTCTTAACAGAGCTCGGATTTAATTAATGCAAATTATTAATGACAAAGTTTGACCAACGTGTGTGCATGTGTGATGTAGCTATCGATTTCACGTAAAGCATAATTACACATAAAGTCGAATTATTTATTATGACTATTATTGATACACATCTGTACTTCACTTGCATTGTCAGAAGTGTATTGCAAGTTATGTGTGCAATATATGATTTCCTGTTATATGCGTAATGTATCTGTGCGAATACAAAGCCCGAAGGACTACATACTTGCCGGGTGTATCTAAATGATTTAATGTAATTGTAGAGTGTGAGTATTTTGTGCATGGGGGCGGCGTACATGAGCATATCAGTTCTGAAGTATAACGCACTATCAGAACGTGGAATAGTATCCGTAAGGTAATGTACAGTACTATCTTGCTACTTCACTGTGTAAAGTGTAAAGCAGGAGTACTTCTCGGAACTTATACTGCACGTTTCGTAACATGTGCTATCAGATGTATTTACACTATAATGATCCAGTCTTAGTTTTTATTGGGTGTAGACAGAATAAGCTTAAGGCCATTGCAATACATTTTAATTCTTTATGGCTCTCAAAACTTAGTTTCCTCTGACTTTTCTGGAAGCCATAATAGTTGCACTCACCTTGTCTGGTCCGATTTCTTAGGTGATTATAACGTAAACAAAGTGGTGTGCAGACTTACCTTTTCCTTCTCCCGTAGGTGGGCCTTATACCACTACTTAATTTATTTGTAGGCTGACTTTTTTGTTTTCTGTTAGGTTTCGTTTACGTCACATTCGACGTATCGATATAACAGCTGAGGATGGAATGTTTCACAGGCTGTTGTGCAATCACTGATTATACTGTTATACGGGAGGGTACATTATTACGTGTGTGATAACAACTGAATATTGCACAAGTGAAATAAAGTCAAAGTAGAAGTTCCCCGCTTCCCGTCGCAGACTCTTATTGAGGCCTAAGAAGAGTCTGTGATAATAACTCAAATATATTTCTTTTAATTTTTAATTTTTTTTTCCATCCGTACGCAGACCGTGGTAAGCTATGAAGTGACAGTTACGTAGTTCACATGTCTTTATCAAATTACATAGTTTACAAGTGTGTGTCCCTATTTTTGCCAGTGCTGTGTCCGTCAGCTTGATAAATGTAAGCCCATAACTTCAAACCTAGTTGCTGTGCTTTCTAATTTTTAACATCCTGAAATAATAATTACAACATTTATAGGTATATTAATGATTTACCTTCACACAAAGTATCACCTGTCTGGCGCCCCTGATTCATTAATTATCGTCATAAGACGGAAAATGATGTTCTACAGTGTTCTAGAAAAAAGTAATGTTACAAATACTGCATCTCCTGACAGAAGAAAACATTTCAGACCGTACAATGAATGGCCGTACGAATAATTCGGATGTTCGGTCGGTAGGAAATGACGAGTTCTTCAATGCGGACAGACGGACACACACACACACACACACACAACGACGAAGCTACTAGTCGCTGTCCGCAATTTTGCGGACGCTCCTATAAATCACGACTCAGAACCTCCTCAGTTAAACCTCATCATTAGGCGCAAGTACAAATTGTGAACATGCCTGTCATGTCGCTGTCTGCATTTTTGGTTATTTCGTATCTGTTTTGTTGAAAAAAGCATTAAGATGATCCAATCAAGGAGAATGAGATTGGCGTAACATGTAGCACGAATGGGGGTGAAGATAAATTGAGTACTGGGTATTGTTGGGGAAACCTGACGGAAAGAGACCACTTGGAAGATTTAGGCATAGATGAGAGTATAATAGTAGAGTGAATCTTTGGATGGGAGGGCGTTGATTCGTGTGGCTGAGGATATATACATATGGCGTGCTGTTGTGCACACGGTAATGAACCTCCTTCACGTCCCACAGAATGCGGGAAATGTTTTAGTAGCTGAGCAACTATTATCTTCTGAAAAGGACTGTGCGCCATGCAGATAGCTAGCTAGTTCAAGTATGCTCTTCAGCAGCTGACTCGGCAGTACTAAGTTTGTTATTCCGTCAGGGTTAGGTACCAGGTTTAAGATTGGAGGTTGTCTTTGTCATCAGCAGGTGCGCAGGTGGCGTGGATTGGGGAGGCTGACCCTGAGGCTATATGTAATTTTTAAACATGCAAATATAACTGCACGATCCATGACTCACTCACCTAATTTAAATTACGTCTAATCTTTTTTTTTTTTAATTTCGTCTATGGCATCCTAAGATTTTTTATTTTATTTTTCAAGATTCTAATGTTCTAGTCATCAGCCGATTTCAGTGGCCGATTTCGGCTGAAGATTAAACGATGTAAATCGTTGAATATCATCGTGTATACAAAATCTGTATTTTTTAATTTCCATTTGGGGGGTTGGGGGGCTGCAGCCCGGCAGCCCGCTCCCCTTGGGTGCACGCGTGGCCGCGAGTGTCATAATTACGGGCCTCCGGAGTGTGACGCCATGTTGTTTGGTAGATCGGGACATGGGGACCGTAATCCGAAGTTTGAAGACAGCTAACCAGATCTGCAGGATGTAACAACTTAGCAAGTTTTTATTTGTTTTCGCTAGTCGGATACCGAAATAAAGCAGGCGTGTTCGCTTGTGGCATTGTCCAGAACTGTTTAATGTTGTCGTCCTGCATTCAATAGCTTAAATACTAGTTAGTGTCGGTTCCAGTTCCAAGTAAAGTGACGTCATTAGGGGCTCATACAGAGTAAGTGGTGTGTTGATGACCTCGGTAATGGCAGTGGTGATGGTTCCAAAATTCCTTTTTATTTGAATACGTAATCGCGCATGGTTGTTCGAAGCGTTCTGTATCGTTGACAGCGATACTAAGAAAGTCCATTAATAGTAGACTACACAGAGAATGGTAGTGGACAAGGGAAGAAAAGAAAATTCAAACGTAACATGACAGCATATTTTTACCAAGTAAAGCCAGTGACTGTAACACTAATAAGTGGGTTCCTGTTGTTCGGTAAAAAGAATGGTTTGCTTCTTTTACGCCCCTTTCACGTTTAGTAACTAAGTACTTATGATGGAGCTGATTCCGTATATTCAGGGTAGCTATGAATGTCTTGAATAAACATAAAGGATGCACGACAAAGGGTGGTCCTTTAGCTTGGCTGTTGGTTGGAGGCTGACTATCCCTCGTAGTAAGAAGGTAGTAAGTTTAATGAAATTTTAGGTCGGGACTAGTGTCGAGCTGTTGTGAACCTAAGCGACTGTTAGCTGTTTGAGAGGGATTCAGCTCCGTGAATTTAGTTCGAAGTAACTCTATGTAGCAGAGCCCTTCTTGAGAAGCTGACAGTCCTTCAGCTAGCCAAGAAGTTCCCCGCCTGTTATGGAACCTGAAGGTTCATTGTCGTGTTAAAAAGAAACCGCCACTTCTGCCTATCCTGATCGAGATCAATCCAGTCCACCCCCTCTCACCTTATTCCTTTAAAATATGTGTTAATTTTATCCTCCCACCCACACCTAGGTCTTGCAAGTGGCCCGCCTTCAGGTTTTCCCACCAAAACCTGAACGAATCTTTATTTTTCCTCGTACGTGCCGGATTCCCCACCCTTGTCATTCCTTGAAATTATTCCTGTTTTATGAACGTGTGTTCTCACTACTTACATTACGATGTGGAATACAGTGTTTACGCTTAACGAAGTAGGGTAAGGGCGAGAATTAGAATATAGAGTGACAATGAAAGTTCTTTGACCTAAAATTAGATTCGAGGCCATTGTTATTGTTCTGAAATCGACATGATTTTTAAGAACGTGTGTGTTAGGCCTATAATAGGGACGCTGTCTTTAATGTGACTTGTGCTGTATTACGTAGTCGGCTTTACTGCTGTTACTACGAGCAGTAAGTGTGCTTGTGGTGCGCCCCATATCATTAACTACAGGGATGGAGTGATGTTATAGCAGAGTGACAGTGAATGACGGACATGTTTTAGGTATTATCTGTCTTGGTAAATCCGAGAGGAGCAATGAAAAATCTGTTCCAGTGATTGGTCTTGTGGACGACGTACGTAACACAGTTTCGGAAAAAGTCGGCTCAAATTGTATTGCTTGTGACACGTATTCGGTTTGTATCTCGGCCGAGGCACCGTATGTCGCTACTGAGGTTTTCTGTGGTTTTACTCAGTCCGTCCAGAATATGCTGGGATACCTCATAGGTTACGAACGATTACTTCCAAATCCTTTCCATTTCGCGATTCACCTGTCATCCTGTTATACGACACAGTATTACCTGAAACACTGAAGATACCGTAAATAAGTGAGTGGGTAAGCGAAGACACGCATTCGTGAATGTTGTGCCACTTTTCTCGGTGTGCCCCAGAATTTAGTGTTGTGTGTTTCGTGTCATGTACAGTACTTACAAACGTAAAGTCTGCTATTAGCAGTGTTTTACTAGTGCATGTACATCAGTCGACATTCAGAACAGTTTGACTTTGCACAGGTATTCGTTCTCAATTTCCTGACAGCTGGGAAATGCAGGGTACCGTACTTTCAGGTTCATGTTACGTTTAACCACAATTTGTCTACGTCAGATTACGTGTTGGAGTTTGTTACGTTAGTGAATTAGTTGCGTTCATTTTCTTCAGTATTTGTAGGTCGGTGTAATGACCAGGCTATGCCCTGGACAGCCTCTGAAATTTGGTTCTGTTTCAAATATAGGGAAAGAGACTTTTCTCTTCTCCAAAGCATGCAGACTTGTCTCCGGGGCCCACCCAGCCTCCCGGTCGGTGGGTACCAGGAGCTCCTTCCCCGGCAGTAAAGCGGGCTGGGCTTGAAGCTGACCACACACCGCCATCTAGTGCCGAGGTTAAGAATAAGTGGAGCTGGGCTATGCGTCCACTCCCCTATATACCCTCATATCGTGCAGAGGGACAACTTCCCATAAACACATATGCAGTGGACTGTTTTAAAGCTAAAACTTTAAGCAGAAAGAATTTGAATAGTTCTGTATTCTTTGGTTTGAATTTTTTTGCTTGCAGTTTCAAGCAATAGATTAATGACGATTAGAAAATTCACTGAACCAATAGTGTAGGTGATTAGTGAAACTGGTGATGAGGCTTGAATAAAGTGTTGAAATGCGTCTGTCAACTACGGTAATTGACAAAGTGTATAAAGGCTGTTGTTTGTGACATGAGGTTGAGTGTGGTGTGTTTACGTTAATTAGGATCAATAGCAGTACTAGTGTGATATGTGTGTGTCTTTATACGTATTTCTGGCGCTAAAACAAACTCCGTGCTGCAGGGTCCTTCTTTACAAGGTAACTGTCGCTTAATTAATCAGTAAATTACATATCTGTGTTGTGTATGACCTGAAAGTTCGTTACTTTTTCACAAGCGCTCCAGTACTGATTGCCCTGTACAAGTCACGTTAACACTTTGAAGAGTCATCTCGTTCAGGCCTGTTTAAGAACTGCGGTCCTGCTGCACACGAAACACACTTCGTCACCATTACAAATGCTGTCTAGGGAAGTTGTAGGTGTTTATGATAAGAATGGTACGAAATACATGAATATGGCACATTAAGAGCACATAGATTTTTAGTATTAAGGCATGTACTTTTTATAGTTACAACAGTGCTTTGGAGGGGTCAGCTAACTCGAATGAGATCAGATGCAGATTTGCATTAATGTCAGATTGTTTTATGTCAAAGAAAATAAGTACTGGTGTGTGGGGTAATCTACCCCTTAATGAAAATATTTGTGATTGTAATGTAATGCCATATCAGCTGTTCCTATTAGAGACGCGTGAGGATGACACCAACCTTATAAACAGGAGTTAGATGTCCGTCGAATTAGAGCAGTAATTTTTGCGATACCAAAGCTCTGTAACACTGCTCACGTCGAAATAATTTTAGTTGTGAAATCAAGGGTCATTATCCCCACTATTGGTGCTGTTGTGTTTAACCATTATGAATCTTGTGTGGAAGTTGTAACAAACCCTGCGTTCGAAATGTTTCCGGAAATAAGGAACGTTAGTCCTCCGTGTTTCTTTGTAGTGTGGTATTTGCTGTTCGGGACCTTGCGTTGAGGATGTGCCACGCCTCATTTTCAAAATAGTTACGAACGTGAGGGGAATTAATCCCGTTTTTAGTGTAGTATTTGTCGATCCTTGTAAAGAAAATGTTTTGTATTAGTATTCTCTATGGCCGTGCCATTGCTCAGGCGGTTAGTCGCCGGCCTGTCACTGCGGAGGCCCGAGTTCGATCCCGGGTCGGTCCATGTGGGATTTGTGGTGGACAAATTGGTACTGGGACAGGTTTTTCTCCGAGTACTTCGGTTTTCCCCTGTCAATTTCATTCCACCGGTGCTCCATTAAAAAGGAAAAGCAGAAAAACTTCATCTTCGTCACAGGCTGCGATGTGTCCGTAGCGTCTGCTGCGGGGCCCTTCAATAAATAAAAAAATAGTACTCTCTGTCATTGCTGCAGGTGCCTTACTCAGGACTTTCGTCCTAGGATATGTCAGACCCTACGTTTTAGGTACATACGTATGTAAGGGATTGTAGATCCCTTTGTTCAGATAGGTGGCTACGGCATGGTCCTTGTTTTAGTTGTGCGTTACACCACGCATGTTGTAGGCAGTTTTTTATGTAAGGGTATATCGCCCTATTGTTCTCTGTAATCATGTTCAGCTGTGGGGCAAATCAAGCCCGTCTGTATTAACCTACTTCATGTCTATGAATTAGAAGTAGGAACTGAAATTTCCTGTGAAAATGTATCCATATTGTTCCTCATAACTGTCTTGAGCTTCGTATTAAAATCTGCTGGAGGGTCGGACCGCTGCGGCACAACACTCTTTACTTCCAGAGGTGGTGTGCCATGTTACCACTAAGCGTATGATGGAAGTTGACAAATTTTTTAAGCATGTTTAAGTCACCGTTGTCAGTCGGTAGTTGATTATATTGTAAGGGCTAGGATTTGCCAATTTATTCATAGTTGATTTCGTGGCCTTGCTCCCATAGTCCGTATTTACTCGATTCCATCTTAAATTATCAAGAAGTTCAGCAGACTGAACTATTGCGTCCGCCCTGATGTAAAAAATGCTTTATGCTTAACACCCATATGTTTTAGCTCCCATGAAAATGCACGTTAAAGTAAGGGCAGGAAGGGCACAGCCTGGTAATATAGTCCATTCATATTGAGGGTTCTTGCTTAATATGTAATTAAGAACGAAATATGTGTGTGCGTTTCTAGGGCAACGTTCAGAAGCGAACAACTTTTGTTCTTTATTTTGTTTTTGTTACATGCTTGTGTGCGTAAACCGTACTGTTTGTGCGTTGTGTTTTAGGGATTTCAATCTGTTGTAACCTTTCGTTAAAAGTATGTATCAAATTCCATGACAGTATATTACAGAAACATGAATTTGCATTATGTTGGCCAGTTAGAGCTGTGCTTTACTTCATTATATAAACGTACGTTAGTCTAATTGTCTTGCTAAATGTGAAATAAACTGAATTTATAGGTCGCAAGGGGATAATGCCTCGCGTGGAGCATTATTTAGTGTGTATTTTTGTACGACGAACCTTTATTGGAAACATTAAAATTTATTTGTAATCTGTGTCGCTTAATTGGCGCTATCAACTGTAACCCTTCTTTTTTAATTTTTAAATAAGTGACAATTATCGAAATGGATTAAAACCGCAAAGGCCTGCAACTTGTTTGCCAGTTACCGTTTGAGGAACGCTGGTGTGTGGAACTTCATGCAGTTCACTTTAGTGTATAATATATCCTCGTTACATGAACTGGTTGCTGTGTTTCATTACTCCCCACTTCGATACTTGTTTACAGTTGCATGAAATAATGGTTTATTTAAATGAAACAAGGACCTTCGAGTAGAACCCATGAAGTGTTGTTTCCTGTCACACGGATTACTAGTCCTGCAGATGTATTACTGTTAATGCTGCTCTTAGTGTTAATTTTTTATGAATAAGCCCTTGATCAATATGCCTGCGGTTCCTGCGTACGTTGCTTTTGTCGCCTGTAACATTTTTTTGTGTCTAGCCATTTATTATCAAGCTTTAGTACTCACCAATAAGTCTACACGTTGTCACAACACAGTAGTTCAAAATCTGAAAACACGTCGCTTTGAAGATTTCACGCGGTATGTGACCTCTGCAATTAGCCAGCTGTATTGAGATGAAGATGAGTAACATGTATTCAGGGTACGTGGCTGCATAAAAACTTCTGCTGTTAGTTCATTCCTTATGCATATGACCAGCACCTGAATACACACCTACATTCCAGGGATGAGATCGTGATGTCATTCTGAACGTTAACTCATCAAGTGCCATTGGTGTATTCTCGTAACTAGCCCAGACTCGTCGCTGGACTGGTCTGTATCAGTATTCTTGACGAATACAACATTCTTCTGTCTCACCACTTTCCTACCATCGTCACTGTCTAGTCTGGTTTCTACAAGACCGTATAAACTATGATAGACGTCCACAGATATTTTATTGCTAGGCGATCGGGTAAGATTCAAAGCTTAAAGTGATGGATTTGATGCTTATACGACTTGCATCCCTGCTGCCCCATAGCGGCAAAAAGGCAAGGTAAACTTTTTCTTGTACTTAAATAGGCACCACGCCATGAAGATGTATGGAGAATGGGAGTAATACTCCACACATTCTTAACCTCGGAACTAGGCGATGGCGAATGATTTTTCAAAAAGGAGCATGCATTGAATAAGAGGCTGGGCGAGTCACTGTATATTATGCGTGCCGTATCGTTTTTTATTGTGTCTGAATGCAAGAATAAGAAGAGGGGTTTAACTTTTTTTTTTTTTAATTTTAAGACGATTCACCCCCGTTGTGTTTTGGATCATAAGTCACAGTAAATCCATACACAACAATTGTACTGGTGGATGAAGGCGTCAGTAGCATTTATAATAATAAGACGATTCATCCCCGTTGTGTATTGGAAATAAAAGCAAGTTGTGATTGCGTTTAGACTGCTTTGAGAGGAAGATTATTTTGTTCTGTTAATGTGGCCCCTATTGAAATACGCACTTGAAGCTTCACTCTTCGTTGTTGTTACACACACTTAGTTTTCTCCGTATTATAGGAACAGTAGTACAATGGAACGTGTCCGATTGGAGACTTTTTGCCGTGGCACATATAAGTAATAATGTGCGTAATTTAAGAAGTGGATAGATGTCTGTGGACTTCCTTGTGTCTGCATTTTGTTTGGATTCGTAGTTTGACGCTCTTTATTACGGTTCATCAGAAGTTAGCTTTCACAAATTGGGAACCTGGAGGAAGGAACAGAGGGAACTGGTTTTTGCTCCGTCCGTTACAAGCGACAGGCAGGCTATTTTGGGCGATAAATTAAGGAAGGCACACTAAGTTGTGGAATAAATTTTTGGAGAGCTCTGGGCTGAGGTAACAGTCGGTTATTGACTGAATTATGAATACCGGAAAGCTAATATTTTTTATACATTCAGCTTTGCAGTGTTTATGCTCAGCCTTCTATTTAGCGATGTTCGGCACGAGTCTGTTTGCCCTAGCACAGCTTATGAAGAGTTTATTTTACCAAAGCATTAAACGCAAATTTCCGATCCCGTTTGTCACGCGGTGAAAAGCTTGTTTATAGCTTAGGATATGTTTATGTGCGCTTTCCATAGTCGCCAATCGTGCCGTAATCGCCATAATCCGCCAGTCCCCAAAATGGAGTTTTGCCATCGTTAGTCGTCTATAGTATCTGCAGCTTGGAAGTTATTTGCAGACTTTGAACATGGGAAATTAGGAGGAAAATTATAGCGTATTAGGAAAAGAACGTATAGTGTAATTAACACTTCTGTAGTTTTCGCTCCATTCCGTTACTAATATCAAGAACTGTAAGGTTTATGGCAAGAGTGATTAAATGCTACATATTTCTCTACAGCTTACCATTTCTGTTCAAGAACTTTCCATGATTTAGTTGGTTGGTTGGTTAGTTATGTCGTTAGATAACATTTTTTTATTTGAAATTCGTTTTGAACCTTTCAGTCCACATTTAGTTTTGGAAATGTTAGGGAATTTATGTTATCACTTAAAGTATAGTTTGTGATTTTAAGCGTAGGTATTTGATAAGTTGTGATATAAAAACGTCTAAAACGGGGAGAGTTATTTGTAATGATTCTTCGAACTCCAACTGTCTGTCGTACGTTGATCGCTGTTTGAATCTGCCCTTTGAAATTTCCATTTGACATTCTGCAGCGCATATAAAGCTTTCAGTGTAAACGAACTCTTTCAGGGGTTGACATTAACTGTTTTAGGGATATACACATAACCTTACAGTAGTTATTATGAGTTTTACTCCCTTTAACACTCAAAAAAACTTCATTTTGCCCACAGAGTGTATTTGTGGGTTTCATATGATTTTCAGAATGAACAGCGATTATCTCCTTAAAGAGCATTAAACGAGTGGTTTTCTAATTGCGATGCATCGTTTTGTCTGATGTTGGAACTGAATTTTTATATTTCTTAGAAGAAATTCAAGCTTCAAAGGCATTTGGAACTGTTTCAAGTGATTGTTGGTTATTAACGTGTTCTTAATTCTGCTTTGTATAAATCATTTCGTTAGTTACAGAAGCACAGAATGGGAAGTGAATCGTCACTTCATCAGCAGTGAGAATACATATAATATATATGAAATGTGTCGCCGAAGCTCATCATTGTTACAACGGATGCCGAATGTAATGAAATGCCTGTCACCGTGGTCATAAAAGTCTGTTTTCCACGACGCGCGAGTTTTATTTTTCGTATAATTAACGTCATTCATCCTAAGTTTTCAAACGCTGCAATAAGACCGACAGCACACTTAAGAACTCGATAAATTTGCATTACTACTGCTGTGTTACCTTTTGTGTGAATAGTGGCTTTGCAGGTATTACAAAGTAGCTTATGTACTTACTGTATATGACTTAGAGCCGGAACACATGTCTGGTTTATTTGTAACTTACCAGGCGATTTTCCCCGACAAGTGCCAGTTCTTTTATGGGCAAATAAAGCTGGTTCATGTAAACGAATAAATTTTATAAATCGCAAAGCAATTTCTGACGTGTCGTTGAGATATCTGTAGAGACAGCAATGGCGTACTGATCGACTCGAATGGTTCCCGATGAATTGGTCGTGGTTGATGAAGTGCCTTCACTGAAGCGACTGACGGTCATGGTACCACTTTGCAAGCAGTGGCATATGACGTGTGTTATTTTAATATTTCTGCACAATTGCACAGTTTCGTGTAATACGTCGAAAGAATTAAAACCCCCCACATGTGCCGTAGTAACTTCGTCTATGGGTGTAGATTACAGATATTTGGCCCCACCAGTGAACTGATCAGGATGAACAACGTTATGTTCGAAGGCGAGTTATGACTGCATCAAGCTCGGAAATTGAACGCGGTAGCACAATGCGAGAGAAACGGACCCTCTATAAGACTCGGCCGTGCGGAACATTCTGCCTTGTAAATCTTAACATTGGTTCGGAAAAAAATTCGCCGTGTAATAAAGCAATCACGTGCTTTATATTCTTCCATTAATAAAGTAAGATTGCGGTGCTACTGAGTGAATTTCATCAGTAATTTATGTACGTAGCCTGTCAGGTTATACGTTCTGTTCTTGTGCTCAGCAGTTTTAATCTCGTTTGTCAACCGTAGCTGAAGAAGAATTTGTCTTGTTATGCGAACTATGTAGGATGTATAATTGTATGCATTTACTTCTTTGTTGTGAACACTGGTGGGATATCATTCAGAGATTTATTAAATGCACATAAGTACTTTCTTTTTCAGTTCGATATATGCAGACGGTTTGTTTCTAACATTTTGATGCCTGTATGCATATATTGTTGTGTCTAGGAAAGTACTGTTATTGCTTTGCTGCAGAACGGTATGTCTTGATGTCTTGTGTAATCTGCCACAAGTTCTTAGCGAAAAAAAAACACTTACTGCAGTCTGCAAATATTATTATTATTATTTATAATGTTGGTACTGTTGCTGGTGATGGTGGCGAGAAATTAACGTACTCGTATCACAAGAAATATTTTAAAAATATCAATCTAGATCAGTGATACCTGGAACGTTGTGTCGTGAGACGGAAAGACCAGTTTCAGCATCTGTGTGGTTATGTTTTACAAAAACGAGTGAAGTTTAAAGAATTGTCGTAGTTACGAAGTAATTTCGTGTTCCGTGAACTTACAAATTAATGAAAGAGTATTGAATTTGGAGCCGGCACATGTCAAACGACGTAATCTTCGGCCTATTGGTTGTATGAATAATGATTTCTGGTAATGGTGACGGTAGTGGTGGTGGTGGCGATGATCATGATCATGATCATGATCATGATCATGATCCATAACCACGCACGGAAAGTAATTTTTATTTCGGTGCACCTCGACAAACATATTTATGAAATTGCTCTGTATGATTTATACTGTAACACATCAGTAATCGTGGTCAAAATAAACAACACATTAGAACGTACCGGATACGGATTTGTAAAGAAGTTGGAGACGACGCGAAGTTTGTAAAAATCGTCGTGGTTCTGGACGGTAAAATTAGAAAAATTAAAAGAGAAAGCATGAACATTTGTTAAGGAATATAATGGAGAACCTGAAGGAATATTTAGCAACCCTCGAATGGAAAAGTTGGATGCTTGCGGGGTTCGAATCTGGTAGTCCGGAATACGAATTAAGAATTGAAGCAGGGGTACAGAGTTTTAGGACTGACCTACTGAAATTTGGTGGGTAGATTACATTGTACATTGTGGCGAGCTTCAGAGCCATCGTATTTAATCAGTGAAATTCAGGCAGCAGGACATCTTTGTCAGTGCCCGTAGCAGAAACTCATGGCACTTGAAATGGGAATCTGCAGCCGTGCGCTGTCATGAGCTATGCAAATTTCCGTTTAACACGTTGCATAAAACGTGAACTATTTTGTGAAGTTATGCGTTTAAAAATGTGGCAGACCAGACTCCTTTTCAGTACATTTAACGTACGTAGGTTGAGTACAGTCGATACCGGTCCAGGAAGCGCGTGGGCGCTGGAATTCTGGTTTGAGTCCTGTTCCAGGAATGAATTTTTTTGCGTTTTTTGACTTTTTTACACGTGGCATGCAATTAACGCTTAATGTGTAGGCCATGCCTGTCAGTATGTACGTACATTATTTTACACGCTCGTATGTTTTAGTCTCATAACTATTCAGGTGATTTGGATGACGTATTTTTATGTATGGGCTGAGGGAAGATAAGTGCATTAAATTTGGGTGGCGAGTTGCATCTAAATTTGTGACCGTCCGACATGTCCGTTGCGTCACAGAGTCTGAAATCTAAATTTGTGACCGTCCGACATGTCCGTTGCGTCACAGAGTCTGAAATCTAAATTTGTGAAAGTCCTTAAGAACGGGAAATCGGGTGAAGAATTTATAATTGTACGGTTTTCGCCCCGTTGTGTTAGATACGAGTATAAGACAAATACATGCTGTCACACAACTAGTAATTATTTGGCAACATGTTCCGACCTCAAAGGGTCATTTTCAGGCCAATAGTACAAAATACGTAAAAGGAATTATATGCAATTTTATATATAATTCTTTTTATGTATTTTGTACTGTTTTCCTGAAGATGACCCTTTGAGGTCGAAACATGTTGCCAAATTAAAGCTGTAATAATTAATAGTTGTGTAACGGCATTTATTTGTTTTACTGAAGAATGTATATGCAACACGTGTGTAATAGGCCCGTCTGATTTCAATATATGGAGTTGACTAATGCTGGAAAGATTTTCAGATGCGAATAGCAATGGAAGGTCACGGAAATAACGGCAGTGGAAGGTATCATGATGATGATTTATTGAGTTCGGACCCTGTACATTTTTCTGGGGACCACAAGCGGATTAACACCGACAGTGGAAGTTATGCGTGTGTCTTTATTTTGTTGGCCATTCTTGCAGAAAAGGGTTCTGTGGCTTACATCTAAATAGCAGCATTGTTAATACTTATTATTCTACCGTACTACCATCTTAGTATAAATGTATAAATGTGGCTACATCTCCAATACCGTCACTATATTCATGTTAAGTGTAATTGACGGTTTGCTTTCGTAGGCAAAAACGCTGTACATGCACAGTAATTTTCTCAGTAGATTTTGTGCTCCTGTTTCATTTATGATGTTGACAGTTGCAACAATTTGACGGCGAAATTTTAACTGGCATTGTGCTAGTTGAAGATCCAAGTCTCACATTTTTCTTTCTTGCTACAGTAGAGATACAATTTTTTCAGTATAACACTTTTTTTTCCCCATTATAGCCCGTGTGTGAGATCCGTCACGGCGTGGGCTCCGGCACGTTGCCGTTGTTGTAATGTTTAGCCATTTAATGCCCGGTGGAAACTGTGTGTGCCATGTGGTGTAACATTAAAAGCATTGTATTTTGTCTCAGCAGTGTATTTATGTGTTTGGTTGGTTTCTCACTATAAGCAGCGATTTTTCTTCCTAAACAACATTGAACGACTGGTTTTTATAATGAAGACAATGTTTATTTTCTGTGAGGTACGAGCTGAATTTCTAGATATAATTTGGAATAATTTTAGTCTTTAAATGGAGTTTACTTTCTTAATAATATCCAAAGAATTTCACGTTTTGTGTAGTCACGTTGCAGTAACAGTACTCGTAGAATAGAATAAAAGTGTTTGTGTCATACCTGCGAGCCACCGTACATGTTCGCTGCCTTTCAGGAGTTTTAATTTATGAGTGCAATAAATATGGTTCTTGTGACAAAAATAATCCAAGGAGTAAGACATTGTCGAAATAAGGTCTTGTAGGAAGCGGATGTCAGAACGTACTCGAGGTAGCTGGTGACGTGTCGATCCGGATTACCATGACCCACGGATCCTGTGCATTTTCTTGCTCTCATAGCTGCGCTGGGGTCCCCGTTAATAATAGATTACAAAATGTGGAAGTCACTCGTGGAATGTATGAGAAGCCGGCTGTAAGCCGCCATTCTGCATTTTTTCCGGTCCATATATTTCGTAGAGATGTGAAGGGCATTCTTCCGTCCGGTACGTGGCTTTGACGCAATCAGAGTAGAGTACGTGAGTAATGACACCTAGTATGAGATGTAAGCACAGTAAAGCGGGCTTCTTATCTTCACGGACGTCTGTCTGACTTGTAATTCTCGCCGACATACCCGCTATTTTCTTGCCCTGCAACAGCCCAACATTGACGCCTCTTACATTTTACGTAGCCGAAGTAGTGCATAATTGTACCGCTTCCACTGTTATTACTACTTCTGTGCCACCATCTGCCTTTACCATTAGCACGACATGTTTACATAATATAATGTGCTGTAATGTAACAGTAATGAGACACTGGAAAGTATTATAAAATATGAGCAGTGCAAAATTTACTGTGTCCGAACGTTGATAACTGATGCAGAAATACGGCACAACAGACCTGGTATTGCATTAGCTGATAACACCAAAACAATTTGATTTGGCTGCCCCATATACCGAGAATACTGAAACGGTATATAGCAATGAAATCCAGAAGTCTATGAAATTAGCATGCGAAATTAAACAACAGTGACATATTGAACAGGTGACAGTAGTACCTATAGTCCCGTCAGCAGTGTTGACAAGCCTTAAATTATGCCTATGTATCTTGTTAGAACTTGTAGTTATAAGTTACCCAGTGTAACGTCGGAGGGGGAACAAATATCGTAATTTAATCCTTGTTTATTAAGGCACTGAATCAACAGCCAAGCGCCGGTAACAGAAAGAGCACGCACGTACATACATACACACACACAATGACAAAGGTACAGTAACGCAAGACAAAACAAAACATAAAATTATGTCACTAATACGTTACCAATTGCAATAAGACTACAAAATCAATGTGGAATGACCTTCATACCGTGCTTTTTGGAAATGATCAATTTTCTTGTATTGTGAAAACAGGTAACATGGTGACTACGCGATGTCTTTTTTTACTTTTCCATTTGCTGTTAATGATAGACGGAAACATTTTTTCTGGGCTTGTGAGACTGGGCTAGCGAGAGTTACAAATTTGTGAGACTGGGCTAGCGAGAGTTTACAAATTTGTGAGACTGGGCTAGCGAGAGTTTACAAATTTGTGAGACTGGTCTAGCGAGAGTTTACAAACGTGTGAGACTGGTCTAGCGAGAGTTTACAAACTTGTGAGACTAGTCTAGCGAGAGTTTACAAACTTGTGAGACTGGTGTAGCGAGAGTTTACAAACTTGTGAGATGGTTAGCGAGAGTTTACAAACTTGTGAGACTGGTGTAGCGAGAGTTTACAAACTTGTGAGACTGGTGTAGCGAGAGTTTACAAACTTGTGAGACTGGTCTAGCGAGAGTTTACAAACTTGTGAGACTCGTCTAGCGAGAGTTTACAAACTTGTGAGACTGGTGTAGCGAGAGTTTACAAACTTGTGAGACTCGTTTAGCGAGAGTTTACAAACTTGTGAGACTGGTGTAGCGAGAGTTTACAAACTTGTGAGACTGGTGTAGCGAGAGTTTACAAACTTGTGAGACTGGTCTAGCGAGAGTTTACAAACTTGTGAGACTGGTGTAGCGAGAGTTTACAAACTTGTGAGACTGGTGTAGCGAGAGATTACAAACTTGTGAGACTCGTCTAGCGAGAGTTTACAAACTCGTCTGTATGCATGTATTTTAAGAGAGTAATTTTTTTACTTGAAAGTACAAACATGGCGTCGCGTGAGTGGGAAATTATAAGGCGTGACCTGGGTCGTCCCCACATTTTAAATATATAATTATTATTATTATTATTATTGTTGTTGTTGTTACCCGAAATTTCATACCGTATGTGTTCGGAAGCGTCATCTGGACGCTCTTTTTTAAATTAATGTGTATGAAAATTCCGCCTTCATCTTTTGGCAACTGTCGGCCATATTGTGCTGACCTGAAATCTCAGAGATTTTACTTTGTCTAACGTTACCTCATGCGTCGCAACTGTCCTGCTAGATGCGCTTCGGCGGTTAGTGCCGTCGGTAGGAATATTGGCATATTAAATGGAATCTCTGTTTTGCCTAACGATTTGTCAAATGGTAATTATAGGTACTGCTGGTTTGTTGTGCTTCTATTGTTATTTTCCATGGCGTTTCATTGTGTTGTATGCTTTATGTTTTTGGTTAGTTATTTCGTTTATTTTCTCCTACGTTCATATGCTGTCCCTGCAAACTGGCGTTTTGGCTGTTGTGTAAGTACGTTAATAACGCTGAACCGAATTGCGTATTTCGTCTGCGTTTTGTTATATTAACTGTTTTAGGATACGATTAACATTTAACACTTCGGTTCCGATTGGTGTTTTATTTAACGACGCTGTCGGTTGCTAAGATTATATAACGTTGTGCTAGATGAATGAATGAGAATGGGACCTTAGTGGAATGATACTGACAGGAAAGCGGAAGTACTGGGAGAAAAACGTGTGTCATTGCCACATTGCTCACCACAAATCCGACATGGACTGGCTTGAAATCGCACCCGGGTTTCAGCTGTAAGAGGCCGGCAACTAACCGCCTGAGTTTGTTCATGAGGCACAACCTGTTGCTTTTCATTACAGTTGTCCACACAGTACAGCTGAACTACACGGTTTTGCTTGCTCCATAGTTTGATTTTACCACCTGTTTAGCAGCGTAAGTGAATTCGATATTTTGAATTTTTAAGGATGCTGAAGTATACTTTGCTTTCGTCTATATTTGTCCACTTCGGTTACTGAAAGTGCAAGGCATAGGATAAAAAGGAAAGTGTTTTAAGTAGGAAATTGAGCCCAGTTTGTATTGTGTTTGGGGAATTGTTTTTGTTTTGTTATTAGAAGACGAAGTGTAGCCGGTCATTGTTGTAATCCCTTTGATAGTACCCTGTACGTAATATCAAATATGTAAGCAGACAATTGACTTGAAATCAAGAGAGTGGGTATATTATGCTGTAATTTGTTTGTTAGTTACTGATTACGTTTATGGTTATTATAGTTTCGATGAAAATGAACGTAGTTTAAATACATGCTCCCTGTATGGAGGAAGACGCGTGATTGTGTACCAGATGTATACCCAAGCCATAGCTTGAGGCTTGTCATTAACTAGCAAATAATTACACACGTTTCCAATATAAAGAAAGCTGTGGTATTCTAGAGTTTGTTTTTTTTTTTCAGTGTGCTGAATCATTCGTTAAAATTACTCGAGGAACGTGATAGTGGTGCCAAGTAATCTGCAGCGGGGGTGTGAGGAAATCTTATTGGTAAAACTGTCACGTCAAGTCTTGGTCTTTAATGAGAAGGGGGTTGAAGAGCGCTCAGGTACCGAAATTTGGCGTTCCTTTTAGCCCCACTACTGCTTCATAGTAATTCGTAATTCTTTTTAGAGGGGTTCGCAAACTTGTGAAAAGTCTCCTGTTAGCTTCGTCGTATCTGCTCTTCTGTCCGTATGTATCAACTTGTATCCCTCCCGACGGATTTGCCTGAAATTTGATATTGGAGACTTTTATGAAAATCTGTCGAGAAAATCCAAATTTTCTTAAAATCAGACAAAAGTATTTGGAACTTCGTTTAATGTAACATGCGATACATTTGTTTTGGTATTCGGCGACGAAAATGTTTGTAGTGGTAATTCGTGAAATCGATGTGGGGAAATAATTTTCCCAGTTTTAAAATGTTGTATGTTTTCCCGCCAATTATTCAATGTATATGTAATTTGGTTTTGTAATATCATTTGTTTTATTTTGTGATGGTTTTCGCACCTTCTGTCTGATGCTTTCATTGCGAACAGAGTGGAATGAAGACAGATGAAGGCAAGAGAAAAAAGAGGACACAACCTCGGATTAATCTTGTGCTTGGTTTTCTCGAACAGTTGCTGAGAAGAATATATGGATTTCAGAGGGAAGGCGTAATCACGAACTTCATAAACTCTGCTGTTCGCCAAATATCATTAGGGTGATCAATTCAAGGAGTATGAGTTGGGTATACGTGGCTGGAGCTTCACTGTTGATCTCCAGACGCACATTTTTATCGAATTCGGTTCAGATAGAAATAATCGGTATGTATCCACATGTGTGAGATGTTAAATTTTTGCCATTCGTGTTTTCGGCAGTTGTGTTATTCATAGGGGTACGGAGTTAAAATTTTGTCATGCTGGAGCTTTGTTCCGTATTTCCTTATCGAAGAGCGAGTCACTGAGGCGAGCGATATATATATATATATTATATATATATATGTATATATATATAAAATCCAATTCCAGGAAGAAATTACATTTCAGATTCATTTGACTGAGAAAGTATTATCGAAACACTGTATTAGGTGTTTTTCACGGTTTAACCTCACTCATTCTGTTGCTATGAGGTTGATACGGATAACAGAATTTAGCACGAGTACTGTGTATTTTGGAACGAGTTTGGAAACACGAGACATAATCTACTTTAAGTGCTAACACATTTGCCTAGGCGTGTTTAGGTAAACACCGCATTTATCCAGACGAGAGCAGGAAGGAAGGGCAAGCGAAGACGTGACATTACATGTCAATATTGTGACATTAGCGGGTATTTAGCACTTGGCACCAAATAAATTTAATAGGAAACTTCCGTAGCTACTTAAAGAAGTGGACAATGGCAGAAATGTGACAAATGTTTGCTGAAGCAGATACGTTTTTTGTGGTCGATTGTTTTCGTTCGATACACCTTCTGAAGGTTTTTACAGACGTGAAGTTACAGTTTACTGACTAATTCCTTTCAGAGTGTTAACAGATGGTGTACAGACGATAAAGGATGCCCTTACCGCGCTCTGTCCTTGACTGCGCGTCCAGATTACTATCTGTACCATGACGAAAATAAACAATGAAATCAACGGAATGTCTGCGAGCGGCAAAGTTTGTAATTTATTATTAACAGTGTTGGCAGACAATAGCCTGGGGTTCACGAATGAGTTGGAAGGATGTGCATTGCTATTGCTGTGTGCTGGGATGTCAAATATGTATGCAGAAAAAGACACGTTGACTGTTACACATTCAAATAGAATAAGAACTTATGTCGTAGTTTCTTTCATGACTCATAACTTTTGAAGAAACTAATATTTGAGACACATTTGGACAATTTACAATTTACGGAATTGATTTTATGATTGTGATTCAATAATATATTTTTTTTTTTCACAGCGCGTGAATATCCACTTCAGTACCCGCACTGTCACAGTGCACCGGCAGTGCGGTTAACGTGTTACGCGTTGTTGCTTCACTTATTAAAGAAAGTTATGTGCCGCCTGTCTTTAAGAAATACCTAATAATCTGCAAAATTTTTTATAACGATTTTATGATTCATGGTGTCTCTCCGGAAGCAAGTATATTTTACAGTTGCTTTAGTTTGTATTTATTTAACGGATGCTTATTTTCTCTGAAGTGTCACTGACAGAAAACATTTCTTAAACGAAAAGCAATATGTCTCTCACACCGGCAGTCTGATGTATCCGGAAGGTCGTCCGTAGACTCGAAATAGCAGTAGTTCGAAAGCAAGTCCGTACCGTGAACTATTTAGTTTCTTTTATCTCCAGTCGATGTCGCAACTTGTCCCCGTTATGTTTACTTTTCACACTCTGTGTACAACGGCCTTTCCACAGATAATTTTGCGTGCATGAATGCATGCGTACCTAGTGCTTCGTACGGCCACCGCACACGTGTTGTGTTTTCAGTGACTTTTTGTCTCAGAGAAAATACTGTACATAATTTGGATTACGCAGGACCACCAAATGTCGCGTTGGTCAGAACCCTTCCTTCGTGTTATGGAGGTAACGGGTTCAGATCTTTACCCGGAGACCGGATATCCCGACAAGCATTTCGTGGTTCACTCAGTCGCTCAGGAAATGACGGTATGGTACGTGGAATAGGTTTACAGCCGCTTCCTTCCACATCCTTTCCAGTTCGTTATTCACTGATGATCATCTCATTGGACACCGCATAGTGTGACGCACTGGCAACATTGTCACGTAGATCATGAGAAGAATACCCATACCCAACGTGACTTCAGCGTGCGAGGTTGTCCCTATGTAAGCCATGAAGGCATATGGAAGAATGTAGATACAGCTCCTCTCATTCTTAACCTCGGCACTATTTAAGGGTGAGGGTCAGCTTCGCGCCCCGGCCGCTTTTTACCGGGGAGCGAGCCTCCGTTACCCGTTGAATATGAGACGGAGTGGGCCCCCGCAGCCGGTCTGTACGCTTTGGACAAGAGTTAAATCTCTTGCCCCTACCGCCATAGGATCGACGATTTCTCAGTTGATCGGTATGCAGCGTAATTACTTTATCGACTGAGCTGTTCCGGCTTCCAGTTTCAACATGCGGGAGCACGATAGAGTGAATGTACTCGTAATATGTTGCTGCTTACTTTACTGAAATCTTTTCGTGTCGCATCAGATCAGCTAAGAACACGAAGCGACAGTGTTTAGCTGCATACAGTCTAGTTGCCCAGATATGCAGTTATGGAATGTGGTGAGCGTGGTCACTGCATTACCGCCTTGTCTAGAATTTCCTGTTCTGCACCCATGGATAGACTCAGCAGAGTAATATCCTTCTATCCATGACCAAAGTTACAGCGAAATAGGCCTAGAGATGCACGAATTTAACTGACTTTAGCGTCTTACTACTGTATGATAGTCTCATACTTAGGTTATGTCTGTCCGGTTCGTCATCGTTATTAAGTCCATTTTTTGAAGGAAAATTATGACGGATTGCAGTGAGGGCATCCATCATTGTGCATGAAGTTCGTTGAACTTCGATAGTAAACCTTTTACAGTACTCGTAGTTAATTCTATGTTGGTTGACTAGTGGCGCAGTTCTATAGAAGTGTCTGTCGCTGTTTTTAGCAAGAGAACGTTTCATCGCAAATTCTAGTCTTCTGGATTATCACACCGTGTAGGATAATAAGTCTATCCTGACGTTCCACCGAAACGTCGGAACAAATGTATTACAAAGAATCAAACAAGGGAGTTTTCAGTCGACACAGCTTAGTTTATTGAAACATAAGTGGTGACTACATATTTCGGCTGTTTCGACTTTCTGACAAAGCCGTTATCAGGCCAAACATAAATTATGAGATATTCTGGAAATAATAATGCCTTATAATTTGTGAAAAGCTTGGGATCCCAATTTATTATCCTGCACGGTGTAATAATCCAGACGATTATCGTGCTGTGATTACATGAACATTAATACCTTTTTAGCGTTGCATTTTATTCTGCTTCCGTTCAGACACTTTGTTGAAAAGCTGATGGTTGCTCGATTGGTCAACAAATTCTCTGAGTTACGTGAACCTGAACGTGCGTTACGGGTTGACAGAGTTCCGCCACTGTACTGTAACTTATCCTCAGATGAATCCATTCCACTTTTTTCACACCCCGTTCCTTAAGACGTATCATTTATTGTAATAAAAATCTCCGTGTTGATTCAATACAATTGTAAGGCCACGGTGATTATCCATGGTGTCTCACTTTGGCGGCCGCCGACGTAGGTAAGTCGCTATGTTCTAGCCTCTATTCCTAGAATCTAAGAGCCCTAGGACTTTTGCAGTGTCCGCCTGTGATAATTCCACATTTTACGCTTTGATGGAATTTTTTGGAACCTTAAATCGTTACAGAAGTTTGCCGGAAACGTCGGGGCTGGATTTTTCATATCATTTTAGCTGTGTGACCATATGGAAAAGGAGACCTTCGTTGGTCACACCTTTTGCTGTATGTGAGTGAGTCAGTGTGGGAAATAAATAGTTTGGACAGCATTAGTGTTTTAAAACAGTGATCGCGTTTATGCAATAAATGAAAATTCGATGTTCACAAGCCCTACCGCTTAGTAGGTTTACTCGATTAATATCATCAGTAGAGTTATGTGGCCGATCCCAGTGGCCGCGCGGTCTAAGGCATGGGGCTGCGGCCGCTCGCTTACTGGGGTTGTGGGTTCGAATCCCGCAGAGGGCAAGGATGTCTGTCTCTTGTGAATGTTGTGTGTTGTCAGGTAGAGGTCTCTGCGACGAGCTGGTCCCTCGTCCAGAGGAGTCCTACCGAGTGTGGTGTGTCTAAAGTGTGATCGTGAAGCCTCGAAAAATAAGGCGGCCTAGGCCCCCAAGGGCTGTCGAGCCATTGAAAAAAAAAGAGTTATATGGGTTCGGTAATTGATGCGATTATTGTATGCTACTGCCTATCCAAGAACATGCGCTGCCATGTCACAAGTCTCAACATAGCATAGGCTGTAGTACCGGCTGAAGGAAATAATCGCACATAGGTCATAACTATTCCATGTAAATTAACTTCTGGACACTGGGTTTGAATAACCTAGCTTTGGAAAAATTCTCGCTCGGTGACATGTGTTGCTTCATAAATAAAACTGATTGTTTTGGACTTTCGCTAGCAGAAAGAGGAGAGTTTTAGAGCTACGTTCGCTTGCCACAACGCTTACCTTCTACAGTTCACGTGTAACGCGTATTGTCGCTGCGAGACATATCTGAAGCAAGGTCCCCGCAAGCAGTGTTGGTGACAATGGTATATTTACTTCAGTTCGTTGTGATGAGTGGCGGATATAATCACAGTATTGCACTCTGCTGGGTTTGATGTGCCTTCATGTTAACATTCAGCACTGGCATGCAATTTATAGCATGTCTGCTGGCTAAAAATGATTTATTTGGTTCGCCGATGATGTTTCTGTGTTGGAAGGCATTTGGTAATAACATATCTCGAAACATCACTCTATGAATTTGGACGCACACTGCGTTTTATTGATGTTTTTAGGGGCAGCAATTTTGGAAGCTGGAGTTTATCCCTCGTTGGCCTAGAGCAGTTTCGATTTCTGTTTATGCTTCGTTTCTTACGGATTTTCTACGCCAAATGTACTGATTGATATAGTGTGTATTTTTTTTTATGGCGTAACGGCCTCTAGTGGGCCAGAGTCTCCCCATTATCGAGGCTTCACGATCACACTCAGACATACCACACTCTGTAATAGGACTCCCCTGGACGAGTGATCAGCCCGACGCAGAGACCTAAACCTGACAACACACAACACTCATAAGAGACAGACATCCATGACCCCGGCGGGATTCGAACCCGCAATCCCAGGAAGCCAGCGGCCGCAGGCCCACGCCTTAGACTGCGCGGCCACTGGGATCAGTGTGTTTGTTTACCTTCCACTATTTATGTAATTACTTTTGCTTATGATTTTAAAGTACGTTAGTCCATAACGCAATATGACGGCAGCATATATGGGTAGTTACCACTAAAGTAACGTAACCAGTTTTACTGCTCTGTTTATTACTAAATGCAGATTGTGATAATATTTTTTTTTCTGCTGTAGGAAGGAAATACAATTTTGGGTCGAATTTCGTTGTGGGTGTGTTGTGCTCCTAAGTAAATACATTATATAAAAATTCAAATCCTCTTGACGTAGTGTTAGATTAACTTCCCCTAGAACTATGGTAGCTCCGTCGGTAACGTAGGAAACTGCTCATTGAATGCCCAGAGTTTTATTTTCGGTAGGGCATTACGATTTTTTGTTTGCCATGATGCCCAAAACGGTTTAGGGCCCACGCAGTCCTTTATTCGTGCGTTCCAGCTGGTCTTCCATATACCCTGTAGAAAAGATTAAACTGTGCACGTGTAACAGAGATGAAAAATGTTGGAAAATACGTACTGAAAACTAGACGCACCGGTGATGATAAAATCAGTAAGACACAGCCAATACGTACTGAAAACTAGACGCACCGGTGATGATAAAGTCAGTAAGACACAGCCAATACGTATTGAAAACTAGACGCACCGTTGATGATAAAGTCAGTAAGACACAGCCAATACGTATTGAAAACTAGACGCACCGGTGATGATAAAGTCAGTAAGACACAGCCAATACGTATTGAAAACTGGACGCACCGGTGATGATAAAGTCAGTAAGACACAGCCAATACGTATTGAAAACTAGACGCACCGGTGATGATAAAGTCAGTAAGACACAGCCAATACGTATTGAAAACTAGACGCACCGGTGATGATAAAGTCAGTAAGACACAGCCAATACGTATTGAAAACTAGACGCACGTGATGATAAAGTCAGTAAGACACAGCCAATACGTATATGAAATCTAGACGCACGGTGATGATAAAGTCAGTAAGACACAGCCAATACGTATTGAAAACTAGACGCACCGGTGATGATAAAGTCAGTAAGACACAGCCAATACGTATTGAAAACTAGACGCACCGGTGATGATAAAGTCAGTAAGACACAGCCAATACGTATTGAAATCTAGACGCACCGGTGATGATAAAGTCAGTAAGACACAGCCAATACGTATTGAAAACTAGACGCACCGGTGATGATAAAGTCAGTAAGACACAGCCAATACGTATTGAAAACTAGACGCACCGGTGATGATAAAGTCAGTAAGACACAGCCAATACGTATTGAAAACTAGACGCACCGGTGATGATAAAGTCAGTAAGACACAGCCAATACGTATTGAAATCTAGACGCACCGGTGATGATAAAGTCAGTAAGACACAGCCAATACGTATTGAAAACTAGACGCACCGGTGATGATAAAGTCAGTAAGACACAGCCAATACGTATTGAAAACTAGACGCACCGGTGATGATAAAGTCAGTAAGACACAGCCAATACGTATTGAAAACTAGACGCACCGGTGATGATAAAGTCAGTAAGACACAGCCAATACGTATTGAAAACTAGACGCACCGGTGATGATAATGTCAGTAAAACACAGCCCATTATTGGAGGATGGGGAAGAATACTCGTAGAATGTCAAATCAAGAATATTCTTTGGAGAGGAAATATTGTAATGGTAGTGTTATGGTAGTGGTGTCTGCCGGGCTAGCGTAGTGGGTATAGTGACTAGGCTAACGGGTTGGACTATCCGGGATTCGAATGCCGGCGGAGGCGAGAGATTTTTCTACTCTTCATTTCAGACCGGATCTGAGGCCCACCCAGCCTCCTGTACAGTGCGTACCCGGGCTATTTCCCGGAGGTAAAGCGTCCGAGGCGTGAAATTGGCCACTGGCCTCCATGAAATACCGAGGGTAAGAATGAATGGAGCTATACCTCTACTCCCCCTGTGTCCCTTCATGGCGTGGACGGACAGCTTTACCTTTACTTTGTTAGTACGAGCAGTGAAATAATATCAGAGTAGAGCGATGTACGTAGGTATGTATTTAAGTTATTTTTGACCCCCAAGAAAGTGGTGTTACATGCGTACGGATTCATGTAGGCTTATAGAACGAACCACACGTGAGTATAATTCATGTGGTCTTTCCGTGAGGACAACTGTATTAAGTGTGCATGAGCTTCTTGTCTGACACATAGCTATTCCGAGTGTTTAATGGGCTGGAAAATTAATTTTTTTTCTTCATTCTGTGAAATATTTGTAAGCTTCAGATTCCAATGTTCGTGCCATATACGGAAGTTGTTTCTGAAGGAGCACGGTGCTCTTATATTTGACTAATCTTCGAACAATACGACTTACAAGTATCTATGCCATGAAACGTCTCAAGACTGCTTTTTGCGAAGTGGAACAAATTGTGATATCTTCTTGATTGTAAGAGCGATTGCTGTGTGTGTGTGTGTGTGTGTTTGTCTGTGTGTGGACACGTCATGGCAGAAGCAAAGCACCCGTGTGCCGAGTTCGCCGATCTCTTGCCTTGCGAGTCCGCAGAACAAAGCCCCATACCGCCAATCCTTCATGGTTTTTAATAACATTTGTTAGCCTCAGTACTTCATTGGTCATCTGCTGACGTCACGCTATGGTAGATTTCCTTACTGCTTCATTCTGTGGACACAATCGGCTAGACACCCCAGTCATCCCATAACAGCGTATGTATGTAAGTATGTAGGTATAGCTTCACGCTTTCTGAGACGTGCGAATGATCATCTTTGTTCCTAAAGCCGTAGTTACTGTCTGTCATCGGCTAAGGGGCTTGTCTATGGGAGTTGTGATGAGGAGGTATGTTCCATTGAAGTCCTCCGTCTGCAGTGTGTCTGGTAAATTGAAGACCGTCACATTCTACGTGCGTGTGAGGGTGAAGATGCTCTCCTAATATTGTAACTTCATTACACAGATTTATGTAATTAAACCCGACTATTACTGTTGTAAGTACGAATCTGATTGTGTCTCCTAAATTTCTATTGTGTGCCCATAGTAGAGTTACTACAAGGAGTCACCAGAATTACTGCTATCGGAAGCTTCACCCACCATCAACATTCATACAATCAATACTACGCATACATACTGTGTTTCCTTGAGTCATAGAATACTCACCATATTGGAATTATACTGCCTGCCAACATATTTAAAAAAATTTCTAAAAATGTTTAAATTTTTGTCCTCTATACTTTTTTATAATTACGCATTTTTATAAATCTACCAGGCTTCTTGCGTTGTTTCTCAATACTGTATTTTTATATGTATCATTTTTTTTGTAAAGGGTGAGAACTGCCTACTACTTGCAGTTATAAATATTCACTAAAGTTCTTAAATTAATGCCTGATGATGGTTTGAAAATAAGCCGAAACATGTTGCCTAATGTGCTGCTCTCACAAACCCAACCACAGCTTGTGGTACAGAATGTCATTAATCTCAAAGACATACAAATATTCTCTGCATTTAAGTACTTGGTTTTAACACTAAGATGATGAAAGGAAGCCCATAACAGGATAGACCATATTTTATTTCTAATTGGTAATATGTTGACCTTTAGCATCTCGTTAGAGGCCACTGTGGGGAAGAGAGGCGATCATCACCTCTGTCTTAAACTGTGAGATAAGTTTTCGCGACCTTGGACCTGTTGAGGATATTCTCAAGAAGATATTTTCCAGAGCCTTGTTCAAAGTGTGCATTGGCGGAATAGTAATGACCCTTGACCTTTATATGGCTCTCCTCAGTCCCTAACAGAAAGCAGTGGAAGGACCTTATAATAAGGTGCATTTTTGTTGTGTTTCGTCTGAACAGTAATGCAAATAATAGCATCTACCATTTCGTAGTTTACGTGTACACTATTTACTTGAACTAAGCTGGACTGTAGTTCTCTCAGGATACAGGTTACATGCTTCGCTTTGAACAACCTTGAACTTAATACAGCACAATGTAGATATAAGCTGAAGAATGTGAGTGCATTATACCCATCTTAATTAAAACCATAATTAATTCTGTTTCTTTGGTTGAAAACAGGATTTACGTCTTTGAACAAGAATTAATGTTCCTCCAACTGTCTGCGAGTTACTTGTGTAACAGGTTTATGTTCGTGCTCGGGACCAATGTTCCGGAAACTTGCACATAGTGATAAATGTGATATGGTTTATAATACAAAAATGTATTGGGACATTTCAATGGCTAAAGGTTTTGTCATGAAATTCAACGTCTTTGCAAGAATATTCGAAGTTATTTTATATTTCGCGTTGCATTTTTATGTGGAAAAGGTTCAATGCAAGTGCAGGAGTTTTAGACAAAAGAAAGTGAAAGAGGTATCTTAATGTATTTTTAAAGTTTTATGAATACATTATGGTAGTTACCATAATAGCAGGTGCTCCAAATAAAATATATACGTTTGTAGTTTTCCCATGCTTGCTGCATAACCCACGCTTGTCACCTTTCATCGTTTAATGAGACTAAGGTATTAATTAATGAGTACAGACTGTGAAACTCCTACTTAAAACTCTTAAATATAAATAATTTATGTGCATGCATTTCTAATTTCTCCATTTTTTGTTGCATGTCCACCTCTCGTATTTTCCTTTATTTGATCCCGCTAATAGCGGTCAAGGAAGAGAACAGTGGGGCAATGTGTAATGTTTACAAATATTAAGACATGAGTTTTATACCTCATTAGTTCAAACGATTCTGCGGAAGGCATTTCTAATTATTATGGTATGAATGCCCCCTGCTTTCCAGTTCACTTGTTTCAGGTGTTATAGAATGTGGCAGTAGCATATTTTGCAAATTAAATATTGATCTGCCGTGAATTTTCGTGCCGTTCAAATTTGATGTGAAGAAGTAACACAAGTCCTGCAGTTCATTTCGTTGCCGACTGAATTTGTGTTTAAATCCGAAGACGTTGACGCTTAACGCTTAAGGAGGCGAAATTGATGTAGTTCCTACGTCACAGAAAGCGTAAAACATTATTGCATTAATTCGGTTGACGGACCAGTCAATATGAATATCTTTGACCATTCTAAGAATACTGAAATTCTGTGAGCGAAATACCGAGTTCTTTGACTTTTCACTAGGTGACACGTGAATGTCACTGCCCACTGAAGGGTTAAGCGACGCATTGTTACAACAATAATAATGTGTAATTTGACGTGCAGTAATGTTCCTTGCGTCTGTGAGGTTAGTACTTATAATTTTATTTCTTGAACTGAGTGTGTGTGGTGGCCGCACTGGGTGCGTGCATTGTTGTGCTTAGTTCTGCATATATTAATGTGCTTTGAAAACTCAGTGCTAGCTGTATGTACTGCCTGGTTTAAAATTAAAAAGCTCTGAATTTTGAGCTCACAAAAACAGTGATATTTTCTCTACACAATGTTAAGAAATTGGTCTCTTTTATCGAAACACACTGCGTTCTCTGTGAGGTGCAAACTGAATCTTTATGTGTAACACATTAATTTCCGTCTTCACAGGGTTAAGTATATCGTGGTCTTCCAACACAGGTGCAGCCGAATGACAATAATTGACGTATCTGATTAGCATAACGTCCTGAGACTGTATTATGCTCAGTTGTAGACTGGCGTGTTCTCTTTTAGACAAAAGTTAAAGCACTGATCTTTATGCTGGAATGTAAGTGTAGTTAACCGAGAAGACCTCAAAGTTTTCATCGCCCTGAAAATTTTATTCCATCTTAGGCCTGTGTTATTTATAAGCGCCAATTCGCGCGATTAAACGACTGAGCTTTGTATTATTAATGGTGCCAAGCCTGAAGTTGAATACGTAAGATACGAATCTTTGTCTACGTACACACAAAGTAATAATAGCAGGATTGTATTGTGGTTGGTATACACCTGGAGGGTATGTGAGGAAAAAGGCAAGAGGCGTGTCAAGGAAGAAGAGGGGATTTCGGAATGCATAAAAAGAATGAGAGTCATCCTGAGTAAGAGAGATATAGTATGATGCTGGCCAGCAAAGTGGAACGGCCCGGTCGGGTGGCTTCTGCTCCCCGCCTTCCCCCAACCACAATGGACATGAGTTCGTTACTCCGTAGTCAGTCAGTGCGTCCTTGTGGCGTGTCCGTCCGTCCTTGCACTGTTCCCTCTCTCCGTCGCTCTGCATGGGTATCAATTTCATTTGCTTCACTTATATTCTTGTCATTAAAACCTGGATGTGCAATGCTGTTTGTGCTGTTAAATAACTCTGTCTCTAGCAGACGCAGTGTTCCTCACAGTTTCGATACTGCTGACTGGTACGTACATTGATAGATATTTGCCAACCGTACGTATGTGCAAAAGTCGACACGAACCGGTACGTACGTGCAAAATACGCTGCTGACTGGTACGTCTGTGCACAAGTTACTGCTGGCGAATACGTACGTGCAAAAATCACTGCGGACCACTACATATGTGCAGAAATCTGTGCGGATTGGCACGTTTCTTCGAAAAGAACTTTGAGCGACAACGTATGTTGAAAAATGGCTTCGGAACAATATATTATTACAAGAAACGCCTCCTACCTTTAGCCAGTATGCTAACTCATTGATGAATTAAAGTTCTTTTGTCATAAACATGGCACGTCAGAACAAAATGCAACATTATGTAAACAAAAGTGTGACATATGTTCACATGAATTGTTTTCTTTTTCACGGTTTGAAATAGAACGAAGATAATAGTCTGTTTCATTTCTTAGCAGACCGGTGAATAAGCATTCAGTCCGTGGCCTACAGTTCGAGGAGTATTGGGCTGTACCGTGTCTTTGGATATCCTAATCACATTTCGCCTGTGCTGCATTTGTCACTCGTTAAAATAAAATAAGGTAAGTTTGATTTATCTCAGCTGTGTGAGCGATGTGGACAGGGTTCAGGGATCTCCGTGTAAAGATTGCTTCACTGGGAACTTCACAACTTCTTACTGTTGTCGTCTGATCAGTTTGGGTGATGCAGATTCCGCCTCTAAGTATTATGAGTGTTTTGTGCAGCCACGCTTTGCATGATGTAATTGTCTATGAATGTGACTAAGGGCTGCTTTACCTTCTCAAAAACCTTATTTAGAAGTTCCCTACATGTGGGTTTCTCGAGATTTCGGTTTTATTATTAGATAAATTTTAAATCACAGCAAACAGATGCATGCAGAAACGCGTACGGTTCGTTCTGTAGTACCCACTAATTTACGATTTTAACCAAAACAGGAATACGTCGATGAATCTTGGTAATCCTTACCTGTATCACATGTGATGAAAATCTGTTCAGCTCTTTGCGACACGCTACATGCGGACACAGACGTGGGGAGACGAATAGGGCCATTTTTGCAATTTTTCATTGCTATCGCGAATGGAGCAAGATTCCAAACATGGAGCAAATATGATTCCTCTTGTCTTGTATTCCTGCTGTGATACGGATCTTCGGTTATATAAAAGTTTGCTGCGAGGACATGGTGAAGTTGTCATATCATTAATAACACAACGCCCACAAACACATTGGAGTTCTTATCAACACACGATTTTGAACTTCTTCCATGATACGTGATTTTTTCTGTAAATTAAATGGGCGGACTCCAGATGTCGGTGGTATTTAAATTGGGTTTCATATAATTAATTGTGGACAAGTATCAAACTTGGTAATCACATGTATGAGCAAATTGGTTTTAACGAATATGTTCCTCTTTATTGTAAAACTTGAAATACATTATCTTTAATGGAATTTTTCAGCACAGTTATGCACTGGTGACTGTAAAATCTGTTAATTTGGGCTGTTAATCGATATTAGTGTAATAAATTTGATTTTCCATTAAAACTATTCATCTAAATATTAATTTATCAATAGAACTGTTTTTCGTTTTTGTAGTCGTGCTTCTTCGGGCAGTGATCTCCTATGGCTGATCAGCGAAACTTCGTGAACTGTGCTGGGGCAGCCAATAACAGAGCTCGAATTATCGAGTAATTGCTGTGAACAACAATGCACACTAAAATCCAGGCCATGTTTGAGATTCTTACAAGCGACCGTGTGAGTAGTTGTACCAAACAGCCAACACACGTATGGAGTTTCTTCTACACGTCGTGTACAATTATACTTTCTGGTGATGGCTAAGGAGAAGCTGCATTTCAAAATAGAAATGTGAGATAAATCGGACGGCCCTGTTCGTTTTGCCAAGTAGGGGTAGTGAACTTGGCCATTGCGGCATTCTGATCACGTATGTTTTGAGTCTAAATCTCTCGCAACTTGCGGGAGGGTCGAGAGATCGGATCCCGTGATACCATTACAAAACAGTACAAGTAGCTGCTGTAGGCTTGTCCTCGGGCTTGTGGACTCGCGGGTTTTGTTATTTGACCACATGATTTCTTAATCCTTTAGACCACAATCGTTACTATTTGTGCCATCTGCTTTAACATTAAATAACTCTCAATTATACCCACGGAGTGAAGTTCTGTTTATGGGGTTTTTATTCTGAGGGTGAACGTAATTATTTCTCCGCATTAATCTTGTAGTCTCTATAATGGCGGCGTAGTTCGGGCTCAAGTCTTCTGGGATATGACACCGTGTACATTTAACGCGGTTTCGGAAGAGCTTCCTGCCTCCTTCTGGTCTACACTGAAGATGGGGGCAGCAGTCTCCTCCGAAACGCACGTAACTATGTATGAACGCACCTACGCGGCGTCATATCCCAGACAACTTGCAACTTGCATCTTCATTACCACCGCTGTGAGACTCAAATCTCGCAAAGACACAGCAAGTTTTCTGTGAATACGTGCGTGATGGTGTGTGCGGGTGTGCGAAGGGTTTGAAGCTAATCAGTTTGTGAGGAACATTTTTCGCTCCAATAAATATTTAGCGAGCTTCACTCGTGATTCGCCTACAAACGCTTATAAGTCTTCTTGTAATATGGCTATTAAAATTGTCAGAAATGAAAATTGAAGCAGTTCGGCAAATGCCAGTTGAATCCTGTAGGAACAGTTCAGCAGTTCTCGGGGGGGTTTCCCCCATGCTGATGAGTGGACAGGGCAGTTTTAATTGGCGCTACTTAGGATGAAAAGGGCGCCAACGTGACCAGTTTTTATAGAAATCTTGCGTTTGTGTGGAAATGTCACGCAGCGAAGAATCCAAGTAAAGTCACTGTGCATTTTGATTGTAAGAAATTACTCTTTAAGATAACCCAGTTGTTGTATAGAATCAACACGTAAAAGGAAGATCATGTATTTTAGTCCGCGTATTACTTCTCCGAAACTACTGAACGATTTCATTGAAACGTGATTTTTGGAGCTGTTCAGTCACTGACGGGAGAGTTTAATTTTCGTAGTTATTGGTTCTATATAATCTGACTTGTTCACGAAGCTGGAGCTTTATCAGCTTTTTCAGAAAGAGGCTCACAGTATAAAAGTTGATGCATTCCATGATTACGTTCGACAGCTTCTATTTAAAACATTTCTTGGTGTGGTTAATATTTAACAAAATACAAGGAAACATAATTTCCGACACTGCAATGTAATATTTGCAGTTTAACTTTGCAACAGGGGATGTAGAGGCTGCAATATGTGAACATCAGAACCGATGGGATTTTCACTATTATATGGACAATATTTGCATTTGCTGATACATTTCCGGCTATTTTTAATATTATCTGACACAAATAAAAGTTTATCTGAATGTGGGGTGTGGGAGCCAGTGTATTTGTAAACGATGTTGATAAACTGAAGAAATTTTCCTTATATCTTCTGGAAGGATTGAGGAGGCTTAAATTTTTGTTTTGATCGCGGTTTTGCATTCATATGTTTTGAGGGTTACTGTTCCATATCGCAGTCAATGCGGGCATTCATTCTTGACTACTTATTAACAAGCAGCGATGTATCACGAAACATGCAGCTGAGTTCACGCTCGTAACCTTTTGATCTTTATGTTAATTTCGTCTGAAAAAAAAAAGACACGCAGTGTAAGTCTTCCCACACACCTCAGACCTGGGTGATATTGTAATTCGTGCATTTGTTGTTTTACTTCGCAGGACTCTGTTATTTTCCCGTTTTCTCATTTGATTGTTGGATCACACTTGTAAATAATCGTGACGGTTCTTAAGGTACGAGTATTTAATTAATTGACAATGTATTATATATGTTTGTTTTATTTTGGATTTTATTGCGCAAAGTTATCTTGAATAAGAGCATTTTTTCCTGCCGTTTATTCTTCAGTTCTTTAAAATTCCATCATTTCCTTGCTGCCGTCACTACATCCATCCATTAATTTCTTTTTGCCTCCCTATTCTTCTTCAGCATTATGTCTACCTGATGGTATTCAGGTACATATTCGTCACGAGTAATCTTTTTTGTCATTAGTGTGTTATGCCCATGCATTTGTAATATTTTGCGCTTAAAGTCTCATTGTGTCCACAATTTCTTTCTAGTTTTATATAGTGTTTTCTAATTCTATCTAGTCTAGGCATTTGACAGTTTTCCAATTACCTGTTTCTTTCTTTGTAATATTTCATGTTTCACTTTTGTACGTGCGGGCTCTTGTGAACACGGTAATGAACCTTTGGGTTCCATAAAAGGCGAGGAATTTCTTGACTAACTACGTTTCTATTATCTTCTGGAGGCGAGATGCGCTCAATAGAGTTAGTTTCGTTGTTATAAATAACTAGGCGTAAAGCTCCAAAATAGAACCAAACATTTTTTCGTCTTTGTGTGTTCTTTCCACGAAGTGCATGTAATGAATATTTAATGGACAGATGGTTCTGTACGCTCTCCCCGCATCCGAAAGTACTGCATGGATGTCGATTCAATTTGGTAATTAGTTGGACTATACGAAAAGCCGTTGAGAAAATTTATTTTTTGTCTGTATCGTTCTTGTGAATCCCTACTTAACCACAGTTTAATTATTTTGGAAATTGCCCACCGTTTTCAGTTTCTTTTCAAACCCAACCTGTCGGAAACTGAATGTGACCCACTGGTCCCTGTGATTGAGACTAGGTATTTATAAGGGGCCCAAGTGGTAAACCGTGTGACGGAGACATCCAGCTTCCGTAAAATGGGCAGGGCTCCAAATAATGCTGATGTTTTCCTGTAACGCGCAATCGAGGGAAGCATTTGGGCCTACGCTTGAAGTTGCAGTAATGTTTATCAGTAACTCTTCGGTTATTCTTACGATAACGTGTGTATTAGCAACTTTTGCAAGTTTTATTTGAGACGTTTTTCGATTTCGTGTATGTAATATATTTAACCACACACATATTTGGTGGCTGAGTTTTGGTAGATCTTATGTCGACGTAATATGATTGGACTTTCAGTAGCATAGACCTATGCGACATGCAAATCTGCAAGACACGCATTTCGAAATGTGGCCTAACCTTGTTTCCATGTACTTTGCAGCTTTGTTACAAACTTAACCCATTAGGGTAAACAAACGAGAACAGTGTCATTGGACTTTTGTCTGTCCTCGCAAGGACATCAAGTAGGAACTGTAGTCCGCGTCTGCTAAACGCACAAGTCACGCTCGTGGCGCTCCGTGGCGACGGAGGCCATCACTTATATTACGCATACACACATGGTCGCATCGTTCGGAGCGTGTCACTCTTATGAACTGTAAGATGTTACCGCAAGATGAACGACAAGACAAAAAGCAGGAATTCCCAGGAATACGCAGTCCTGCTCTGACTCGTGCAGCCGGCTCTTCTTTCTGTCTTTTTTCTTATCGGTGTAGGATTTAGAGAACTCGGAAGTGACGTTCAATGCTTTTCAGTTGCAGATGTGAAGAATTTGTCTTACCGATATAGCGGGGGTTACTTTCTTTATGAAGATTGTGTCCAAAACTCGGACGTCTATATTTAAACAGAATCGTGTACTTTACAATTAGACGATTTCTGTGTAAAGTGGAACATTTTTCTCAGTTACCTAAATCAGACAACGACAAGAAAAGCGCATGGCCTCAAATATTTTAAAAATTATGCCTGCTTGTATTATGGGCATAGTACTGTGGCGATTTTGGAAGGGGGTTTAGGTGCGTTTCGTAACAATACATCGAAAAGCAGCAGCTGTTTCATGTGTTCCCTCCGTCGGTCTGTTAGCAACACACACACACACACACACTGTACCCATTTAGATCATATTCGGCGTTGTAGGCCTATGCTGCATTTTCAACGCCTTGGTTTTAAAGGGAATTTTGAAGCCGGAATAGCTCAGTCAGTTTAGTGACATAGGCTACTGGCTGGAAGACTGGTTTGCTTTCAGGCAGAAGCAAGAGGTTTTCCACTTTTCCAGAAACGCCCAGACCGGCTGTGGGGTCTACCCAGCTTCCTGTTTTGTGGGTACCGGGGTAAAGCGGCCGGAACATGAAGCTAACCACTTACCTCCATTTACTGCCGAGGTAAAACTTCGTGGACTTATAACTTCACTGTCCCGTATGACTTCATTTCTTGCACAAGTACATCTTTAAGAGATGTCACTTCAGGGTATAAGTTAATTTTATAAATATTTTCGGGTTCTTTGACAGATGTTAATTAAACCTGACTTTACCGGACATCTCTGTTACAGTATCCTACCAGAGAACTATCAGGTAGCCCGCAAGTTTCATTGTTGTTAATCCGTTTCAAAGACTACTTTATTTATGAATTTAAATAGACTTTTTGTATATACCACATCCTTTTTAGTTCTTTGACACGCTTTTTTAAATGCTGCCTTGTGGTGCATTTACCCGTTATGTTTGTGTATTTTATAATATAAAGTATAAATGTGAAATCACTTATTTCACGGGACAGACATTTTAATTTAAAATTAATATTGTTAACCTTTTGATCCCCTTTTATACTTCCGTTCAGGTCGAGTGCCTCTGTTTCCTTGCACCTGTCTCGTCTGTGTTGGGCCCTGAGAAAGACGAGCTGCTGAAGAAAGGATACTGTGGAATTGCTTTATGTACACTTTACTTTAAGTGATTTGTTAAAGAGATGAGTGGTATGAAACGTACTACACACAGTCAAAACAACATTATCATTCAAAATTGTGCTGTGGAAATTTCTTGGCTGATTTTAGATATACACAGCATAGTAATATTACCTTATGAGGTGATTCGTTCATTGTGATGAATGGATCCAGTCGAGGATACCTGGATATTGGGATGACCAATTTTGGGCTTATTCTGCTTGAGGGAGGTGGTTAACGGGGAGTTTCAGTCCATGTTTCTTGAGATCTTCTGTTATCGGTACGTATCTTATTTGTTTTTAAGGAAATTCGTCTAATATTAAACATGACGATGTTATCAGCTAATAAATCCGTTATAAACCCCACAAACCTCATTATAGCCGATAGAAAACGAAGCAATAATCTGCCATAAAGGTGGAGGTAGCAGATTCATCCTAATGTTGGTAAATTATTGCTATGCTGCATGGTGTCACATCCCGTGTGATTGAAATTATTAATGTCTCAATATAGTCTTCTCGGGCGCACAGCCGCGTAAACTCGTTTGAATACAACGTTTCGGGGACTAGCTCCGTCCCCATCCTCAGGCAAAACTGATTTTGCTGAGGATGGGGACGGAGCCAGTCCCCGAAACGTTGTATTCAAACGAATTGACGCAGCTGTGCGCCCGAGAAGACTATATTGAATCATGTCGCCGCGAAAGTTTTAAAACTTATATTAATGTCTCCGCTATGATAACCTTAAATTTTACAAATCGAGGAAATGTGTACTGCCACCGGGAAGTGCCATAGTTCCTAAACCTTCAGTTTAAAACTTGCGCATGATTATTTGGTAATGAACTGAAATGTTGAAGTTTATGGCGACCGATGGTTGGAAAATTATTACAGCATTAGCTTTATGATGCCGTTAACCGGTTGAGAAGTTCTTTGACCATAATTTTCAAACTCATGGGAATGACCTTCATTCGAAATGAACTACATTATTCTGAAGTTCGGGTTCTGCGCTGTAGTGTGAATCGTAGAGTTAATTAGAAGCTTGTTGTATGAAGCTTATAGCATCTTGTACCAGGAAAACTATGTAAATATTAAATTGGTTTATTTTAGGGCGTGGGCCGGGATAGCGTAGTCAGTATAGCGACTCGCTACGGGCTGGACGGTCCGGGGATCAAATTCCGGTGGGGGCGAGATTTTCCGCACCCGTCCAGACCGGCCCTGGGGCTCACCCAGCCTTTTATTCAATGGTACCGGGTCTTTCTCGGGGGTAAAGCGGCCGGGGCGTGGGGTTGACCACCCACCCCATCTCGCACCGAGTCTAAAGAAAGAGTAGAGCTACATCTGTGCTCCCCCTCTGGGCCTTCATGGCCTGTTCTAGGGTGAACTTTACCTTTTCCTTTGATTTTAGGGCGCTGTTAATATCTCACACCATAAGTATGGCGTCGAGCGGTACCAGTGGTTGGTGGTTGATGAGTTAGAAACGGCCGTAGTCAAAATGAGGTAGGCTACTGTTACAGGCACGGAGTCGGCAAGACCACGAAGTATTCCCTCAGTCAGTAGACGTCTTGGCCCAAAATCAAATTGGGCACCTCTCAGATGCAAGTCTGTTACTGCTTGACTGAATCAAAAGTAGTTTTCATTCCATCAACTCAACTTTATTATTAAGCACTCCTCTTCTGCTTTACTATAAAGCCGAAACATGTAGTTGGTATTGTAAACAAGAAGAATTATTTCGTGATAAAGTTGTGTTGACGGAGTGGAAAGTACTTTTCATTCATTTCAGGCAGCACAACGGGATACCACATACCAAGATTGTTACTGCGTGAGCCAACTGGTTCGTTTGAATTTTGTAGATGTAATGTATTTACCCTGAAGAGTAGGTATTGCGCAATTGTTATTGAATCAGTTCAGTTCTGAGGCATTCTGACAGTGTGTTTGTGTAGTGGCTGTGTCTGATATTCTGGATATTGTTCATTGTCTGAAACTAAAATCCCACAAGGTTTCGGAAAACTTAGTTTTCTCCGGCTTCAGGTGGACAGAGGCAACGAACCCACTTTGATGGGCCCTTTATCAAGAGTAATCTATCTCTCTGATGCAGTCACGTCTGGTGTTGAATCAGGTCGGTGCCTGGATATCTCGGAATGACATTACCGATGCATCACTTCCTTGCATCAGTTTATATTGCGGTTACGTATAAGGCAAAACATGTGTTGAGCATGGAGCGGAAGAGCGCAAGTAGACATTAATTGTCCTCGCTGAATTATTACGAAATATTTCAGCTGCCGTGATTAATGGATGCAACGCTTCCTGAGTTAGCACCATCGGCATTCCTCAACCTCGAGAAGTGTGGACGAGTTTTCTGGACGTACTCAGCATGTCATTAATCTTCATTGTTGACATCTGAAGATGCTTTGAAATGATGTGTGTGTGAAGATCCCGTCACTGCTTAAAATTTGTTTTGTTTACATTAAATGACTTTTTGTTTTAGAATCTAGGAAGGTTTGCAATCGCCGTATCTGACTGTACTTATAATTGTAAACGTATCGAGGCAGTGCAGTTCTTATTCATGCTCGAAAGTATTTTGTCTGCCAAATCAATTCACATTTTGTCATGAACGTAACGAACGTTTGGATATATCCGCAGGAATGCTCATACCTTAATCCTGTATAAATGACATACCATCTTTATCATGTACTTTGACGCTGGTTTTATCGCAATAAGAAAACCTGAAAGCTTGTTAAGTCAGTGAATTAGAAGTAACTTGTCCGGAACACAGGCTTCTCTCGTTATAACAAACTGGGTTGCTTAGGCGTCGAGTAGACGTGTGCATACAGGCATCGATACTTCTGCTTGACACATTCCTCAAGGAGCAATTACAGGTAACACGGTGGACTTCACTCAGTATACTTTAAAGGTGTCCATTCCGTGCATTTTTAGAGCAGTGCAATCATATTATTGTACTAAGCAAATGCACATTATTAACTGGATACGAATATTAAGGACGTAGCTCCGACATGTTTCGGCACAAGCGTACCATCTTCAGGGGGCACAATATGCCGGTTTAAAACCAATTGCAAGTGATAAGCCGCTACAAACCGTGGAACCTTGTAAATAATAGCTTATTACTGGCAGGTGTTTTAAATCCGGCATATTGTGCTCCTGAAGATGTTGCGTTTGTACCGAAACATGTCGGAGCTACGTCCTTAATATTCATATGTAGTTAAATGTATTATTTTATGATAAACACTGAATAATCAGGACCAGATTTAGGGTTAGCCACAAGAGACCCGGACGTAAGGACATGCGATTTGGGAGCGCCATTTTTTTTCTCCCTCTCTCTCCCTCCTTTATGCGATTCTTATCTGGGCGGCTAGTTTCATTTTATTCCAATGGTGCATATAATATATTTATTTAATAGCTTGACTCTCTTTTTTCTCATTTAAAACTTATTATTTAATACATTATTTTGGATGTAATTTATTTAACTTAGTTTAGATGTAGATTATAGACTATGTATAACTTGAATTATGCACCAACAACTTTGGGGGTACAAAGTTGAAGAGCAATTATATCTGGGGGTACGCGAACAAAAAAAGGTTGAATACCACTGTACTGGTTCACTCAGTATAGTTTGAGCAGTGTTTCTGTGACGTAAAGTTGTCCTTTTGCTTAATTAAATACAACACCAAAAAAGCATATGGGGACTGAAAGCATGTCTTTAGACATTCTTAACACCGGCACTAGATAGAGGTGTGTGATCAGCTTCACGCCACTGCCGTTTTGTCCCGAGGATATATCCCCCGGCATCCTTGCAGTAGGATGCTGAGTTAATTGTTGCGGACGTTTCGAAAGAACGTGGTGCCTGTATCTTTAAGGGCTATCCCAGAAGGCCTGAATCCTGAAGGTATTCATTTTTTCTTGCTGTCACGTTCTTGGTGTTTCATATATATATATATATATATATATAACTTTAATAATTTGCCTCGGTAATTATAGTCTAAACTGACGTGTGGGGCGTTTTTCGTCGCCTAATATCGCTGAGAGAATGCAATTATACAGCCGTCAGAGCTTCTTATTACATGATTCAACAGTGTGACTTGTATTTATAGAAGGCGTTGCGTAATGTCATCGACGCGATTAATAATTGATGAGCAACATCTTTTTCTTTCCCCTAGATAACACGGCAGTCTTCATTTGGAAAGGAGCATGACGCAGCAAGAAATAAATTGGTTTCAATTGCTCACGTATGAACTTGTTTTAGAGAACTCTGGCATAATCGTGTGGATATTAAGAGGATCGTTACTATGGTCTCCGTAATGTACTCTCCTTTGATAACCTCCAACATATACATACGTACCTTGAACATTTAACGTTCCAAACTTCGAAGAACTTGACATTATAACACTGGAAAGTGCAGTTGTATGCTGAGGAAGCGGAACACTTACAGCAGTTCGCTGTGGAACAGTGGTTAGAGACAGTTCTAACGAAGACGGAAGTTCGGGAGTTGAGAATGAAGTAGACAGACATAAAATGGAAGCAGAGAGGAAGGGTTTATCAGTAACTTCATTACAGTCTCGTTGCCTCTTCTCGCTACTAGCGCACCCAGAATTTATGGAAATTAAAGTGTTAACTATATCGTGGTTTCGATTATTTGAAACAATTTTGGACGAACTATTTTCAGTTTGTACAGGGTGCGCCAAAAACACCTGACGGTTTTTGAAATGTGAAAACCAGCGTGCCCGCTACGCGGCGCTTCCATACTGACCGTCACCATGTACAGCGATGTTTGGAGTTTAGTTGAGATGGAGCGCTGGTCGGTACAAAACCGTATTGCGGCAGTGGAACTGTTTATCAAAACAGAGTCTGTTACAGCTACACAGCGTGGTTTCCGACAGCAGTTTCAGAGACGTGATGCTCCTAGCCGCAATACTCTGCTATTGTGGGTATCGAAATGGCGTCTAGAAGGATCAGTGAAGGACAGTAAACCACAGGGACGTCCACGTTCGGCTCGTACACCTGACAATGTGGAGCGGGTTAGAGACGCCATATTGCGCAGTCCGCGCAGGTCGGCTCGGCGGCACGCTCTCGCGCTTCGCTTAAAGGACAGCAGCGTTCGCCGAATTCTTCACAAGGACTTGCATTATCACCCATACAAAATCCAAGTTGCTCAGGAACTTAGTGGACGGGACAAGGTGAGCCGACTTCAGTTTTGTAATGAATTCATGGATTTGGTGAATAATAATCGCGACATAGTGAACACATTACTGATGTCTGATGAAGCTCACTTCCATATGTCTGGTTATGTGAATAAACAGAACTGTCGCTACTGGACTCCAAACAACCCACACGAACTTCACCAACGTCCTCTGCATAGTGCAAAAGTGACAGTGTGGTGTGCAATTTCGTCTCATGGCGTAATTGGTCCCTATTTCTTTGAGAATTCGGACAGGAGTACAGTGACTGTCAATGCAGAGCGGTACAAAATAATGCTGGAAACATTTCTGCAAAATGAGTTACGTTCTCGTCAGCTCGATTTCCTATGGTTCCAATAGGATGGAGCAACTGCTCACACGGCACGGACTTCCATGACAGTCCTCAGGACAATGTTTCCAGGCAGACTCATTTCTCGTTTCGGGGACATCACCTGGCCCGCCCGCTCGCCTGATCTTGCAGTACCAGATTACTTCCTTTGGGGTTACGTCAAAAGCAAGGTATACGAAACACGTCCTGCCAATATTGATGACTTAAAGCAGCGAATTCGTGAGTGTACGCAAGGGATCCCTAAGGAAATGCTACAACGTGTTATGACAGCCTTTCCGTCGCGACTGCAGGAGTGTATTGAACGACATGGTGGTCACCTACAAAGTGTCATATTCAAACAGCAATGATTCAGATGAATTTTCATGGACATGGAATGTACCTGATAGTCTTAATAAAATTTTTCCACTTTGCCTTAAAATGTTACTTCATTTCAAAAAGCGTCAGGTGTTTTTGGCGCACCCTGTATGCTTCGTTTATTCGAAGAGGAGTAAACACGAACATTAAATAAATTAGGTGTACATACATGACTATATTTTATAGTGCACATGTATTTATAACATCATAGGCCTTACAGTAAATCATAGTCAGGAGCTAATCTATGTGTAACCATCAAATACCACAGAAACTACTTTTATGGAGTTATTTCAGCCTGACATGTTTCGGCCCTACGAGCATTCTAAAGGGACACAATATAACACAACAGCTTGTTGCTGCACTTTGCATTGTAAAACGTAAAGGTGACGTTGCTGCTGTGTACGTCATAAGGGCACATAGGTGAGTGTGTGTATATTTACATATATATATTTATATAAAGCTCGGCTCATTCGTACCCTCGGCATTAAATGGAGGTCGGTGATGAGTTTTACGCCCCGTAAAACACCACCCTGTACCCACTGGATGAGTCCCAGAGCCGGTTTGGGTGTTTTGGAGAAGAGAAAAATGTCTTGGTCCTGCCGGGAACCGAACCCCGGATCGTGCAGGCCATAGCCTAGTCTCTATACCCACTACACTCTATGTATTATGTGTACAGAAATGTAGCTTATGTTGTCGGTTTTTGTCTGCTGAGAACTGTCAAAGGGATGTGCAAACATAATTTTTAATGGAATTTGAATCATTTAAAGTTGTTTTGTTACGTGAATGTACTTTAGTATGTTGTTTGAGTGTTTTTCCTTCTTTGAAGTTTTATTCAGTACATACTGTGATATGGACAGCGAAATTGAACATGTGCGAAATTTCAGGCTTCCGCCGCGGCGTAGCTGAGGTCTTCGCTCTTCTGGGATGTTGGGCGGCGTAGTTTGGTAGTTGGTTACGACGTTTTTGGGTCAACCTATCGGTCCCATCTTTTCAAAGGTCAGTAAGTCTCTTGATCCTTGCAAATGAGACCGATATGTTGTCCCGAAACGTCGGTAACAACTTCTAACCTACTACGGGCAACGTACCAGAAGAGCGAAGACCCCAAATGAGACATATCTTTTATGAAGTACGGGTTTATGTGCTTATTATTCATAAAAGGACATTATAATGTTTTTGTATACCTTGTGTGGAGTTCAGGCCGATCTTGTGATACGTCCGTGTAAGCAGAATTAACGAGAAACTTGTTATCGAATCAATTATCAGTTAATTGATTAACATCCCTGCAAATAATAATTATGAGCCACATTTGGGACTGGTTTACCACGTGCAGAGCAGAACAGCTCCAACCGAAACACAAGTGTACTAAGTGCGATCCTCCGTGAACGGCATGATGTTGGATGTTTTCGTACTGTGCCGTAGTGCACTGGTTGCAGGAACGCTTCTAGTGAAACTGGCCGTGAGGCATGTAAGAAGCAAGCGGAGATCTACATTTGATGCTACTGGAATTACCATCATCTGGCACTTGGGCGGCGCTGACGACATAGCCCGCAGTTCTCTTTATTTTCATTACATGCTTGGAGCACGTAGTATCATTAAAGGGACGTGTCGTGTTTCGTGTGGTACCTGGATGTTGGTTTCAAGGGGAATTAAGGGTTGCTGGAACATTTCTGCTTGTAATCGTTTCGAGGACAGAGTCCAGGAGATCTTGACATGGAAATGAATGTTTTTCAGCACTGCTGTGGGAGGATAGTGCTGTATTGCTCTTTAGACCTTTATTTTGTACCCTCTACCATCATTTGAAAGGAAGTGGGGTTACTTGTCAACTGCAGTGTAGACCTGAGTGAATGTTTGGGTTACACATGATTATCTGGTGCTAAAATGGTATACGAAACAGTTTTGCCTTTCTTTATGCTTTGGAAATGTCTCTGTGAGGTAAGAACATGTAAGTGCAAGTGCTTTAACGTGAAACGTGAAGAACGATCTAAAGACAAGTGAAGTGAGCTGGTGGTTTACATGTTTATAACCACAGGCGTGTAACGGGACTTCCCTTGTCAGGCCTGGTTCGAGTCCAGCCTGTTAGACGCTTTAACTAAAATAATAACAATGTGTGTGGCGAAGGGTTCGAGTCCCTCACACCACTACACAAAAGGACGGAAACTCTGTGGCGGGGGGAAGCAGTGATTTCAAAAACAGAGCTATCAGCAGGCAACATGGCCCGACTGTTTACAAGTTCGAGACTTGAGACTGCGATGCTGAAGTTCATTATCTGGACAAGCTAAAACGGCTGCATTAATTTGGGTCGACAAGATTTAGTGTCATAAAATCATTGCAAGAAGGGTATGAAAGGGACACCTCTTGAAAATTACTTGGCTTTGCTAAGGAAGCAATTCTTCCTAGCATTCAGAGAACCTTGATCCCAGCGTCAGGATTCAACCAAAGGAGAAGGCAACAACCCCCGCATCATAAAAAAAAACAAAACCTTTAGAGGGCGGATGGTGGACTGACCCCAATACTGGAGGCAGTTCGCTGTAGGTCTGGAGAGCGATGTAGTCAGAGACCATATGTGCCGTCATAAGTATAATACATACAATTTTGAACTTAATAAACATACATTTTTAAAATAACTATTAGACTAGATTAACAAAACCCCTGTGTAAACCCTGAGATTGTCTCAACGGCAAGCTAGTAGAAAGGACGTAAAAGGTAAAGTTCTCCCTAAACAGGCCATGAAGTCCCAGAGGGGGAGTAGAGGTATAGCTCTACTCTTTCTTTAACCTCGGCGCTAGATGGGGGTAGGTGGTCAACGCCACGCCCCGGCCGCTTTACCCCCGGGAAACAGACCCGGTACCCATTGTATAGGAGGCTGGGTTGGCCCCAGGGCCGGTCTGGACGGCTGCGAAAAATCTCGCCTCCACCGTGATTTGATCCCCGGACCGTCCAGCCCGTAGCGAGTCGCTATACCGACTGCGCTATCCCGGCCCGCTGAAAGGACGGTATCAGGCGTATTGTAGTGTACTGGTATGTGAACAGCACTGTGCTCATAAAGTTATAAAATGTGTGTATAATTTTAGAATTGTCGTATTAAAAGCTGAAACTTGAGGAATGGTACACGTCGCTTTGTGTGTTCACGTGCTTGAAACTTGATCGCATACATATGAGACTGATATTGGAAATGTACATTAAATTTATTGGGCGAGTGTAATTGCAGCCCCTACCTTTCATAAGCTCTACTTTACATGGAGATCATATTTTGCATGTACAGCGAAGTAAGGCTTATCTTACTGATTACTCGTAGATATGCAAGCGCCATGTTACATCGATCACCATATTGCAGTCGATGCAAAGCTGTTTATACCTTACTGTCATCAGGCTTGCCTGTGACGTTTACTTACAGCATTTGTCGTACATTCGTTTGGCAAAACCACTGATCAAAATTAAAATTAAAATTAAAAATACAATAACTAAACTTGACACGCATGCCTGATGATAGGGCGGGCGTATCTGAACGCGTAGCGGAATGAGGTAAAAACAAGGTTACATCGAGCGAAGTATGGTGAAATATAAGCGTCGTGGTGTACCTATTTATGTAAGTGAAATAGTATGAATTTTGTTTGATGCGTTTAATTTAAATACATGAATGAATGATTTATGATGTCCGTAGTTTGTATGCTGAATAGCTCTACAACTTTCTCCATCGCGCGCGCGTGTGCGTATATATATATATATATATATATATATATTGGGATAGTGTGTAGTGTGTGTATCAAATGAACACGCCAGCAGTTGAGGTATGAAATGTCGCACAGAAAGCATTTCGGAAATGTGTTTACTTCTTGTATGATGGCAGGAACTGTTGTATTCCCATCGTTGTAATACAATTGAATGCTGTACGACTGTAGTTTTCTTAGAATGATGTGTGGATCTATAAGTGAGCCTCATTTTTCGCGACTTACGTTTCATAATAAGTGCTGATTAGTGTAATAGCAATTGTATCGTAGTTATGCATTGGACCGCAGTTCTGAATTTTGGTTAACTAGGTACATAAATCCTAAAAGGAAGATGGTATTCTAACTCGACGAATTCATGTTAATCGGTTACTTTGGGTTCAGTATCTCTTTTTTTCGTAGAGGAGTGAATTTTTATCTTACTTGCTGGTAACAAATTATTTTCTGGTATATTCTCTTCGGACAGTTTGTATGTGCGCGAACTCTCCGCCCTCAAAATGCTGTACTTCGTAAACATGTGACGTGTATAGATTAAGGTATGTACTTGAGTTAACATCAGATATGTCTCCCTATACGTCGTGTGAGATTCTTTGGTAATGGTTAGGTGCAGCTGCATGTTAACCTGTCGGTATTTGATCTGTCGAACTGCGATATTTAGCGGGGGCTGCGTGTTGGCGTACGATACGGGCTTGTCTGGTATACTACAAAGACAAAGGTAATACGCATTGAGACTAGCCATTTCTAACTGGACCACCACATTAGATTCTTTTATTTTTCCCTTTCAACCGAAGATGGAGGCAGATCCGGTCTCCGATTATTTGCGTTGTTTAATTTGGCCTGAGACGATGACCACTGTCCAAAACGATGAGAAAAATCGCAAAACAAAGGAGAGAATATGAAGCGTTTTAACTTTTGAAGGAATTTGGGCTCGATAATTGACATCATACTTTTATGTATTTCTGTTTCAATTGAAATATTTTACGGTATTCAGTAGTCATCGAATAGGGTGGTCTTCGGTGAAATATCTTAGTGGGATCCGAACGTTATAGATAGTATTATGATCTAGTTGAGTAAGACTATGTATGTATATGTACATACATACATGCATACATACATATTGTAGACAGAGAGAGAGACAGAGAGCACGCATTGATGTTCGGTTTCACTGATTTCGATTGAAGTATAATACAGATTTATTTACCCACATACATAACAATTAATTTATTAAGTCCTGTGATCTTTATAAGTAATTTAATTTTTTATATATTATGTTGCGTGCCTAAACTTCTGTAGTATCAACGTTTAACGGAGGAATATCTTTAGTATTTTTGTCATTGAATGTCTGAATTTGCATAGAAACAGGTCTTCCTACTGTTTATGAAAATAGACATAAGAAGGCCGGTATGCGAATTATTCTGTACCCCTAAAGGGCTTATTGCGTTACAATTTGTGCTCTGTGTTTACGCGTGTCAGTTCTGTCAGCGCTAGTCTTATCTTATTTGTCAGCAATATAAATTTAACTGCGGACGGAGCGTCTTCAGTGGCAGACGGGTATTATTATGACGCTCCTCATTTTTAGAACATGAGTTTAAACATAGGTGTGGTTACTGAATCAAATCTGCGTTTATAGATCCGTTAAGCCGGCCGTTATGTTTGAATGATTTACATACCCTTTACTTTTGTAAGCTTGTTGTTTGTTTCTAATCCATGAAGATGTGCACTATCGATTTCGTCGTTTTCCTTGGAAAGGACTTCAGCTTACGGATTTAAATTACGGTCTCCATCTAACGATGTGAGTTTATTCCGTTAAACTGATACTATATTGGGGAAAATATTCGATATCGGTATGAATTCGGCGTATCGATATGTTTTGTATTTTTGTGGTAACGTACACAGTACTCTTATTTATTCGGAAGTATCGAAAAACTGTAACTCCATCTGCTTCAGGGTATTTGAAAAGACGATTCATGTGGTTACTAAGAAGGCTGAAATGTATGAGTATCCGTAGCGGTTTTGTAGTGGCAGTACATGTAGAAGATTGTAATATTCAACAGCAACGCTGTGAGAATCACAGATCACAGAAAATGGAGGTAATGTACACTATTTTGGATTTAATTACTTGTTCGAACACTTTAAAAACACCCTAAACACGTAGAACGATTTGATATCGATATGAAATCCTCTAAGCTTATTTACATCCCTACAATTATGTTGCTTTTAAAATGCAGTGAAGCGTAACTTTGCGCAATTTTTTGAGGTGTAGATGCTTAATGGTGTTTTTGTTAGTGCTTCGGCAGTGCGGTTTTCTGCATTGCATTGTGGCTGTGACATTCTGACTTATTCCTTTGCTTCGATAGCAGAGGTCGCCAGAGACGGGTGAAATACTGAACCATCTAACAGGCTGTTACTAGTTTCATAGCAGTTCTGTATGACTCAGTTCGCTATCTCGTGCCTCACAAGATCAGGAACACTGTAAGGAAATACACTGTACAAGATTTTTCGTGGCGGTTTGACCTGCAGAGAAGTAATAAGAGAAATACGGTGCATTATCCTGGGATCAATTAGTGTCTTTGTTTCACAGAGGGTATTGGCCTTTTGTATCAGAAATAATATCTTGACATGAAATCATAAATAAAGCAGCACTTGGAACTTTCAGTGCTTGGTAAGATATAAATCGTTACGGATTTTCTGTTCTCTAACAAGACCTTAGAGCTCTAAGAGGTCCTGGCGCAAGGAACATAGAACAAGGGGGGCTTCGGGCAAGGAATTGGAGTTTACTTATATAGGATATATGAATCCACCTCTGATTACATCGCATTTGATGAACTGCGCACATATTTCACACCATACCCATAAGCTTTTTCTTTCTCCCCCCCCCCCCCCCCCTTCACGGTAAGGTACACTTTCCACACTGTTAACGCGGAACCAGAGCTACGTAAAAGCGCAATTTATAAACTGTATACTAGTAAACCACCCATTGTTTGAGATAAATTGTATTGAAGTAACGAACTTGCTTATTTCATTTATCACACTTCCTCAATAAACCCCAATGTCATGCTTTTACCTCTGTTTGAAGTTACATTAATTATTCGTGTGTACGTATTTTTTGTATCGCAGCTAATAGCACAAACAGTGACAGGGGCCTTAAACTTCATAACTGATGCACGAAAGATAGTGCGTTTAGAAACAAAGATCGAGCCTTTCTGATTGTTAGTTGTATGTTATAGTAAACTGGGAAATGACCGCGCTACGTGAAAACGAGCGCGTTCTGTCTTTTGTTTTGTAATCACTAAAGACGTAAGACGTGTGGGAAAACGTCTAATGGGCATAAAATGTATTGTATGAGATTTCAGCCTCTCACCGCGATGCATGTTACAAACAGGTGCTTCTGGACTGTTGCGCGGCGTCAAATGGTTAAAGTTCTCCGACTTTTTGGGACGTCTTGTTGGTTCCGTGACGCGACCGACAAGACGTATTTTGTGGTTCACCATAGCTGTTTGTTCGAGACGTTTGTCGCTTCGATAAATACACAACCGTTTGAATAATGCGGTTTTGTGTATCGCAAAATAGAAGGTAGTATGTGACTTACTATCTCCGGAGCATTGTTGGTAACCGTGCTGTTAACTAACTTGTCTTGAGTATTGTGCATGATTTACTGTTGGTATTGCTGCTTATCGTTGTTATTGGTGTTGTTATTTACTTTGAGCTGCTATTTTGAGACACGTTCTGTCTGTCTCTCCTCATGGAACAAGTCGGCTGCCACTAGACGGATTTTCATGAAATTTGATATTTGAGGATTTGTCGAAAATCTGTTGAGAAAATTCAAGTTTCGTTAAAATCTGACAAGAATTGCCGGTACTTTACTTGAAGACCTATGTACATTTATGATAATATCTCGCTGAATTTTCCTGGGAATGAGAAATTTTTCAGGCAAAAGTTGTAGAGAAAACAAAATATACATTGTATATTCAGTTTTTTTTTCCTTCGAAAATCGTGCCGTTTATGAGATAATGTGGAAAAATTTTGTAGTCAGACAGGCCACGGATGGCAATATATTACGCCGCAGAAAAGATACGATTTGCATGCCGGATAACTAGGGCAGGAATACAGACAATAATAGTTAATGCTTTTTGCTTTTCCAGTCCAACAAATGGTACGCGAACGCGCTTGAATGTGGCGATATACGTACATTGCCTGTCTTGTTATGACAGATAAGGCGAATGCGACTACTGAGCAGGCCTACTCGTAAATGCTGTCCGCAGTTAAATTCCGTGGTACAAAGCCTTTCGTCTTCATTTGTATCTAGTGTATTAAACAGCGCTGTCAAATTTTCGGATTATGCGGCACGTAGTGGTAGGATGATCGGCAAGTAAAGAATTTGCAGGGATGTGGAAGGAGGTGATGCTGTTCGAATTTGACATACTCTTCCGGTGTCTGTAGGGACTGTGTAAAATTTGAATAAACCATTGTCAACATAGATGGTGTTCGGACCTAGATTTCGGATCTGGGACCCTCGCATATGAACCTTAACTTTGCCCCGACGGCGTTGAATGTAGTCCAAACCGTTACATTGTATTTATTTTCTCATTATATTTCCATCTTTCCATCTACATCTAGTTATCTCGAGTGCCTTCTTTCGTTTACTTTTCCGAGAAGAAATTATATGAATTTATGATGTGGACCGTGTGTGCTAAATACCTGTCCCATCTCCAAGATTTCACCATGTAAAAATACTTTTATTTAATTAGAATTAGATTAGAATTATTATTGTTATTATTATTATTATTATCATCATCATCATCATCATAAAACTGCTGTTGTGTGTTCGATGAGACAAGTATAGCATTTGTATAGATTCAGCGAAATTCCACATTTATGGGTCTTCGAAAGGTGAGCAGCACGCCATAGGCACTCAACTTTTAACCTCCTTGGCGTAGTCCCCTTGCAACAGTTGCCTAGTACGTACATGAGTTACATTCTCAGTGTGAAATTAAATCCAGTCGGAGTTAATTTGTACCCTTCCCTTCCATCGAGACAGGGACGGTACGCGGTAATTACATCGGTGCACCGCTCAGTTAGTCTAATTCTGTGTAAGTTATCGGTCACACGTCTTTCCTAATGGCCGATATTCTACTTCACAGAGCAAGTCTGCTGATTTCGGAATTGGGAGGGAAGAAGTGCCGTATTAATTGAGATACGAACCGAGAGGTAAAGTGCAGCATGCTCAGTTCTGAGAATTCTCAATGAAGTGAATTTTCTGGAGCCACTGTAATCGGAAATTGTTGGTAAAAGAAATTCATCATGTCAGTCAATAAATTTCAAGGAATACGTTTGGCGCCGGTGGAGAAATAGTACCATTATGTCTGCATTTCATGTCTGACGGTGTTTCAAGATACGTTACAAAACCAGCTGTTTGTCAGCACAGGAAACAAACTTGTAATATAACGTACCCTATATGTGTCTGAATTTTTAATTAGGTGGTTCTCATTGTACTCGAAGTTTGCTTTTTCGATAATCGCTGCGTAAGCGTAATCACGTAAAACGGGATACATGTAACATGTAATAATAGCGGGTGTTCCCGAACGTTCAAGTTTTCGAATTTCAGCATTAAATTGAACATTCGTACACTTCTGATACATATTAAGATACAAGTGAATTACGTTATTGTGAAGAACACAAAAGAGCTGAATAATATTTCCATGGACCAGATTCCTTCTTGAGAAGCTGGTAGTTCCTCATGTATTCAAGAAGTTGCCCACATTTTGTGGAACCCGAATGTTCATTGCTGTGTTTACAAGCGCTCGCCATTTGTCCCTCTTTTTGAGCTAGATCAATCCATTCCGCGGCCTACGTCCTGTTTCTTGAAGATCCGCTTTAATAATGCCCTACCATCGACGCCTAGGTCTTGCAAGTGATTTCGTTCCCTCAGGTTTCTCCACCAAAAACTTGTACACACATTTTCCCCATACGTGCCACGTGTCCCATCCATTTTGATCAGCCGGGTGATATCTGTTGAGTACAACTCATTTAGCTCCTCGTCGATAATATTTTGGTGGGAACTGCGAAGATGTATATTTCGTGATTTTACTACACTACGGCTACGACGACCACCACCACCACCACGACTTCCACAACCACCACGACGACCTCCACAACCACCACCGCATCCACGACCTTCACCATCACTACCACCACGACCACGACCACCATCACCACCACAACTACTACCGTGGAAATACCGTTTTCATATTTGGAAATTTCAGGGAAACAATGGATGGTCGTTTTTGAACTTGTAGTATACAAATAGTAATTGTACAAATACATTGTATTCGAAAAATGCATTGGAAAGCGCGTATTTAAAATCGGATGGAAGTGGGAAGGCAAAGTTATCACATGCCGGTAACGCTTAGTCGTGGTTATGAGGAAAGGTAAATATGTAAATAGAAGAAGGTATTGTATGGCGAATATTAGAATTATGTTGTATGTGTGGCCTGAGATACTTCCATGTTGGGCCTACGCGGACACTAGGATTATGTATAAGGGAGCGTGGCTCATTAAATAGAAATATTGTCTTTACGACTGTGCTGGCTACACACACACACACACACACACACACACACGTACAATCAAAAGGGTACATAGAGAGAGAGAGAGAGAGAGAGAGAAAGAGTTGAGTAAATTTTATCAACTTACGACTTCTGTGTAGTATTATACTGTACTTTAACTTAGACTTCATGAATTGAGAGTTCCACTGCCTTTGTGTTGAATGTTAAGGCATGGTACTGCAACCTGTTACCCACGAATCTTCGTACACCAACAGGAACCAGTAAAACACCAGAAGTTGAAAGTGAACGCGGGTGTTAATTATTCAGTTGCCCATTGCGAAGCTTTTTCTTTTCTATGCGTGATGTTGTCAGTTTCACGCTAGACAAATCCAGTGAGATTCATTTCCTTCGTGACTACGCCTAAGAAACCGGAACTGCTTGCCTTAACTGGCTTGGCGAACTCAGATTGTATTTAAGCGTGTGTGCTGATTTTAACTTTCCTGGTTCCAAGTTACTTGTTGTCTATTAGTGACGTTTCTCACAGGCTTCTTACCGGCTGAGCCGTTATTATTATTTTTATGGAACTGAAATTGGGTTCTGTCCATTGTGTGTCTAAAATACGGTATTCCAGGAACATAACGTTTCGGACACTGGCTGTTTCTGAAACGTCGTTTTCTTAGGCTGTTGTATTTTAGTCAGACAATGGACAAGGTCCAGCTATAGTACAGCGGTAATAAGACACAGTTATCATTGAATTTAGAACGTTACAACTAATCCATATTGAAATACTGTTCTTATAGGATATGTCAAGTGTATTTCTAAATGTTTGTGGCAGTGATTTGGTGTCGCTATATAAGGATGTTTTCTGCAAATTGTCCGTTACACAGGATGTTTCTGTAATTGGCTTTAGGTTTTTTTACTTCCATCTTGAGGTGATTGATTGTCATTGTAGTAACAACATTTTGTAGGTTTTTATTTTCGAAATTAATAACTCGGGATTGAACCCCTGACCCTCTGTGAATATCAGTCTGATATTCTAATGTAGTGGCTATCGTGCAGTGGACAGTTCTCAACTTAATGACGGTGTGACACTGGTTACTTGCACCACTTTTTTTAACCATATTTTCCTAGATAATGTCGTGCATGTGTTGCGTCCGTTCATGATACAAATTAAAGCAAGACAAAACTGATTTTTGAATTTATAGGGTACATGATTTGGCAAATGTAACTAAGGGGATGATGGTACTGAAATGCTTCTGATGCAAAGGACATTAGGATGTCTAACCCTTCTGATGATAATGGGATATTATGAACATTACGACTGTATCAATACCGTGGATTAATAATAATAATAATAATATTATTATTATTATTAGTATTATTATTATTATTATTCAGGTGTGAGAATTTGGATGATAGCTTCGCTGAAAGTAAGAACAGAACATCTACAGGACAGTGTCTTTCAGACGTAAGGTACTCAAACTCGTATTTACTTTGCAACCCAAGAAATAACTTGATGTGCATAGAGAGGACGTAATCTACTCCATATCAAAGGAATTGAGCATGTGGTAACGTTATAAGTTTATCCCAACCTGACTATCTTTTAAGTTTACACTAGTATTAAGTTAGTATATTAATCCTTCATAAAACAGAGGTAGCTGTGTGTCCTTTCCATTAAGGTCTCATAATTCGATATTGTGGTCACAGAGTGTATTTATGTTTACATTTGATTCTCAAAACAGATGAATATTTACCTGAATTACCTGAATATCATTAACCAAACGATATGTTACTAGAGTTGTATGCTTTTTTGGAGGTATTGGAAGGCACTGGTAAAAGTCATTTTCTTGTGGTCTTCACGTGCCTTCTGTCGTCATAACGGTTGATCTCAGCCTTCAATACAATGTCGCATTGTGAGCTTGTGAAAATTCCTTATCTTATTCTTTTGTAAGGAGACCTAGTTCCAGTAGCGTTACAGGATTACAAGGGCACATAAAGTGTGTAAAATTCACGTAACGGTCACCATCTCCACCTCCATGATGCATAAAGCTCTCGACATTGAACTTTATGCATCACCATAGGAATTGAATACGTTCTGAGACCAACATTTCGCACTTTACAGAGTTCGTTGAAGCTAAACGCTCCATTATGCGGCCGATAGCTGTGCATGTTGACCAATATCAGACACTGTCATTAACGTGTTATTCAGATTATGTTTTATAAAGCCAGTATCGTTTAAAATGTCGCTCGTTACGGAATTCCATATCGATACACTATGCATTTGTACCATTTGTAGCAATTTTATTCCTGGCGTATATCTTAGAGGATCCACTTTGATTAAAACCCTTGTTCATTGGTCTATGTCCCTAGCCTTCCCCCTGGTTGAAACGTGATTGTAACTGGATTTTGTAACCCTTTTTCATCCAGCAAGTTGTCTGCGATTAGGCTTCTGATTTATGTTTGGGGGCTTCCCAGTTCGATTCTTCGCCTGGTCACCTGCTGCCCTGTCCTGGCTGGGAGTTTCCATTACTTCAGGTAGGCCTACATGCCAAAATAATATTTCAGTTGTGTCACAGTCGTTTTCTTCCAAATCGTTTCTAATTCACCAGTTTCTCGAGTTCCCATCAGTCAACTTTATATAGTCTGTGATATTTATAGCGTCATAAAGTTATTATACATAAATAAACACGCCATTGTTTCGTCACTTGAGTCTGTTAATGCATGACGCAAGCACTCGCTGTGCGATATCTTGGCTGTAAATAATACAGCAGTGGGAGTCGGAATGTAGTCTGTACCGGTTGTCATAACGCTGCCGTTATGAATTAATTAGTTACTTCAGTCCAGTTCACACTTTTGGCAACTTTCTTTTTCTTCTTTTTTCTCTTCATCTTTATCTTCCTATGTCAGAGGGATTATATTCATAAGACTGCCGTAATTAATATGTAGTTCTGTTATTTCGTTGCATGAGACATAAAATTTTCGGGGTTGTGAAAATTTGGGTTGTCATATTCTGCTCTATGGCACCGTATAATGTGGTAGGTGGTTACCGGCGTTTCGGAGGACTCTGCTAACGTCGTATTCAGGGTATAATTGGCTTGATTATCATTTCAGTACAGTTTATTTAAAAAAATATCATGTCGCCGAATTCACATTGTCAATTGTTAAGTATATGTATACGTGTGTGTGTGTGTCTGTGTCTGTGAATCTGTGACAGTAAACTTCGGTTATATTGTTGAGAATAACTATACTGCGAAAAACTTTCCGAAAAATAGGGAGTCCGTGTTAATTGTTGGACATCAAGCCCCAAGTTTTTCCCGTCTCTTTGATTGTACTGTTTAAACGTATTGTCCTACGAGACCATACAACTGTACATGGCCTAGCATGCCGTATGCTGTGTGTTTACATTGCAGCAATTTAAATGTCCATACTAAGTCAGAAAAACTCAGGCCGTCAAAAGATTCACTTGGCATTTAAATCTGTCTCCTAAACATTAAAGACTACAATGTTCAGTGTGATGAATATAGAGGATTTTTTTTTTGTCAACCCTCGTCTCCAGATTTAAAGCTGTGTGACTTTTTCCTTTTCGGATATCTATTAAGGATAAAATGTTTGGCGCGAACCTTGCACAGTTGATGATTCCAAAGAGACAATACAGCAACAGGTGTTTACAGCCTCCACAGAAACTTTGCAGGCTTCGTTACCTCAGGGAGAATTATGCATCAAGTACGTTTTACACTGAGGACTGCATTTCTTGTATGTACATCCGTTTTGATTATAATGATGAGGTTTGTGCAGATTATTTTATTTAATGACTAATTTAATTGTTTTTTTTTTAGGTAAGAGTCTTGTAGCGTCTGTGTTATAATTAGGCTTATTTCTTTGGTGTATGATAAGAATTGTGATCGTTTTTGAGAGAGGGAAGTTAAGTACTGGGCATTTTAAGGTGTGCTAATGAGTGATGTAGTTAGTTAATATGGAGGTTGATATTCTGAAATCACTAACTCGCGACTGTATAATGTAACATACTTGTGGCTAACTCGAATGAATAGTTTTATGTATTACAGGAAATCCAAATAAATGTCTCACAGAACTATAGTCGTAATGCCTTTCGTATGGTGTATCGCACATATGTACGATTGTCGTGCCTAATAGTGACCTTATCTTTTTTGGATCTCTGTGTTGTCTATATTTTCAGTAACACTGTCATTTATTGCAACCTCACGGTTTTGTTTAGTGATAACTGAATTTTAAGGGGACAGGAACGTTGTCATTAGCCAGTTGCTTCACTTCAACAGTCTTCTTTTTTGTTTATATTTCGGTTGTTGTATCCTAACACCATTCGTATGATAATATTTCAACAGTGAACTAATTAGGACTTTGCTGAATGGGCTCTTATTTCTACGCTTTTAGCAGTGACGAAGGGAGCGGTGGAGGCTAAAGTAACAGTTTTGACGTATGTACAACGCTGTTTTTCGTTACTTAAATAAGGCGTTTGTTAATGGGTTCAGAGCCAACTTACGGCATTGTTAATCTTGGAAAACGGCGTTTATAGGTTATTCTCACTTTGGCTGAGATTTGTGTTACAGTACATGTATAACCGATGTGGTCCATTGAGGACGAGGATGAAGAATGCACAGTGAATGTGTGGATAGTCTTGGCACCCTCCAGGCTTGGGACCGTGGATGTCCCTCTTATACAGTTAATACAACTTTCGAGATGTGGAGAGCGTGTCATTGAAAATTAATGACAGTCGAAATATTCAGCTGTAGTGCAGTGAGACGTGACGGAGAACTTCAATACAGTTACCTCATTTCTAGAAAGCATTCTGTTTGTTTTCTTGTTATGGAAATAAACGTAAGAAGAAATTATAGTTCATGTATTAAAGTGCGTGATACAAACCGTTAGGAATTTATTCCTTGTGTTAGCGCTGACCACTACCTTGAGCACCCCGGAAGTTGTGTATTTTAGGAACTCTGCTTGAAGGAACATCCACTGTTGGTCAAAATGTGTAGCCAATTCGTAGCACCTGGTTGGTAATGCATAAAATGACATGTAGTATTTTAAGGATCTGCAAGCTTGAACATCAGAAGTAACAATTCCTGGTGGGTGCTGTCGTAACACACCTACACTTTACAACATTATCAGTCGACAGACGGACGGACAGACTGACGACAGCCGTCTGCGCAGGCGGCCGTTGACTCTGTTGCAGATTACGTAAAGAAAAGTTTCTTCACATCAGTAAGCAAGTTTGAGAACTTCCGGCCTCTTATCATGCCGCACTGTAAACAGAGATCTCACGTGATGTTTCTTTTATTATGATCTGGATTATGGAGGAAAAAATCATCTGACGTGGTGATTGTTTTAGGGCTGAATTTACAAGGTTCTGGCGAAGAGGTCTGCTTACTTATCAAGTTAATATAAGATAATTAAAGAAGTTAATTTTATTTTAATGAAGTCCATCGCAGTGCAGTGTTTAATGGGCAGTGTGGTTTCACAACAAATACATGTGTTTGTGTTACTTGATGAATTATTAATGTATTTGATTTTTGGCGTTGGCCTGCAAACTAGTTACATCTGCGTGCGATGATTCATTTCACCCAATGTTGTTAACGGATTGCAACAAAATTTCTTTGTGGCTGTGCAGTTATCTTTTTTAACTAATCATTCGCCCTAAATTTTCGCATTATGTCTTTTTCAATGGGGCAACCGTCACTGTGCAGTTAGGGTTGTGATTCTTTAATTTCGGGGTTTTCTGTGTTAAAAGGGACAAACCATTAAATCCTGACCTGAAAGTCGCGTCTAGTTACGTTGTCGCAGCCATTTTCTATAATCCATGTTAATGTCATCATAACTGAAAATTTTCTCCGATGTCGTCTACTCCAGGAGAATTTACAGTAAATTTTGAGTGAATTGTTTTTCTATACGTGCTGTATGTGTGGCCCGTCAGAACCTCCTGACTGTCCTAGGACTTGTTCTGTATGGAGACTACGAACGGTAACGCCCCTCTTGTTTCTTAAACGTTTGAGACAATGGTTGATTCATTACATTCAACATACATCTTTTGATTACCCAGATATCTTCATTCATCTGCATCTCATATCTCACAGACACACACGTTGTCCTTAGAATTTTGTTTTCAAACGCACTTAGTCACGAATGCGTGTTTTAATGCTTATATGTTCCTTGCGGCTAAGCTTAGTGGCGTGTTTACGTCAGGGGGACTTTAACGTGAAAAGTCTAGAGTTATAATTAACTCATATTTGTCAGAGAACAGAAAACTGTTTTCCCTACCGGGAATCAAATCACGGTTCTTGGATTGTCCAGCCAATAGCCTAGTCTCAGTACCACCTGAGCTGTCCTCGCACCTGTCCGTGGGACATCTCTTGAAAATGCCCACATGGAAGACCTGGAATAAGATGCGACATGTATATGAATTGTTGGTTGATAGGTTCTGAGTGTGGGCATTGGACAGAACTGACGAGGGATTGTGCCTCGTGAAGGACTGCGGTATTAGAGACGATTATTTTCCTAGAAAATTTGTATGTGGTTAAAAGTAATTTCTTTTTGAAGAAAATTACATGTCTGAATTCACGCATTTCGAACTGTGCGCTTATCAACCGGCATGCCGTGTTAAAATTCTGTGCATTAAAGTACACCGATGCACGGCATAGTTAAGTACATATGTATTATCTGTCGGATGATCGGTTGACCTTGCCGCAGACCACAAAGCATGATGTGATCATTTATTATCAAACCGCAGAATCTGTCGCGGGTGGCATCAAACAGTGCTCTTGACCGCAGTTTTGTACTCTGCACGCTGGTTACTTTCCGGTAAGGTCACACTTCCGCCAGCCACAGAGGCACCCGTTTCTTCTGCTGCGTGATTGTGTTTGCCATAGACGACCGCTTTCTCACCGCGCACGTTCGATTATCACAAGTTAATTGTTAGCTGCCTAATAAAAGGTTATATAATTCTCTCCTCGTTTTGACCTGCGTGTTAATTATTGTAGATTGAGGCACTTGCGAGACGAATTTCGTAATGCAAACTTCAGAGTATTTTAATTTAGTTGCAAGCTTGTGTAAATTTACAGCAAGCCGTTCAAAAGTTCCACCTAATTACTAGATACACCCCAGCAGGTTGTTACGTGATGGCCCATTCTATTACAATTCTTGATTGCTAATTAAAGAACACACAAGCACGGAGATTATGAAACACAGTTAATACCTAACACGCCATTGCGTCGCGTGTGTGTGGTATTTACGCATCTTTGTACGCATTTATGTTTATGCGTGTGTGCGCGCACTGCTTTGTTGCCTCTGTATTATTTATATATGACAAATCAGTAGATCTGTATTCATTAATGTCAAAGTGTCCCTGGAAGTATTCTTAACGCCTAAATTTGTATCCCATAGGTTTCTTCAAGTAGTCCCACGTGCCAGTTATTGTTATTATTATTATTATTGTTATTATTATTATTATTATTATTTTGTTGTGAAGGACTTATTGATAAACACAGATTTCTTATGTTCAATTTGTGAGGTACAACTTGAAGTTACGCATTGTCGTCATGTTTGCCACTTTGACTTACGAACAGTACTTTAGGTACAGTGGGTATGTATGTTTATACTACCTTCGTACCAAATTTCACTTACATAGATCCAGTAGTTTATTACTCGTAGTCACCGCCATGCAACTGAAAGAATATAAAATCTTCGAACTCCAGCCATCTTCTTATTTTACGCTTTACAAAAAATTTGCCGTAACAGAAGTTACTTTTTTTTTTTTCCAAAATTTATTATCTTACTTCATTTAAACACACAAAAGTAAGTTCCGCTAGTGTCACTCCAGCCTCACAAGTCCATTTGTCCACCGCGTGACTGTTACTGATTACAGAAGATTAAGATGTCCGGCGTTTGGGTCTGCTTCAGTTACATAATGTGCACACCAAGTTCCATGAAAATCGATCAACTGATTCAAAAGGTGAAATACGAGGACACGAAGTTGGAAACACAGGCAGAATAATGATCTGAAACGTTCTGCGTTTCTAGGAAATAATGTAAGTTGAAAGGAACATTATGTATTGCTGACTGTACAGTGCATGCTACATGCCACACTCAGCTTATTCTCATTGTTGTTTTGATGATATTTGGCGAAGAATACGGTTCGTGAGCTCATTTGGTGGAGTTTTCTATAACATATTTTTACGTCCCGCTTCTTGTATTGATATGTTGTCCTCAGAACCCTGTTCTTCAAGGACTCGTTTTCTTGTTATTCTGTTAGACTGAGAGACCAAGTTTCACACCCGATATAGGTTTACTGCCTTTTGTGGCCAAGTGTGAAAGGGTGTAGGTGTTACCCGGACTCGGATTTCGTCATCAGATTTAATCTGAAATAGGACTTCGTACGTGTGCCTGAATACAAATTATGTTTAATGTTAAATTAGGTAGGCCTGTATCATTACACACACACACACATATATATATATATATATATATATATGTGTGTGTGTGTGTGTGTGTGGCAACGGCAAGAAAGTTGAGTATTTTCATGCAAACCGTCATATCTGTGCAGTTGTTTTGTGATGTTGCGCAGTTGTAGAACTTACCCGCACATTTTTCACGGTGACACATTGGTCGAATATAATAAATTCAGAACTCGGGAGAAAAAATATTATTTGTTATTTATTTGTAGTCCAGCGGTATTATCGGAATATTAAACTATCATCATTTTTTCGTAATTTTAGTACGAAGTCGAGTACACTTTTCAACCCTGCCAGCTATTACGGCGTGACAACCAGACCTTTTTTTTTTCAGCGATTGGGTATCGGCACCTTTTTTTCTTACAGAAACACTTCCACGTATAATTAATCCTTTTGAGGAAGAAGTAACCGGAATTACACTTAAAGATTCAGTTCATACCGCGCAGTAAACACACTCATTCTCGGTTATAAAACACATCATTTAATACTGTAGAGGGAAATAATCGCTGCTTGTTCTAAGATCGGTACAATATACAGAAATACGCTCTGTTGTCAGAATGTCGAATTTTTCTATGTTAAACCTGGCAGTACATAACGTAACCACGGCTTTATAGGGTTAACTCTTTAAAGCACACTGCTAACTAAATGCCTCACCTATATAACATGAGGAACATCTGCTTTTTGCGTACACAATGTTTGGTAAAATCCAATCGGTAAATAGCGATTGTACAAAGGCACACGTGCCATAGTAGGCACAACGTGGGGGCAGGAGAGGTATAGCTCTACTCATCCTTAACCTCGGCGCTGGTCAGCGCCACCTTCCGGTCGCTTTATCACCGGGAAGGAGCCCCGGTACCCATTGCGGAGGAGATTGGATGGGCACCAGGGCAGGTCTGGTCGGGTGTGGAGAAGAGAAAATATCTTGCATCCTCCGGGATTCGAACCGCGGATCGTCCATCCCGTATCGATTTGCTATTCCGACTATGATAGCCCGGCCCCACCTTATGCACATCTGACCAGTATTAACTTAGTAGTCTTCATTATGCCGAGACAGCGTGTTTACTGTGAGGTGCGAACTTTTAGACGCTCCTTACAAAGTCAAATAAAGTTGTAAGTGGCACTGGGACAGGTTTTGCTCCTAGTACTTCGATTTTCCCCTGTCAGTATCATTTCACCAGTGCTCCATACTCATCTTTACTTTAATACTGCTCTTATGAGAAGGATAAGCGGGAGAGACCTGGGCACCTTCAAACAAAGCAGTATTGTTTGGGACCTCGGAGATCATTGGACTGGAAAGCACATTCACAATCAAATTGGAAGGTGTGTGCGCCGTGCAACAGTTCTGGCGCTTTCGCAGTGTCATTTATTTCCTCGAAATTTTTAATTCGTAAATGTTAAAATTAGCGTAATACTGGTGATTTGTAGCAAAGCTCTGATTTTAAGCTGTCGATGGTTATCCAGCCAAAAGCAGACTGCGTGTTGAATATTTGCGTGTTTTCTGTTTGTAACCCTATGTCACGTAACGTGTGAGACTGTCCTATCCCCCACTCAGTGAGAACTATGCATATTAAAGAGAATCACAATAGGTGGCCTAACCTTCAAATGTTGTCTAAGAACAATTTTGTAGTTTTAAAGTAAGGTAGAAAAGTAAAGATTTTGCGTTGAGTTTCCGTCATCACATAGCATATTTATGCCTACTGTTCCTGTCTCTGCCCGTTCAGCATGTCCAACTGTCAGCCACGTGTTCGGTTGTCAGATGTCTCGAACGAGATATCCGACGACAGAGGCGCCCTATAGAGACAGCTCACTAGCTGATGGATTGCTGACATCGTCGTTCTTATGCGTTCCGTAAACAGAGCGAGTACGTGAACGCTTGATGGGGAGGTTATTTTAATTCTGTCACCAGCACTTCTAAACATATTACGATTTGTCTGCTGTTGGCAGACTGCCTTAGCAGTTGCCAGCGAATTTAGTTTTGATGCATATTAGTCCAATGTACCACCGCCTTCTGTCAAGAGCATGTCGGACTTCGATATTTTTGCTAAAATGTCTTGTACTAAATATGGTTTGTGGCGTACCCGTAGAGTTTATTGCTCTTTATATGGTTTATTTATATGATTTTTCGATGTTGTGTGCATTTACAGTAATACGAGAAATACGTGAATGTGCTGTAAAACGTAGAGTATTCAGTGTTATAGCAGGTGGTATGTGTAATGAATGAACCCTGTGCTTTTAGACTTATAAAAGTAACATTATGTAACAAGTATGCATATTTATAAATAAAGTAAATAGATAAGTTACCTTATATTTGAGGTTATGACAGCGATATTGATGAAGATTCATGTTTCTGTGATGCAGCGCCTTATAGAGTGGTAAATGTTTGGCGACGTTTCGGCAGAGCGTAATGCCTCAATCTTCAGTGTGACTGCCTGACGCTGTCGATGGAGGCACCGAAACGTCGGTAAATATTAGCAGTCGACACGGTGTCACGACGTATATTCGACGCATCTTTCCCTCAAATGAACCGTGCATAGCACGAGCACATCTCATTTTCGGTTACGTGTTTTAGACTATGTTTTTGTGTGCATGTTTTCCTTTTACCATATTGTATAGTATTTGCAGATGTCTTTTAGTCCTTGTGTAGATTGATTGGCCAAGTGAATGATTATTATTGCGTATACTGTTACTTTTGTGTCTGCGTATTGGTCGGTGTTATTTATGCCATCGGTAGTTTACTTAATGGTTGACTTCCAATTTGCAGTAAATGGAGCTTCTCTGAATTTATCGATTTCGCCATCGCCTACAGAATATGAATTCTTCTAAACCGAACGTCTGTAAACCCCCACCTGCTTCTAATTATTTTTCCTCAGCGGTAGCGCTTTCAGTTTTGTGACTGTTGAACGTGCCTCCCACGAAGCAGGTTCAGGCTCATGCTGGCTCCATTGGAGGCTTTATGTGGACAAGTGCTAGTTCGGGCCTATTGTCTGGCCTGCTTATTTTTCGTCCCCAGTCATTGTAGCATACGGCGTGCGCTCATTCTATTCAATAATTCTTAAATTCGTTTCTTGTCATGGCACCGCTAATCAGCTGATAAAGAGTCTGCGCCTGAAGGCACGTCACTCGTAAGTCTCAGTGTTTCATTGCTGAGCAGAATACAGCATAATATAACCAAAATAAAAGGTTGGCGCCGAGTTATGTTAGGCGGTGCTCATTTATTCGAAGTGTGTTTATCGGAATTATCATGTTGAATCATTGCGCTATGTAGCATATGGTTATGTAAGTTGAAGATTCAGATTTTGTTGGAAATATTTTCGTGTCTAAATATTTCTAAATATCGAATATTTATGTCTTCAACTAAAATTGAAGTTGCCTTGAAAAGAAGTGTATTTCAGTTTGAATAACACTTTTACATTATTGCTGATATAAGGGGTGGTGTCAGGAATGAAAGCGGAATGGTTATAGTGTTTTGAATTGTTTCTTTTATGTGTATGGTACTACTACGTTTGCATACTCATATCAGTGTCTGGTTTCGGAAGTTGAAACGTGCAGTTTTTGAGAACGTCCTTGTATTCAATTTTCGTTTAGGTGGTGCAGTTTTAACTACCATTTTACACGAAGGCCTAAATGCGCATTCGCGTGCATTTCTAGCGTAAGTCCCGAAATATTTGTCGGAGCGAACAGAAGTTATACCGAAGAAACACGCGTTGTGTCTAGTGCAATTTGTCAGTGAGTGGAACACAAATGACACTATGTGTAGGTATAAATCTGAATTTGTGCAGTAATGAGCATTGGTCTCCCGAGCATTAACGAAGATTATTGAGGTCTCTGATTATTGATACTAATCAGACGAAGCCTTTTCCCATCTGGGCCTATAGGCCTTCGTGTGTACCTTTATATACACATATATTTAGGATTCAGTCAAACCCCGATATAGCGCCACTGTTTACTGCAATTTGTGGTGCTATATCGTGGGTGGCGGTAGATCTAAATACTGTATAATAGGGTATTTCTGTTCACAGACGTTCGTGGGCACTAAGTGAGGGTGGCACATAGCGGGGTTTGACTGTGTATTTGAATATGCTGCAACAGCCGCTCATTCTTTAGATTTTAAGCTTTGCCGCGACGAACAAAACAGAGCAAACGCTTCAGAATTATTAGGCAATGCGTGCATCTCCTAGCTTGTTTTCTGTTATGTGATGAAGAATTGCACTAAAATACATGAACTTAGTACAGATTGTCCGTATGCTGAAGTAACCTCCACATCACGAAGGAGCATGGAAGGAGTGGTTGTATAGCTCCACTTAGCCTTAACCTCGACATTTGTGCTTTAACGTCTGGCATATTGCAGTGTCCCGGCAATAGACCGGCGGACTCGTCCTTCTTATACAGCGTGTTTCATAAGTCCATCCGGGATTTAGAGGCTTGGCCGTGCAGTAGCAAACCCACATATAAGAGATAAAAGCATGCCAACGGATAGAGGAAATGTAAAAGTTTTTTTCGTGACAGATGCGATGGCGTAGTTACCCGTTTCTCGGCTAGGAGGCAGTGGTGTGCAAACATGGCGTTTTCAGGTGAACAGAAAGCTTTTTGTGTCCTGCAATTTGCTAAAACCCAGTCAATTGTAACAGTGCAACGTGGTTTTCGAACCAAGTATCGTACAGAACCACCAACGGACAAAACAGTAAGAGACTGGTATAGAAAATTCGAGGAAACTGGCTGTTTGTGTGTCGCAAAACGAACAGGTAGGCCGTGTGTGGCAGGAGCTAGATTACAGGATTGACGTCTATCGAGTCACCAAAGGGGGACATATTGAACATTTGTAAGGTAGGTTCAAAACTTTGATATGTACTCTTTTCACTGACATGCTCTCATCCCCCGTGTGTGATTTGGCTCCTGAGCTACAGACCTCCGAAATCCCGGAGGGATTTATGAAACACCCTGTACTTGCGACCTTACTTTTTAATGCCTTTTCTAAGATGGCACAAATCTATTTTATTGATTTATATTTTAATTTTCCTTTTAATCGGTATTAGTTGAAATAATGTATAGACTGTAACTTGTAACTGCAAACACGTGTAGACAATTTCGCGCCTCATTTTAAAGTTCCGCCTACTGTAAAGCACGTAAAGGAGATGTTTACAGTATTTCGAATTTTGCGTAATATTTTGGCGCCCCCAGGTTTGTTCAGCACTGCTACAGACTAATAGCCGGAATCAGATTTTCAGTTGATTTCGGTATTATTGTTGATGGCTCGATAAATACCAGCAAGTTGGAATTTTTTGTTTTGCTCTTTCTATCCTTCACACTTACTCTGGTACACAGATATTAATAGAGCTTCATGTATTTTCATGTGAAAGAATAGCTACACTGAAACAAAGAATCATTTCTTTCTGTCGAATTAATGTTGAAAAATGCTTTGTCATGTGGCATTATATCAAAAGTCATCTAAAATTAAAAAAAGCAATAACTTGTAATTTAGGTCTTCGCTCTGCGTGATGGTCTCAAAGGATTGATTCAAACTGACTGGAGATTGACCTGAAGTATCTTGGAGTTGAATGTACTGAAACGTGATGCTGGAGTCTGGAATGTATCGGAGTTCTTGCCACAGGGATGTTTTAACTTTGAACTAGACCGAAAATAATAGTTGACTACATACAATACAGATTAAGCTGCAGGAACGTGTTGTTTGATTTGGCAACGTTTCGAACGGTGTAAGTTACTGGTGCTCTTTTCATTGTGCAATGAATTTTGCATTAGTAATGGACAAGCTAAGCCAATGAAATGAGCGGACTGGCTGCAAAGACGACGTACATTCTTGCTTTCCTATGGTAACGACTTTCCTAATGTACCATGAAATTATTTTTTTAGTTAAAACTATTGAAATGTGAGGAGGTCACGACTGGCATGGCTGTGTGAGAAGGGTGGAGAACACCAAGCAACGAGGTGCTGACACTACCGCTGAGGCTACCGGCGTCAACGCGTGGAAGCTGTATATTAAATGTGGGATGGGGCGGAGCAGCCACGGCATCTTGCTAAGGACAAATTGGCGAGTCCGTAGACTTGTCACGAATCTGAACTCGACACCCGGCCGGGTCAAAGTATTTGACGTTTGTAAAATAGCCGTCGCTTCTCACTGTACTGCACTGCTCAGCCCACGGGCCCGAGGAAGAACACTGCAACCGGGGAGAACAAGTAATGCGTATCCTGCAGGCACGATTAGACTGTAATGCGTATCGGTAGCAGAAACTTTCTTTGAACCCTGTACTTAAGTTTCGGATGTAGTACTGCGTAATTCCTTTGTAGGGGAGGTACCCGTTCCTTGAATGTCGCCCGACAAACTAAGCTAGAAAATGAAAATGCATATCTTTTGATTCAAATACCGCACTTTCACGCGCGGTTTTGGGATATGAAGAATGTGTAGAGAATTTTGTTCTTTTAAGGGAAGGAAGATAGTCAATTTGGAGACGTAGTTGTAGATGGTAGGATAAAAATAAAATGGATAGTGTTGAATTTTAAATGATCCATAACCGTACATTGAACAGTTAGATATGGTGACTAAAACCAACAAATGCCCACAAGTTTACAAAAATATAGTATAAACGTAGTAATAACGCCTACATGTTTCGGACACTCATGTTGCCATTCTCAGGGAGGTGCGTTACGAAGAATAAATACATTGAGATGTTACAAAATGTGTGAACCAAAGCACATGTGAAACATTAAATATTAAAAGTAATTTTACTATTTAAAGCTATCCCTATACAGACCTGGACAGGCCCTTAGGGCTCCAGGAGGTTGAAGCTTCCAGGATTTTTAGACAGTCGGCACCTGAAGGTGGCAAAGTTGTCTGGCACACGCACAGGCCTCCTTTACCCGCAGGAGATATTCCCGGTACTCATTTCTGTTAGAGACTTAGTCGACCCCAGGGCCATAGTGCGTCCTGAAGGATAAGTCAATGAAAAATCCAATGACCCCATCGGGAATCGAACCCGCAACCTTTCGGCTTGTAGTGCAGTGCCTCAACCATCTGCGCCACCGCATAGTAGTAAACAAGCTTAACTTTAGTTAAAGAATTTCACCTCTATTCTTGTTCGTGAGAAACAAATGTGGGGAGACATATTTCAAAACATCCTGTAGAGTTGAAACACTGCTAGAATTCAGGATTTCAGCTACATGTAAGTACGTTTTAATAAAAAGTTTTCACACAGGGGTACAATAGGGACGATGTCTGTCGCTTTCCTGTATTATATCTCTCGTCTATCCTCGTCTCACGTAAGAGAGAGAGAGAGAGACGCCACAAAACTGAATGGTCTTCCTAGAGATTGGTTCCACCGACCAGTATCTAACCATGAGACCACCATCCGGTCCCGTTAGAAGGACTCTATTGTTTTATAGATTTTGCCATTTATTTCATGAAACAGTATAAAAGAAAATTGCAAATAAAGTTCCAGAAATTTTCATTTGGCCTGTAATTAATTTCTTCTTACCTCTTTTGTCAGACACATCTCTTTTGTGTAAGTATACGGAAGCAGAGTATTTAAGCAAGATCGATATTGACTCTAGCGTAGATTAAAGATGAACGCTTAGGTATGGCTGTTCTGTGCGTTGAGGTCATCTGTAGTCACGTCCACTGCACGCTGTTAATCATTTTATATATTCTCTGAATTCAAATCATGACATGGGTTTAAACAGAATTTTAATCTCTTAAGAATACCCGTCTGACTTACAGCAAAGTTGCCCCGCCGTTGCTGTTTAAGTTTTTGAAATGCTGACACTTATTTAATTAGCGTAACGCCTACACCGTGTCTCCTGACGAATAAAGAAATTATATTCTCCTGTTAACACCTGCTTAACTGTACTCCATCCAGTTTTTGTAGCTGTAGTTCCTTTTTCGCCTTGGTTGTGTTGGTTCATGAGCTCAGCATGACAGTCTGTGTCTTCCCTAATTAATGCTGAACTCTGAAACCAATTTTCATTAACCTCGATACGAAGATCAGTGTATTGTAGGACACCTCGATGTCAGTAGATTAGCCTCATCATTCAGCAATTACAGTTTGCGGTCACGCGAACTTCTGAAATTAGAAAATCAGCACTTTGTGCACTCTCCGAAGATGTCCCGGAGGTGTTGCCGTAAATACATGTTGTTAACTATTTGGCTGTATGTTGGTAGAGACCATGTTGGCAAGTAACAGTGACAGAAAACCGCTGACTTTCGTTTTGATGGTCTGAAGGTAAGGTGCTGGCTTTCTGTAACGAAGGTCTAGGTTTGACGTCGGATGGAACCCTTGCGGACTTTCCCTTATATATTCCCAGTTGTTTACCTTTGACGTACGAGTAAGCCACTGAAAACTTGAAATCTATGGTCTTCTGGGTAATTACACGGCGTCGTGTGGTAATTATTTACCGACGTTTCGGGACAACATATCGGTCCCATCTTCACGGGTCAAGATTCCAAGTAGGAATCTGAAAACTTTCTGAATGCAATCATATTCCAACTGAATTGTTTCCAGGCGAGCAGGGTCCAGGAAGTTCATGTTACTTTAGCGCTGAAAAAGTTGTTGGGAACATGCTGTACCAGACTTATTTAACTTTTATGGAGTTGCAGTGAAATACGCATCGGTTTTAGGCGCGTTTGCAGACTTGAGAAAGGCGACTGTTACTTGTAGCGTTGCCATGTGTCTGTTTATCCGGAACAGCGTGGCTCCCCCTGGACGGATTTTTATGAAAAGTTATACTGGAGGTTTCTTGCAAAAATCTGTTGAGAAATTCAAGTTCTTCATGATGTGGGGATTTATTATGAACGGGCAAAACGTTGCCTCATTGTGTGTCAGTGCCATGCAGAATAATATTGTGCACCCTGTTTGTGTGACATTTTACTGTACATCTCGGATAAATATGCTGGTGCCAGCCAGGCTCCCACTGGGTGCAAGTGATTCGTCATCGAAGTGTATACGTAGAATAACGAGAGAAGAACTATGAAAAGAAAAGTTGATGCTGGTCTTATTTGTCTTCTCTGTAATGTTCTAACATCTTAAGTGCACGAGTACTAATGAGATATTTTGTCTTGCAGTTTTTAGTGACCAGAAGGGATTCTATCGGACCCGAATCTAGTTACTTAAATTGGAAGAAGCGCTACATGTTCTTTGCCTCGGTGATACTATGGATCGAATACTTCATAGACTATATTTCTGGGGGTTTTTTGGTGTACTTCGGAAGAAAGAAGATTGCACTGCAGTACACTGAGGCCCGCAGTGGCCAGTCGGGAATCAGGCTTGTGAGTACAAGCGCTCCTCTGGTTGTTCATGTGTGTGTTTGTGTGTGAGTGTGTATGTATGTATGTATATATGTATATATGTAAGCATGCGTGTATGTGTGTAGTATGTATGGATGTATGGTTGTATGTATGTATATATGTATGTGAGTGTGGTATAAGTTCCAGATGCGAGCTTTGAGGTTTACGGATCGTTTAGGTTGGGCGTTCTGGTATTCTGGGATGTTAACAGATCCCGACGTTTTTTCGAAACGTCGGGATCTGTTAATTCTGCCGCACAGCGTAACATTTCAGTAGGCCTGAATCCGATGTTTCGTAGATTTTGTAGTTACGTATTAGGTCTGCGGTATTATACATGAGACAGGAAATTATAATCGGAAAATGCTGTCTTATCGAATGTGACATCGCGTGGTTTGGTAGAAAATATTCCAGGTTTCGGAGGAACATACTACTTCCATCTTCAGTGTAGAAAGTTGTGGGAAGCACAACGAACAACGTAGCTTGCTGTTCTTGATTCGAAGGGTTTACGGTCTGCGGACGTTGTGTAGAAGGACTCCCCATAGAGGAATCCGATGTGGGAACCCTAAGTCCCAAGCAGGAGAGCCACTGTCTCATATACCCGGCCATTATGCATTCATTCCGCGGCGTTTGTTCACAGGTGCACGCTAAATATAAAGAATTGTGTTTCAATCGAAGCAAGCTGTGACACGCTGTTAACTGTTCTTATGCAGTAATAAACCCAGCTGAATTAAGCTTCTTTGAAGGAGGCTGCCCGGTGCGTGTGTCTGGTGGCGCCTCAGGCGGCCATCTGAACACTCTTGTCAGATGTGCTGAAAAGCGAGAACAGCGACCCCCGGAATGACTGGGACTGCAGTGTCGTAATTGGAGTACCGTAATTTAAGTTCCTTTTGAAATTGCTCATACTTGCCACATGCACTGCATTCCAAAATTGCTTTTAACGTCACATTGTAGGAGGGATGGACATGTCAGAAACCGGTAAGATATTTGGTTGTCCTAGAAACCAATCATTTTGAAGTTGGATTTGTTTGTTTGCTTTTCGTAGAATATAAAGCATTTTTATAGGCGTTTTGAAGAATGTGAAAACGGTCTGTTAATCTGCCCGGAAGCTACTAAGCCCAGAACTTCTGACTAATGATTTCCATCAAAGTACGTGTAGCAGCCCTGTACTGTACTTTCTGTAGCGCTTTTGTTGTTGCTGTAGTTCGCCTAGCAGGCGTGTATGACTGTCGTTTACATATCCGATTATTCTGGTCCGGTCGTATATTGTTAGGACTTGTGGCCAAAGTGTAGGTGGTTCTGTTTTCCTCAGAGTTCTCCCGTTTCTTTGTCTTTCAAGTCCACCGTTGCTTTCTTTAATTTATAAATATAATTTCTGTTGTACAATGACTTCAGCAGATTGATGGATTTTTATTTAGTCAAAGTCGATGTCCTCTGCGCTGTTCGTCAGCCGAAATACACGCGACCATTAATGTACTAATAAGTAAAGGCATCAGTCTTTAATAACCCATTTCCTACTACAACGAATTAGTAAGTCTAATTTCCAAATGAAACTAGAAACATATGAAGATTGTGAACTTAACGTAAGTTTTATGACTGTAAGAATTCACATAACTGGCAACTTTGTGATCATCACGTGGTGTGTTCTTTTCAAGTCCTTTCGGTTAAATCCAGGTTTTCACGAACTGAGACTTGGGATCAGCTAGAGGAAGCAAGAACGCTTGGGAAACTACGACTTGGAATGAGAATAATGTTGTTAAGTGTCTATTTAATGATATACGTTATATGACCACAAAACAAACGAAGAAACAGAGAACTAAAAGTACATTTGAAATTAATTACCGTGGACTGTAGGTGCAGATTGACACAACACTACCATTCCAAATTTGAGGTATGAATGCACTCCGTCCGGCAGAAGAAACGTAGGTGGACCAAGGAAAAGGTGGAGATAGTAAAATCAATGAGGACGGAGCAATTCTAGTGTAACTTATATCCCATTGTTGATGATTGGTTATTTTGAATTTATGGTATCAGTTTCTCGTAGTATAGATTGCATTTGGATAATGTTTTTTGAATCTTATGGTGGACTTTTGTGTTAACTGTACTGAGCCATCGAGTTGCAGAACCGAGACTTTTTTCATTTATTTTGGATGTGAAGGTCGAGGAACTTTTGGTTACAGTATGGTCAGCAGATTTAGTGTTTGTGTATTAATGGTCCGACTAAGAACTGACCAACCAAAGGAACTGGTTATTCGTCACGGATCCAGTGGCGCGAAGGATAAAATGCGGTTGGATATTAACTCTGATTGCAGTCGCAATGCTGTGTAGAGTTTTTGTTTACAAGGCCTGAAGGCTGCCAATATACGCGTTGAAATGTTCGTCCCGTATTATGACACAGTATTATGGTACGAGTATTTACATTGATTGTTGGAATGATCGAGGCCGTTAGGCTTTGTAGAATGGATTCTCAATTGGACATGCGCACTAGAGTGCTGTCATTTTCCGCAAAAGAACAAAACGTTCGTCATTGGGTTAAGTTAATTTGGGTCCTGGTAGCTGCCAGGTATTGCGATATGTGCGTGGTAAATCAGACGAGAGTGTGAACCCGAGGCTCAATTGTTGTAGCCCTTTTTTTTACCGGTAGTTTCGAAATGTATGACCTTTTGTTGCACGGGGGGGGGGGGGGGGATGTTTTTTCATAACCAAATCTGTGGAATAGAGTGCTGCATGGGAAGCATCTTTCAGCCAGTTAAATTCCCCATCGCTTTTGGAACCTGGAGGTTGATTATTGTTACAAAAGACCCGATACTGGTGTCTGATCTGAGCCATATGAGTTCAATGCACAACTTCCCACCTTACTTATTTATGGACCATTTGCTCCTATGACTTCCAGTGGTTGTTTTCCTTCAGGTTTTGCGTCCGATTTACTGTGTGAGTTATTATCTCTTGTACGTGTACATAATTGACATATGGATACACAGACAGACAGGCAGATAGATAGGTAGATAGACAGGTAGATAGATAGATAGATACATACGTACATACATACATACATACATACATGGATGGATGGGTGGATGTATAGATGGATGGATAGATAGATAGATAGATAGACAGACAGGCAGATAGATAGATAGATAGATAGATAGATAGACACATAGATGGATAGATAAGATTTGCGCAGTAGCGAAATAGGCTTTGTGAATTATACACGCTATAATAATACCCCCAGTAATGTAATTCTGTAATATACCTACAGCTGAACAGTAACACGAAGTATGAGCCCTCAGTGGGCAGATTGGCATGGCCATCTGAGAAGGCTCCGGGATGTGAAGATTCGAACGCGTTATCGTGTACTGTAGCAGTACATCATGTACATTATCAGCATCATGTACAAGCTTGGTAACAGTCGAGGAGCTCAGACATGTGACAGGCAAACGGGCGCGATGGATCAGATCGTCAGATGTGCATAAAAGAGGCGAGTAGCAGTTGTAAGCAGAAAGGGATTAGACGCTCTATCTTATTGCTACCACTGATAAAGAACAGGGAAGGAATATTTGGCAGAGTAATGATAACTACATGCCAGTATTATGTCGGATATTGTCAACTTTCTGATATATACGAGTATTTCATACCGCGTGCGCCGTCTCGAGAGCTGACTCTGCTCCACTCTTGAGATGACCTGTGGATCATCTCACACTGTTGTCATGTAGCGTATTACTTCGTGACGAGACATTTCCCGCACGTGCTCAGCTGCTGATGTTTTTCTTGATGAGCATCTCTTTCTCTTGAAAAACGGTTTCTCGCAGTTCTCAGAGAGCTGGGGACATTGATCGTTTGCAGGTATGATGCTTAGCGATTATTAACTGAGCGCATTGAAGGAAGCACTTGTCATGGTAGAACTGAATGCTGTCAGGTGAAACAATAAGGCAGTGTATCATGTTTTCATGTCAGTCTGTTGCACCAGACGCCAGAGTAGGGACTGTACCGTTACTGCCGGCTCGTACGAAACTTGCAGCGCCTCTGACAGAACAGTCTTGCTCAACTACGTATCTTGTAACGCAACCCGAACGTTTTCAGATCGCCTTATCGGTGATACATTTGAATGTTTTTTAAATATGAGGTTTCTGTTATGTTGGTACTGTATGGTCAAGATGATGCCACTTGTCTTGTTTATGTGACTTGCGTGCTGAACGGCTGGTGCAGTGATATTGCTCGTGTGATGTCATTGGTTTCTGTCTTTTTATTTGTTGTCCCCAAATTTCGGCTGGGGAACAATAATGTAAATATTAAGACCCCGTTCAGTGTGAGGTACCGGGGAGCGATTTCTTTCTTTATTGTCGTAACTTGAAGTCCTGATATGATGTCTCTATTCAAAATCTCTTCACATGTGTATTCTGCTTGAAGGCATTGCTTTGAATGTTGCAAGTGTAGGCGTACGTACAGTTACGAAGTAAAGAAATACGCGGTCACTTTACTTTATAAAGCTAGGTGATACTCTGTCGGTTCGCATTTGGGACAGAGAACTAAGCGATGTGTAAGGGAAGCTCCTACAGGTCACCTCTTATAAACACGTGTGCATTGTAGCTACGTTATTTGCGATTAAATATTACAGTCGAGTACGTAACATCTAAAAACTGGCGTTCACAGGATACATTCAGTGGACAGTGGAGAACTGATTGGGTCGGCGTGAAATATATTATTTTTTGTGTTTCGCTGAAGCTAATGCCACATGCCGTCAGTGTGACTTGAAGCAGTAGGAGTGTTTGGTTATGATCATTTCCTCGGATATTGGTTTGGGTTAAAAAGCGATTTGGTTGTCAGTGAGGGCTGTGTAATATATAGTGTAGTATAAGAAACACAACACTTGAGACCAGCTGGCCACAACTTGTTGGTAGAATGGAGTGGAATATATTTCAAGATATTTAGATACATACCAAGAGGTAGAAGGAGCCGGGAAAGCGCAGTCGATGTAGTGACTAGGCTACGGTCTGGGCGGTCCGGGATTCGAATTCCGTTAGGACCAAGCGATGTTTTTCTTCTCCACAACGTTCAGACCGGCCCTGGGAACACTCCAGCCTCCTATTCAGTGGGTACCGGGGTTCTTTCTCGGGGGTAAAGCTGCCGTGGCTTGAAGTGTTAACCACGACCTCTATGCCAGTGCCGAGTTTAAGAATGAGAGGTGCTATACCACCATTCCCCCTGTATGCTGTCATGGCGTGTATAGTGACAACTTTACTTTTACCAATAGGTAGGAAGAAATTTAGATAAAAGGTAAAATGAAAATGCAACGCTAATGACGGACCAGTGGGTTTTATGTCATGTTATTTCTGTTGTTCATATTATATAAATACATAAATAAATACAAAACAAACTTAATTAGTGACAATGTAATTATCAGTGTTTAGGAGGCGGCGTAGCTCGATCGGCAAAGCAAGTGGTTACGATTTTTCCCTTCGCCATTGTGTCTAAACGAAATCTGGGGCCCACCTATGGGTACTGCATGGTTGTTTGCGGGAATACACCAGCCAACCTCTAAGCTAACCTGTCACCTTCATTAATGTACATGTTTAGAATGCCTTGACTTATACTCAATTCACCCATACGCCTTGTCTAGTTAGGCACAGATGCAACTTTTGTTACGGACTGAAGTCTAAGACTCTTTGGTTGAGGTCACTGTGTTCAGCCTTTCTCAAGAACGATTTGGCACTTAAATGCAATATCGAATGTCTACTTTGCTGCATATTGTGTGTGATATGGGTTCTGGAGTAAACAGTTCGAATATGGCCGAGGCAATGTCCCTCTTTATTACCGGCTGAACTTCAGAATTGTACCTTGATATATACCGCGCCTTAGAATTATTTCATCTCGGTTGACGAAATATATATATGTATATATGTATATATATATATATATATATACACGGAGGGGCGAAGTCTTGAAATTAGGCTTGAGGTGGGATTGTTGTTTCTTAACATTAGGCCAACTGGAAAATAAGTTACAAAACGTATTAACCAGTGCGGAAGTGAGAGTACAGGAGCTTTAGTAATATGGACGGATTTTAAAAGAGTAAGAAGAAGGAAGCGACAGAGAAGTAAGGAGGATTACTCGGAGTGATTTCTTAATATTTCGGTTCAGCCGAGGAAGCAATAAATAAATTTCAAAGCAAGACAACGATGAAAGAAAATGTCATTTATTGGCGTACATCCGAAGTAATGAGCTGTATAATATCGTAAGCAATTCAGAGGATTGAATCAGTCGATGAACCCAAGTATACTGCGCCCCTTAACTTTTATTATTATTATTATTATTATTATTCTCCATCAGCAGTCATCACGTACTTTAAACGGTACTACAATAGATTAATAGTTACACACATGTCCATTTAATTTATAAAGTCAGTATTTGATTGACAGTTTAATCATCGATATGAATTGGTAATTCCTTCACTTTTATAATTAGTATAACATAATTTTTGTCAGTATTTACATAATACAAACTTTTATGGGCGTATGCATATATACAATTTCAGGTTTAAACATTTCGAAATTATAATTTGAAACAAGACATTACTTAGCAATAGTAACTTAAAAGCGAAAACATAAAAAAGCGTACTTTCTAACAAACGTGATTTCGTTCTAGGAAAAGTCACATTGCTGTTTGGATTCTTTACATTCATTGAAATTGGATGTGCTAATCCAACACAGCAAACATTGTACATGTAAATTATAAATCTCAAAGGGGCCCAAAAGTGTTTGCTTTATTCGAGAAGTCAAATGTAGAGAGATGCGCACTTAAGATAGTAACCCCTGAGGTTGGAACCGTGTACCTTCCGCAGGTAAGTCCGGACCTGATAGGGACGTTCATTGTGACTAGTGAGTCATGTACCGGCTTCGGCAAGTCCTGCAGGTCACACATCTTAGTCGATGTAAAATTGTACATGTTTAATCATGGCAACCATTTAAGTAGTTGTGTAGTAATGTGGGTGGTAAAACGAGTGTGTAAATGTTAATAGTATGTATTTAAGGGTTCTGCGTTTCGCCAGTACCTGGTGTTACATGCCCCACGACTCAAGTAAATAAATAATTATTAACTTATTAAGTGAATGAATGTTATTTGGAAATAGAAGGATGTAAGTGTACGTGATTATTATGAGTTAAAGATTTTTAAAGCCCATAATAGTAGAGTTAACAGTGTCGTATTTTCCTCAGCACTATTTTAACCTTACGACTAATTAAATTTTATTCGTAATAAAGTGTGTGCAGCAAACATGTTCCAATATTTTTTCTGTAGTCAGTATGTTGGCGTAGGTCGGACTAGGACCGTGGGTCAGCTGTAGTCTACCGTACAGCGTTACCGCTACACCATTCTGCTCGTTGGTAATCTTGTTGCAGTTTCGGAAACGTAACTCTCAGCGAGTCGCAGAAGAAGGTATTGTTTTTGTTACCAAGACAGTATAGTGATTCGCTTCAACTTGAAGCCCCGTTACTGTTGGAAAGATCAGATTTAAATGTTTGTGTCCATTGAAATGTATCATCTAAATCAAAATGTTTGTGTCTTTAAAAGGCCTGCAATGAGAGCGGTATCCAGCAGATTGAGCATTGTTAACCAGCATTTTGCACGGAATTGCAATGATGATTGAGTTCGAAACACACGACCAGTACTGATGGAACATTCATGTTATTCTTATGTCTGGTGTAATATGCAGTCCTGACTTTGGAATGCGTTGGGAGAAATGAAAACACTTGAGATTTAAAATTCTATTTTCTTGGTTTTATTACACTACTCATATTTCGATGCACAGAATTCATTTCGTATTGTGACTGGAATAAACATATATTTAAATAATCGCCGTGTCTCTTTACATAATTGAAACTCTTCTATATCACTTTCTTCAAAATTGTAAGACAATACTGTGTAGGCCTATCGTTTCAGCGCGCCAGTGGTGATGACTGCGGATAAGCAACGTCTGCGTATGACAGTTTTACATACGGTAGTTGTAATAGCGGCGTGTTATTGTGTGAGTGTTCTGCATTATTTGTTACGTGGACATCTTTGTAGCCGTGTTGATGGTACGTAAAGAGTTGGACTTGCTGATATTACTTTTGTTTTTTTGGCGTGGTGAAGGGCCCCGCAGCAGATGCTACGGACGCACCGCAGCCTTAAGGCTTCTTGTGCAACCCCTGTGATGAAGATGAGCAGTTTTTTTTACCAAGTTTTACAATTAATGAAGCACCAGTGGAATGAAATTGACAGGGGAAAACCGACAACTCGGAGAAAAACCTGTCCCAGTGCCACTTTGTCCATCACAAATCTCACATGGACTGACCCGGGATCGAACCCTGGCCTCCGCGGTGAGAGGCCAGTGACTAACTGCCAGAGCCATGGCACGGCCTTACTTTTGTTACCATTGATGTTTCTGAGTGTAGTGCAAGTTTACAATTAAACGCTATCCCAATTAAGAGTTACGAAGACTGTGTAATAAGTAAAGTTCCCTACGTCATAGAGACTAAATGAAAAGCAGTTACAGCGTTAAACGTAGCTCGTGTATTGAACTGAAGTATTATAATTGTTCAACATAATCCCCGAACACAGTCATGCATTTTTGCCGGTTTGGCACGAGATAAAAAAACCCGTTGTAAAAATCGGGCTCTAGCTTTCGCAACCATTCACGCACAGCCATTGTCACTTCCTCGTTATTGTATAATGTGCCAAGATGCGACAAATGCAGTGTTGGCTCGGGGATTGTGTTGGAAAATAATGCTACTTGCGTGGAATAAATTGAGCTTTATTTGACGTTGTAGGCCATACTGACTTGTAGTTTAATTTTGTGACCTAGGGCACGTATTGAACGTCCGTCGTATATGTAATGTAATTATCCTAATTGTTGGTATCTTCACCTTGCCGTGGTAGAGGGGCTTGTGAGTTCCAGTGACCCTGAGAGCTAAGCCGGCGGTAGCATTGCTACCAGTAGGGTCTCCCAAGCCGGACAGATCAAAAGGGTAGGAACCAGACGAAGAGAGATGCCTAGGAGATGGGAAACCGAATAAAAACTCCCCTGATGCCGGAAGCAGCGACATCAGTAGCGACATGAAGCACAGAGCAAATGATGCTCGAGATGGTTCATGATCGTGTAGCAACAGGCGTGACCAGAGTGGTCTGAACGGCTGCTGTACTGCGATGTGGAAAGCAAATGGAAAAACTACCACATTATTACTTTTCCTGGATAGTCTCTTCCAGAAACAGAGACAAATGCCAAATGCGAGATGCTTCCTCTGGAGACAAAACATTCCGGAGGTAAACTACTCCCCCATTCGGATCTCCGGGGGGGAGTGTTTCTAGGGGAGACACCACGCGGTAATGACTACAGACAACAGCAGAAGACACAGAATGAACATAACAGCTTCAAGATAGGCACTTGGAACGTAAGGACCTTGAATCAAGGAGGAAAACTCGAAAATTTGAAGAAAGAGATGCAGAAGAACGCAGTGTCTGTGCTAGGTGTTAGTGAAGTGCGGTGGAAGGGTCAAGGTGAAATAAAAAGTGGTGATTATACAGTGTATTATTCCGGGGGTGACAGTGCTGAAAGAGGCGTAGCAATAGTAGTGCATAAAAGCGTAGTGAAAAGTGTTGTTAAGAAGAGTGTGTATAGTGACAGAATCATTGCTATTAAATTGCAGGCAGAACCGGTAAGTATTTTGATAGTGCAAGTGTACATGCCAACATCGGACTATGAAGATGACAAAGTGGAAGAGTTGTATGATATAATTGAAGAAATTCTTGAAGAGGATGGAAAGGGCGCGACAAACACGATTATAATGGGAGATTGGAACAGTGTGGTTGGAGATAAAGCACATCACAACACTGTTGGACCATATGGACTGGGAAGGAGGAATCAGAGAGGTCAAATGCTTATTGACTTCTGTGAAAGAAATGGACTTGTTATAACAAACACATGGTTCAAAAAACCTAAAAGAAGATTGTACACGTGGAAATCACCAGGAGATAGGAATCGATATCAGCTGGACTATGTACTAGTGAAACAGCGATTCAGGAACAGTGTGAAGGATGTGCAGACACTGCCTGGAGCAGATATTGACTCTGACCACAATTTACTGGTTGCAAAGATCTGCACCAGATTGAAGAAGAACATGAGGTTCCACAAGAAAAAACCAAGATGGGATTTGGAGAAGCTATATGCTCAACGACAGGTAGTACACGATAGACTAGAAGAACAGCTTGGTGCAATCAAATGTGAAAGTGGGAATGTGGAAGTGCAGTGGAACAATATCACGAATTGTGTGTTAGATACTATGAGTGGTTTGGTTGGAAAAGTCGAGAGGAGAGCAAGAAAGCCATGGATTACACAGGAGATGATCAGTAAAATGGATGAACGAAGGAAATGGAAGAATGTCAACAATGAAGAAGGAAGGAAGAACTGCAGAAGACTGAGGAACGAATTGAAAAGAGCCACGGACAACGCCAAGAAGGAATATCTGGAGAGCATATGCGACGAGATCATAGAATTTCAAAGAATAGGACGTTATGATTTAATGTACATGAAGACAAAGGAACTAGGTTGGAAAGAAAACCATGGGATTCAAAACATTGGCATCGAAGACTCTCAAGGCAATATAATAATAAATCAGAGACGAGTATTGCAAATTTGGGAGAATTATATCACAGAGCTCTACGATCGAGCTAATCGACCAGAACATCTAGACGTCGAACCTGAAGATGAAGTAGATGAAGACGAGAAAGGCCCTTATATTTTGCAAAGTGAAGTGGAAAAAGCTATCAAGGAGATGAGGGATAAGAAGGCTACAGGAGATGATGATGTACCTGGGGATGTACTCAAATTGTTGGGAGAAGGTGGTCTAAGGCTAATGACACAGATGATCAACAGCATGTATGTAACTGGAGAATGGCCCAGAGATTTTATTGAAGTTACAATGATTGCCTTAAAGAAGAAGCCCAAAGCTACAAAATGCAGCGACCATCGCACAATCAGCATCATCGCTCATGCAGCAAAGATAGTAGCGAGGATACTTAGAAGAAGAATTGAGAGGAAAATTGAAGATGCACTTGGAGAAGATCAGTTTGGATTTAGAAGAGGAAAAGGAACTAGGGATGCAATTGGGATGCTGAGAATAATATCAGAACGAACCTTGGTCATAGATGAGGAATTGTGTGCTTGCTTCATAGACTGGCAGAAGGCATTTGACCGTGTCAACTGGACCAAATTAATGCAAATCCTAAAAGGAATTGGGATAGACTGGCGCGAAAGAAGATTGGTCAGCAAATTGTACATGGAACAAAGTGTCAAAATACGACTGGACCAAGGGGAGACGAGAAGTGTGAAGATTGGAAGAGGAGTTAGACAAGGTTGCTGTTTGTCACCGATTCTGTTCAACTTATACAGCGAGTACCTTACCAAGGAAGCTCTTGAAGGGTTTGGAGACTTCAAAATAGGAGGACAAGTAATTCGCACTGTGAAATATGCAGATGACCTTGTGCTACTGGCTAGGGAAGAAAACGTGCTACAGGGCATGATTGATAGACTAATTGAAATTGGAAGACGCTATGGAATGGAAATGAATGTGGGAACAACTAAAGTAATGAAAATCTCAAGGCAACCATCCCCAATGAAAATTATGATAGATCAAAAACAATTGGAGAATGTGGAATATTTCAATTATTTGGGTAGCATGATAACAAGTGATGCAAGGTGTACACGTGAAATTAAATCCAGAATTGCCATGGCAAAAACAGCATTCAACAAGAAGAAAAATCTTTTCACCAGCAAACTGGAATTAAATTTACGGAAGAAACTAGTAAAGTGCTACATTTGGAGCATAGCTTTGTATGGTGCTGAAACGTGGACACTTCGGAAAGTAGATCAGAAGTATCTGGAAAGTTTTGAAATGTGGTGCTGGAGAAGAATGGAGAAGATCAGTTGGACCGATCGTGTGAGAAATGAAGAAGTATTACACAGAGTCAAGGAGGAGAGGAATATACTACATACAATAAAAAGAAGAAAGGCTAACTGGATTGGTCACATCTTGCTTAGAAACTGCCTTCTGAAACACGTGATTGAAGGAAAGTTAGAAGGAAGGATAGAAATGACGGGACGACGAGGGAGAAGACGTAAGCAGCTACTGGATGACCTTAAGGAAAAGAAAAGATACTGGAAATTGAAAGAGGAAGCACTAGATCGCACCCTGTGGAGAACTCGCTTTGGAAGAGGCTACGGACCTGTCGTAAGACAGACTACAGAATGAATGAATGAGGGCACGTATTGAACGTCCGTCGTCTATGTAATGTAATTATCCTTACAAGTTACTTACTTGTGTAATATTAGATTAAAATTGAACTTCTGTTTAATGGCTCTTTTGGTATAATGTGACCTGCGGCATTCCAATATTGTAATTGTACTTCTGAATTTTTGTAACTTTTTTTGGAGCTGTCTAGTGACACCATGTTATTGCGCAGGCGGTTAGTCGCCGACCTTTTAGTACTGAGGCCTGGCTCCAATCCCAATTCAGTCCGCATGGGATTTGTGGTAGACAAAGTGCACTCGGGCAGGTTATTCTCCGAATGCTTCGGTTTTCTCCTGTCAATATCCTTCCATCGATGCTCCATACTCATTTATTAAGCTATCACCGACTGTATATAATCTTAGCAATTTACAGCGTGGTGAAATAATATACGTTTTTATATTCGTACTGTACTCATGTGGTAGCATAGTAACATATTTTACATTATTTTGTATAATTTTTAAAAAGTTTTTCATACGATTTTGACGCTTTCGTGTTGTCGTATTAGCCGTAAGAATTTCTACGTCGTGTTTATCCTACGAATTATATTTTTAACTCAATCGGTAGAAACGTCCTTTGCTTGTCGTACTGATAGCACTCGGCCTAATTTAACCGTATTTTATCGGCCCGCGATTCCCAATTATAACTGAGCGCTGTGCTTACTTTTATCGACAGTCAGACAATGGCTGCCTCCAAGTGAATATTTGTACTCCTACTGCAGATGCTATAAACGTTTTATTTATGAATGTCATAGTTCACAGTTCATGCTTTCAGTTTTAATTTATGCATTTGAACTTGCGGCATTTTTTATTGTTCAAATGAAGAAGTAAATAGATGCAAGATAAAACTCGAACCATGCTGACTGGTAATTTATTGGCATGTTTAGTTTATTTATTGCTGTAATTGTAACAGTACGTAGACGACCAATCAGCGGAAGCAGTGAGATCGGCACGCCGGATAAAGAACCAGATATGTGGTCTACAGGACGTTGAAATGCAAGACACTGAAAACCAATTATTTCTTCTCTAGATGCTTGTTGAAGGGAGATGAAAGCGATGTAATCGGTAGAGTTAGCTAGTGGTATACTGCGTGGCAGAGAGAGAATTTTATTTCAGCTTCAGCTCGCATTGTACTGTGAAATATCCTGCTGCTGCTTCCAGTGATAAGTAAGATACACTTATATGAGTGCTGCTTCAATCTCCTCGTCTTTTAGGCAAGGAATTAACAATATTTAATTGACCTACATAATTATCGTCATACATAACTGACTAACTAACTCCATGGAGCAGAGTCCTTCTTGAGAAGCTAACAGGTCGTCAGCTAGTCAAGAAATTCCCCGCGTTTTATGGAACGCGAAGGTTCACTACCGCACTCACAAGGACCCGCCACCTGTCCCTATCCTGAGCCATATCAATCCAGTCCATGCCCCCCCATCCCACTTCTTGAAGATCCATTTTAATATTATCCTCCCATTTACGCCTGGGTCTTCCAAGTGGTGAGTTCCCTCAAGTCTCCCCACCAAAACCATGTATGCACCTCTCCCCTCACCCATACGTGCTACATGCCCCGCCCACCTCATTCTTTTCGATTTGATCACCCGAATAATATTTGGTGATAAGTACAGATCGTTAAATTCCTCGTTATGTAGTCTTCTCCACTCCCCTGTTACCCCGTTCCTCTTAGGCCCAAATATCCCCCTCAGCACCCTATTCTCGAACACCCTCAGCCTATGTTCCTCCCTCAGTGTGAGAGACCAAGTCTCACACCCATACAAAACAACAGGCAAAATTATACTTCTGTATATCTTAATCTTTGTATTTTTGGATAGCAAACTGGAAGACAGAAGATCCTGCACCAAATGATCACGACATACATAACAGACTAATTCTATAGTTGGCCGATCCCGGTGGCCGCGCGGTCAAAGGCGTGGCTCTGCGGCCGCTCGCTTGCTGGGATTGCGTGTTCGAATCCCGCCGGGGGCGTGGATAACTGTCTGTTGTGAGTGTTGTGTGTTGTCAGGTAGAGGTCTCTGCGTCGGACCGATCACTCGTCCAGAGGAGTCCTACCGAGTGTGGTGTGTCTTGAGTGTGATCATGAAGGCTTGGTAATGAGGAGGCCCTGGTCCACTAGGGGCTGTCGAGGCATAAAAAAAAAAGAATTCTGTAGCTGAGGTTCTTTCTTGAAGATTTGATTGTTAAACAGATGGTCAAGAAATTCGTGTTTTCTGTGGATTCGAAGATGTACGAGTAGTAACCGTACCTATAAAAGCTCATTCACATATCCCAGGCCAGTTAAGTCTATTTCCCATTCTCACGGCCCTTTTATCGCAGATCCATTTTAATAATATCCTTTCAGCTACGACAACGTCTTTGTAATTTGCGACTTAAGTATTGTATGATTTTCACATTTCCCCACTTTATACTGCATGTCCCACCCGTTTAATCTTCAATGATTTAATCCCCTGAAGAATAAAACAAGATGAGAAGGCAGACAAATTTTACAGCAATAACATAGCAGTGCACCATGCAAGTAATTAAAATGAGTTTGGACGTAGCTGAAGAAGTGTGAGCTTGCTTAATAGACTGGTAGAAGGCATTTGACCGTGTAAGTGGGCCAAATTAATGCAGATCTCAAAGAACACTGGTATAGTCTGGCGCGAAAGAAATTGATCAGCAGTGGGTCAGAGTGTTTAAAGTACGACTTGACCGAGGAAACGCCAAGTGTGAATTTGGAAGAGTAGTTAGACGAGGTTGCTGTTCGTCACTGATTTTATTCAACTTATACAGCGAGTACCTTATCAAGGAAGCTGTTGAAGGGGTTGGAGGCTTTAAAATAAGCGCACAAGTAATTCGGACTGTGAAGTATGCAGGTGACCTTGTGCTACTGGCTAAGGAAGAAACGGTACTACAGCGCATGAGGTAAACTGGAAGTTTGAAGACGCTGTGGAATGGAAATGAATGTGGAAAAAACTAAGGTAATGAGAATCTAAAGACTGCATCTCAAGCACAAATTATGGTAGATCAAAAACAACTGGGGAATGTAGAATAGGTCAACTACCTGGACTGATAAGTCATGAAGATGTGAACGTGAAATCAAATACAGGATTGCCATGGCAAAAGCGGCTTTCAGCCAGAACAAGACTCTTTTCACCAGCTAATTGGACTTAAATTTAAGGAAGAAACTAAGAAACTAGTACACTTTGAGCCTAGCTTTGCTTTGCCACTTCGGAGAAGGGATCAAAAATACATTGAAAGTGTTGAAATGTGGTGCTGGAGAAAGGCGGGAAGATAGTTGGACGGATCGTGTGAGAAATGAAGAAGTATGACACAGAGTCAAGGAAGAAAGGGGCTTTCTACCTGCAATGAAACGAAGGAAGGCTAACTGGATTGGTCACATCGTGTATAGGGACTTTCTTATTGGAGGAAAGATCAAAGGAAAGATAGAAGCGACGAGAAGACGAGGAAGAAGTGATGTAAGTAGCTACTGGTTTCCCTTAAGAGAAAGAGGAGGTACAGGAATTTGAAAAAGGAAGCACTAAATCGCACCCTGTGGAGAACTCGCTTTGGAAGAACCTCTGGGCCTGTCGCAAGACACTACGCAATGAATGAATGAATGAATTAATTAATTAAAGTGAAGGCCAATGAGACACGGAAAATCTGTAACGCATTAATACACAGTTGTGTTGGTTTGTTACATATGTAATATGAAGTTTCAGTAAAGTGAATTGGTATGTATGTTATCAAAATTCATATTGTAAAAAAGGTTTATGCGTAACAAATGTAATAGGGCCGTATTTCAACCCTTTGAAGCATGATTTTTTTTCGAAGTGGCGTTTGAAACCTGTGTTCCTGCGTCACAGGAAAAATAGCTGTGACTCAGTTGCAAAGGTCACCCTGTTATAGGTTGATAATCGAGTTTGAGTTGGCGACGAAAGTTTGATCTAAGCACGTCACTGCAGACCAATTTAAACTTTTTTTCAGTCGCTGTGAGAAGCTGTTATGGTAAAATTAATTTATTTTATGATTTGTTAAGGACAGAACTCTTTATCACTTCTAAAGACCCCCACTGGTGCGTTTGCTATTAGGCATCTATCCAGTTACTTTTAAGTTACAGTAGTGATGCCGTACCTCTGTTGTTGTTGTGTGCATCTGGATAATTCTGAACCTTTTGTGACTTATTTTTTCGTGCACGATTCAGCTAATACGTACTTGCTGTTTCTTCACCTGAAACTTTGAGGTGTGTGGGCTACAAATTGCTTCGTTGACTTTGGTGGGTAATTTTGAAATTTATTGCTCAATCGCTGAAATGGAAGTTTGTTATGAATACAGTAATGAACTTTGGGTTCCATGAAAGGCTGGAAATTTTTAGCCAGCTGAGTCACTGTCAAGGATTGTTCTCCGTGGAGTTAGTCGGCCTAATCTTCGATCTAAATTGTTCGAGTCTATTATGATGATAATACTGATGCACACAGAGTAATTTCGTGTGGAAAGAACTTCCTGTTTAGTTCGTATATATTCATAAACGTCTTGCAAAAGAAATGTTGTTGCTGAATATAGTATAGGCTATGCCATGAATGACGGAAGGAAGTGTGTGTTTGTGACGTGTCAGATAAGAAGGCGAATTCATTCTGCATTATTAACTAAACGTAAGTTACTGACAGAACGTGTTTGTGTATTGGAGACTGTTTAAAAAGTTTCTGCATTCTATCGTGACTCTTTTCCACGTTGTTCACCGCAGAACACACAACGCCATGTGTAAATAATGAGCCGTCTTGCACCTGCGCCGTGCACTGCCATCCATGGCAAACACATTGGACTGACTGCACAATTTATTTGCTGCCTAAGTTTCTAGTCACTGACTCTAGCATTGACTCGGTGCTTTGTAACTATGCGATGGTCGAGAGTGCTGAAGTAGGGGGCGGACTTGCTCTAGAAGGCGGCGTCTTCCAAAGTTGACGTTTGTGGTGACACCACGTGCATTGGTTCGTAGTATGCCTACAGAATCTGTTAGAACCCGTGAATATTGTTTGTTTTATATTTATGTCCTGAGTTAAGGACGTGTAGTCTCTGACCTATAAATATGGTTTGTCATCGTGCTGTTGTGTAGTTTGAATTCATTTGTCAATTTAAGGGATTCCATTCAGGGGTAAATGGGCTGTGTGGACTCATAAATCTTGTTAACCAGTATGTCTCTCCATATAAATGAATATATATATATATATATATATATATATATATAACATGCCACCATCTCTTTATCACGCTTTGTATTTCCTGAACCCTGCGTTTGACAAAACGAGATTTTAGGATACCGAGTTAAGAAGAGTGATTCTAAAACACTGGGGATCGAGAATTTGTTATTAGTTGGGGGAACTGGTTATTATTGCGAGTACGAAAAGTAGGTGAAATATGAAAATTCTTTCAAGGAAGGTGATGCAGGATGATTCCGTGGCGTTCGGAGTCATGGGGAGTCACCGAGCGCCGTGACCCCGTTTTGTATTTGGGGATCGCTTAAGTTTTGAATGACGCAGTATCCCTCCAAATTTTGATATTAAATGGATAACTTCTGAACTGTGCTTCGTAGGGAATAAAGATGTTTTGAAAGCAAAACTACCTTTTTTTTAAACGTACTTAAGTATAGGCTAATAGAGTTAGCGTATGTGTCTGAAGGATGAATTTTCAGTGTTGCAGTACATTTACGCAAACATTGCCTCGGGGAGGCTGTTGTAAATAATTAAGAATATATACGCGTGACTTTGTTACATGTAAAAGTAACGAACTGGTCGCATCTTTTTAACACGGGCCTCTACAGGAAATAATTTTGGTACACATTTTTGTCTACATAGGAAAGGTGTATGTATCTGTTGCTTGTCAGTTTTCTTTTAACCCATGCGTGAGTAAGTGGTATTAAAGTGTGTACACGTTAATTTTTAATATTTTCTATTAATGATTGACATAACGACTGATAATTTCTCAGATTTGTATTCCATGAATGTGCTTGAAAAGGTAAATTGTCAGTGAAGTGTACGTAATGCACATGTTAGACTTGAGTGACCTTCGTTTTTACATTTCCTGCAAACTTGCATGAAAAATTTCGTATTTGTTTTTCAACTGATCAAATACACAGTTTCGTTGTAAAATGTTCTGGAAGTATAATATCTAGCAAGTTAGTTATATGTTGTCACTTCTTGGGAACCTGTCTTGGTTTGCTGATAAATCGTGGCACGGCGTTTGGCCTGATACACCGGGGGAAACCATAGAATACTAAAACACGTTCGGGATGGTCTCGGCTGATATTAAATGTAACTTAATCGCACTCTGTAAGAAGGTAAGTCTATTTACTCGTGCTGGTTGTAATTACGAGCTACGTTCCTTGTTGTGTTGGTTGCCATATGTATCGAAATTCTAGGAATGAAGGTACTCGAATGTAATTCAGAATTTTTTTTTCAGTGGCTCGACAGCCCCTTGGGGGCCTAGGCCACCTCATTTTTCGAGGCTTAACGATCACACACTTTTTAGACACACCACACTCGGTAGGACTCCTCTGGACGAGGGACCAGCTCGTCGCAGAGACCTCTACATTCAGAAATATATTGTACGAAAATAAGGAGCTGATACGTAGGCCTACTGGTACTTTGAGTGTTGCCGGATTCCTCCTCCCATCTATAACTTCACAAAAGCAGAGCATTAGTTAGCAGGCACATTAGCGTCATTCAGTGATATGCGTCACACAAATAACAGTAGCAGAAATTCTGACTGCATGGAAGGAAGGAGAGGATTTATTGAAAAACCGCTTAAGACAATACCAATACGGTGCATCAAGACACCTGATGAACGCTGTTAAATATCTTAAAGATTATCTTGCCTTTAACCTTAATCGTTTTTATCTTCCGTAATTCAGCTCTGGTTTCGTGCATTGAGACGTACGTTGTTGTTGTCGCTGTTAAACTATGAATTTGGGAAAGTTATGTAGAACTTCTAGTTTGTTATATTATGGTGTGATATCTTAATCAGAATTTCTACAGAAGACGTTCGTGAGTCACGTGTTCATTACGTTGCATTTTATTTCCGTTGTTGCCGCGCGTAGAGTTTCATAAAGGGACGTAAAAGAATTTTCTAGAAAAAGTTTTACCTTTACCTCTTTGTTTCTGGAGATTTTGACCGGATTACAAGAATTTTGAGGTTATGTTTTAATTCTCATCTCAACAGTGAATGACTTCTATTCCTGGACTCTCTTCTGGTGGTTACATCGAATGATTCTCGTATATTTTAATATGCACCAACGTGCATATTATTCATGACATATGAAAAATCGTGGTCTTTCGTCGGCTGGTTCCGTCTGTGTACAGTTAATGTTGCGGAACTCGGTTCCCAGACTGTGTGACGTTTTCGTGGTTCTTGTCTGCACATGGGCACTGTGTGTCGTTATTCAGGGATACAGAATTGAAAGTGCACATTGTGTTTTGTTGCGTGCCGACGGTGTATGTAATGGTAGGCGCTCTTTCTACACTGGCATCAGATCAGGAAATAGCAACGTTAACGCCACGAATTCTTTGTATTCGTTATTGTCAGTGCTCCTTTGTGAATCAGAATACAAGCTGACTGTTTCGTACTCCATTCGATGTTTTTCTTTTATTTCATTTACCATGTATTTGCCAGCGTATACGATGAGCGTGCAAAAAGTAAACTTCAGACTTACTTGAGATTAGTTATCAATGGGTATGCGGCAGCAAGCAAGCGTTGCTTTATTACACATAGGCTGATTTATTCACTTCCCGTAGTCTCTTTTTGATTTTGCAGCCACCAGCACATCTAATGCACAGTAGTACTCTAATACCGTAATTTTGCTGGCAGTGCGATTTCATGCAGGTTTTCGCAATTAGCATGTGGCGAAGGACGAACTGTAGAGCCATGATGTTTATTAAACAAACAAGAAAGGAACACTTTCGGGCCACATGATGAGAATTCTACATGCCACTCAGTAGGAAAACAATACAACTTCATTTCTAATTAAACCATTTACAAGACCATGAATGCCGCACGTTGGCCTCATGGTCAGGGCGCCGACCCCAGTTTCGGAACTCGTTTTGTGTTCTTGCCTAAAGTACACTGAATTTATGGTTTACCAGACTTAGCTTTGTTTCTTTCAGAGGTTTACAGCTTTTGGGTGTGACGCAGTGTAGTCTAGTATAAATTTGGAGGAATGTATTACTTTCACTTGAGGGTAGAATATGAAGGCGTTACGTTTCTCCAAATGAGGGATGTCCCAGAAGACAGTCATCATCTTCATCGTCACGCCATGCGAGCCTTAAGTATCGCATGCTCCTCACATGTCTTTGTGGGGAACGGGTGGTCCAGTTAGCCTTTTTTTCTGCCTTCCGTGTTCCTCCTATTATCGAGATAGGATATGTTAAGATTTGAGGCTTTCACTGTTGCATTTATTCAAGTCTTTTAGGAACGTCAGCCATATCGTTGTAGGAGTGCCTTCCTGTGTTTCGGAGAGTGTGCCTAACCTGAATTGGACCCAGATATTTGTTAGCGAAAGAGAAGACTGGAGACATGGTTTTGATCCGTTTCACAAGGTGTTCTTTAACAGCAGGCTTTTTCTTTTCTATATAAGGGAATGTTTTTGACAATAATATACTTCATATTACATGGACTGGCCAGTTGTCTGTGAGTTGTGAAGTTGCAATAATTTAAGGGCCTTGTCGTTAAGAGATAACTGCGGTAGGAGAAGCCGAAAGTGCATAATATAACAGCTCACTATGTTTTTCGTTAAACTGTTGGTCCTTTCGAGGTTTGAAGTTCTCATGGAGGTGCTAACGAAGATTGCAGCCTGCTGTGATATGACGCCGTATAGATTGGTATGGGAGTTTGCTACAAACATCGTCAGGGTAGTCAAATCATCTTTTACTTCTGACATATCCAAGAATAAGGGAATCTTCATGTTACGACTATGAGACTGACTATTGGTTTGTTTGTACGTGATGGTCTTACAGTACAATCACGTACGAAATGTGCTATTGTGAAATCGGCATCGCTGTCTAGACTTTAAGCTACATAGGAAGGTTTATGTGATATGTAATGCACCTACTTTCCTGTTTTCATTGTCTTTGGTGTCCAACGAATTGTAATCCAGCTACCCTGAATGTGATGACAACACTCCCCTCTGCAACATTCCAATCAAATTATAGATCTACGCGGTGCAATAACCTAGAAAACAAAAATTTCAGTAAACCATACAGTTTTGTAACGTAGCTTGAAGTGTTTGAAATTGCGCGATTGTTAATATCCCAGTCAAGGTAAAACATATTTACAGTTAGTAAGTGAAGTTTGTCACCGTCAGTGTAATTTGTAAATTGTCTATACACAATTTAAACAAATCTGTAACGAAAGCAGCCTCTTAGGTTTACGTTATTATAGGTCAGTTTTTAGTTTCTGGCCGGTGAAGGACCTGGTGGAGCTGGCGGACGGATCTGCTTTGAACGTGCTGGTGTGAGGGGAGGGTATATGTTTTGTTTCGTCCGCCAATCCGCCGTGGCTATCGCTGGACAAATGACTCGCTCTTAGCCTTCCGCTTCAAAGTTACGCCGATCAGAATATAACAAATGTAAGAGCCTGAGCTGTATTGTTACGCATTCCTTGCATTTGTAAACACAACATTTGTATGTCAAATACGACCAGGTGGTGTGCTTAGTTTGCGTACCTTTTATCTGGCAGTCAGAACGTGATACTTTGAGGTGAGCGTACGTAGTATTGACAGACCTATCATCATGGCTGTCAGTAGATATTTCATTGTGACTGGAGCTCTGTTACATCGCTTAGGCCAGGAATTTCATGAACGGGTATGACAGTCATCGGACATCGCAACATGCAGATTAAAGACTGTTATTTAAGATGTCGGTTAAAGGGGCTAGTAGCTATGTGATGATGAAACCAGAAGTATAGCTTGCCGACAAACGTGAACTTTGGTAGATACTCTATCTTATGTGGACTGACTGCAGGTTGTGATGCGTCCCGAAATGCATGCCCGCAAATTGTGTTTATTAGTAGCTGTTTGAAGGAATTCATCTATTTGACCAGTACCATGTCACACATTAGGAGCCATGTTTATCGATACAGTCGCGTGTAAGAGCTAAGCTGTAGCGCCTGCAAACCACAAGGACTGAGAATGCTGGTGTAATGGTATCTTTATAGTCCCGTATTTTGGAGGTTCCAGGTGCGAATCTCTTTTGCATTCCCGCGTAAACTCAGTTCATTTGTGGAGTTTCTCAGTTTCGACGGACGTAATGATTTGAAACAAGTTACAGCTTTCTGCTTGCAGGTCAATGCTCAATGTTCATGGTTATGATATCCTATTGAGGGCTATGTAGCTTCAAGGTCAAGGTAACAAGACATGCAATGTACGTATAACGTAACATTGAGTCGCGTTCGCGTAACCTTTGTTGCCGTGGAAAAGCAATAAGTATTACATATTCTGAGTGTGTGTTTGTAGCCTTAGTTTTTCCTTGTAATGGAGCCCCGGTGGAATGAAATTGACAGGGGAAAACCGAAGTACTCGGCGAAAAACCTGTCCCAGTGCCACTTTGTCCACCACAAATCCCACATGGACTGACCCGGGATCGAACCCGTTCCTCCGCGGTGAGAGACCGGCGACTAACCGCCTGAGCCATGACACGGCCTTACTCAGGTTGTTATTTGGGACCTGCACTGTGCATTTCACATAGCATAATAGCGTGTAGTAAACGGAGACCACTCGTACTGTTCTTCTGAAGGAGTGATGCCATTCCCTGTGTGAATATTAATGAAAGTGGAGAAATATTCGAATGACATTTTGAAGGTGAAAACTGGATTGTTATGAGAAAATCATGTTCCTCTGGGGCTTTATCCAACACAAGAATCAGTTGGACTGCACTGGGAATTAAACACTTTCCTCGGCGGTGAGGATCAGACGATTAAGCTTCAGAGATATGACGCGGTCGAGTGACGTTGTTTCCTCTTTTATGTTTTGAAGGCATGCAGCGCGTAACGCCGCTGTATGAACTCCAACTTAATTATGATGTCCATAAGAGACCAGGCATAAAAACAATGTGAAATAACTTTAAAACAATACAACCTCAGTACACTAATATCATTTATGCATTCTCCTTTATTACTCATTGTTCTTTGTATGAGTTCTTGCTTCTCTTTTTCAAGTGTTTTCCTTCATATTTTTATATACTTAATGACAGATTAGAGAGTCATTTATCTCTCATGGGCGTAAATTTTATATATTAAATATCTTGGAAAGGAATGGAGGCACTTCGGGCGATGCAAGTGTGACTTGGAATTTTATTTTGATTCGTCACACCGTGTTGAAAGTGTTGCTGAAAGTGTTGACTCACTTCTTACGAAGGCAGATGTAAAGTCATAAACATATATAGCTGCATCATCTGTATGTATTACTTTCAGTCACAGTACAGGCCGCTCCATTGATAACGCCTGAAGTTGCTATTATGCCGTTATTTTCTCTGTAATCCCGTCCACTTTACATTTCACAATGTCTCGTACAGCATCTTAGGTTAATAAAAGCGTATCCCTCATATTTTCAGTAACTTCGTGGAACACAGTCTTCCATTCAAAGCTAGTAGTCGCTCAGCTAGCCAAGAAGTTCCCGGCCATTGGTAGCACCTTACAAGTTCATTACTATGTTCACAGGTTGCCACCATTCTACAAATATACTGGGCCACACGAATGTACTCCATATCCTCCTGCCCTGTTTTATTTAGCATGCAGCTTATATTGTCCTCCTGTGGACGCCTCGGCCTTCCCAGTGATCTCTTCATTTCACTTTTCAAACCAAGATCTTTTATGCATATATAGCCTCTCTTCCATGCCTGCTACATGACTCCGTAACTTCACTGTCCGTGATTGACACCCTAGATTACAAATTATGGAGCTTTGCACTCTGAAATTTTGTACAGTTTCCCGGCACTCCCTTATGTCTTTTACATAAGAAATGGTACCAGACTTTCAGAAACTAGGGCCCAGTACTGTGAAATAACGGGCGCTGTATGACATTATACTTTTTGGGTGCAGTGTCAAGTAGGACCGCATTTCCGGTCGATTTACCACCAGCGAAAGAGTCTCGGGTACTGATTGGGATAAGACGCTGAAACCCCTGGGCTAATGCGCAGAGGGAGATAGCACCCTTACCGGGAATCGATCCTTATAACACAGCGTTTAATAATTGTGTTACATGTGTACTCATATGGAACAGTTTATGTTCTTTGTACAAGTGACGCTTGGTGCTCGAAAAATTACTTTTGTACTGACGGTAATATAGTCCCAGCCTAGTTGTGTTTTATAAATGATCCGTGGCCTACCATGGCACCGGCCATATGTGTTTTAAGAGCGTTGTCATAAACTTAATGTAGACGTCGCCTTTCAATTAAAGCAACAGCCTTGATTGAAATTATTAGATAGATTTAACTAAACATTTTAATGAACATTTCGTGGATACAATTTAATTAAAAATCGTTTTTCGGCTACTATGCAATTCATACGATTTATCAAAATACATCATAAATTTACAAAAGTTTACATAAATATGATTAAGCAATGTTAGTTTCAATTTACATGTTATTTTAAATCAGGCCTGCGCTGTGTTGATGTAGCGAGAGCAACATAGGCATTCATTTAGTCGCGTTTCTCGAAATTGGCCTAATAAACAATGCAAACTGTTGAAAACGGTGATTGCTAACAGTACATCTGAAATGCAGAAATAAAAATACACGTAAAGAAAGAATTCTAGCTCCCTCTTTCGAAAATTTTGGGTTCAAATAATCAGTACTTAGTACTGAACAATGATGTTTAATGTGATGGGAAAGAGTGTCCGTGACTTTCTTGTCTTTTAGTTTGCTTTAAAATACTGTGTCAGCTAATAGGTTATATTGTGTCGCATTGCCTGTGATTCGTGGAAACAGTTCGTTTGGACATTACAGTAGCAAAAGACTCGTTCCTGCCTTTTCGATAATATTCACATCCAGAGTTCGTCCTTCCCTAGGAAAAATCTTAATACCAAAAAAAAGTAAAATTGTCAGTGACACGAAGAAAAGTACGGACATAATTCACCGGACAGATGTGATAACCTGACTAATTTAGTTCACCGGACAGATTAACTGAAGTCATAAAGCGACTGATTTAGTTTATCGGACAGATTAATCGAAATGATAACGAGACTGATTTGGTTCACCGGACACATTGGCTGAAGTGATAACGCGGTTGATTCAGTTCACCGGACAGATTAACTCAAGTGATAGTACGACCGATTCATTTCACCGGACATATTATCTCAAGTGTTAACGCGACTGATTCATTTCACCGGACAAATTTATTCAAGTGATAACGCGATTGATTCAGTTCACCGGACAGATTAACTGAAGTTATAGCGCGACTGTTTCATTTCGCCGGACAAATTAACTCACGTGATAACGCGATTGATTCAGTTCACCGGAAAGATTAACTCAAGTTATAGCGCGACTGATTCATTTCACCGGACAAATGAACTCAAGTGATAACGCGACTGATTCATTTCATCGGACAAATTAACTCAAGTGATAACGCGACTGATTCATTCACCGGACAAATTAACACAAGTGATAAACGCGACTGATTTGTATTTGTGATGCACCCTGTTATATCACCGCATGGGAACCGCATTTTATCACTGTTTTCTTTAAAATTTTTCATTGCCTCTTCCTATGTGGTCGCTATCATTTTGCCGAATATGATCACCCTGTCATTCCGATCGACACTGAATAATCTGATTAGTCGATTTAATTCTATTTACCTGTTTGTCAGCTTATATGAATTCTCATGTATAAACCAACTACAGTTTCGAGGGTACTAAAAGGAAGAAGGGGGTATGAGTATGACTATTTAGAATGCAGTTCGTTAAGGGCAATTTCATCGGTCTTTTCTGTAACTTGCAAACAGCTGTGCCGTCCATTGCTATGCAGAAGAAGCAAGAGAGCCTGCTTGAATTACAAACTCGTGGGTACTAATGCATGCGACACAGGAGATCAAGTTCAAGGAAAGGTTTACTTTTAATGTAATGTACGTAGTGTTCGTAAGTGGTCGGTATTGCTCAGTCCGCACATGTGGTCTCGTAATATAAGCAGAATAGTAAGTAATGCATTGTTTACTTATTCATATTTATAGCAGAATTTACCAACATGTCTCTTGCATATTCACCTTCATTACCAATGCACCGCTTTGGATATTATTATTGTAGTATATATTACGACAGGACTATCACTTTTAAAGAAAATGTTAGTGGACTTTGTGTCTGGCTTTTAAATATTCATCAAATCGGGAAATGTGTGTGAAGAAATTTATGATCCATGTCGAAAATGTATTTTCGTCTTTAAGCATTCCAGGGTTCGAATACCGGCGTCCGAAACGCCCAAGAGGGGCCACCCAGGAGATACTGGGGTTCCTACCCGGTGATAAAGCGGCCAATCGTGATGTTAGCCACTCACGTCCATCTAGTGCTTAGATTAAGAATGAGAGCAGCTATACCTCTACTCCCCTGTGTGCCTTCATGGCGTGGACAGGGACAGCTTTGCCTTGTATACCATCGACGTTATTTAGGCTTAAGTCCAGACGCTGGCAACATTGCTAAATAAGCCACAGACAAAAGGAGATTAAGAAAACAAATTAATGGTTAATACGTCACTTGGTGTGAAAGGGAAATGTAGGAGCTTCAGATTGGCTTGGCTCATGGTAAAGATAGGAACACAAGAACGGCGCGTGAAATTCTGGCGAGGAAACCTGTCGGAAACGGTCGCTTTTAAAACGGTGAATTAGATGGGATGATACCGCTGAGATAAATCTTAAGGAAGGAGATTATGAGGATAGGAAGTGGATTGATCTGGCCCTGGATATTGTTTTAGTACTAGCGTTGTTGAACTCTCTGGTTTTGCTAACAGAATGTAGGATTTGTTAGTTGACCACTTTCTGCAGAACGGTTTTGTTTTAAAGTTAAACTGAAATTCATATCTAAGCCCAATGTGTGTGTGGTGACCACAATTAAATGTTTGGAAATGCCACTTGTGTTATGCAGTGAGAGTTTGACGAAAGTTTAACAATACATCATGTCGTAGTTCACCGTTAACAAAGTAAAATCAGTAACCAAGTTTATGTCTGGATGTACAGGCAGTCCGAGTCTAATGTTGCCCTGATCAACGTTGTTTCGCTGTAACCGTCACACGTTGATGACCAGAAATTCGCTGAATGTTGCCCGGCCTCGGATGAATATTCTCTTCTCGGATGTGGGAACGAATGCTCACGTTCTTCGTTGTTTCGCCTTCCTCTGCGATTTTCGGCAGCGGAACCCCAAAATTGAACGATTATTTATTATTGAGTAAATGGTCAAATCAAGCGAAGTCATCAAAACATTGTAGTCAATACAACGTGTCCAGGGACATTTAAGGTAAAGCTATCCCTATGCAGGCCCTTAGGGTTCCAGGAGGTTGAGGCTGCCAGAATTTCTAGACAGTTGGCACATGAAGGTGGTAAGGTTGTCAGCCCTACGCACCGGCCGCCTTTACCCCCCAGGAAGTATTCCTGGTACTCGTTTCTGTTAGAGGCTGAGCCGACCCCAGGGCATAGTGCGACCGAAAGGATTATGTCAATGAAAAATTCCAATGACACAATCGGGAATCGAACCCGCGACGTTTCGGCTTGTAGCGCAGTGCCTCAACCAGTCACCCATCCAAGTACTAACCATGCCCAACGTTGCTTAACTGCGGTGATCGGACGAGAACCGGTGTTTTGAACGTGGTGTGGCCGTTGGTTACAGCAATAATGTATTACAAAAATATTATTACGTAATCAGAAACGTTTAATACTTATACCCGGTAGTGCTTAATAATGTATTATATATATATATATATATATTGACATACTCCTGTCAGTTGACATGTGATGAGCCGTTTGAATCGGTGTGGTTAGGTAACTTTAATCAGATAAATGCATATAAAGATAAGCCTTCGTTATACGATAAAGTACGGACCTTACAGTAATAACACACATTCTTTTGGAACTGCACAGTACGCTGAATGAAGTATGTTTGCTCTCGACATGAAGGAACTTTTTGTAGAGGAATTCTTTACCTTCGGTTCCACAGTTATGCTCGCCATTGAACCCCGCTTCGTCTCTTCAGTGATGTGCAGTTTATTGTACAACAAACATCCGTAACAGTAGAGCACCATACGCCGATCGTGCGTCGATGTCTTTTCTTCTACTTCGCTGATTAGACCGCAATGTACTATGTTAATACTTTGATACGTAATGCAACCAAATACAGTATTCAATAGCCAACGTATGTAACAGTGGTGATTAGGTTTTATTTCGCGTTAATTTTTACAAACAGACCTGTAGATACGTCTTCCGAAATACTAAGGTCACGAATTTTAAATTTGCTGCATTTTTCTCATATCCTCATATTTCTGTACTGTGGATGCTGGGGGATTTTTCCCCGGGCATGAACAGCTCATGTTGTGAATGATAGCATTCGCCTCCGTCTAGAAGTGATCGGGAGAATAAGGCCATGACCTCTGTATACCGTCATAACCTCGTTAGTATTTAAAAAATATGCTACCCGGTCATCGTAGAATAGATATCTTCTGTTACAGTAGGTATAAGATACAGTCCCTGTCTTGTACAAAGTTCATAACGGTTTTAAATTACGGTTCTTCGATTAGCTCGTAATGACGTTATAATTAGCTGAGAGCATAACTCTTGAGTGCGATGGTTGTATAATGGTAACATGTTTGACTAACGTTTATTCACGTGTAAAGAAAGGTAGTGGGTAATCAAGATTTGCCTTTATTTACAATGTACGCTTTACTTAGTTTTGAGGTCTATGTATTTTAGCTATTTAGTACTAATATCGTGGGTTGTTACATTAAGTCTGCTCAGGAATGTGACGTCCATTAGGAGTGAGACGCACCCATCTGGATGTGTTTGTCCCAGTGGCTGTCTGAGCCTGTTTGTAACTCCTGTGTGAATGAGACATTATGTCTGCAATGGTCTTCGTTCAAAATGCGTTTCTTCCTTCACGGAATTACTCTGTCTTCTCACGAATTTAGTTGGTTCTGAGCGTGCGAATTTTCTGAAGATACGAAGTGGTTGTAAATGGGGAATCAGCTCATTCAAAAGCTAACATTTCACCACTAAACAAGACAGAAGATAAAGCTTTGATGATCATCGGCCTACTTAATTTGTGCTTTTTACAGTGTTTTTTATGCAGATTAAAGTCTTCTGCGATATGACGCCGTGTCAGTTGGTAACTAGTTAACGACGTTTCAGTCCATTGTTTTTGGATTCATCTGAAGATATAGGCAGCACCTTCCTCCGAAACGTCGTCAACTAATTAGTAATCGACGTTGTGCAATGTCAAAGAAGAATTTAATCCTGTTAACCATCTTCGTCGTGAGGGGGACGGAACCACGGGCCAAGCCCACGTGCGGTTTACTGCTGTTCTGATGCTCTACAGCAACCGTCATCTCTATCATGGGTTCGGTTTTTTAACCAGTTTTTTCTTCATTTATAATTCTTAACTTCTCATTTTAGTATGTTTTAAAATTTGTAAAATCTGATTTGAAAGGTGTTAAAGCTGGTCTTGGATGTGACGTACCATAGTAAGCTCTCCGTGGAAGTCTGGTGTTTTCGCTTTCCTGTGTAATTATGTGTTTAAGCTGATCTTGGAATACAGGCATGTTATACTTCATAAATGTTTCACACATCTCATATGATGTATCTTATGCCTGCTGTAATATTAAATATTTCTTTTTTCCGTTCGTGCCAGATGTTGGGCTTTGGTAATTTTCTCTCGGTACTTCCTGTCATTTTTAAACAAATATCGTCAGTAATTGCTCATTTTTCTATATATATATGCGTATATAATTTTTATGAACATCGTTGTTCTTACTGCAACCTACGCTATCTCGTTCATCACCCGTTCAAATCTTCATTGACTCCAATTGCGCATGCGCGAGTAACTCTAACAGTGTGTCGCACTGAAAGCCAGTACTTCTGTCTTGATCGAAAATACTTACAGTTGTTTATGTATTTGTTTATTTGTAAATTCATGCATGACATTTCCTTTACTTCGTACGTGGGTGTAACTTTATACAGCTCGTTCTCATCGTTGTCCACGATTACCTAGTGTTGTGCAAAGGGAGGATAACTAATTAGGTGTAATTTTTGTGCAATTGTGCATGTATTGTATGCCAGTCTGTCATTTCCCTTTGACATCGTCGTTGTAGGTCTGTATTGAACAGAGTGTGAAACATTCGCCTGACTTCTCATACTCCGTGGTTTAAGTCATTAATTTCCCTTATTTGCATTTTTGTCGTAGAGGTTTGTATAATTCTTACCAGATGGCTGCGCATACGCCTCTCAAGCTTTATGCTTTATAAATCACTGCTAGCTACTCTGTCAAACGCCCTCGTTTAACAACGGATTTCGTAGAATTTGGTAGATTAAGTGTTCTTCGTTTTTGTTGTGCGTTACGGTGCAAATCAGTGAATGTATGAAGTGTGACTTAATGTACTCACCACTCTCTGCTAGAGACTGTACGTGCTTGAAGCGCGCCTGAAGGCTGCACTGCAGCTACGAAGTATCGAAGAAGCGCAACACGAACAATGCGGCGAGTTGCTGGATAAATGCTCAGCCATCCACATGCCGCGTCATCACACGGAAACACAATGAGGAAAATACACCCATACTCCGAGTAGGGTTCGAACCCATGCGTTAGAGGGAAAGAAGACCTTCCGCGTCTTACGCTGCACGAATATCAGAATCGGAAGAATTGTAGCGCTTAAGGAAACAAAGAAGACAATTGAACACTGTTGTCTTTCCGGTTTACTGCTATCGCTCTGCATTAAGGTGCTTTACCCTAGCTACACCGATGACCGAATGACGTAACCAATGTCCATTTACACGTTCCGCAACGGACCCAAAAATTAGTTCTGCAGACTCTTTAGGTGCCTGGGAAGGAAACGTGTAAACAGGAACTTATTTCCCTGTAACACGCCGTAAAGTTAAATTTGTCAAGTTCAGTGATCCTGAAACTGTCTGGGCGCTCTTAACGTTCTCAGTGTTCCAAAACAATCAGTTTAATTCCGCTATGGCATGTTTTGTCAAACTGTGGTACGCGTGACAGCCCTCGTTCACTGGTACGCGGCCTTAATAAGAATCGAAATACAAAAAAGATAAAATTTTTTAAAAAATAAATAAAACACAAGCCACATATATTTGCTAATTGCTGGTAGCATCATATAACTCATCCTCGTTTTCAGCTGGTCTTTGCGATTTCAGTTTTTTTTTATTTAAATACGTACAAAAAAAACTTATTGGTAACACATTGAAGTTGTCGAATTTCATTTAGCGGTACGCCAGCGAAAAAGGTTTAGAACCCCTGTTCTGTGGTCGTAATTATTAATTATTGTTACGAAGGTCTCGGAGTAGTGGCCTATAGTGGTCTCTGGCCAGTTGTTTCTTAATATTTAATAATCTCTGGCCAGTTGCTTCTGTAATCTTTAATAATCTCTGGCCAGTTGTTTCTGTAGTCTTTAATACACTTCTGTTCAGTTGTTTTGTAATATTTAATAATTTCTCTCCGGTTGAATCTGTAATCTTTAATAATCTGTGGTCAGTTTGCTTCTTCAGTCTTTAATAATCTCCGACCAGTTGCTTCTGTGATCTTTAATAATCTCTGGTCATTTTTCTTCTTAAATTTGAACCGTTAATCACTCTATAGCCTGCGTCAAACACTACAATATGTACGCGTGGTTTAAACATGCTGTATTAATCTCCGTGTATCGCCTATTCACTGACCACACTTGGAGAAAACGTTTATTGTTGCAGCCTAATGAATTCGAATTGCGTCAAGACCTTTACAGCCGTTCTCACTAACATGCGGAAGAAACATAAACTAATAAGAAGGCAAGCACAGGAAGAAAGAAAAACACAGAAAATGTGGAATGTAAGGGGCAGTTAAGTCTATTAAACAAGGAATGAATGAGGACAACCCCCAGCTTGTAGATTGGGTGAAAAATATGTCGATCTTACGAAATGAGGCCTCCGCCCTTCTGGGACGTTACGTCTTGTAAGTTGGTGGTTGTTCACCATCTACCAACGTACGCCGCACTATGTCCCAAAAGAGCGAAGGCCTCAACTACTCAGTGGGGGAAGTCTGAAATGTCGCATTACGAAATGCCTCAGAGTGTAGTGGACGGAAATCTTGAAGGGAAGAAACTATGTGGATGATGTGGGCGTATGCTGGTCTTAGTAGTAACATAGGTCTGAACTAAATGCGACAGCGGGCATGTGAACTGTATTCGAAGATGTCCTCTGAACACGGTAATGAACCTTCCGTACAAGGCAACTAATTGCTTTAGTGCTGAGCGTAAATTCACTTGTAATCGCCTGTCGGTACATGTACAGCTCACCAACACGTAATTTAAATCGTTGACAGTCATCAAATATTTCATATTTTGTGGTGCGTGTGACAGTGGTAAATGCGTACAGTTTATTTTATCAGTTCGGACTTCTGTTCCATAGGCTAATCATGGAACCACTTGGACAAGATGGACGACCGTCTAATATGAAAGCTTAAGTACGCTTTTGCTATGAACGCGTAGGAATGACAAATAGCCAAGAGACAAAGTAAACATGCTAGCATAAAACTGTTTCTCTGTTACATTGTTTTGTTTGTGAGACGTTGAATTCTAGTGAACTGCAAATTTATACGTAAAAGTCTATGAGGTTTATTGACCTCCGGGTTGACATGACGTTTTTCTAAGTATAACTGCATTAGAGGAAGAAGGGGGTACAGTAGTATGTGTACATACCATACGTGGCTAATTTTATTAGATGTACATATAAGCGAACTGCAGCGATTCTCTGTGATGCCATCTACAGTAGTGTTGTAGCTCTTACTGTGCAATGCCAATGTTTCATCAACCTTAAGAATTTCAAGATTTGAGGTTCTCACAGCAGTGTTGATGAAGATTCAAGTGTTCTGGAATATGACGCCGCCTGCAGGCAACTATTTACCGACGTTTCGGAGTCGTTGCCTTTATCTTTAGCGATAAAGAAGTCCAATAAGAGTAGAGGTTACAGCCTTTTCCGAAACGTCCGTGACTATACCATTCGGCACGTCGTAATATCCCAGAAATCGCGAGTCTTCATTAAATCAAGAAACTCATATTAACATCGTATGCAAGTCTCATGTGTAATTTTCAGAATGGCAGGCCGCTAAATAGATTAGAATTGTTATTTTTTTCATTTCTCCTTTTCTTATTTTCTTACTGTCTACAAAAGTCCGATAAAATCTTTTGCACATTTTCGTGCTGCAGGAGGTTAGTAAAGTACCGCCATGATGTACTGTCATTTTCAGTCGATGTTAAATTTTCAAACCTCAGTATTAAGTTCTTTTGTTTCTTCTGCAGTCCCGTTATCTCTGGGAAGTTGACGATGGGCCCGTTAGGTCGTGCGGTGTCGTGGGTCGAACTGTTTCTGCGGAAATACTGTGGATGCCAGCCAATATGTAACCAATACTATGTCGTACCGTAATTGATATCGTTATATCCGGAACTAAAAACCACTTTCCATTTCTGGCTATGCTTCTATTCCCTTCTTTACTAAGTTTTGCCAGGCGTTTCACTCTAGTAGCTTGTTTAAAAGTGCGACCACGTATGAGGGAAATGGACTTGACCTCAACCTGAAACAAGACAACAAATTATTTTGTACAGTCTTTACAAAAATCCAACTGTAGTTATACCTTATCAAAGCCTACATAAATGTTTGCTGTATTATTTTATATGATTCAGAAATAAAATACCTTCAGCCTCGTGTATTGACCAACCAGGTACTTTAGGATTTCTTTCTCCTGGGATATGACGCTGCGTCAATATCTAATCACTTCCCGACGTTTCGAAGGCACTCTGCCTTCGTTCGAAACGTCGGGAACTGATCGTTCAGTGACACTGCGTCATTCCGCAGAAGTACAGCATTTGCAACCACACTGATCTGAAACATCGAAACTCAGCTAGAGGTTTGCTGGTATTTGTCTTAATCCATATTTAGCATTAACCTGGATTTTTGTCCTAAGGGAAGTGACATTACATTTGATGCTATATTTAGGTCACATTGAATTTATTGACTGCTACAAGAACAAAATGACAAGTAAAGCTTGCCGTTCTCTGTGACCCTGGAATTTGAATGAAATGTCTCCATAGTAACCGACGTTTTAGGAACTTACAGTGGTTACGTATTATCAGATTGTATGAGAGAATTACGAGGGTCGATGAACCGGAAAGCATTGACAATAATTGGCCATTTGTGCCGTAATTCAAGGTAAGCTACTTCCTCAGCATTCGGTTGGAGGGAATAAGAAAAATCATGAAAATGTAGATGTGTCCGCCGATATTCGAACCCGAAACTACCCAGATCAAGTGAATAGCGTTACCGTTGCAGTCCATTTCTTCGTTATGTAGACTAAATTAATTACTTAAAGCCTAATGGTAAATGTATGTACCACCTCCTTTAGGATTAAGAAACTCTGCCTTTTGCTGGCACAGTGTATTTTCGTGTTGTGATTATCGCAGTTCCAGTCAACTATTTCTCTAGACATCATTTGCCGGTTGGCCTTTATAATGGTTGAAGATTCTCTTCTCTTTGAGGTAGGAACTGAAGTTTCGTATGTATAATTTAGACAACAAGCATTCGACCGTTTAAGTAACAAAACTGTCGCTGCTGTAGTAGCCTACAGTATAAGCTAAGCTAGGTACGACATAGCCTCCTTCACTAAGCATGTTAGAGGACTTGTAGGCCTCTATGTTGTGTAGGATATATGTACTGGGCCTACTGTAAACAGTATTTCATTTACATATTACTCTCAAAATGTACGTATTTAAATATGTATACATGAGAGTCACCAAAACACTGGCCACAAGGCAGAGAGGATGTCTCAAGGCGACCATGACGGCAGTAGTTGGTCAGACTCACTACTTAATAAGGTTTGGTCATGTGCCCCAGTTGGGGCTCGACGCCAAGGCGGACAGAGTGATTTACTGTCAGATGCAGGGGGACTTGGTCTCAGTCCTTAAATGCTTGCCCATAATTTTTATGTACATGCAGTATTTAATTAATGAGCTTCATAATCGGAAGAAGGGATGAAAGAGTAACACTAAAATTAATTTTTAGTTGGTTGAATTGAAGGTAAGTATGGCACATTGGACGGCTATTGAAAGCATGTTGGTGAATTAAAGGAGAGTAACAAAATGACAATGAGGAAGGTTTGTTCGGAGATTTTGCTGCTGGGCGAAAGGATTTAGGTTGGATTTCCCACCTTACTCGATGACATTTCCTGTGTGTTTATTCTTACCCATGTTATTTCGTAGAAAGAGTATTTTACATTTGCAAATTTTCTTTTTTTTTTCAGGTAAGTCCCACACGTCTGTTTTGAGAGAATTGCGCCGTTTTTTCCCTGAGAAGGGTAAGTTTGAAGTCTATTAACCGGGGAGAAACCATAGCTAGTGAAGAACTTCGTAAATCATCTGGAATAAAACTGTTAATGTGTAGCAAATAAGTATGGCTTGTCGAATGGATTTCAGTATAGAACCGCCGGATATTTAAAGACGAGGCAGGGAGCGTAAATAGCCATAACCATCCGTTGTTCCGAGTTCGCCAGATCGCCTCGCAGATAATTCGATGCTCTTTAAGCTGATTTCTTTTTCAGCGAAAGCAGTGAAACGGGCTGAGAATAGGGATTTGTGGCAGGCTCTTGTGAATTCGGTAATGAATCTTGGGTTCCATAAAATTCGGAGAACTTCTTGACTATGTAAGCAAATGTTATCTTTTCAGCTGTTTAGCTTTTAGGAAGTACCGTATCGTATTTAGTTGAAATATAGTAGGCCTACGTGCTGTACAATTGATTTCATAAGAATTATTGTGTAGCTTATTCGGTATTTTTCTTCTAAATCCGTGTCACATGTTTTGTTAATGCAATTTTTGTACAGTTTTTTTTCACATGCTTCCTGGAGTGCAAAGAGAATTCTGTAGATCTTCCTTTGTGATTAATATCATGATCATCTGGCGAAGAAGAAAGTGTATAGGAAATCTTCTTGGAGTGCTTTACTGTGAAGATGGAGAAATTTGATTCTTTGAAATGTCTGTAACTTCACCAGTCGACACGGCGTAACATTCAGGAAGACTTGAATCTTCTGCAACACCGCTGTGAGAACGTAAATCTCGCATGTTAAGAAATGAATTTAATTCGAAAAAATGCCTAAATTTAGTTGTTACCATTTTCTTAAATTTTATTTTTCTTAAAAATATGTATAAAGTAGGTGAATTAAAATATCCCGGTCTCTCTCCATATGTTAACGTCTGAAATGTTTTAGCCTTAATTGCCATGCACGTCCGTCCTCAGCCTTGTTGCTGTATAATTACTGTAGTATGTTCTGTCATTAGTATGAACTTTCGTCCTCCAAAACGCTATAGTCTAGTTCTTACCACTGTATGAAGGGTTTAGCCCTCTCTTCTCTTTTTCCTCTGCATTTCTTCTCTTCTTTACGTGTTTACTTCTGAATACCGGCGTCTCGGAGGAAGCCTATTGTCTTCATCTTTATTTATTCTCTAAACCTGTAGCTAGCATGTCCCACCGAAACTTCGGCAAATTCCACAAGGCTACACGTTATCACCTCCAAGAAGACATTATCTTCATAGGAACGACCATGAGAACCTTAAATCTCACCCTCTCTTCTCGCGTGTTCGTCATGTTTTGTAGGCCTGTCAGTTGTGTCTGCCTATGTACTATTATTGGTTTTATATATTTTGTAACTGGAGGTAAGACTGTTAGTAGCAATGTGTCTGATGTAATTATGTATAACAGTGTATGGAATACAGTCATGGGCATACAGCTTTGAGTTGTCTGCGCAATCTTTACTGTCCATCTCATCTGTCAGTTGAGACATGAACTGGGATTTTCTGCCTTCATTTATAATACGGCACAGTCTTTGTACTGTTCGGTCGCTGTTTCCATACAGGGTCGGCAGTAACTTCGTCTGAACTCTGTTATCTGACGCTTGTCCCAGCATGCGTATTGTCTGACTACAGCTGAACGTGTCAGCTGTTGGAAGTAAGCAGCAGTTGATTCAGTCATGCCTGAATGTAGGCGTTAGAATGATGACGAGTTCTGATATATTAAGGAATGTGAATTATACGAGTAAAAATTCCTGTACTCTGCTGTTACTGTTGCGAGGCATAAATAATTAAACTGTCAAATAAAGCTATTTAAAATTTGTATTCAGGTGAACGGCACGTGTTTCTTCGCCAATTCATGGAATCAGCAGAGTTATATACCAATATTCTTTACGGCCTAAAATTCTGCTAAAATCATGTTTTGAAATTGTAGAATAAAAATCTTTTACTTTCTTTTAAGATTGAATAAATATGTTAAAGCTTTTCCGGTTCTTCTATCTACGCTACTAGTTTGATATGTATGGGTGTTTGTTTTTTGTTGGTATTTAGTTTGTCTCGTAGTTACGGACCTTTCGTTGTATTAGTATTTTAGTATCGCGCATAATACAGTTTATGTATTACAATTTCTGTCTTATATTATACCCATTAGGCCAACATGCGCTTTGCTCTAAGCGGATGAAGTCGCACTGAGTACGCGTACGTACCGGGCGTAGACACGGTATGCCTGCGACTAGAGCTTGTTGTTGGAATAAGGCCTATGTCGATTGCTTATGAAACGAATACTTACTTGGTATCCCATCAATTATCATTACTTATACTTAAATATGGGGCTGTCAGTTGTAATTACTACAGCTATACATCGCTGCAGGATGGTAGCTGCGGTGAAAGTTACTGCATTAGTATTTAGACCAGTTCAACTCTGAACATGCAGTTGAGTGAGAACGGAGTGCTGACATTTTTATACATTTAATGAGTTTGTTAAATGTATTCGAAGTAAATAAGATTGTTTAATGATTGTATTGTTCAATGATTGTATTCTTCTGGTACATGACGCCGTGTAGTAGAGACGCGTTGAAGGAACCTGTGCTTTTTAACCTTGAAGGCGTGGGCATCACGTCCCCCCCGAAACGTCGGTAAATTTTACCTGAGTACGAGTCGTTACTTTCCAGAAGGCATTAATCGTCGTCGTGGGCTGGGATAGCTTAGTCGGTATAGCGGCTGGCTGCGGGCTGGACGGCCCGGGGATCGAATCCCGTTAGGGGCGAGATTTTCCGCAGCCGTCCAGACCGGTCCTGGGGCCCACCCAGCGTTCTGCATAATAGGGTACCGGGTCTGTTTCCCGGGTGTAAAGCAGCCGGGGCGGGCGTTGACCACACACCTATCTAGCGCGGGGGTTGAAGAAAGAGTAGAGCTATACCTCTGCTCCCCCTCTGGGACTTCATGGCTTGTTCTACCTTTTTACTTTTGTTAATTGTCATTGTCAGTGTCGCGGGAATCTCAGATCTTGTACAGTTTTTCGTAATTTATTGTAAAAACCTTTCGAGATTTCTTTTATACGCAAACTAGATATCACTGACGAACTGAAGAAATGTGTACAGACAGCTGGAAGGCGTTTTGCTTGGAACAGTTTTCGTGTAAACCACGTTGTATAAAGGATAGAGAAAGGGGTTCGGTACCAATAGCTGTATACAGGTTGTAGTACACGTTTTGTAAAAGGCCTGGAGTTTGGTTCAGAGCAGCACGATAATTTTACGGATTTTCCATGTCCTGGTTTTAATATTCTGAATTTATATCAGAGGTAGAAATCGAAGCCGTCATATTTCCTGATAACATCATTACGAAACGGAATTTTGCTTCTGGATTTCTGCTGCCAAAGTGAAATTTTAATTTCGTATTCTGGAAGATAGAGTGAAGTAACTAATAAAGTCGTCAGTTTCTTATGTTTATAAAGTTTAAACTGACATGACAGTAACACTAGGATTTACCCGCTGGACCAGCAATGTAAAGTATTAACTTAATTTCTGTTTGCTGATGTCGACACTGTTTTTATTACATTCCGCTGTAATATATCACCACGAATTACGAGCATCTTGGTAAACAGCTATGTGTTAGACTAATGGCTGTTTCATTAAGTGGATTATATTATCGCGTCTTGAACAGCTGGCCTACCGGATATGACGTGGAAATACGAAACAAAGATGTGTCAGTTTAACTCATACGACGACTCGTGACAATTCACTTGGCAGTTTTAAATATTCCTGTTCACATATAAGACATTACTCGTTGTTCTTGTTGTTATTACATACTGTTGTACATATTTTTAAAGAAAGTGGATTAGGCATTGAGCGTTTATATGCTGAATCATGAAGCGCCCAACATTTGATGTTGGAAAGTATTCGCCAGATGCGAAAATTCATAGTCATGCTTTATGAAACAGCGGGAAGGAAATTTAAAACGGGCATCACTGAGATAATGTTTGGTAAATACGAAGAAGAATCCACCTTGTGTAACTAAAAAACCGTTGACGGTTATTAATCGCTGAGTCCGGCGTAGGTGACTAAGCAGTCTAGCATAGCGGTAAACCGTCACTACAAGTACAACTAACATAACACATCGTTCGCCATGGAAGTACATCCCGATGCATGAGAAATGCAGCTATATAAGGTGGAAATTCGTACGATAATTTGTGGTTGAGGCAGGTATGAGTCTTCTGGATGATAGTTTTCTGAGTTTCGACACCCTGTAGCTTCGTTCCTCCGAAACGCCGGTGTAAACGTACGAACGTTTATGGCATCAAAATAAATTACCACCTAACCAACGCCTACCGCGAGAATCTGATATTCTGTACAAAATTAAGTTTTGGTTTTGTCTTCCGAGTCTGTGGATGGTAGTCATAATTTTCGTGTAGAGGGGTGGTATAAAGTGTGAAGATGGAGGCCAACCATCAGAGGTTAAGAAACTGGAGGGACAAACCATCAGTATTTACAAGGGGTGTAGGTGTAAGGGTGCGAATGGCTGCCGTGAATGCCGTGTTGATTCGAATTAATTACCTCTGTAGAATAAACGTATGGACCTTGAACCCTTGAAGATGATGGTGACACGTTCGTTAGAAACGTCGGGAACTGCCCACACAGCGTCGCAGCTCAGGAGAGCAGACTCCTCGACTACACCGCTGTGAGAACCTCAGAACTCGCAGATGTAGGCTAATATATAGAATAAACGTAGGCTTCCGTGTTTAGGCATTGCGTACGAAATTGTGCGGTGGCCGCGTCCATTTGTCCTGGTATCTGCAGTACTCTCGGTGAGAATATATTTTTTTATCGCAGCGTAGTGATGATTGACCTTGCGATGAAGGGAAGAAAATGGGTCTCTGTGCAGCAAGAACGAACTAGTTTGGTGCAACGCAGCAACACAATCTGTTTGTATTCTAACGTTCTGCGAGGTTTCAATGGTTTACAGTCATTAACCAACAAGTGTCCTGCACCAGCAGCCCATACAGTTCCATGCGTGCTTAGGGAGCGACGGGTGAATATGCAGTGCAGTTTTTATGCGTTTCGAAAAAGAGTTCTAAACCACCGATTATTTTCGTCGTGTCTGTATGTTACAGCACCAAACGATCTGATCAGTTTCCATAAAATTTTATTTGGTTCGTCTATATGAAATTTTGCCGAGCGATTTTCATTGTACTGTACACGCCTGTGTAAAACTTACTAAGTTCTACAAACCGCTAATATACTAACAAACATGTTAAGTGTACTCTGTGATAAACTTCCACCGACGCCCGTCTTATCCCACGTCACGTAGTTCTGATTCTGTCAGCTTACAACGCATTGAATGTACCTAGATAGAAGACACGTGTCATGCGTAAGCAAAACGCATCACTTCACGTCCGTACAAGGGTATACTAAGGTCTTTCAAATTTAAACGAGAATTCGTTTCTAAAAAATTTATTCACAATAAAATTGAAAAGTATTACACACTACTTTTCAATGTAGTCTCTGTTGACTGCCATACACCATATATATGGACGCACCAAGTATAGAATCGTTGAGAATTAGTTTATAGATTCTATATTATTATTCTTTATTCTTATTAGATTCTATACTTGGTGCGTCTATATACGTTTTTCAAACAACTCTGATTTTAAAATGATTTTATAAGTGAATGGCAATTGAACACTAAGGTATTGCATAACAATAAGGACAGAAATACCATTGGATGTAATATATGTAGTTTTGAAAACCCCCTGATGATGGTTTTTGCATAAACCGAAACATATGTAGGGGTCTAGTGAAATAAAAATAAGTGGTAAAGTGAAGTGCATTTCTTCGGTGCTTTATAAACAGTGAATTGTGAAATATGCACGGTGAGACTAATAATAATAATATAAAAAAATACACGTGTAGTTTGATAGTCGTGACGTCACATCCTGGAAGACCGCAGTTTTCGTTCAAGCAAATTATATGGTGTAAGATTTAGTCCGAAAGGAAGAATGGGAATAACTTCCGCACCTCAACGTAATGTCACAGAGGCTGTAGCGTTTGTGGTAGCCCGCCTTGTTTACTTCAAAAGGACGACTAGAATCTGTTACGATGAAATAACTCCGCATGTTTTGTGACGTGATTAGTGTTCATGTTTGCTTGTGTGTGCGATTCTGTAGCTTTGAAGTGTCTGTCATATACACAAGTAGATTCGAAATTTTATATAAATTATCTAACTGGAGATTGAAGTCCTGTGGTATATGATGCCATGCTGATTGGTAATTAGTATGTGACGTTTTGGAAGAGCTTACTGCCTCCGTCTTCAACTTAGTCTTCTTAGGGACTGTAAGTTGGGGGGGAAGAAATGTTTGCAGCTATTTCGTCTACACAACTTACTCTTCTTGGACTACCCTGAAGATGGAGACAGCGAACTCCGCCGAAAAGTCGGCAGTTAATCATCAGTCAGCACGGCGTCATGACCCAGAGCACTTTGATCTTCATCTAAGACGCTGTGAAAAAGTCAGATCACGTACTTGTCGAACTCTTTATGCTTAATGAGAAAATTGTTGTGCTTGTAGCTGTAAGTGACTGACGTTAAACTGGCAAGTTTACATATAACAGTTGTATGTGCACTAATGCTGGAAGGAGTAGACAATACTTTTATGTCGATCGTTCTTAAACAGTTTTAATTCAACTTGAATTTTTCCCCTAATGTGTAATTCCCTTTAATGGTATCTCCACTTTGCCGTGGTAGAGGGGCTTGTGAGTTCCAGTGACCCTGAGAGCAAAGCCGGCGGTAGCGTTGCTACCAGTAGAGTCTCCCAAGCAGGACAGATCAAGAGGGTAGAACCAGACGAAGAGAGATGTCTAGGAGATGGGAAATCCAATAACAACTTCCCTGATTCCGGAAGCAGCGACATCAGTAGCGACTTGAAGCACAGAGCAAATTATGCTCGAGATGGTTCATGATCGTTTAGCAACAGGCGTGACCAGAGTGGTCTGAACGGCTGCTGTACTGCAATGTGGAAAGCAAATGGAAAAAACTACCACATTATTACTTTTCCTGGATAGCCTTCCAGAAATACCTGGAAAGTTTTGAAATGTGCTGCTGTAGAAGAATGGAGATCAGTTGGACCGATCGTGTGAGAAGTGAATAAGTATTACACAGAGTCAAGGAGGAGAGGAATATCCTACATACAATAAAAAGAAGAAAGGCTAATTGGATTGGTCATATCTTGCGTAGAAAGTGTCTTCTAAAACACGTGATTGAAGGAAGGTTAGAGGGAAGGATAGAAATGACGGGAAGACGGGGAAGAAGGCGTAAGCAGCTACTGGATAACTTAAGGAAAAGAGAAGATACTGGAAATTGAAAGAGGAAGCACTAGATCGCACCCTGTGGAGAACTCACTTTGGAAGAGGCTACGGACCTGTCGTAAGACAGACTACAGAATGAATGATGAATGTGTAAGGTTAGCGACCTTCGTGTTTGTGCGACCAGAACGCAGTTTTGTAGTTTATTTAATAATGTTTCGTTAGCTACAACGTTTGTTTGACACTAGATGATAAATATGAACGAGGGATTTGGATGGCAGCATTTTAAAAATGAATTATCCAGTTAGGGTTTTGAGAGATTAACGGAAGATTTGGAATGTCCTAATGTGGACTGAAATCAAGTACGTCGCAAACGGAAGACATGCGCTATACCTCTGAGCCTTTCGTGTTTCACTGCTGGGTTTGTTGAACATAGCCCTGTTATATAAGCCATATCATTGCCATTCTTGTCCAGTTATCTTCATTTTATGATACACGCAGATGCGTATGCAAATCCGAGGGCAAATCCGTTTAATTTGAAATGTTGTTTATTGAGTCGGGAAATTTTTGTCTGTAGAACACATTTAGACACAAATGGAACGGTACGGTACTTCGTAACAATTACCGTTACCAGCTTATATTATGTTCTTTGTGAAAAGCCCATTAAACTCTCATTAATGAGGAAGTACACGTCCTGCTAACAAAATTTACCATTAGCTTTGCGCTGGACGGCATCCGGGGAGGATCCTTACATTAATTTAGATAGGACTCATGCTTCTTATGCCGAATCTCATATTGAAGGAGGTGGTCCTGAACATTAACGTAATATGCAATTGTGCAAGATGTAATTGCCTTCAAACTGGACTCTGTTTTTCTGTCATCATTCAAAACTCAGTACCAAGTCCATTTAATAGCCTCCAGCCAAGCACACTGGCCAGTCATCGGCCTCTTCTCTCTCTGTCTCCCTTTCTGAGACCTAAATGCGTCATAGATTTTCCTTTTCATGATGTTTATCGTGAAGATTATTTCTTGAAAGGCTGGAAGGATTATATCAACCGATGCGGCTCGAACCTCTAAACCTATCGTAGCCTATAGGCCACGTTAGACACCGGCCCGGGAAGTTAAAGGAAGACATTCACTTTCCGGTATATGTTTCAATCTCAGTGCTTCAAAATAAGTTTAAAATACCTTGCATTACATTATAAAGTAACGTTCTTGTGATTTGTGTGTGTACCATTAGATGAACTTTTCGGCTGTTACTGAAACAATATGTTCTTTTGGGTTAATGGAACAGTGTTCTGTGGCGCACGGCGTGTTACAAGCAGGCTGACTGGTCTCGCGTTTAAGAAACGTGCGTAACGTTAGACGGTTGAATTCACCGTTATTTTAACTCACCCTGAATATTTCGTCCATGTATTCTGTGTATGTCTTAACGCACTTTGCACTTCATTGTATGCTAATGAGAAGATGCTGTCCACGCTGAGCAGTTGAGGATTAAGTGTTAATCAGGTTATTAAGGGAGGGAATTTTTCGACTGTGTTATGTCAAACGGAAAATTTCCTCCATCACTTATCAGTTCGTACAGCATGATGCCTTCAATCTGAAGATTATCAGGTAATTTAATATCAACTGATAAACGCCTTGTTTAATGTTAATTTCCTAACAGTTCTGAGGACAGTAAAAAGCACCAAAACGTTATGTAAAATTATAGTAAATGTAGGCGCATAAGTGAGACGACGAAGCGTGTCGAGCTTGTGAAAGGTGACTCACCCCTCTTTTTTCTAAATTCTGAAGTGACTGCTAAGTAAATTCTGTGACGGTTATGGTAGAACTCTGTAATTACTGAACTGTACTCTGATATTAATTTTACAGTGATTCGATTTATTCATTAAAGGTCGCTTGTATTTTGATTTTCTTTGAATTCAATAGTCCTAACGCAAGAAATAGCAGTTTTATTGTACAAACACTGAGGTGTTAATGTTTATGTACGTATCAAATTAGTTTTGCGGACCACACTTTGATAACCACTGAATTAAGGTACTGTGGTGACGTAATTTTTGGGTGAGTTATGTAACTTAAAATAACTTGAAACTTTGGTACACTCAACGTAATTGGGTTTTTGTTGAGATAAATTAAGGAGTGTTAAAGTAAAATGAGGTAAGTTATAATTATTAGTCAAAGTTCCCTCTGTCGTAATAGAGCGAGTATTCACCCTGTTTGGCGTTGACTCCTGCTTCTCCTTAACTCATTAGCCACTCAGTTCGATGTGAAAGCCTGTGTAACGGACTCCTTGCTGCTGATTGTACAACTCGTGTCGTGTAGTCCTGCAGACCTCACTGAAGTCTGGTCCAGGTCGTCTACTATCACCTTACTGCAACACAGAAAAATGAATCAAGTTTATGTGCAAAAATGTTACAGTTTTGAATTATCTTTTTTGATTACATGAAAATTTTCTGGTTGTTGAGTTCTAATTAAAGCTGAAATGCAATGCTCACGGATTTGTGTATCCATTTAATGTGTGGTTACAGTGCTGTATCCGGCAGGTAATGCTTTTAATAACTTCATGCGTGTAGTACTTTTTTTCATTCTAATGTACTCACAGGTACATATATGCATATAACACCCACGTCTCGTGCCTCGATACACGTGCTGCGTAATAAAAGTGTTGTTACATTTTGTAAGCTTGTAGCCTTCGCACTTTCGCACTATGTATTTTTGTAGTACACACATAACATAATTACAATGTATTGCGTTCAAAAATAGGCCTGCCGTTTATCTTGCAGCTTGATTGGTAATTGATGCGTGCGTATACATTGACGTATGTATTATTATTTTCAGCGAAGATTTAAGTCAATTCAGTGAGATTTTAATTTTAAGCATTTTTCGTTAAATATGAGGATTCAATAACTTTCCCAGGCCAGTCACTCTTAAGTAACGCAAAGTTAGTATAATTCTGAAAGAGACGCTTGCGGAAATTTTGATTCAGTATCTCCACTGCTGTGTAAATGTGGGTTCCATGACAAAAGCCCACACGACGAAAGCCCACACGACAGTTGCGCACAGATAAAACCCCACTGTCATGAATGCTCACAGGAAAAATACCCACACCGATAAATGCTCACACGGATATATGCTCACACGGATGAATGCTCACACGGATTAATGCTCACAAGGATAATTGCTCACAAGGATAAATGCTCACACGGACAAATGCTCACACGGGCGAAGCCTACACGCTAACCTAAGTTTGTGTCCAGTGGCCATTCCCTTCATATACAGAAAAGAATAGCCTGAAGACGCTTACGAAAGTTTGTTCCAGTTCCCATTCGCTTTAATCATACAAAACACAGACGAAAAGCCCGACAACGCTAAACCAAGTTATGATGTCCAGGACATTCCACACATAATGCATCACAGGACATATGCTCACACGGATAACCAACGATTATGTCCAAGGCCATTGCTCACAATTAAATGTACACGGACAAAGCCAACGGCGAAGCCTACACGCTAACCTAAGTTTGTGTCCAGTGGCCATTCACTTAATATACAAAACAGAGACATAGCCTGAACGCTAACCTAAGTTTGTGTCCAGTGGCCATTCACTTAATATACAAAACAGAGACATAGCTACACGCTAACCTAAGTTTGTGTCCAGTGGCCATTCCCTTCATATCAGAACAGAGACATAGCCTGAACGCTAACCTAAGTTTGTGTCCATGGCCATTCACTTAATATACAAAACAGAGACATAGCCTGAACGCTAACCTAAGTTTGTGTCAGTGGCCATTCACTTAATATACAAAACAGAGACATAGCCTGAACGCTAACCTAAGTTTGTGTCCAGTGGCCATTCACTTAATATACAAAACAGAGACATAGCATACACGCTAACCTAAGTTTGTGTCCAGTGGCCATTCCCTTCATATACAGAACAGAGACATAGCCTGAACACTAACCTAAGTTTGTGTCCAGTGGCCATTCACTTAATATACAAAACAGAGACATAGCCTGAACACTAACCTAAGTTTGTGTCCAGTGGCCATTCACTTAATATACAAAACAGAGACATAGCCTACACGCTAACCGTGTGAGCATTCGTCCGTGTGAGCATGTATCAATGTGAGCATTTATCCTTGTGAGCAATTATCCTTGTGAGCATTCATCCGTGTGAGCATATATCCGTGTGAGCATTTATCGGTGTGGGTATTTTTCCTGTGAGCATTCATGACAGTGGGGTTTTATCTGTGCGCAATTGTCGTGTGGGCTTTCGTCGTGTGCGCATTTATCCGGTCACCGTAAATGTGTGCGTTTCTCTTGGTATCTGTGGGGTATGTTGGGAATGTTGTGTGTTGTCAGGTAGAGGTCTCGGCGTCGGGCTGATCACCCGTCTAGACTAGTCCTACCGAGTGTGGTGTGTCTGAGTGTGATCGTGATAGTGAGGAGGCTCTGGCCCACTAGGGGCTGTTGCGCCATGGGGGGAAGAAATCCATGTGGTATTGCGTCACCATCTGCCGCATGGGGAAGTGAAAGTATGCGATAAAATGCTTCTTGCCTTGGACCATCTTAAAATTCTGACTATTCGTACATGGATCAGGATTTGACACTCTCATTTTTCACCGTAATTCTTAAATGGACTGACCTGGGATTGAACCCGGGCCTCCGTGGTGACAGGCTGGCGACTTCAGAGGCCGAACTTAACTTTAATTTCATGTAAATATTCATTTCGTACCGCGCAGTAAACACTCCGTCTGGCTTATAAAAGCCAGTCAGTTAATGTGTATATGGAAATAATCGCTGTTTTTACGAGATCCGTAGAAACCACACAAATACAGTCGGGGCAGAATGTATAACTTTTTAATATTTAGCCTGGTGATGCACAAAACAACAGCTAGGAAATGTTCGTTCTACTGTGGAGGGTGCGTCACTTATCAGCGTGCTGTTCTGCAATGATGTTTGTTTCTGTGTGTTGCCAGTATTTGTGTTGCTCATGTTCTTGAAGTCTGATGATAGTGCAAGACTTAAATGTATTGCGAACATTGCATAATGGGCTCCTAAACACATACCTACCTGGCACTTTGTCCTCCCAGTAACGTGGAATAAAGCTTCGGCGTTATTGGATGTAACCTTGCTCCTTCATCTTGATAAATTAGTGCTCAACGTGTAATGGTTGTGGGTCTTGTAAATTACTGGATGATATGCATGATTTTGCTTCAGGCAAATGATTTGCCCTTAAGGCTAGAGGATAGGTTTTCTTATGGCATTCATTGGATTTGTCGATTGAGAATTCTCTGTACAAGCACAGTTTTCTTTTATGATGGAGAAATTTTAATGCAAAGCGTAGCTGATGTGCTTTGAACCCAGCGGTTGTTTGTTGCTGATAATTTTCTTCTTAACAGTTCTCTTTTGTGATCGTTTTGTACGTATAGTTGTAAAGTTCACACAGCAGTGTCTGCCATCCTGTGCACATGATCCCCCATGGAGTTACGATTGTTTGTTTATACCTACCGTATATAACGGGTTGAAGAATTTGTCTTTAAAGACTTGGTACGTTTCCATATACGTACGAGCACATTTTCCATACAAACTGTTACGTTAATGCGCTTATATCATATGGCAATAATTGTGATGTCATTGTTTGCAGTATGGCGGAGAAGTTGCTGAAACAATTATGGATCAGAATTTTGTCCCTGAAACCTTTTTTTTTTTTTTTCAAAAGGAATGAGTTAGTATTAACTTGTGTTTGTTTGGAATTGTTCATATACGTTTTTGTAGCCGTGGATGTTAACACATCATATGTTTTAGTTTCGTTCCGATTTTTTTATTTTCATAGTAATAATATGGCAAGAAGACTCGGTCCTGTTACATATACACTTTTCTGTAAAATGTTCATTCCTTAGAATATATATAATCTGCTCTTACCTACTCATGTCTGCGTAATAACAGAATGTATCTGTCTGTGTTTGTCTTTCTCTCTTTTTATGGCAGCCATAAGTCATTAGCAAGTAGAGACGGGGGCTTTAGTTTTGGGATGATATTGAATGTTTTATGCCAAATATAATCAAGTCCAGGTTAACTACGCTTCGGTCGGCATTGCAGCGCTATACTTTGCTGACATCTACCAGACTGTCTCTTAAGAACCTTTAAAGTTCATGGCGTTAATGTACAGTGATATTGTGACTTCGTAGTATCCCTGTAGGCTGTAATGTGTACGAACGGATCAGACGAAGTGTCAGCTATGGGAGTAATAGCTAGAAACCGGAATTGTGACAACTTCGCTTTGATACTTCAGCAGTCTTTTTGCTAGGTCCATTTCTGAATTTAACAACTAATAAATATTTTATGAACCATACATTGTGCATCATGTTTTTTTTTTCGATGACTCGACAGCCCCTTGGGGGCCTAGGACGCCTCATTGTTCGAGGCTTCACGATCACACACTTTTTAGACACACCACATTCGGTAGGACTCCTCTGGACGAGGGACCAGCCAGTCGCAGAGACCTCTACCTGACAACACACAACACTCACAAGAGACAGACGTCCATGCCTTAGGCGGATTCGAACCCATAATCCCAGTAAGCGAGCTGCTGTAGACCCACGCCTTAGACCGCGCGCCACTGGGATCGGCGCATCATGTTACAGTTCATATAATTCAATTTTCCCTATATGTGCCGATCACTTTACAACAGTGTCTATCAACATATATATGTACGTGACTTGCAGTTTTAATATGAACAGTCATTTAATGCCGCTGTGACAATGCAGTGACTGTGACATCGCGGCCTGAAAATACGCCCTTTGGAGAAAAGAAACGCCTTTCGCCACTACCGGCAATTGAACTACGACTTTGCGGTTTTCCAGCTCCTGGCCTAGTCACTATACCAATTGAGCTGTCCTTTCTCGTTCTTTGTAATGGAGTGAAGAACTGAATATCCATTTTTAGAGTCAGCTTTAATCAACAGGCCTGTTACTCAGTTAATAGGGTAGATCTGAAGTTATATACGATACTGTAAGATGTTAATGGCTGCAGTGTATATGCATACCGTAATTCAAGATTAATTGGTCAGAACCTTTCTTTTTTATCTGCAGTTTGAAACTTCGATGTGTTTGCTACTCTTGTGAAGTGTCCGTGTGTGCCTGGGTGAAGCAATGTGTGCCTGGATGAAGCAATGTGTGCCTGGGTGAAGCAATGTGTGCCTGGATGAAGCATGTGTGCCTGGATGAAGCAATGTGTGCCTGGGTGAAGCAATGTCGGTTGTCGCTGAGAACAGAAATGTATAATGAGTCCGGTACTTGGTGCATTAGAGGCTAGTGTGAATGATTCGAACAAACGCAGCTAGCTTGGAGATTGTACAATCGCACAGTGTTAACACCTACATGTACATTAACTGGGAAATGACTTTTACACCCGTTTCTGAGGTGTGATGACAAAGCTTTATTGTAACAGGCCATTACTAGTTTCTTCCGGGACTGTTAGATGGTGAGCAGACAAACATTTGTGCATACCACAGGACTGACTAAATGAAATGGAATGAAATAGACGGTGTTCACATTGTGTCCAGACGTAATTCATTCGTTTCAGAATACAACCACAATGGCACTAGGCTGTGTTGTGTGTAGGTTATTACGGATAATCAAAGGACTTAACGACAGAATTTAAAGACTGAGAATAATTAACACATTGAGTTTATAATAAAGGAGCATACCTTTTATGCGTTGTTTTATGAAGTGAATGTGTCATGAAATCATGTCTAGCCGTGCACACATTATACTGCTCTCCCTTATACAAACCAAACTGGAATCCAAACTCGTTTGTTAAAATGAGTTTTGTATCCAGTTCAGTGTGTGTATTAACGTACAGCAGTATGCAACAAGTTAAAGTACTGTCCATTAAGTTCTGTATGCCATATAAATGAGGAAAATTTACCACATAATAGTATGATAATATTATATTGGAAATACATTGGAGATTTGTTTTTTTAAACAAACACAAACAATTATTTAAATAATTTCAACTGAATGCACTTATAGTCAATATATATCATTATTTCGTACTGTATATTCTCGTACATGTTTCGGTTCGGCCGAGCCATCACCAGGGAGAACCACATACAAGGGAAAGACATTTATGGAAACACAAATACATATTCTCGTAAAAATGTGTAAATAATGCGTGTCTTAAAACAAGTAAGTAAATTATCAATATTTTGAGTAATATCAACTGTAGCAACAAATGTTAATATGCATAATATTGTTAAAAACTAGAAGATTTAAAACATTTACAAATATGTTTAATAAGTAGGCTATGTTTCATAATAAGTCTTGTATTATATGTAAAGGTGTAGTGTAATATAAGAATAATATTAATAATATTAAAAACAGTAATAAATTGTAAACAGGTGTTACATCTTGAAATTGTGGATACGTGTGTAAGAGTTAGTAGTTAATTCATTTTTACGTTCGTGAACCAAAATTACGTATTGTAATAGCTAATAGTAAATGAAAGTCGGAGAGCCAGCAGTCGTGGTGTTGACATGTACTGTACACACGTCATACTGTAATGCTTACTGATCAGAATAGTGATACTTGAAAGCAGGGAGTCCAACCGTTTTATGGCAAAGTGCCATACCCATTAGTCTACTGTGGGCTGGTTCGCGGGCCGCACGTGGAGAAATAACAATAAGTGGTATACCTACCGCCCAAATTATTGTGCAATTTTTATAGTGTGTACTAAATTTGCAAATGTGACAGCAGGCTGCATAATACAAGTTGGCGGGCCGCGGGTTGGAGACCCGTGCTTTAGAGTGAACCTAGATCACTTCGTTCACAGTCAGGATCATGAGTAACTGACAAGATCTGAAAGTTCCGTATACGATATAGATCCAGAATAAAAAGTTGTGTGAAACAGTCGTGTAGTCGTCTGTAGCTGCTGTGGTTTTCTGCCTTTATTGAGTCTGAAAGTGGCAGTGTCCTTCCTAGTGGTTGGGTTCCATTAAGGCACGAACGTATTTAAACAACATGACTACAGATGATTGCACAATTTTAGTCTACCTTTCAATGCTGGAATGTTGAGTGCCAGTAGGATATGATTTCTTTTTGTCCTTCCCCTCCCCCGCTCAATTAGCTAACATCTCTACGTCAAACAGCCGACAGGAAACACGCGTGTAAAATTTAAATTGACGGTTTCCTTAGCTTTTTCAACTGTATTGCTGCTACAGATGAGGCTTTAAGGGATGTCTGCGGGAAGTGTTCCTGGTTTTTTGAGACTGGATAAAGTCAGTGTAAGGCTCTCTTTTATTCGCTTTGCAGGGCGGTATGGTTATCTTTGTGGAATAGACGTGGCGATCCGTGCTTATTTGCGAGTGGAAATACCTTGCACGCTTTCTGATTGCCTTCTCTAAGATCCTGTTTCCATGACATTTCGTAAGGTCCTGCCATTGGAGGTCACCCCATCACCATATGTATGTATGTATGTATGTATGTATGTACCTATGTGCATATGTGTGTATTATGTATGTATGTACCATATGTGTGTGTGTATGTATGTATGTATGTATGTATATGTGTATGTATGTGTGTATGTATTTATGTATGTGTTGTATGTATGTATGTATGTATGTATGTATGTATGTATGTATGTGTGTACGTACGTATGTCTGTCTGTGTATGTATGTATGTATTGTTATGTATGTATGTATGTATGTATGTATGTATGTATGTGTTTGTATGTATGTGTGTGTGTATGTATGTATGTATGTACCTATGTGTGTATGTATGTATGTACCTATGTGCGTATGTGTGTATGTATGTGTATATGTACCTATGTGTGTATGTATGTATGTATGTATGTACGTATTGTAGCCTATACGTTACCCTTAAGTCTAGCAGTGCCAACTTGACCGCTCGAACTTTTGACGGGGATGCGACATTATTTGTGAGAAAACGCCCACGTTGAAGATAGTAGTGTGTAAAAGTACGTACGTATGGAGAAGGCATAGCTCAGTAAGTATGCAAACTGTGCTACAGGCTTGATGACCACGGTTAGATTCCTGGTCGGGACAGAGTTTTTTCTCTTTGTCTCTGTGTCCATACCGGCTCTAAGTGCACCCAGCATCCTGTCCGTTGGGTATCGGTCTGTCTTTTCTCGGGGAAATAATGTGTATGTGGGAGAGGAAGTATAGGTTTACTTGTTTGCCTCGATGCTAGATAGAAGTGAATGGTTAGCTTCACGCTACGGCGTCTTTACCTTCCGGAAAAGAGCCACTGTACCTACTGGTTAGGAGGCTGGTTGAATCTTACAACCAATGTTGAAGCACTGACGAAGATAACGTATTTTGCCCTACCTGCAATCGAAGCCCGGTCGCCCAGCCCAGAACCTTTCGCTGTTCTGACTGGTGACCATTATACACGGTCTGCGGTTTATGTGGTAGTCTCGTACAGTGTGTCTTGCGAGTTTGCCGTACTCCTTTGTTCAGGCGACTGGACGGCGTTTTACTGACAGAGTTTTTTATTTGAAGATTATTGGCGAAGGTTGTGATCGAACTCAAGACATTTTGAATGTAGGATAGGAAGATCGCCTTGCGTCTTATGCTTATGACTACTGTATTAATGATCAGTAAAGATTTCAAGCCTCTGATGTTTACTTGTTCTTAATTGTCTTATTTAACGGTGCTGTCAGCTGCTGAGACTGTAAGCCGTCGTATGTATGCTCGTTGCTGTGTACCGTCGTATGTATGCTCGTTACTGTGACCGTCTTAAGCCGGGATTAGACGGCAGGCGGGCTCGTCGAGTGACGTGACGTCACTTGCTCGGCCAACAGATCGTAACAGAAAAGACAATCTGGCTACACGACGCGGCGCAGCTCGGCAAATGGCGGACCAGCGGCCTTGCTCGGGTAGGTTCGGCTCGGCTTGTGGAATAAGTCGTGTTGTTCTATGAACTTAAAAATGTCCTCGTTTGACCATTCCATTCTAGCCAATACCAATTGTGGGACAGAAAATTTCACTCTTCGCGCACCCCGACAGCAGAAAACAAAGACCAGACCTAAGTGTATAGAGACTTGGACGAGACTGGCTCGGCGCGTAGACTGCAAGCCCTGTGTAGCCGCAACAGCTGCCTGCGCCGAGTCTCTTTGAGGATCGTGAAAAAACCGCTTCTGCGGCGATCCAACGAGCCTCGCTCGCCCAATCACAAGCCGCGCCGCGCCAGGCCGGATACACGGCGCGTTTGAATACGATTCTTTGTGAATGACGTCAGTTATGACGTAAAACGAGCCGAGCCACGCGCCATCTAATCCCGGCTTTACACCGCAGGCTGAATTCAGATTTGATTCTGCTGTTTGACCTACAGATTTTAACGTATTAAACTGGAACGGGACTCGGTGTATGAGAACGTAGGCGAACTTCACAAAGTAAACTAGAATTTTTAACGAGCTGACAACGTAATCATGATTATATTTCATTCAGATATACAGAATAAATTGGAAGGAATATATATGGATTTGTGTGACGTACATGGTAATTGCTGTGTACTCATGTATTTGATTTTGCGTGTCTGTGTTGTGTAGACATGTATTACGATACGTGTGCTCTTCATCAGCACTGTTTTTCATGTATGATGTGATATGATACGCGGTATGCGAGGAAAACTTGTTTTAATGGTAGGTGATACTGGAACTTTATTATATGCATAATATGTAAATAGAAAGAGAAATCTGTTTATTAAACTTGCGTGTGAAGATATTTTTGTATGAAGTGTAATGGTAATCTAAAAGGCAGCTCTTTGGCGTAGATATTAAAATACGATTAGGGAGTAGTGTTGCTGTTGAAGGGATTTTAAAAGAAGAGGAAAATAAGCGTATTGTTATTTAAGTTGAGTTTAATATGGTTTATGGTAATGTAACGGTATGGAAAGGTGACATAGTGAAAATGTATGGACAAGAACAGGGATTAAGGCGTGGAACAGACACAGTCTAGAGGGCTGTGCTATCAAATACGTCTTAGTGACGGTAACCACATGTAATTTAATTTGTAGCATCATAATTGAAAGTAATTTTAGAACTCTGTCGAAGTGATGTAAAATGCGGAAGCAGCGTCATCCAGATTATACTAAGAACCAAAGTGAAATTCACGTCATTTGTTGGACAATGCATGTTCTGTTCTGTAGAGCTCTCTGATCTAGAAGCTTATTTTAATTACCCTCACAGAGTTGGAAGGCATGTTCTCGGCAACAGACAGAAACAAACCAAACCGTAATACACTAGAGACAAGTTTTGTAGAACAGGGTTCGTCTTGGGAATGTGTTTTGGGTGCCCGCGAGAATATCGATATATTGGCAATTATTTCTATTTTTTATGGTGATCCCAAAGCATGTGGCGATTTGTGCTCACTGGACCTGTTTGTGGCGAGGAATTGTAAAATAAACGGTACTTAGATGTGTGTAGAGGTTGTAATAATTTTGGCATTTCGGGTTTAAGTAATGTTAACCTTTTAAAGCCTAGTGGTTAGTGTATATAACATCACGTTTAACACAGAAAAACTGAATTTTTTGTCAAAGATTGAACTTACATATTCCGTATGTGTCTCACAGTAAACAGTTTGTTGCCTTACACGCCGATTAGTTTTTCTAGTGGAAGGACGCTGTGTGCTGTGTCAGGCGCGAACTGAATCTTTAAAAACAGGCCTAATGCCGATTCATTGCTTTCTACCAGGCCGTGCCATGGCTGAGGCGGTTAGTCGCCGACCTCTCACCGTGGAGGCCTCGGTTTGATCCCGGACTAGTTCGTGTGAGATTTGGGGTAGACGAAGTGGCATTGGGACAGGTTTTTTTTTTCGAGTACTTCGGTTTTCCCCAAATGTTACTCTTATCAGAAGGACAAGCGGACGAAGCCTGGGAACCTTTAAACAAAGCAGTGCTGTTTTGGACATCGGAGAGCATTGGGCAGAAGGGTACTTTCAAATTATTTCTTCAAATCTTCAAACTGCCGAGTGTCCTTTTATAGAAGATGACTCATTGCTCGTTTGTCTTTTTTTTTTTTTTTTGTAAGTTTTTTTTCCCCAAAACAGTGTTTCGGAAACTTTCTTGATGTGAGACCACAATACGCTAAGCTGTTCGTAATCTAATTATTTCAATTCGCCTCTTACTTTGGTAGATTCGTCAGTTGCTAGCAGTAACTTATACACTTCTGCTTCTTCCGCGCCAGAGGAAGGCGGCGTGTTCAAGAAGAAAACTGCGATGAAAGCTACGTATTGCATCATATACCGACATATTATCGGGTTTGCGTGATATTAAAGTGAAAATTACACATTTCGATAACTCACGTCTTATTTCCGCCTCGTAGGTGTTGTAGATATTTACTGTCTACGTGTTTAAACTTGGAATAAATATTTTATTGTATTTTTTTTTCCATCACACTTAGGTACAAAATATAGAGGGACACAGGTAGATTACTAATAGATGTGTTTTACACCTGACTTAAGCTTCACTTTGTCAGTATGACTAGTAGAACTTGATTTGTGTTTTTGCAGCAAGGTGTATCGTATGTACAACCTTCGTCTGTAACGTAGAAACATTGGCATATCTGACGTTTGTAGTCGCTGTTTGAACGTCCGTCATTAAGTTGCTTGCATATCAGATAAGCACGCTTGGTAGGTATAAGATATGCGTTACATTAGCCTGTGGAGTAACGTCTGATGTGTTGGCTGAGTGAAGATCTGCATCATCACACAGAGGACATTGCTCTAGTACAGGTAACCGGTCACTGCAGAATACCGAGTAGCAGAATGTGCTCGTTGAAGGTGTTACGCAGATTCCCCGCTTTAAGCTACGACGTCTGCTGTTAGTTTGTTGTTTGCGTCGTCCATTTAGTGACGCAGGTGGTTTTCGAGTCTGAGTTATTTTTGGGAGCTACCCGGTTCCAAAGCAGGGAGACATCTTCATGTAGACCAGGATTGTCTCCTGAACCCGGTCTGCACAGTGAACCGTTTTAGGATGCATTTGATCAGAAGTACGGCTATGTTCTAACAGCTTAGAATAATTAATTAATTAATTCATTCATTCTTTAAAGGGTTGCATACCAACTGTGGAAGTTATTCTGAATTTGGTGTGTGTCTCGGTAAGGTTGGGGCAAGGAACTGCAGAAGAAAACCTCGTGCTAGTCAGTGTCCTTCCTCACATAAGATTTAGATTTACCCTTGGATTTAGGTAGATACTGTTGTACCGACGTTCAACAGAATGGGCTATGAATGCAATGGTATCAGACTACAGGTTCCTACCGCCTGAAAATACACACACTAGCACCGTAGTTGATGTGTTCGGTATAATTATCACGCCAATTAAAATGTGGGCCTGCATTGTACATTCTGGAAACATTGCGCCACGGGATTTGTCTGCATGTGCCTTAGGAATTCTGCCTGACTGACGTTATGCTTTTGGTACACTTGTCTGAACATCGTGTTGTGATGGTGCGATATTGAATGCTTATTGCAGGGAATGATAAGCTATACGCAGTTTTTGTGTACGTTCCACAAAATATTATTTGATCAACCAAATAAAGGTGGATGATAAGGGTAGGAGGGTGTAGATTTGAATGATTAGCTGATGATAGGGATAGTGGGGGACCCTTGTGGTGAACCTTCGGATTCCGTAAGTACTGCGGGGTCGAGGGGAGTTTTTGATAAGGCTTAGTGACAGCTACCTTCTCAAGAAGAACTGTTCTGCACGGTCTTAGTTATTTGATTGTTCACTTATGTTTTACAAAAGCTGGTCGGTATACAATGATTTATATACTAGGATATGTTATACGATAATCTTATACCTGTTTGCGCTCATTGTCTATGTTACTAAGAGAATTTATTTTTTCCCACACTTTCTTGTTAAGTGATTGCTGCCTAGTGTATGCTGTTTTCTAAAACTCATTCTCGGTAACATTCACAACAAAAAAACACAAACCTGCTCTTTCTCAAGACCTTAGAAACCTAGCTCAGTACTTCTCATGTCCGTCTTTAATAGAACAACACACTGACCAGTTTACGAACTCCTGAATCCGCTGGCAATACGGTTTCAAATAATACGTTAGCTTAACCCATGTATGGCGCTACAATCTCTTCCGGGCCGTGGTCTCTCTCAAAAGGCGCCTCCATTCTTCTCTATCCCCAACTTGTCTCTTCCTGTAGTGCTGTTATGTTGAGTCTGCACAGCACAGTGGGAGAGCAAACATACAGGGCATACACAAAAGAATGGTGCGGTTTTAATAGTGCTCACTATTAAAACCGCACCATTCTTTTGTGTATGCCCTGTATAAGTGCTCCGGTATTAAACGGTGTTCGGACGTTTCATGTGCCGAAAGTCAGGTCCTTTTCCTTATAGCCAGACCGTCTTCTATTTTATCAGTCCCTTCCGAGGAATCTTCTAGGTTTTCTCGACATAAACATTTTTAGGGGGTGAGTTTGTCGGCCACACGCCCAACCCCCAACTCCAATTTCGTCTGGCTCATCACCTTTGACCTGGCTGTGCCAGTCGATGCGCTACCGCCGCCGTCCGTGGCCCTCAGGATCCTTTGACCACACAAGCCCTACCACTACGACAAAGTAGGGATACCATCGTGGGGGGGGGGGGGTTCTTGAATTGGAACAATAAATAAGAGAAAAAGAAAGTGACAATGAGAACATGTTGTTAAGCACATTCGTAACCAGTCGTCTGTGGTGATTATTTGCGTTTTTCTATACTCCTCTTCTACCTACTCCGGTTTCCCGTTTCAGTGTCGAGGTTTGTAATTCCTTTTGATCACACTGAGAGAGAGACACCACATTCGGTAGGACTCCTCTGGACGAGGGATCGGCTCGTCGCAGAGGCCTCTACCTGACAACAACACACAACACTCACAAGAGACAAACATCCATGCCCCCGGTGGGATTCGAACCCACGATCCTAGCAAGCGAGCGGCCGAAGACCCACGCCTTAGACCGCACGGCCACTGGATCGGCTTTGATATTGTTGAAAGTGGAAATAATAATGTTTTGCAGTCGAAGGTCCACTGTCGTAATTGTCTCCACCTAACCACAGTACTAGCAAACGAAGACCATGATTATCATTACACCATCACCAGAACCGTAAGTAATTTGTGGAGCACCCAGTTGGTGTTATCGAAGTGCGGGTAAAATGCAGCAATTATCCGTTCGAATTGTCATTAGTACTTTGTTTATTTAACGGCGATACGAACAGCGCAAACTGTGCACATGTAGCTTCGAATGGTAGTATGCTTACTGAGTAATGAATTGCAAGGGATGTAGAAGGAAGCAACTGTGGCCTAATTTGAGGCACTGGGCTGGCATTTGTCTAGAGGGACTGAGGAAAACCACCATGAACTTCAGTCGGGACATTTGGAAAATAATGGATGGCTATTTTGTAATTCTGTTGGTTCAGAATTTTTCCCTCGGCGCTTATGTCACTTCTTAGCAGCTCCATCTGAACCCCAGTAAGTGCAGTTATTTGTCCGCTCTAGTGCTCTGGGGACTCAAGGAAGTGAACGAAGATTCATCTAGTAGATCAGACATCCCCCCCCCCCCCCCCACACGCACACACAGGCAGGCGGGTGAACGTTTCTGTCGATTTTAGTAAGCATAGTTTCACGGAAATGCGTATTGCATGTCTTTGTTTATGACTTAAAAGCACTTCTGTGGTTTGGAGGCGCTGCGACGTTGTTAGGTATAATGGTGTCTTAAGGATTTGTAGGGTGTGTTCGGAAGTAAGGGAAGGAAATCCCTCTCGTTACGTGAGCTTGGATCGTTAGAAGCGGGAGAATGTCAACGGTAGTGGGTCACCTGTCGTGCATTTGCTGGTATGAAATTGAATATCGCGTTTAGTTCTCAACAAATATGAAAGCAATTACTAAAATACATCACAGCCAAGGTTTTAATACAGGAATTATTCATTAGACTGCAATAATTTTAATTTGCCCTACCGTAATCTTGTTTTCTTACAAGATATCTTGCATAAAGAAGTGTAATTTTCATTTTAACCACTGGATACTTTTAGTAGTAACTATACACAGCATCATGTTTGTACATATTTGATGGCAGAAATATCATTTTCGTGTTTTTGAATCCGTCTTCGTTAACCATTTCAGGCTCCTGACTCACTTTCAGGCGCGGCTTTTTTCTTGAACGTTTCAGTTCTGAAATAAAATTTTGATTGAACGAACGAATTTTCAATTTGTGATGTGGCTTCTCGTTCTGTGTAAGATGTCTACAGCATGCGTAGCTTTACATTGCAGGTTGATAAAAGTCGTGTAATGCGGGCACTAGCTTCCTTGTTAGGCGCGTTCGCATACTCGCGAAGAGCACCTGTTACCATCGTCATGTCTGTCCTACCATCTATCCGTACGTCCCCGTCTGTCTGTCTGTCTATCCACATTTATCAGCTCGGCTCTCACTGAACGGATGTCCGTGAAATTTGATATTGGAGACTATTATTAAAATGTGTCGAAAAAATCCAATTTGTCTGCAATTGACGAAAAGTCGGGAACTTTACATGAAGATCTATGTACCGTTTGTTATTGCTGGCGACATAAAATCACCAATAAAAGCACAGTCTTCGAATGAAATGGTAACAGTCTGTTAGGATAGCTGAGGAAGTATAAACATTAAGCGAACGCGCCACAATTTTACGTTATACGTACGTTGCCTGTCCTGTTTTATTGTGTGTGTGTGTGTTCACTCCCAAGTGTTTCGGGCGAGACTTGGTTTTGTTGCTGTGAGGGTGTATTAAGACTTAGGTATTTGGAACTAAGAATATGTGGAGATTTGACAATCTTCACACTTTCTGTAGTTGCATATTATTATAGTTATCATCAACGCCAGCCATACGTAACCTCAAATCTTCACTCCGCCGAAATATTTTGTAATTGGTGACTTACAAACAGTATTTCGTACAGGATTTGTGGATGTATTGATAGTCTGTATGCACACCTAACCACATATTTCTAAGCGCAGCCAATAAATATTCAATATAATGACTGAACTTTTTTTAAAATTTTCCATAATTATGCATCATGTAAATCGTGTGAAGAAAGATCGATAACTGGATAGGGACATGGCGTAGCAACATTAATACTGCATCATTGAATTGTTGACATCAGACCACAGCGAATGTATACAGATAATTATTTACTTGGTCCTGTTTTCTGTTTCGTATTTTTTGCAGTTAACTCGAAAGATTTTCGTGAAAGAATATTTCACATGAAATGCGTGTTTTAATTTTCTCTTTAAGTTTTGTGTTAAACTTTCCTAAACACGAGAAACATTTAACGAGCTATAAATTTACGTAGGTCTCCACGTTAAGTGCTAGTTATTTTTGTCCGATTTTAACCAAACTTGGATTTTGTCGACAGATTTGTTAAAAATCCCCAGTATAAAATTTTACGAAAAATCCGTCGCGCGGGAGCCGAGTTGTTCCATGCGGACATATAAAAGGGTGTACGAAGGAACAAACAGACACGGCGAAGCTAATAGTGCATTTTCGCAACGTTGCGAACGCGCCTAAAAACTCATTTCACTTCAGTGTTATTCCATCGCTTTGGTCTCGTGATGGGCCTAGTCCTCTAATGTTTTCCATTTTTGTATTGTTTATTTTATTAATGCGTTCTACATGCGTGGGCCATATATCACTTGAATGAACCACTGTAATAATATAACACGATGAATGGTTAGAACTTGAAACTTTCGTTTCAATCTCTCGTAGGTTTAATTTGGTGAGTATTGCCAGTAACGACTCGACGTTGAAATCAGATTACAGCAAAATACGCCTGAACTAATACGTAACGAATACTTCAGCAACAAGAACGCTGCTTCTCTTTTCACCTGCTGGTGGTCGCCTGGTTCCCTATTGCTCTTGTCAAAACTTTCTGCAGTGGACGCACAGAAATAATTTCTTAAGCAGAAGTGGGGGAAAGGCACGGCTGTCACAGATCACGGCAGGCCCGAGTTGCCCCCTGACCTCCTTCACTCACGTTCACCACACAGGATGTGGCATAACGGCGATGTTACTATATTTTTATTTCTTATGTCTGCATGTCTCTTCCTCCGTTAGTGGCCCAGGGTCCTTTCCCGCAGTTGGGCTCAGCTCGCCAGATTATCTGTTGTGACAAGACAGTCGTGACTCCATTCACTGCCATTCGTGATTGATCTGGAAATAATTGTTTCGCCCTTATGGCAGATTGACTTCGTGTCAGTAGGGACTGTTTCATTGATTTCACGACTGAATATTTTAGTTTTAAAGTTCCTGTCAATAAAAAGGGGCTTTTAATGCTGTATGATTGCTATGCATCTTCGTATGAGAGTTTTGAATCTCGGATGATTTAGCATGTAAATAATACAGAACTAAATTTAATTATTAACTGCATTGGATTGTGTGTGTTAGTCGAAAACCATTCAGCTGTTCGGAATTAACGTGTTATTTACCGTTACGATAAAAGGTTCGGTTCGAGGTATTTATAATTCTTACGAGTTCTCACGGCTGGTGTTTCTCAAATTATGTCGTCCACCTTCCACAGAGAAACCTAATACGTCTAATGTCACGCTTTTCAGACAGGTTGTGGCCCTGCAAAAGGCCGTTTTATCTAACTTGGAACTCTTTACGTCCATTTGCTTTGAACAAGTCCTATATCCCCTTTCCGTATCTCTGATTGGCCAAAGTCCTTGAAACCTCCCTATAATGGATATATTTCCTCCTCCTAATCACTTCGGCATTCATAAGAACAAATTTTCACCCTGAAGAAGGTGACAGGAGTTTCCTCCGAACCGTCAGAACAAACCCACTACACTGTACTGTGTAAAACCCAAAATACCGTCATTTGAGTATGTTTGTTGTTATAGTCGTAATGCTGTATATACTACGCACCATGCAGCGATTACCCGCTTGCCATACGTGTAACTTGATGCTGCTTTGGTTGGAATTGAGAGGGAAAATCAGTTGCGGATTGTCTTCGTAATTAACGGCACGAGGTCGTTAACTTTTCATTGCAGACTGCAATAACTTTTATTAATGGTTTCGAAGTCGTATGATTGCTACATTCCACCCTCTGTCTGGGGTGACTGACACGAGAAATTGCGCCTTGAAGTGCCTTCGCAGGTACCTTCCCAACGTAAATAAGCAGTTGCAGGTAAGTGGTGTGGTATGCTGTTTTGTTGCGTACTTTTCCATAGAACTGGGGGTAAAATCGAGATGCATTTGTTTCTAGGGTGGGGGATTTTCATCAAAGTTAAGTTTGCTTATTGAAGTACTGAATGCGGTCGTTACCAGTCAGGCCACTTACGGAACTTTTTCATACCGTTAACACTAGTACAGCTCCGTCGGCTCTTTCGTTTTATCTGTCGGTCAGTTGCAGGCATATCGTAGACGTTAGCATATTCCTAACTTAACGCGGGCTGCATGTAGCTTGTATACTTCATAGAACGTAACAACAACAGATGCCACAATGAACGTCATTGTGCGTAAAACAGTAACAGCGGGCCATCTTCTGCGAGTAAACACGTATTGACGTGCCCTGCCTGTGACCTGTTTGATAGGTCGCATTTACTGAGTTATCTTGCCTCTTGCTGTCAATATATTTCATTGTCCTAGGCCTGACGGCACATGTACGTGTACTGACTGATGCCGACTGATGCCAGCTCAATTAATTCTGAGGTCTTCGCTCTTCTGAGATGTTGTGCGGCGTTTGTTGGTAGTTTGTTACCGTCGTTTCGGGACATCGTGTCGGTCCCATCGTCAAGGGTCAAGATGTCCAAGGAAACATCTACACCCTTGAAGATGGGACCGAAACGCTGTTCCGAAACGTCGGTAACAAACTACCAGCCAACATCACGCAACATCTCAGAAGAGCGAAGAACACAATTACACCGCGGCGGTAGCATAAAACTTCCCATAGTGTAATTCTCATCACTGCAGTGTTGTATCTGGTGACTTACAGTCTGCTCCAACTTTCCTGCTTTTTTGTATAATATTCAGAACCGATATTCAACCCAAGGTGAATTCCATAAACGTGATGTTGCTAGAGATCTTAAAAAACGATCACTTCTGTTTAACACATGGTTTCTCAAACTGTGGTACGCGTACCACTACTGGTACGCCAACCATTGTTTACTGGTACGCGGTCCTAATAAAAAATCTAAATATAAAAAAGATGATGTTTATTAAAGAATAAATCATAAACTAATTACGCAGCGTTGCTGCCAACATTAATAACTCATCCCCGCTGTCAGCCAGTCTTTCCAATTTCACCCCATTTTATTAATACAAAAAATACTGACGGTACATTAACGTTGTTACATTTTATTTCGTGGTACGCCAGCGGAAAAAATTGACAATCGTATGTTTAACAAATAGTCCCATTGAAAATATTACTTGTGAATTTTATTTATATTGGCTTATTTAATGACGTTTTCAGTAGCTCAGATACATGACGTCGATTGATAGGTTGATTGGTGATTAATGAACTGGAAAAGATCTGAAAGGAAGTGGCGTTAACCTAATTTGAGGTACAATCCCGGAATTTGCATATATCGAGTGATGAATATCATGCAAACCGTAATGATAAATACTCGGACGTGACTGTGTTACTAGTTGTGAAAACGGCCGGGATGTTTTAATAAGAACGGTACAAATGTGCTTACGTGAAGTATGCAGGACAGTGTCACGTTCCGGTGAGACCGAGGGTTTTGATATATTGACAGTGGTGAGTGGTATATGGTGTTACAGGTAGCGACGTATAGCTTCCTTTATCAAGATGGAACAGTCGTGCTGTTGATTCATAACACAATGATGTGCTGTATTGAACTCTCATTATGGCTGCAGAAGAATGTTATTCGGCCGGCATGTACGTACGGTCTGTATGTTTGCACTGCAGTTAGGGAAGCCTGCAGAGTGACGGTCGTTTGTCAGCACAGTGCGGTCGCAGTTGGCTTATAATATTCTAAAGCGTGTTTGTTTATTCTGCTATTTAATTACGGTGTGTTTGCTGCTGAGACTGAATGGAGTACAATCAAACGGAACATGATTACGACTGACGAATCAGGACTGCTGTGTAAGGAAGTGGTGGTGACCTATTTTAAGGTGTTATGCATAATGTTGCCCGGAGGATATGAGGGAAGAATCTAGAAATAAAGGTAGATGACCGGAATTTTGTCCTGCGTCTTGCCAATGTATATCAGAGGCAGTATTTCCAAGTCTATAAATTTGCTTTCTATTTTGTTTCCTTCATTCCCTCCTACGTATGTACATACATACATACATACATACGTACATACTATACATACGTAATACATCATACATATATACATACATACATATATACATATATACATACATACATATATACATACTATACATAATACTACATACAATATACATTACATAATACATATACATATACATACATGCACATACATCCATACATCTACATACATACATACATACATACATATACATATACGCATACATACATACATTACATACATACGACATACATACATACATCATCATACATACATACATACATACATGCACATACTATACATAACATACTACATACATACATACTTACATACATACAATTTCATTACATACATGCATACATACATACATACATACATACATACGTACATACATAATACATACATACAGTCATCATACATACATACATCACATACATACATACATGCATACATACATAATACATACATACGTACGTACATACATACATACATACTACATACATACATATACATACATACATACATACATACATACATACATACATACATACTACATACCATATCATACATACTCACATACATATCATACATACATACATGCATACATCATACCCTACGTACTACATACATACATACATACATACATACACATACATACAGTACATACATACATACATACATACAACATACATACATACATACATACATACATACATACATACATACGTACATACATATATACATACATACTATACATACCTACATACCATACATATACATACATATACAACATAACATACATACCATTACTAATACATACATCATACATACATACATACATACATACATAATAACTACATACATACATAACATACATAATACATCATCAACATACATACATACATACATACTACATACATACATACATACATACATACATACATACATACATAGAACTCGTAATACATCCACGTGTATGGGCTTGTAAACATCCACCTGTTAATTTTTACACAGTAGACGCTTGGTTGAGACATGGCAATAGTTACCTTTATTTATGGCGTTCATATAAATTTAGTGGCATTTTATTTTGTTTCATCGTCTTAAATAATAAAATGAAAGTTTGTATTTCAGGCTAGGACCGCGAGAAATGACATTCACGTTTAATTATCAGCTGGTGGATTCTTAAAGAGTCCAATTAATTGCTCGTAACCTCCCTATCAGTTGCTGTGTGGGAACTTCACCCACGTTCTGGCGGTACCTGTCACGTATGTGCACCTGTATTGCTCGTACGTGGTACTTTTTGTTTATTTGCTGTTTATGTAACAGTGCTGTCATTAACCCAGCCTATATAACGTCGAATTAGTGGATAATTTGCATGACAGTGAACAGTGAATGGGATGGAACATCGAACGAAACGTTCGTGGCTTGAGTGAAGATGACACCTCGGCATTTGCCTGGAGTGGCTGTGGAAATACATGAATAATCTGGGGGATGGTCGGTTTTCTGGCTGAGATTCGAGCCGGGCACCTGCGGAATTCAGAACGACAGCGTTACGGCTTGACGTCGTTCCCTTGGTGAAGGAGGTGCTATTATATAAAACATCCAAATAATACGACCTTTCCTCTAAGTCATATGAAGTCTGATATTAGGAGACCTAATTTGTGTTTTTTCTCTCTTTGAAGATTTTATATTCTGTAAAATGACGTTAAATTATAAGATAATAAAACCAATCCGTCCTCTTGGGGTGTTTGTACCATACTCACTGTGATCGTTGAAGATGGTTGTTACGCCGAGATACGTCAGATATTAAATAAACGTCTTATGGAAAGTGTGCCTTGTTGGTTTTATTGTCTTATTGTACTGGTGTACACGGAAAACTTTATTACAGACTGTGTGTATTTTTGCTTTTGTTGCGGTGGCACTGGTCGAACTTGGTGGATTCTGTTGCATGACGGAAATGTCGCACGTTAACAAGAAGTAAGGAGAACATACCGTACGTGTTATCCGTGCCTGTAGGAAGCTTTTGGAGAATCGGAGTTACGCCGGAGATACGAGATGGGTCAGAGAGGGAAATCCGAGCAGCAAATTAACGGGACGCCGAGTGACAATGAGGCATTCATTATGCAAGAGCCTTACGATGTAAAGATATGCCGCTTCCTCCATGTTAAAACGCTTTGTTAATTAAATTTACCCTTGGTACTTTCGTGTTCTCACCTCCCCTGTGTTACCATATGAAGGCATTCTGAGATGCGTAATGTGTCAGGTACAGTACTTCTGGTTGCTGCTTTGCCGGCCTTGTTATCTGCAGCCGAATATGAAACCGGCTACTTAATGATTACTGATTACAAATCGACTGCAGCAATTAAACCAGAACTGGGTGGGCGGCTCATATAGTCTGTCGACTTTGTGGTGCATCTTTACGACGCCGTAATTTATCTCAGGCTGCATGCCGTCGAAAACTGGAGAATTGGTGAATGTGTTGGAAGGGATTTGGAAGGGAGCAGTATATTGGTGGAGTGATACTGACAGAGGAAAACCGAAGTGTTTGGAGAAAATCCTGTCCTAGTGTGCCTCTCTGCCTACCACAAATCCCACATGGACTGATTCGGGATCGAACCCGGGCCTTCGCGGTGAGAGGCCAGCAGCTAGCCGCTTCAGCCGTGGCATGGACATGTAAAGGCTTAAGATAACCTGAATTATATTTAAAGGAATGTTATTTAAAGATTCAATTCGTACCGCGCAGTAAACACACTGCTTCTTGGTTATGAAGACCAATCAGTTAATGCTGTTAGGGAAACAGTCGCTGTTAGTTCTGCGATCTATACAAGACACTGTGTGGGCAGAATGTAGAATTTCTGGGTGTTAAACTTGCTGGTACATAAAGTAAGTACTGGGCTGTGAGGGAGTTAGAACTTTTAAGTTCACGGCTATTTTTGGAGAAAGTTTGTCTTTTCTAAACTGCATTGAAATGAAATTTGTTTCGTATTGAGCATCATTGACAAGAACCGTCTTCCCGAAGACCTAAATGTAACTTCAGTTTTCTGTTCTTCAGCTGTTGCGGGTTAAGTCCTCTGTAATTTTCCGTGTTACAATTCTGAAAGTGTAAATGTCTTAGACAGTTGGTAAGACTCTTTAGACTGGAAATCCCCTATTGTAAGGACTTTACACTAATAGGATAGCAGACTATAGAGAAACGTGGGCGTGTAGCCGTTTTCTGAGCGGAATTCCAACCTGCGATACTATTGTACGAGTATGTGCGATTTAACGTTGTGTGACTACTGTTTTCTGTCGGTTTTAATTCGTTGTAGTGAAAGTTTAATATAGCGAATATGTTTCAAACTCCGTTTGTAGTGACTATTAAGATACTTGCTTTGTGCCAAATAGGCTACATACTAGCACAAAAATTCGTATCATGTAACGTACTCATAATTACCGCTGGCGAACAGGCCTGAAGAAGGTTTCCTGCGTAGACAAAGAATACTGAAATACGAAATATCGTCATCCTTGTACTTGCGTGGGTATTTCGTTTAATGTTCTCGTAATTTAACGACGCTGTTTCAGTTACAGAACTGACACGTCGAATGAGTGGGATGACGATCATGACAGGTGAATAGTATGGATATGGAAGGAAACTCGTGCGGTCTGTTTCAAGGTAGGCCAACTGTTCTGGCGTTCGTTCAAGTAACTTGTGTGAACCAACACAAGTGTTACTAAGGGACAGCCTGTTGGGGGGGGGGGGGCTAATGATATTAGTTTTGACATTTTGATAAACTTTGTTTTAATGAGACAGCCGAACACTCGTGGTTTGATTCCTGGCCGGAGCAAGAGATATATTTATTCTCTAAAGCGTACGGAGTGGCTGTGGGGCCCGCCCAGTCTCCTGTTCAGCGGATGTCGTGGGGCCCAGCAGCTGGGGCGTTAAGTTGATCGCTTAGCTCGATCTAGTGCCGAGATTAAGAATGAGTGGAGCTGTACTTACGTTCCTCCTTATGCCTGTATGGCGTGCCTTTGCCTTAGTAGACCTACAGGTAAACAGTTCCTTCGACACTGTGTAGGCTTGAGTTATTGACAGCGTCATTAAATAAGTTTCGGAACAAAAAGTAGTTCCTGAAATACCAGTTCATTGCGATTATGTGCGATATGTATAATTTGCGTAGTAGTGAGGCAGTCGGTTAAATGTTGGAGGGTTTTGAAACCTGAGTATCGATAATTTGTTGAAGTTACATCACGCTACGTCCTTCTAACTCTTCGACATTTAAGGCTTTTATTGTGACCTACAAACGGTAAAAAATCGAATACGTGCCTTGTTATTAAGAAAAGGTATGCGGAATTTACAATGTGCTCACTGCATAGCAGAATATAGGAGGTCACTGTTGATGCTTCTGAATGCTTTACCACCGGGAAGCCAAGGTTTCTGTTACATTTATTCTCTTCCGCCCCGTTGTCCTGTTCAATCCAGCTGTATTGGATAGTGGACAGGTTTGTTTAGACACGGGCGTTTTTTACCGCGGCTTCCTGTCGACCTCCCGCTTCCCTTCTTCAAGAAGACACTTGTAGCAGTGTCCTCTCCTGTTAGAAGGAAACACCGCTAATTTCTTTTGGACAGCAGAAAGAAATTTTATTACTATAAAACCGTTGGTAAGTCAGAGGTCATACCAAGTAAGTGACTGGTCAGTGTGCTCTAGGTCATTGTGTCATTGATGAAATAAGTAGAGACACCGTAGCGTGCCACAGGGTAAGTCAGGTTGGAATGTGATGTGTTTTGTTCCATTTTGGTGTAGAATAAACTTTGAACATATAGCGTGTGGCATATTTTGTCAACACTGTTGGCTGTGAAATGTAGTTAAAATAAAGCGATATGGTTTGGAAAGGAACGGAAATATTATGAAGATGTAGGAAGAGTACGTGCTTGTGATTATCTAGTAACATTTTTCTCTTCGAGATTTGTTTAGTTTTCAAGGTTTTCTTTTATTTTAATACGTAGTTGCCTCTGTCCACGCCATGAAAGCGTACAGTAGGAGTAGACATATAGCTCTACTCGTTCGTAACCTCGGCGCTAGATGGGGTGGGTGGTCAGCATCACGTCCCGGCCGCTTTACAACCGGGAAAGAACTCTGGTACCCATGAATAGGAAACTGCATAATTTGGTAGCTGTTTTGACGATTTGTTATTGTGAAAACTGAAGTAAGGTATAAATGAAACTCTGTTTTGATTGTTTTTAAAGTAAGTCTGTAGAGTCTGTACGACAGTAGATAATTTATAGCTGTTTATAATTAAGGAGTCTACCTCGGTGGACTAGTGGTTAGCGTGCTCGCCACTGGACCCAAGGTTCGCGGGTTCGATCCCGACCGAGGTCGATGGATTTTTAAGGGTGATAAAAATACGGAGCACAACTTCCTTCGGAGGGGAAGTAAAGCCGTCAGTCCCATGTCGTAGATTTACGGCATGTAAAAGAACCTTCGGGCATGAAGAAGAACCAGTAGTGTAAGCTAAATTCAAGCGGCCATTTCTCACCCAAGTCTCCTGACCGACTGCCAGATGGCTCTGGCATTCACATCAGGATCGAGTCGAAAAGCGCGGCCAGTCATCCGGTCCCTCACTGCCGCAAATGCACAAAGACCTCGGAAAGAGGAGGCCCAAGCCCATATAGGGCTGTCGAGCCATGGTTATTATTATTATTATAATTAAGGAGAACACTGCGCGAACAGAAGGTCTGAGTAAGAATAAACTGAGTTATGCGCATTTCAGCTTTATTTTTCATTGTGTGTGGTTTCTCTGTTCACTGGAATACATATACCGGCTTCCTATTTTCAGTACGTGACACACACACACACACACACACACATAGTGCACACGTGTGTATCAGGTTTTCATTACTTCAGCAAAGATATGCACTTACCGGGTTCATACGAAGCTAATTGTCGTTTTGACAATATAGGGTGTCATCTAAGTTTGGTCTGTATATATTTTATTGTTTGTATATTCATTCCTATTTTGTAGTGTTTTGTCCTGCATGGTATTCTGGATGTCCCGGGCTAAAATCTCTGCCCGCAGATTGGCTGAGTTTTTGTATTCTGTTACCGTTTTATATATTTTTATGAAATCCGATGCGGGAGACGTCTACCGAGCGCTGTCGGAAAGTTCCAATTTCCAGAGATATTAATCCGTAATAAAGTCTAGTTTACACAAGTCAATGGACAGTATGGTAAACATATCGATTAATATGAGAAAAATTTTCTAACTGTGGGTTGTAATTGGTGTAAATTGTTCCTTTATGTCTTTACATTTAAACACATGCGTTATATTGCTAATCAGAATTAGATTTTACAGCCATCAAAATGAAATTATGAATGTTTGTACACATTTGTATGGTTCTGTTCCAGGACTGATCACACAAATACGGATCTGTTGCGTGTTTTACAATTCGGTACCAGTCCTATTTATAATTACCGGTAAAACGACTTTGTAGGCCTAAATTTTGAATTGTTAAAATAATGTATTTTACAATACCATTGTTGATACTTAATGGATAAAACTTTATCAGTTTATTTTATGGTAAAATCCTACATCTTCTTCTGCACTGGTTGTACGGTCAATGCAGGACCCTGACCTCCTTCAGGATCAATTTCCAGGCGTCTCCATCCGTAGCTATTTTTCTCCAGCCTCTAACACCCACTTTCTTCATATCATTTTCAGCATCGTCCAAGCATCTGTTTCTTGGCTTTCAAGCGGACGTTTTTCCTCCTGGGATATTCTTAAACACTTTCTTCACAGTCCTTTCTTCTGGCATTTTTTCCACGTGTCCTAACCATCGTAATCTTCCTTTTCTCACTTTTGAGATAATATCTAAAATCGTACATGATTCGTGTTAAAACATTGCATTTTCTGATATTATTTTCTAGTTGAGGAGGATTTTAGAATTTTCCATCTCTCCCTGCTCCTTATTCTGTTAAGTCCTCCTGATCATTGCGATTACTTCGTAATACTCTGCCTTTGTAAACATTACCATTCCCGCTTACAGTTGGTAATGTCTTCACGAAATAATTAACTTAATCCAGTGTATGTCTTATTTATTTGAACACCATCTCACGTGATTATTCTTACCCATCCCCCCCCCCCCCCCCCCGGTATCTTTATATTTTAGCCACGCTATGTTAGTAGCAGTTGTTTTAAATATTTATGTCACGGGTTTTCTCTTTTTAGGTGATGTTGCCTGTCCGTTTGCGCGTATTTTATTCGTTCATTGTCTCAGTGACGTAACAAAGTGACTCTTAGCCTTATCATAAATTATTCCGTCCAGCATATATCCCAAAACCGATCTGCCTATCTAGATGTGAACCCGAGATAGACGGAATTCGAATCACTTTACCGCTACGTTCAGACCGTTGCATGCTGTGTTGTTATATTGTATATGACTGTGCAGTGTGCGTTGCGTGTGTGTCCCTCAACATAAACAAGATGAACAAACAGCAGTTCGAGCAGTGCAAGTTAGTTTTGGGCACTCGTATAACTTATGTCGTTCACACAAAAAAAATACATTTCTAAATGGTAGTTTGGTTGGATTCATTCGTCTCACCCATACATTTGTCAGCCAATAACGGGTGTTTCTGGTATGGAAGCCGCGTAACATTCTAGACACAGTAACCTCTGGCCCATCCACGGTTACACAGCGGTGTACTAAGCTGTAATGTAGTATGTTGTCGATTTCCTTCTTGTTTTCTCCTGAAGTAACTGTTCAGTAAGGCTCAGGCGGTTAGTCGCCGGCCTCTCACCGCGGAGGCCAGGGTTCGATCCCGGGTCAGTCCATGTGGGATTTGTGGTGGACAAAGTGGCACTGGAACAGGTTTTTCCCCGAGTACTTCGGTTTTCCTCTGTCAATATCATTCGACCGGTGCTCCATTACACGGAAATACAGAAAAAAACTAATCATCTTCATCACAGGGTTGCACAATAAGCCTCAAGGCTGCGTTGCGTCCGTAGTATCTGCTGCAGGGCCCTTCACAAAAAAATCTGTTCAATAATAGCTATAAGAAAGTATATGTTGCTTTAAAGTTTTGTAGACCGAGAATTAATCTGGTACGAGGTATAGATCTTAATGAATATGAATGTGATATGTGAGTGGAAGGATTATAATACTGTCGATGTTAAGGTGGAGTGGTACAAGCTAAATTTAGCTTGTACCACTCCACACGACAGCACGCGTAACAACACGCTTAAAATTAGCAGCTTATACAATACCATGATTCTATGCATCAAGTAACAACACTGCTATTTTAACTTCTGACTTTTAACTTATACGATAAAATTATAAGTTACTATACAGTTTTACATATTTTACAAATTCAAATGTGTTTTTATAACTTACTTCTGAGACAAGTGTGTTCTTCGGCACATTAAACATGCGATGTGAAGTGTAGTAGCTTGTTACCGCCTGAAGATGGTCTACGGACCGAAACACGTGTAGGGGAATACATCGATATTAATAAAAACTATAAAACAGTTTATGTTTGTGCATTTGTTGGTTACTGAATACTAAGTATAATCGTATTGTTAACTAATGGATTTACGACAAAACCTTACTTATTTACTAAGCTATTGCTACTTAATAGAAGTTACTTTGAAAATATTTTAATTGGTTTTATGAAGGTGGTTGGAGGTTTCTGGAATTTCGGTGAAGAGGTGCAGGGAGACTTGGGCCAGTATGTGGTAGGAAATACACGAAGCTTAATCACCCGTTGTGTTTAGGGTACCGTACTCGCTATGTAAATTACGGTGAACTGAGAAAACAATAGGAAGCGCGGAATAATTGTACGTGTGCTATGAATTGCGAAAGAAGACTGCTAATCATTAACTCTGTGCGCTAAATAAATATGCTACTAACTAGCAGATAGTTACGTAAAGCAATGTAATACGCATTGGCATGTATTTAATTAGCTTACCATCCTCAAGCGAATGGTTCTGGAATATAAGATGGTATTTTTAGGATTTGCTTGAAGTAGGTCTAGACATTCAGCAGGGAAACGGATGAGACAACCATTTCCTGTCTGAGCTTGCGTCATAAAATGTGAAATTGCCCTTCCTGGCCTGGAATCTAGAAAAGAGCTTAAAAGCCCTTGCGCTGAATATGATATCTTCTCTTGTAAGTGGATCATTATATTTTTCCGGTTTCACCATTAGCGCAGTTTTCACACATGAAGACCACATTTCGAATTTTATGACACATGTAATATAACAGTTGTTCCAGCCATCAAGGGATAACTGAACGTTTGGTTTTTTGAGGACAGTTGCATACTGGGGATGTTTGTACCTCATGGTATATGATGGCGGCTCCGATTTTAACCCAGACCTTTCAGCCATGCCATTGATTAGGGCCGGCAGGTCCGAGTTTCCACCATTTTTTAATTTAGTGCAACTTGCCATCGTTATCATAACCCTCGGAGCAAAACCGCGCTGCAGTTAAATGTCTTTGAAAAGGGTAGTGTCATGATGTTACAGAAGCTGTTTATCTCATTTATTTGTGATTAATTTACACAGACGGTTTAATTTGGATTAGCACAGAAAAGACAATGTGATTGTCTCCACGTGTCTGTAAAACTGTCAGCCAGCCCTGTTCAAATAATTGAGAGTTGCACAACAGATTATAGCAGTAGCATAGCATAGCCAGTTCGTTTATTCTTTGTTAAAAAAAAGCTATCCGTATACAGGCCTGGACTGGCGCTTAGGGCTGCAGGAGGTCGAGGCTGCCAGAATTTCTAGACAATCGGCACATGAAGGTGGTAAGGTTATAAACCCTACGCATCCCTGGTACTAATTTCTGTTAGAGGCTGAGTCGACCCCAGGTCCATAGTGCTTCCGGAAATATTAGGTCAATAAAAAATTCCAGTGACCCCATCCGGCTTGCAGCGCAGTGCCTCAACCCCTTTATTCTTTGTAGAATAATATAATAACATTTACGACTACTACTGCTGATGCTGCTACTGCTCTGCTGATGCTGCTACTGCTCTGCTGATGCTGCTACTGCTACTACTACTACTATTACTACTACTACAACCACCATATCTAATTCCTTCGTGTGACAGTGTCAAGTATGATAATGGCACGTTGTTTGTGCCTATACTGCCTCACGTATGTAATAATAATAATAATAATAATAATAATAAGTAAACTATAGTTTGTACTTTCTACAAATCCTTTTATTGATATATATGCTGCTTGGAGGTATAGTTTCCTTTGATTTACTTGCTGCCAGATGGATGTTTGATGTAGGACTGCATACTGTGACTTACTGCCTTGTTTCGGGTAAGCTCTGAACTCGACAGTTTTATCTTTGTGTTGTATTATGCACTTTAAGTAAGGCGCCTCACTCCTCAGATAGAGAAGTATCGTGTGTTGGAAGGGCAAGCTTCGTGAAAAGTTATACGTATGACACGGTCGAATCTGTGGACACAATAACGCTTTTGTGAAGTTGCTCCTGAGAGAAAACGAGGTGTGATATATCTCTAAAACTTCGGCATTTGAAGCCATTAGGTTGCAGGATACCGGTGTGTTCATACCGACATATAAAGCTGCTCTGATATCTAGTCCTGTATTGCAGATGCCTAGCGGAGTGGCAACTACATTTTGATGCAGACTGTGCCTATGCAAAATGTGCGCGATCTGACCAGACATCCCACAAAGAGGTGATTGTGTCGTGAGTCGTGATGCTGCGTCGTACCAATCCAATTCCTGAACAGGGATACGTTCAACGTATGACACATTTCGTGGGATCGATAACCCTTTGACCTAGGCCCTTTAGGAGGCTTGGCAAATTTTGTTACAATAAAGAACTTTCCTTTCTGGATACATCTGTAAAGTTTTTACGTTATTTTCCAAAAGTTTATAATTTTATGCCATCGTGACTGTATCTGTAGGTCTATTTACTCGACCATTAACCTTTGAACCAACTGGCCGATTTTAGTTAGCCGGTATAAACATCATGCCATTGGAGGTCACTTAATTTTTATTTATCTAATACCGATGTCAGCACGACGGTTGCGTTCGAAATATCTGTGGTGGGAGCATCGTTATTATTGCGCTCAATGCTGGGTCCTAATTTGGAATTTTTAAAAATTCTTTAAATATGTACTGCTGGCTTAGGCCAATTTTATATGACATGAAGTAACGTAGCGACGTCCAAGCCCATATTTACATTTCCGGTTGACGCGATTCCGCATGAATCTTACAGGTAGGCCAGTGAATTTTGGTACAGTTACAGCTTAAGGGCCGATCCCAGTGGCCGCGCGGTCTAAGGTGTGGGTCTGAGGCCGGTCGCTTGCTGGCATTGCGGGTTCAAGTCCCGCCGGGATCATGTATGTCTGTTTCTCGTGAGTGTTGTGTGTTGTCAGGTAGAGGTCTCTGCGACGGGCCGATCACTCGTCTAGAGGATTGCTACCCGAGTGTGGTGTGTGTGAGTGTGATTTCCAAACCTTAACAATGAGGAGGCCTAGGCCCACTAGGGCTGTCGAGCCATGGAAACAAAAGAAGATAGCTTGTGGACATATTTACAAAATATTTATTAAACTGTTTTGTTTGTACAGAGTAGAGAAAAAGTCACTTGACAGTCGCTGTTTAACAACAGAACGTAGTGTCAAGTGACTTTTGTGCCGCCCTGTATTGTAGAGCTGTTTGTTGTGGCGTACTGTCTCCATCTTAAGGATAATGGTACCCTGAATATGGAGGCAGTATGTTGTTCCGAAACGTTGATATACACCTTTGAGACTACACAGTGTCATAACCAATAATATTGCCGTGTGAATCCTCACGGCTGTGGGAACTTCAAATCTTCAACATTGTGTGTGTGTGTGTGTTGTAAGTTGCAGACGTAGCGACTATGCAAATCTGTTGAATAACTTCCAGATGCTGAAACTCTGTGACTGTGTGTGACTAACATCCTGTCCAAAGGTACAAAAACTAATTACGTTGTTCATTTTGTCCGCGAGTAGCAGTTTCGACTTAACTGGGTCTTAAGATTGTTATCGTGCATTTTAGTATTTTTCTAAGACATGAGAATTTTTTTCTTGGTCGACAATGAAAGGTTTCTAAGAAGTCTTTTGAAGGTTAAATAAACATGTAACGTGTTTTGTTCACAGTTGTGGGTTAGACCACGAGTTTCAGCGTGTCACGCTCAGAACATGAAGTAACTGGCAACACATTCGTGCATTACTCCAATTTCTTGGAAATTGTTTCGCGGAGTATTCTGCAATTTGTGGCTGGAAGTAAGGGGCCTTTGTTTTTTTTGTATCCAGCCATTTAATGTACATCTGTTGTACCTTATCCACATACCTGAGCGAACGTCTCGCTTGAGGTATTAGCACTTCCTCGTACTTGGAAAGTTCCGGGTTCCGTTGTTAGCCCGGAAGATAATTTTTCTGATTGAGTTTTGTTCTAAAGTATGTGTGTTTATTTAACGACGCTGTCAGTTGCTAAGCTTGTATAGTGTCGATGATGAATGAATGAATGAATGAATGAGTATGGAGCATGGGTGGAATGGTACTGACAGGGGGAAAACGAAGTATCAGGAGAAAACTCAATCAATGTGCCACTGTATCTACCACAGTCTCACATGAACTGACCCGGGATCGAATCCTGACCTCCGCGGTTAGAGGCCGACGACTAATTGCCCGAGCAAGATCTATATTACAGTGTGTCTTACTGTCTTCAAATTCCAGGATAATCTAATATGGTAGGCAGCAATTGCTTCCTTCCTTATACCATTCAATTCGTCCGTTTCAGTCACCCACTCGACGAAATATAACCCATGCGCTCAAGGGGGAAAGTGTCACTGAATAACCGAAGAAGCTACAGAAATTAATCGTAGCTATAGTTACGGCGTGTTTATTTATTTATGTAACCTTTGCCAGAATAATTTTTAAAGAGGTCACAATTTAACAATTAGAAGGATGGAAGTAGAGTTGTATGGGAAGGACTCGGGATAACTGGTTGCTGGTCGGGATTCAAACCCGAAACTTCCCGAATACGGAACAGTAATACTAACCGTACACCACTGCATCCGGTGCATGTGTACGAAGATGCTCAGCTATGTCACGTGAAACTTCAGTGCTTTACAGCTCAGTGGCTGCTGTATGTAATGCCTTTTCACTCATTAATGCAGTTGTGCATTTGGCCCACACGGGGCTCTGATGCAGTTTATATAATCCTCACAGTAAAGATTATTTCCCAATAGACAACCGAGTGTTCTGTGTATTGGAGGCTAATAGTGTAGGATCTGAATTTTTAAATATAATTTAGATTAATTGCTATTTCAAAGGATTAAATCAAGTTTATTAAGTTTCTCTTTCAGACCTTCAATCTTTCTGTCTTTTAGCCAATCAGATTCCCAGCTCCTCAGCAACCTGCTGGTGTTACGGGGGTAGTGCCCTTTGTAGGTCGAACTTTGCTCAGTTAACCCTTTAAAGATGAAAATTAAGCTGAATTATATTTAAATATTCCGTCTCGATTATACAAACCAAAACTTTAATACCTTATGGATAGTATATATGTTATGCAGACAAATGTACACAGTATATGTTATTTAACACAATTTTTATTAAATGTTGCCCAACATGTTTCCAGCCTATATAAGGCTCATCTTCAGGGCTCTTTTGTTGAAATTACAACAGCTATATTATTGATATATAAAATTCTTAAAAAGCCGTTAGATGTATTTGGTTATTGGTATCTGTACCAGTCATGCTGCTTTCACCATAGATTAGTTGGAGGCCTAGATGTGTTAAATAACATAAAACTGTGTACATTTGTCTGCATAACATATATATAATTAAAAATGTACGGTACAAGTAACGTAAAGTTTACCTTATGGATAGATAATCACTCTTCTTTGACATATTCTTAAAAATCACAGAAATACACACTCTGTAAGCAGAAGGTACAGTTTATAAATTTTAATCCTTTTGATTCATATAGTAAGCACTGGACCTCACGGGGCTAAATACAGAACATTAGCCTTCGGCACACCGCTAACTTAAGGCTCATCTAGAAATAATGCTAGAAACTTCTTATTTCCCCGAATCAGCGCGTGTGCATCGCCTCTTGATACACATAAACATGTTCTCATATCTCAGTGACGTACTTTCCAGCATTTTACTGCCCGCGAAGCAGCGTGCTGTTTCAGAGTGCAGGGTGGGGCGCAGAATTCTTCCTCATTGCTACGGCTCTTTGTTTTCTAACACCTCGCTCCCATCTTTGTGACCCGGTGACGCCGTTACGCAAACGGTTGTTTGTTGTAAAATTATGTTTATAGGTTGTTCGCGTGTAGTCTGACGGCATGGCATGTTGAGAAGCATTACAGAGAAAACAACAGTGTCCTGTTACTTTCTGCGGTAATAAAAACACTGCTTCAGAACTTTTGTGTTCTTTGTATCGTCTCTGTCTGGGATTAGTTACATTGAACGTTCAGAGAAGCAAGAATTTGCGGTTAGATACACGTACTCTTTGATGTCTTTGTAGGTTAACTTCCCAATTTGCATCCCTGTGTCATACTATAGGAACTTTATTTCGATAAATGTTCAAATTTATGATTTTGAAAACAAAATTAGAATCATTTAGAAACATTATTGTAGGGGAATAACTAAATTTTGTTGCCTTAATTTTTCCACCTTCTGTTCTAATACCTAGTAGTGTTAGGTAAATAACTGCATGGAGTAATATCCTTCAGAAGTTCAATTTGTCCAGCTAGTTAAGTACTGTGCCTCATTTGGAAACTACAGGTCCTCCTTTCCCGTGTTCACAAGAATCCATCACTGGCCGTCACCCTGAGCTAGAAGGATTTAGTCCACCTTCTTGTATCATATTTATTGAGATTTGTTGCAGTACTACCATCTAATGTAAGCAGATATCTCGTAAGTGGCTTCTTATTTTCAGATTTTCGTCTAAAAAATGTATGCATGCATGCTGTGCTTGTCGCTTACTCCTTAATTTCATTAGTTTACTGCTGTTTTATCAACAACACAATTGCCATAAAGTTTCTCAATATGCAGGTTCATCTATTCCCCATTCATTTCCACTTCTCTAGGTCCGAAATCTTTAGGGCTCTGTCCTCAAACATCCTCAATCTACACCCTTCACTTACAGCGAGAGAGAAGTTTTATGCCCTGTAAAAATGTGAGTAAAATTGTTACTTTTATAGTTCATAATTAGGTCTATGTTTGTAGATTGGAGATAGGCCGTGCCATAGCTGAAACAGGTAGTCCCCGGATTCTTAACGAAGGGGCCCGATTCCGAGCCCAACGTAGAACATGTGGGATATTTGGTGGTCAGATTAGCACAGGGACAGGTTTTTCTCCGAGTAATTCGGTTTTCCCCTGTCACTAGCATTCCGCCCTTGATCCGTAATGACATCTATTGGTCTTCTACGCTGTGTAGTCGAGGTTCTGCCAGCGTCGCTGAATAACAAAAAGAAACAGAATAGTGGAGACACAGGAACACAAAAGATTTTGAACCGAAGAGTATCAAGATTTCCCCCAGTTGAACCATCTCTTAGCCTCGCCGTGAATGTAATTTTTATGAGTTTCTAACTTAACTAACCTCGTGGAACAGGGTCCTTCTTGAGGAGCTGAGAGTTTCTCGCCTGGTCAAGTTATCCCCCCCCCCCTATTTTTTGTAATCCGCGAATGTCTATTACCGTGTTACAAGTGCCCGCCCTCGTCTCTGTCCTGAGCCACACAAATTCAGTCCAACCACGCCGCCCTATTTCTTTAAGATTCATTTTAATATTATCCTCGAAAGTACGCATAGGTCTTCCAAGCAGCTGCTTTAGGTTTCCCTAACAAAACTCCGTATACGTTCTTTTTTCCTCCATACTTGCCACATTTTCTGCCCACCTCATCCTACCATGTTTGATGATTACAGATCATGCTGCTTTTCACTATGCAGTTTTCTCTAGCCTCCTGTTCCTTCCTCCACCTTAGGTCCAATTGTCTTCCTCACCACCCTGTTCTCGAACATCCCGAGCCTATCTTCCTTCCTTAATGGAGAGACCAAGTTCAACAACCGTACAAAGCAACGGGCAAATTTATAGTTTTCTGTGTTTCAATCTTTGGCTCAGGAGAGCTGACGACAAAATATTGTGGACCGAATGGTAGCAGGCATTCCCCGAATTTGCGTGTTCTTAATTCTTTCTTGCACCCAATTTTTGTTTGTGTTGTTTCCAGGTGTTTGAACTTTGCCACATTTTAATGGGATTTATTAGCTATGTTTATGTTGTGATTTTGTCCCTCATTCTGATGACGAGACTCGACTATGTACTTAAATTCTCAATACTTTTTTCTAGACTAACCTCCCTCCTTACTAACGACTAATAAAAGTGTTTGTGTATTTTTCTTATATTATTTACATTAGAGCCCAGGAAGTTAACATCTTCAGCTTAATCCTGACGCTGGTGGGTGCCATTCGATTTCAGACCTTCCTGGTTCCTTTTGACCTCCCTGATGGCATATTCTGAAAAACGATGGCAATAAAGATCTCGTCATTTATCACAACTATTGAAACTTGTCCATTCTGCTAAGGATCAGTAATTTGTTATACTATATGGCATGCAATCCTTCTTAATCAGGGACTGTTTAAATGTGGAAGAACATAATGCCTGCTTTCAGGTTGCCCCATAACTTATGAAAGAAATAATGAAGGCGATTTTCTATTTCATCCGTACACGGTATTGTCTTACCTCAATTGGCTTATTAAAAGCACACGTACATGTACGCAGCGTCATTTCTGGGTATATAAAGGAATTAATGTAGGGTAGATGGTCTTAGAATTAGACGTAGGGCTTTTTAAAATTAAATAATGTAACATGGAACTTAGCTGAAGACTACCGTTGCACATTTCACAGAGATTAATATAGTTGCCGTTTTCATTGAGAACAGTGATGCTTATCGTGATGAGTTCTGTTTTGTGCGCTTTGTGGCGCAATTCGTGGGCATGGATTGTTATGAAACCGTCGCTATGTGCGATCATACTGTTACGTACTGGCATTGTGTTGCGTCTTGTAAGTGGTTTTGGCATTAGCACACAAAGGATTAGCGCTATAATTGTCTTAGTTTCTTAATTTCGTTGCATCTTCGTAAATAAAACCTGCATTGCCATTAACTCATTTAATTTTTTTTCCATAGAATGTAGGCGAGTATGTTAATTAGCGTTACTTAACATATAATGTCTTCTTAATTGCTGGCGCACATAACCACAGACGCTGATGCGCCTGTAAACCCACTCAACGAACCCAGTGACTCACTCATTCACTCACTCGCCTACTCAGATTCGCGCGCACGCGATCACACATATGCACGCGCGCGCACACGCACACATTCCCACACACACACACACACACACACACACACACACACACTCACACATCAATTGCCATTCGTATCTTTACCAGTTGTAACGACTTAGTTCTTCACTTCTTTATATACTCGTATCGTGGGGCATATTCGGGAAGTTCCGTTTCGTACCTCTGCGACGAAACCGGTTACCATGGCTCACTGAAATAGGCTCCGACTGTATTCTCGTTTTGTTTTTCCGTCCCAGTTTTACGTTACGGTCTTGTTTGATATACTGTACACAACGTGCGGATTTTACGCGACATATTAAAGTGACTCACGAATAAGAGGATAAATACGCGCATTTTGACACAAAATTTTCCCTCACATCATATTTTAAAACTTTTTGCACAGCTCTGGGATGAACTGCAAATAATATGGTCTGTTGGCTTTAAATAACGTCTGGTGACTGTTTGGAATATATGGACTTCTTTTTAACTTTTCTACGATATTAGTGGTTCCCTTTGGCTGGCTCTAATGAACACGGTAGTGCACCTTCGGAGCCATAAAGTGGGGATTCCCCCGACGATCTGAGCGACTATGAACTTCTCAAGGAAGACTGTGCTCGGAGCTAGTTATTAGGCTAAAAATGTTGTATGTTGTATATAATACCGTTGATGTGCGTGATTGAGTGAGTCACCCCGATTTCCACGGTAACCGTTGTTGCGGAGGTGTGTGTTCTCGGTGAGGAACGCGCTCTTGGCGAAGAAACGGGGTTCGTAATTGAGCTGTGACGTACGGGGCGGAGGCTGAAGAAGTAGTTGTGCATCGATCATATAATGCAACACAGCACAATCAGACTGCAGCAATCCGATGGGTGAAATTAACGCTTGGGCTAGTGTAATAATAAAGAAACGAGCGATGTGGGCTGTGGAGTATCATGCGAATTTTATGGCAGACTGTAAAATGTATGGTCACGTGGCTAGTGTGCATAAGAACGCAGTGGGGAACTCTAACGTCATGTGATTCAGTTTTGTGCTACGATACTTACGCATTCTACTCTTAGTAGCATTTCAGTCAGTGAAGTCCATTTTCCCAGAATAAAAAAATTTTAATTTTCAGTTTTGTATTTGACTTTCATTCCGCATTGCCCTAAGAATGATTTTTTGTAGAAACCAATTTGGAGTTCTCACTCGTAAGGGCTCTTGAATCCCATCTTGTGTTTGCAAACATGTTTTTTTTTTCTTACAAGACGTTAGATGTGACTTCTGTCGTCTGGTAAAGTGTTTTCCTAACACCCTAATTACCGTATTTCCTGCCTCACAAGACACGATTTTTTTCCCTGCAAAATGTCCGCAAAATTACGCCACGTCGTAACACCTGAAGGAATTGTAAACTGTTAGTTCTGCAACAATATCTTGTTTATTACAGGATGCTTGTTGTCACTTGTAGCTTATGATGCGGGAAGTACAGTACTCTTGGCCATACGATGAATAGTCTGTAACTCTGGAAAAAGATGTGTACGACCAGAACTAATGTCTAATTCAGTGACACATAGTAGTTAATGGAGTGGTAACAAAGTGCCCCTGCTTTTGTGGAACTCGGAAGGTTTATTACCGTATCGTACTCGTAAATGGCTCGAGTTACTTCTGTTCGAAGGCGTTTCCCTTACCTGAAAGGAAGTAAGCTAAATATAGGTTTATATATATACCGAAGTCGTATGTGAGTTATCTGGAGCTATTCACTTTAACAATTACGGCTCTTGTGTTGTGTGACAAAGGGCTTCATACCCCGTGTAAATGTGCTGGTAGTTGATCCTAATGACCTGTATCACACACAACACACGCGCACGCACGCACCCACTGCCTCCTCTGTTGAAGCTTGTAGTTTCAAAGGCCATATGTTGCGTGAGACTGAAATAATTCATCATCAAACGTTGGACTCTGTTTTTTGTGTATGACAGGGGCCGCGTAACAGATATTGTAACAATTTCGAACCATTTTTGGCTTTTACATTATTTTGGTTTTTTTTACTACGCTCTCATGTAAATCATAAATCATAGAAGGATGGTTTACATTGTGTGTATTAGCTTATTTCTGCCTGTTTAGTAACGTTTGTAATATTCTATGAAGTACACGTTCTGTCGCCCATTTTAATAGTATCTTTGTCACGGAATTTACTTATTTTTATTTGGATTTATGTTGTGAGTACTTATATTGTTTAACTGTTTATTCTAGAACGATGTTCCTTGCGCCACTCTTTTAAATACGTGCTGCACGTTGTGTTTGATAATTATTGCTAAGTGCGTGGGTTCATGTACAGAGCAGATTCTCTTTTATGTCAAAATAAGGAGCGAAATTTAAAAATTTGACACCGTTGTGTATTAATATCGGAGAGTTACTTTCTTCGTGGTTTTACGCAGCAAGAATGTTCTGTGTTCGGACAGAGGACTTAGACCAATGTTTCTCTACGGCTTTGCGTGTATTTCAGGGACAAGCCTCATAAGAGGATACGTGAGGCATCTTGTGTATGTCGAATGCAGGTACAAGGGCCTAAAATCCAAGATATATTACTTGTATACAAAGGATATGTAAGGGTAAATTTTGCCCTGTGCACAGTGGGTGAATAACTCCACTTATTCTTAACCTTGCACTGGGCGGTGGTAAGTGATCAGCTTCAGTCCCTGGCCACTTTAGTCCCGGGGAAAGAGCGCCCGGTACACATTAAATAGACTGGTTGGGCCACGGAACCGTTATTGATACTTTGGAGAAGTGGTAAGTCTCTTGCCCTTAACGGGGATCGAACCACGATTTCTCAGCTACCCCTCCCCCATAGCGTAGTTACTATACTAGGTGAGTGAACTATCTCGGCTTATCTTGTTTATAAAGGTGCTTGGAATACAGTTTCTTTAAAATGAAAACGTCTTTGTATTTTGTGGCGTGTCCATGGTGTAACACAAGATAACACACAGTTTGAAACATAAATGTGCCCAAGTCCCTCGCTGATAATTTCTGTGTGAAGACTCACCAAGGGTTATGTCAGCTGACAAAGGCTCAAAGTCTTTGACACAGGCAGTACATATACAAAGCTATCTCTGTATAGCGATCTTAATGCTTGGCGGACCTTTATAAACAAGGAGTGTCGAGCGGAAGGGAGAGACTGCTTTCCAGTTTCATGCTTTCTGCATGTCAGTATTGGTGCGGCTGTTTTGTGGATTTCGTTTGTCTGGGATAGGACGCTGCGTCAATGGATAATCGGGGTCCCGAAGTTTCGAGGGCTCTACGTTCCATCGAAACGTCGGGGCCGTGCTTGTTTGTTTTATTTATTTTGTAGTGAGGAACCGATCACTTAGGTACAGGCTGTGCATGCGCTACATTTGTCGGATATAACCTAAATAATTTCCATAGTCGCCATGTTCGTAATTTTTATGATTTGTAACAAATTTCACACGAGGTTTTCGTTCTTCTTCATATTACGCAGCTTTGATTGGTAGTTAGTTACCGACGTTTTCGGTTCATTGGTTATTGCCATCAAACCGAAAGCTAATCAAAACTTTTCAACGACCGCCATGTTGTTATTTTACGTTCTACGACAATATTATGTCAATAGAATTGCATATTTCTCCGAGATTTAAGAAGAAATGTGTCGCTAGTGACGCTCCCTTATCATAAGTTAGCGCATGCGCCATGTTGTTATTACTGATTGTAAGAAATTAGTAAGAGTAAATCTCATCGGATTCTAGAGAGGGGGCCACGTGCATCTGAGTAGTACACCTCACTCTGTATGTGCTTTGTTCTTCCGGCACACGTTGGATAAGCCTCAGAAACTATATGTAATGTTGGTGCAAAGATAGAGAACTGTCCTTATCAGCAATCGAATCTTCCGTCACTGACTTTACTCAACTGGCCGGGAATCGTATCTGCAATATTTGATTATGTGGTCTGCCTGGAGAGCGCATGTGTTCTTACTCGGTATTACTTGTTCTCAGGTTAGATCTTCCGAAAATACATGTGGAATTCTGAAACCAGTAAACATTTCAAAAAGAACAACGATTTGCAGGTTGTAATGCAGTGCACATATACAGTTCTAGCGTGTTCGTATGTCCCAAGTACACCAAATATTATCTTTGTTTTCCAGTAAAATAAGATGAACGATACTAATACGAAATCAGGTCCATTTATTTGTTTAAGTGCATAGCAGGAGCAAAGATAAGAATTACAGGAACAACAACAACAACAACAAGACAACAACAACAACAACAACAACAACTACTACTACTACTACTACTACTACTACATACTACTACTACTACTACTACTACTACTACTACTACTACTACTACTACTACTACTACTACTACTACACTGCCACCACCACCACCACCACCACCACCATTTCAGGACGTAATTATTTGTCCCACATTGCAACCAACTACCAAGCTCCACGTATTCGACCTTAATATGAACCGATCCCCAACGAAATGATATGTGGTAGTTTTATAAGGACTTCCCTGCCTAGTGCTGGGTCATTTTAGGTTCTTGCTTGAAATTCTGTGTTTTATGTATTTATTTTAGAGCACGCAGTAGCATTAGTTAGAATATTACGTCATCGAGCTTACACGAATGTCGATGAAGCCAAGGCTTGATAATGAAGCTACTGAAGGGTCGTAGAGACGCAGTTAAACTCCACAAGTGGGGGAATGCTGTACGTTTAAATTTGACCACTGAAACTATTTGTTGAGAAATAACTTTGACTTAGCATGTTTTGTGATTTTCTCACACATCCTCTGTATTAAATTTGATTCGTTTGGAACAAATAGTCGGTGGAAATCGCTCAGGCAAGTTGTGTTCCCCGTTTCGTAATCAGATACACCAGATGGATTGTCTGTGTGTAACTAGCTTTGCCCACAACCTCAATCAAATTAATATAAAATAAATGGAAATGCACTAATTCCGCTAGGTAACAGAATTACGGGAACCATGTAGAGTTTAATTTAGTCCGTTTTCAAAGGCAAATGAAACCCAATTAATATTGATGCTGTATAAACACCATGCAACAGCCCGGCGCTGCAACTGACGTACATTCTGGCTGTTTTCAGTAAGGTGGAAGGACTCGAATGTAATGTAATGTAGTGTAATGATTTTAGTTTGTTCTGTTTTAACATGAAACGCATTTTGGGTTATAATTTTACAAAATCTGTTGCTAGTTTGCTTAGTTCTTCACGCGATGTGGGACGTGCCCTCAGACTCCATTTTTCGAATCGGAAAGAATTTTAGAAATATGGTAGGGAATATGATGTATTTGTCTGAAACTGCAGAAAGCTGTCAGTAACGTAATGATCGCAGTACGTTCATAAATTAGTTTTGTACGCGAAATTTTCTTTTAGTGCATCGTGAATGTGATTAGTGCGCTTTCAGTAACGTTCTTGATGTAAGGCATCTCGTTTAACTGCGTTACGAAGTGGTAAAAATGTTTATAAACGAAAGCCTCTCAACATGAGCTGTAGCACAGTGCAGTATCAGACTCGAATGGCTAACAGAATGTGGAAAGGTCATAAAAAAGAAGAAGGAGCAAAGAGTTTGATGACCATCGGAATAGTGTATCAAACTTTATGTGTTAAAATTGGGATGAATCCTAGTTCGTCGTTTAGCCGGCAGATGTCTAGTAGCATTTTATTAAACTAGTAAGCGGTGCATATTATCATTTATTCTTTTTAATTTCCATAAGAGAGTCTGTAGCGAATTTCCAGTAGTTTGAATAATTCTCTTTTTATATATTTCAATTACCGTTTGCATGGTTCGAACCAACTTGTAAAGAGACATATTCATACAAAAGCTCCGGAATTCACTATTCCAATATGCTGTCACTCTCTGAGCATACAGTTGTGTGCTCTGGTGAGTGTTTACTTTAAATCTTGTGCCCATTTATTGAAATTTATGTGACAGAGAACCACGAGTATTTAAAATGCCCCCAGAGAAACAAACTGGTAGTCGCTTTTTATTTTGTGAGTTAAACAATATGTAAGTACGCATTCGCTTTGTGCCTTTTTCTCTTCTGCAAAAACTGGTATCGGAACGTAATTAGATATTTGTCCCAGGGGTCTCAACGTTACCCTTTAGGCGTAGCAGGTTTGGTAAATGTTGTGGGAACATTCCGGTATTGTAAAAAATCATAGCCATATATATATATATGTATATATATATATATATATATGTATATACTCTCTGTACATGCAAAACGTTGTGAAAATCGGACATTTGTTTCATTGAAGTTTTATTAAAAATTATGCGGGAATATTACGCGAAGTTTGACGGAAGAGTGCCCATTTTTCATGCTTTCTTTGTACAGAGCGCATAATGAGGAGGTGTGCCTGTCCGCATGTTTTATCTCTGAGACTGTTAATCAGATTTGGATCACATTTCGTGTTGCGGCCCAGTACCAAAAGGTGTCCAGCGAATGTGAGCATGTAGCAAGTGTGGAAGAAAATGTACGGAGTCTTGGCGGGGAAACCGGAAGGAAAAACCCACTTGGAAGACGTAGGCATGGATAGGAGGATACTATTAAAGTGGATCTTATAGGTGAGGGTGCGTAGACTGGGTTAATTTTATTGACGGGCTCCTGTGAACACGATAATGGACTTCCGGGATTCATAAAACGCGAGGAAATTACTGACGCTTCAAGAAAGACTCTACTCCGTGCATTTATGTAGTTAGTGTATTGCGTTACCAGTCGTTATATCAGATGACTTATCACAGCTATAGGTGTGTTTACATAGAAGTAGGCAATATATAAAGCATTATTTTTGGTTTCAGGGAAGTTGTCGTTCCTTATTTGTCGGATACGAATTTGTGTGTATCAATAAGTTTCAGTAAAAATCCCGGCATCGGATTTGATTAAAATCCGCCAGAGGATATAAGAGTTAAAATATGCGCAAGACTGACAACCGTGATCAAACAGATTGTTGGAGCCACTGGCAGGCGACAGGTGACAGATGGCTTCAGGCGGCTGTAGATACAAAGCCGGACTGGCAGACTTCATGTGCTCGTAAGTCATTCTTTCTTGTATACGTATGTCCGCACAGAACGGGTTCACATGGATGAATTGACTTCTAGCAATGAAGATAAAATACGCGCGGTAGTAGGACATTTTAGCGATTGCTGTAATAAGAGTTTTGAAGCAAAACGTAACCTACAAAATGAGTATGAGGAAAGCAGTGACATGTAGGCCGGGGCTATGTCTTGTGAAGAATATAGTTCTTGTCGTCGTTTACTTCTATCTTTCTTTCTTTTTTTCTCTTTCAATCACTTTTTCCTTTTTATTTCTTCCTTCCTTCCGTTCTGAATTTCTGTCTGTCTGTCTGTCTACTATCTATCTATCTATCTATCTATCTATCTATGTATCTGTCTGTATAATCTATCTATCTTCTATCTATCTACAACCTGTCTGTCTATCTATCTATCTATCTATCTATCTATTTATCTATCTATCTTCTATCTATCTACAACCTATCTGTCTGTCTATCTATTTATCTATCTATCTTCTATCTATCTAGAACCTATCTGTCTATCTATCTATCTATCTGTCTATGTATATCTATCTGTCTGTATAATCTATCTCTCTATCTATCTGTCTTTATCTATCTTCTATCTATCTACAACCTATCTGTCTGTCTGTCTGTCTATCTATCTATCTATCTATTTATCTATCTATCTTCTATCTACAACCTATCTGTCTATCTATCTATCTATCTATCTATCTATCTATCTGTCTGTCTATCTTTATCTATCTCTATTATTCTGTACAGTGTTCTTTCTTTAAGTTCTGTTCATTACTGTTTCACGATGTCTCAGTTTCTGCAGTGTACCTTTGGCGACGTAGATGTGGCAGCAAGGAGGAAGCGCCCGATGCTGTAAATTCTGTGGCCGCTGCTATAACACAAAAGTACACTATAAAACACCATTGCCTGGAGTTGCAGAAGTAGTGGAATATTTTACGTAGTTATGTTTTAAATCAACACCCGCTTCATGTAATTTGTCATTGACCCCACTCGTCGCAGGTGAATGGTCAGCAATGCTGCGTCGTGCGGTACTCGGAAGGAGGCGCCTCGAATTGGACCACAAGCGTTTTTTTTCTGAACGCTCTGTAGTTCCTTATTCACCGATAACTTGACGATAATAGGCGTCATCTTAATAATTGATTGCATTGTTAAGTCAGCCAACAGTAAATTAATAAATACATAAACAGAACAACACTAAGAAAAAAGGACAAATGTACTCTGGCTAGTGGCACTAAAAACTGCCATTCAGATACGCATGACGCCTTCCCGCTGGCTAGATAGGCCTGTTGTTATTCATGCGTTACAAATCGATCGGACACCAGGACGGCAGGAAAATGGGTATCTCTTTCGGTAGCTTGTACAAATAATCATAACCTCTGTACTAATGATTTTGTACTGTGAAAATGTTACGTGAGATATATCACGTATTTTATGAACCCCTAAAATTATACTTTTTTCTTCCTCCTGAATTTTTAGCGACATATCCCTCAAAATGTTTCGTCCCTTACGCAATCCAGACACTGGTTAGCTCAGTCAGTACATTAACTGGCCACGGGGTTGGAGAAGGATGGTTCTTTCTCAGCACTTTTAGCGATTTTTATTTTCGATATCGTGTCCATATTGGCTCTGGGGTTCACTGGGATTAATTAGCTGAAAGTCAAGCGGCCGAGCAGTCAAACTGACTACTTCCCCCCCCCCCTTTATTGCCGAATTTATTACTGCATAGAGCTACAGTTCTCGTGCCCCGCATGTCATAATTGATTGGTGTAATTAAGCAGAGTCAGAACTGTACCTTTTTTACCCTTAAGTGTTGTGAGCCTTAAAAAATAATTAATTAAATTAGATTAAATTCACACACGGCGGTGTTCGGCCGTTGACAGACCGTCATATGAAGTTTCGTGATGATTGTTGAAGGTGTCTGAAGATGCGGTCATACGCAAGCAGTAATTATGCCTTTAAGTAAATTGACTCTTAAAGTGACCGGAAAGTTAAATTCGAAATGGCATACTCTACAGTACGAAGTATCTACATGTTTCTATTTCTTCTTTGGTTTGGAGGCTTGCGGACGGACGTACTGACAGTCATGACGAAAGTAATAGGCTCTTTTCGATTTTTATTCCAGAACGCACCTAAAAAATAACAATACTGTTAGTTTACGCTTCGCACTCGCCGCGCCGCGCCGCGTGATTTCCCTGACTTCTTCCTTATTTGCAACAGAGTGCCGAGTCACGTTTGTGTCTACACAATTTCATAAGTGAAATTCACCGTTAACAGCCACTGGTCCGAGTTAATGTTATATTAACGACATGTGCGTTTATTTTTTGTGATATATTTATAGAGTGTAAGATAGCAGAAAACCGTTCTTGTAAGATATAGCTATATTCCGACATTATTTACTGAAATGAAATGTGCCTGACGTCCTTACACAATCCACCTACCTTACATCTTTGCTATTATTTGGGTGTTCTAACAGTGACCACATGCCATTCTGTTTCTAACTTCTTCATTCGTATCGCCTAAAGCAATTTCTGTGCATTCTTTACATTTACTGTACAAAGTGAGATTACAGACGGGAACTCCTTTCTGACAGTTTGCGTGTTTGATCTCTCAAGACAATTTGCGAACTGTGATGCAGTTCCGTGTTGATCTTTGTCGGAGTTTTGGGAATGTTTCATTTTATTTGTAGGCGCTACATTAGAAAGAATATTTTATACAAGTGAATAACTCTTTGTTAAATTCTTCAGCAGGTGGTATAAGCATAAACTGTTTAAAATAAAATGTTCATATCCAAAGAAGGTAATTATGTAGGCCTATTATTATTGCTGTTATTATTATTATTATTATTTTATATAATTGGTCATTGGGCTGTTGGGTTGGCTCGTCGGGAATCACTAACCCTTCTGCTTAGCGTAACAGCCTAGTAGACATGAACCCTTTATTAGCCTACATGTCTGACGAAAACCACGATATACCCTAAGGTTACTCGGTGTGCCGGCCAAGATTCAAACAAGGAATTAGCCGAATATGAGTCAGAAACTCTGCCGCTTGAGCCGGTTTGTTGGAAGTGTAATACTAAAATGGATCTCACATGGGCAAGGCCTGAGAATATGCCTTGGATTCAGAAGTCTTAGGATGCGGTACATTGGCGGACTTATGCGATCGCGGTACCTATTCTTAGGGTTCCATAAAAGGCGGGGATATATCTTAACCGCATGCGTGGCCGTTGGTCTCTCCACCATGTATTTATTAATTAGGGTTGGTAATGCCCAGTGAAATTGGTGGATAATCGTGAATCATGAGTGGGAGGATGGTTCTGGGGCTTATTGCAAGGTATTTCGCCGGCATTCACCTGGAGAGACGAAAGAAGGGGACGAGATACCAGGATAGCGGGAACATGACGTTTTTACACCGAATTTAACACGTATATTCCCACTACTTGCTCTTACTATGTTACACATGTGGTATGTGTTAATGGTGAAATGTCATATGAAATTAATGCTTTAAAAATTCACGTCACTTTTATCATGTCCATTAACTCCAGACTGAACGAGTGACGTAAAAGCCTGGACTCATTCCGTAAATATTTACTGATATCTTGTTGATTAGTTCTGCGTTTGTTAAAAGTCTAATTTAATGGCATGTTTAGTGTGAAATATTTTAAAACGTACTCAGATTTGCAATTTGTGAAATTGAAAAAAAAAAGATTTATTTAGTACAAATTAGTCAAGGCCTTTGCGTTTAATGAAATCATTAACTGTATTTAGAGAGTCGGGATAAGTAGTCGCTATAGTGACTAAGCAACGTGCTGGACTTTCGAAGAATTGTGATTCAATTCCCGTCACGTTCAAGAGAGTCTTCCTTTCTCCGAAGTAAGACCGCCTCTGGGACCCACCCAACCTCCTACTCAGTGGCCAGAGAGGACTCTTTCTCCTGGGTTAAAGCGGCCGGGGCGTGAAGCTGACCAGTCACCTACACCTAGCGTCGAGTTTAAGAACGAGTGGAGCTATGCCTCCACTGTGCTCTCTGAGGCCATAGTGTGCAGAAGGAAAAATGTATATTTCTGTTATTCATGGAAATGGCGATCTCAGGAACGTCACTTTTCCTTCTGAGGTGAGAAAGTAGCCTAAAGAAGAGCTTCACCTACTGCAGAAAAAAATTAATTGAATTTCCCTTTGGTGTTGCAATAGTTTTGATATTTTCCAAGTCTTGTATGTGTTTTCTGGTTGTTTTGACACTACAGTTTACAGATTATTCCGATGCTCGGGCCTGTGTCTAATGTACTTCAGTTTACTGGAAGTTGCCTCCCAGCCGTAGCTTGATCCCAGATGTTATATAACTGTTTTATCACAAGACCGTAAGGGACTTTCTGAATACAGCAGAATTTTCTAGTGAACACTTTGACAGCCCCTTTCTAGTCGGAAGAAGTGCTTAGAGAACACCGACAACTCCTATACAAAAATTCTGCTTAAAGTTGAAAATGCGTTATCCTGCGGGCTGCGTGGTGATTGGAGCATTGGAGCGAGTGGTTGTCATCCATTGGATCGAAACACTTTATGTTGCTACGGAAACCGAGTGTCAAGGGGCGCGTCGGCAAGTCTCTGAGCAACATGATTCCACTTCATATTTTCACGTCGAACTTTTTCTCTTTCTGTTTTAATATTATATTCACGTTCAGGCCTTGTCCTCGGTTTGCCAAAAGGTTTTCTCTCGTCTTCGATCAACATTTGGTATGAATATTTATTCTTTATGTTCATAATACTGTGTATACAAACCGTGCTTTCAGGGCACCATAAACATCTTAGTACTTTTGATAAAGGATTATGTCCGCATTTCAAAGGTCGTGCAGTATGAATGTGTAATTCTCCTGCCGTGTTTGGACCAAGTGACTTAACTTTCCGGTAGTGTTGTAGTAAATAAAATGTTTATCGTTACATTGTGCAGTTAACTGACTGTCTGGTCAGCAATGGGCTCTGAGGGTCAGCTGAGAGAGCTCTGGGTATTCCACTGTACAGTTGTATTCGTGCGTGTCAGCTATGGCAGTTTGCTGCAGAAATTATTCTTTCCACAAAGAAATGCAAGCACTTGAACTTGGGGTAACTCCCAACATGCCGGACAGAGTCATTGCAACTTATCACTGCATGCCAACAGCTGGCCTGATATTGGCCTATCCATATCACGTTAATACTTCTAATGGTTTGATTTCTTTTGAGCTGCTTTGCGCAAACTGCATAAAATGAACGCATAGAGGAGGAGATGTGTGTGTCCAACCTCATGTTTAGTCCCTGACAGTACGTGACGTATTGTGGTAGAGTTTAGTATTTGAAGTCTGCATTCAAATCTGTCTTTCAGATTGAATTTTGGTTTGTATTGGTTTATTTAACGCCTACTTTACATGCTGTTCGTACTCAACTTCAACGGTTTCTTGATTATTAAAGGAACATAAATGATTTACTTCCTTAAGACCTTCGTCATTTGTTTGAAATGTGTTTTTTAAGGGGTTTCCATTCATCATACAGGCACGTTATTACACACATGTAAGGCAAAAATAATATTTCCCTGTTCTTATTTTAGGACTACACCATGAAAACATATAGAAGGTGGAGGTATAGCTCCACTTGTTGTTAACCTCGGCACTGGATAGAGTTCTTGGTCATCCTCACTCCCTGCCGGTTTTTCCCGCTGTATAGGAATCTGGTTTTACCTGCAGTGCCGGTCTATGAACGAGGGTCAAAAGAAACATCCCTGTCCCTGCTGGGACTCGGACCCGGCCTAGACCGCTGTAAGTTATCTCAGCTTCGACACACGTCTAAAGACTACTAATGAGGTGTCACAGTTGTGCTTACTGTATGTATGCTGACCTCCTAACCGTATCTTGTACGTGTCTAGCCAGCCATCTTTTAAGTCTGCGTCACCATGTTCGCCGTGGCTGTTGCAGTAAGATGAATATATCAGAGGACATTAATTAAACAAACAAGAAATTGCATATAATCATAGGGCCCTGTATGGGGGTTGATTGCCATAGTTTGTGACAGCAAATTCCAGTGTGGTGGCCGATCCCAGTGGCCGTGCGGTCTAAGGCGTGGGTCTGCGGCCGCTCGCTTACTAGGATTGTGGGTTCGAATCGCACCGGGGCATGGATGTCTGTCTCTTGTGAGTGTTGTGTGTTGTCAGGTAGAGGTCTCTGCGACGAGCTGGTCCCTCGTCCAGAGGAGTCCTACCGAATGTGGTGTGTCTAAAAAGTTACTGTATACCTAAGTTCGTTTTATTGTTGCTGGCGACATTAAATCACCATGAAAGTGTTCTGTTCAAGTGAAATGGTATCGGCCTGTTAGGACAACGGTAGGCCCGTATGTAGCAATGCATTCCCGCACTTGCACTGCAATAATTTATTTTATACTATGTGGTGGTCATTCCTCGGGCTTTTACAGTGATCTCTGGTGTTTGTCTAGTTGTGCAAAGTCGCCCTTGGCTTCGATGTACCCTCAATAAAACTCAACCAGAGATTCACGGTTCATATTTTTAGTGAACGATTAGGAAAAGAAAGAAACAAATGGATAGAACATAATTACACTGTCGGGCACTGCAGTTCGTTGCTACTGACGCCATACATCCGGTAGAGCTGGGATTTGTTTCCCAGCAATGATTTTCTGAATTTTTCCTCATAGTTTGCGTCTACTGGGACCTGTGTGGGGGCTAACCTGACCTTCTGTATAAGGTGTACTGGGGCGGTTCCCACGGTGGTAAAGGCGGCCAGAAAGTGACATTAATCACTCCTATACAATATAGGTGTAATTTTGTTTGTTCTGATAGTGGGGTTACTCTACATTGTCACTTTCATCGTGTTCCTGAGCACGGCTTTCATCCGCGGCGACATCCCGAGACAGCGTCCGTGTTCAGGGCCTCTACGAAAGACATTCTCTGTGTTTTGATCTCTGATGCGCCCATTGGCTATCCACCGGATGACAGATGAATGACTTGGTGGAATGATAATCGAGGCGGGGAAACCGATGTACTTGTTGAAATAATCTGTCAAAGTGCCACGCTATCCACAACGAATCCTACATTTACTGACCTCAAGCTGAACCAGGTCTTCCGCGGAGAGTAGCCGGCTATTAACCCCCTGACCTATGGCACACTCTATTACGCGGAATTGTACATTCGCACCATCAGTGTACATAGGTGATATAGACTTAATCAGCGCACTTCACAGTGTCATGAAATAACCACAGAATCAAATCCCCTAACGTTTGCCATGAACAGATGCGTGGTACGAAGGCACGGAGACACATTTGCTTGAGGTTAGACCAGCCAATTAACGGCTAGTGGCCTCTGTGTGCAAATGTTACATTTTTGCACTGGCAGAACTGCTTGGCATGGTTAAATAGATATTTTAAGAAACATTTTTGACCGTCGGAGCATGGGCGAAGCAAAACTAATATTGTGTAGGTAGACAGAACTGCTTTACCCACACGTTTTCCCACATTCAAGTACGAATTTACTGTTTTGACCCAGTGGCACAGTCTTGGTATGTAAATATGGAACTTGCTTGTATTTCAGTAGTGTAGGCCCGTTGTTATTTACTATAATTTACTACCTTTATAGTGCCCAAGTGGGGGCCAATGGCACGTTCTTTTGAAAACGGCAATGACCCGTTGAGTCCGTAAAATCTTTAAATTAATGTCTTGACCAGCTGTGTGACTGTCGGCTTCTCAAGGACTGTGCTCTGTGCAGTTAGTCCGGATGTTATGTTTCCTGCTGAATTCTCTTCAAAAGTTAAAGAACTAATGCAGGCAGCAAATTTTTAAACGTTTTAGATGGCCCCAACTTGAAGATGTCTGGGCTCGTTATAGACATAACCATTATCACGTATGTTTTAGACACGTAACAAAGCGGTGTAATTTAATGAAAAGTGCCCTGTTCTGGGATGTGACGCCGTGTCATTCAGCATAAACATAACAGAGTTTCGGAGAAATCTGCTGTCTCTGTCTTCATGGTAAAAGGTTTCCTCTCAAACGTTGGTGCTTGTCTACAAATATACACGGCGTCACATTTCAGAACACTGACATCCTTGCAGTCATCGCCATGAATTAATGAAATGTCACAACGTGTTATTAGGTGTTTGCAACTGCACTGAACTAACTTTTCTTGTCGTTTGTTGGACTTTACCCTTCTTCGCTCCTTTGTAGTTCCCACGAACCACTTGGAGGCTCTTACAGCCTCAACGATTCGAAATAATTGCTGTAGTATGAAAGCGTATATGATTAGGTTTATTGTGAGAAGTTCCTCACCATATTAAAGCATTTCTTTCTAGATGTTCTGTATACACGAGTCGGGGTAGCGTAATTGGCATAGTGACTGGGCTGTAGGCTGGACGGTCTGGGACTCGAATCCCAGGAGGGGCTTCTCCAAAACATCCACACCAGCTCTGAGGTCCACCCAGCCTCCTATTCAATGGGTACCTGGGTTCTCTTCCGGGGGTAAAGCGGCCGGGGCGTGTAGTTGACCACCCTCCTCCACCTAGTGCCGAGGTTAACAGCTGTACCTCTACTTCTCCTTCTCATGGCGTGGACATGGAAAGCTCCTTCTCATGGCGTGGACAGGGACAGCTGCACTCTACTTTAGTATGAACGCTAGCTAATCCGTTTTTATTATTTCGACTCTTTTGCGTACGTAAGTCGAACCTGGTTATAACGACATTGGTTTATGTGACACCTCGTATATAGCGTCAGGTATTCTGTGGTACTAATTAATTCCTCACTGTTAACCATACCATTATACTACGCTGTTAGAAAACACTCGCTTATAACGACACAAAATATCAGTCCCTTTCATGACCTTATAACCGAGTTTTACTGTATTGCAAAGACAGTAAAGGTCAATTTAAACCTATGCACCAAAAAAAGGGGGCAGGAATATTTTCCAGTCACATTCCTCACAGTTATGTAATCTTCCAATGAAATTATTCGTGTAACACATAGTTAGGCCTTTTGTTGAAATAAATTTATTTCTAACGTAGATACACTTTGTCACAGTGACGTAGCATCAGCACAGCACTATAACCTGCTATTTAATTTTTTATTTACAGTAACATTTTTCAGTTGCGTAGAAATAATGGAGCATATTTCTGGTTCTTTTAACTAACCACTGGGACGTCACGTTTGCTTTGACTTAGCAACACTTTCGTGTAACTGGTTCACAAAACAGCTGCCTTATTGGGCTCCAAATACAGTTACATATCGGCAACCGGCAAAGTATCCAGTGTCTCTTAGAGTGTTCTGTGTTAAACAACTAAAGTACACTTTTATGTCTGTTTAATAAATGCAGTGGGAGACGTTTTCTTTGCACGGAATGCAAAAATACGAAACACAGTTATCAAGTGCTACACCATGCTGTTTGTTGTTCCTATCCGCAGATCACACCCACTGAGTGCAGCTAATGAATGGTTAGCGTCTGACATGTACATTAGGAACTACTGCATGCAGACTCCAGTTCCGTATAAAGGCTTTGGAGTGCGTGGACTTACACAGCATGTAAGGACGAAGTGAAGAAAATTGTTTGATGTTATTTGTCTCCATTAGTGTCTTGGATGTCCTTGGCAGGAATGTTTTCACTTTGTGGCAGGCAGCTGTCATTCTGTGAAGCAGCTTACAAGAGCCGTCCGATTAGAGCTGAGCACTTTCAGTTACGGTTTGTGGAGTGTTTCATTCACGTAGATGTACTTGGTTTAATGCCCTGTTTTACTATTCAAACATTCTTAATTATCCGACAGTGTTTACTGATTTAAAGCATATGTAAATCGGATTATGATTTATTGGCTTAATTTATTGTAATAATACCCAATGTAGCTGTCCAATTGTCTGGATAAGTGTGGGATTATAGGGGTAGTGTACTCATGTAGTCCTTGAACACGTTAATTGCAACACGCAAACGCATGAAAGAGTAAATTTAGTTTTTGGTTTAGTTCGTCAGAGTGAAGGAGCTGGAGTAACCGACTACGCTACGGGCTGGACGATCCGGGGTTCGAATCCCGGTGGGGGCAAGAGATTTTTCTGTCCTTCAAAACGTCCAGACCGGCTCTGGGACACACTCAGCCTCCTATTGAATGAGTAACTGGATTATTTTTAGGAGGCAAAGCGGCCTAGGCGTGAAGTTAACCACGCACTTCCATCTAGTGCTGAGGTTAAGAATGAGTGGAGCTCTTCTCTCCCTATATGCCTTCATGGCGTGGAAAAATGTTACTTTTCATTCGAGTGAGCGGAGGAGTTCATTATATGCTGAACGCTCTGCTCTTGGATGAGTCTTAGCCGGTTACTGAGGCTGCCGTGCCGTTCCTTGATCTGCCCAGGAAAATGCGGGCTTAGTATCTTCAAACAACGTGCGATCATCGTTTTCAAAATTCTAAACTATTCACCGGGAACCGGGATTGCGTAGTTAGTATAGTGAATAGGTTATAGACTGGACTATCCGGGGTTTGAATCCCGGCAGGGACAAGTGATTTGTCTGTTCTCCAGAAACGTCCGGACTGACTCTGGGGCTCACCCAGCCTCCAATTGAATGGTAGTCGGGGGTTCTTTTCCCTAGGCTAAACAATCTGAGACGTGAGGTTGACCATTGCTCCAGTTAGTGCCGAGGTTAAGAACGCGTGGAGCTATACCTGTATTCCCTCATATGCCTTCATGGCGTGTACAGGGACAACTTTACCTTTGCTTTTTTTTCCCATGGCGCGACAGCCCCTAGTGGGCCCTGGCCTCCTGATTTTCGAGGCTTCACGATCTCACTCAGACACCACACTCGGTAGGACTCCTCTGGACGAGTGATAGGCCCGTCGCAGAGACCTCTACCTGACAACACACAACAGTCACAAGAGACAGACATCCCTGACCGGCGGGATTCCAACCTGCAATCCCAGCATGCTAGCGGCCGCAGACCCCCGCGTTAGACCGCTCGGCCACTGGTATCGGCACCTTTAACTTTTACCTATTCACCATTCACAATCGCCTTTCTGTTGTATCCGAATTCGTACATTACCTGCAGTAGACAGAGTATCGGTCTGTTAGAATCCATGATGCCTGTTCATAAAAACTGGCACATAGCTTCACGGCATCAAAATCAGAAGAAAAAACCCGAGAATTTTGTATGGCTCGGCATATAGACCTTAAATCTTAACCGACAGGACTATTCCTACACGAAACACGCCTGTCTACGATAGGTGAGCATTTCCTTGTCCTGTGTATGCAAATTAAACTGACCCTTCGAACTGAATTGCTCTCTGTAATGACGCGCATGCCTGAGTGAGTGTTCGTTTCATTTCAATAGACAATCACGCATGAACTTGCCTTATCTGTCTGTTTGCTGGTGCACTTTAACAATCGCTCTTTGAAGGTTTCTGTACCCGGCCAAACAAAGTGGTGCTCTTGTGAATTATGGATATGGCTATGTACCGTTGTAATCGAGTCTATCCCGACATGCAGACGTGTGCACGCTCTCACGCAGCATACCACTTCATTCTGAGATTCTCACGCCCGTGACTATCTCTACCAGACCACGCGCCTGCAGAACCCAGTAGACAGCAGGCATGATCATCACACTTCAGTTTCTTGCACTGTATAACACGTGGATTATTTCGGGTTTACACCATCGAAGGAAACGACGTCTTTGTAAATTAACTTTTCGAACATGGCCGAATAGGATCTTCATTGCAATTATGTGGGGTTCCATTTGGAATAATTTTGGTAACTTTCTGGGCTCTGTTCATCGTCCCATGTTGAAAGTAAAACGCTACGTTTCGGAGACAGAATCGATCTCCATCCTCAAGGTGACAATAAGTTTAACAACTACAACAACAGTTTCATCTATTTATCTTATTTTTAGCCTCAGGACAGGGACCGATTCTGTCCCCGGAACGTAGTGTTTTATTTCTAACACGGAACGGTGGACAGAGTCTGTAAAGAAGTGGACTGGGTAGTGTCCACTTTTCAGGGACCCGTAACCTTTTTATCGCTCCTCTGAATCGGTTTTTTTGTACGCTATACTCATTAAAAAGGAAGTAAAGTTGTCCCTGTCCACGGCATTAATGCATATGGGGGGGGGGGGAGTGGAGGTATGTCTTGGCGATTGGTGGACATTAGTGTTCAACATCACGCCCCGGCCACTTTATCCCTGAGACAAACCCCCGGTACACACTGAATATGAAGCTCGGCAGGCCTCGATGCCGGTCTGGGCGATTTGGAGAAGAAGAAAGTTTCTTCCCCTGCCGAGATTCAAACCCCGGAACGTTCAGCCCGCAGTCCAGTCGCTATCCCGACTGCAGCACTTGCGAACGCGAGGGCATAATCTCATTGAAGGGATTACTGTGAAGCCTGCTGCGTACTGCCGTCTGTGTATGGGGTTAGGTGTCATGTGTGCTTGTTACTGCCGGGCGGCAGTAACTTTGTATCTGTGAAATGTATGTACTAGTTGTTTTGATACCGCGGCTTATTAACATGTTGTTCTGCATGTGTGGGTGTCCCATACGCCTTCACATGCACATATTCATAGAGGATTCAGTGATTTTGAACCATGGATTTTTTTTTTCAAATTAAAACTTGCAAGCTTTCATCTTGTTTCTCATTACGAATACCGTAATAGTGTTTTGTCTAAGACACAATTTTGCCGTTGCTAAAGTATCCATATGTGCCGATAGGCAGGTAACTGGTTGTGTTCAGAACAAAGGAAACGTACACATTTGGAATCCTTAATAGTGACAACAGTAGAATATTAGGACTGAAGTACTAACGTACCATGTGATATGTTACAACCCCAGCTTCTGTCTTCACCAGGCCGCATTTTGTAGCAATGTAGTCCCACAATTTCATTTCCTTTTGCTGCGAGTAATGCACTGTGTGTGTAGTTTCAACGTGCGATTTCTGAGAACTGCAACTGGATGGAATACGACAAAAGAGAAGCAAAAAGGACCCCATTATGAACACTTGTCTTCCAGTGAAGACGTTCTTGCATGGCATTTTGCAGATTTGGATATAGGGAATCAATATATATATATATATATATATAATTCCAATGAATCGCCAGAGTGAAAGTCATTTGTGTGGGTACCATACCTCATTTCCCCTGCGTAAACACTCGTGACACGTGCTAGTATATACCGATTCTACACATGAAGCATTTAAAACTTACTGATTACTATAAGTACCACCTGTTTTAACTTCCGCATTTGCTTACGGTGCTTTTTTTTGGGGGGGGGGGGGTTCATATGATTCTCAGAATTACAGAAATTTGTTGCCAACATATTATTAAAGGTGGTGTTTTCTGCGAGATGACAACCCTGTGTATCAGAGTCCTTATGAAAGTTACAGCTTCTCATTTAGACAAGAAATTCACCGAATTTTATGGAAGCCCAAGTTCATTCGGATATATATAGGTATACAGGGCATACACAAAAGAATGGTGCGGTTTCAAAAGTGAATAAAAAATTTATGTCTCACATTACACGGGCACAACATACACCGTCAGCGGCGGCAACTGTCCAAGTTTCTCATGCGCTACCAGCAGTTCGCTTCTCAATCGTGTTCTTCCACAGCGCTGGATCGGACGTGCTGCTGCAAATGGAGACAAGAACCTTCTCCCTTGGCCACCCCGTTCGCCAGATCTTACACCGTGCGATTTCTTTCTTTGGGGGTTCGTTAAAGACAGCGTTTATGTACCACCATTGCCCACGTCCATCCATGAAATTCGTGATCGGATAACGCATGCACTGCAGGCCATTACAGCGGACATGCTACACCGGGTCTGGGATGAGTTTGATTACCGTGTGGATGTGTGTCGTGTGACCAAGGGTGCACACATTGAAGGATTGTAATTACCAAATGAGAAACTTGGACAGTTGCCGCTGCTGACGGTGTATGTTGTGCCCATGTAAGATGAGAAATACATTTTGTATTCACTTTTGATACCGCACCATTCTTTTGAGTATGCCCTGTATTAGTTGAGTTAACGGCTTTAAAAAAATTCAAATAACTGTTATGATATGAAAGGAGCGGAGATTGAAGTAAATGCATAAAATCTCATTTTGTACTTGAAAGCAATATAATATACAAAAGTCTCACTTGAAAGTTATGTCGTAACAGAAGAGTGTTTTACGTCCACAGGGACTCTTTTTGTTGGCAGCAGTGTTCTGAAACTTCCCTGTATAAACATAACCATTACACATAAAACTGAGGTCGGAAAATTTCAATTTCCACTATTAAAAAAGGTTTGTGTTTCATGTACATGGCTATTTTTTGTTGGATTTCGTTGTTTGGTCGTTTAAAAGTGATGGCAGTGTTGAATACGGCCACATTTCGAATGTTTATTTACAGAAATGAAAATTGTCATAATGTAACCGTTTGCATGCCTTGCCGTGTTATTAAATATTCTGTAAACAATAATAAAATCACTTTATGCAGTGACCCAACTTCGTTTATAGCTTATAGTTTATTTCATTTTTGCGATCACAATGAACTCAGATCCTGCATAAGGGGTCTCTATATTTGTGCTTTTTAGCCTATTTTGTAAGGGAAAATAAGCTCGTGTTAGCCTGTCACGCTCGCCATCCGGCGTTTTTATCTCCAATTAGTAAGTTCTTGTATAAGTTGCCGGATTGACGTCAGATGTGTGTGGACTATACACTAATATAGGCTAATCCCGTTTTGTACTTTGTAGTTTCCTACCTTCGATAATATTAAAATGGCGGCAGTGCGGTATTGTAAGATAGGACTGAAGTTGGCGCTCTGCCATAGGATTCTGAAATATTCTTATTCAGTTAATAATTGCAAAGACTGTGACGGTGCAAAACTTTGCGGTAATGTTGACAACAGAATCTTAGTCGGAATTTGTGTGAGTGGAAAATACGCAGAGAAATGTTAAGTTGTGTTATAATTAAATGCTCTATGTGCGCTTTTGGCGCCACCGTAAGTCTACATATTCAAGTGTGTGGGGGCAATAAGGTATAGGCAAACGCTTCTTTGTATTCGTGAAGGTCCTGGGTTCTGATGTCGGTCCGAACACTGCCTGTCTTGACTGAAGTTTATCGTGGTATTTCTCACTCCTTCAGAGAAAGCGCCAGTATATTACAGTAAATTATACAGATACAGCTTCCTTCCATATCATTTAAAATTTATTATTCCCCAGTCGTCTTATTATTCAGTGACATTATCTAGATGTAAGGAAATTAAAAAGAACAGGCACCATAATCTTTTTTGCAGAACTTCAAAGTTATTGTCAGCGATCATAAAATCCCATATTACAAATACAGCTGTGTTTATTCACGGTTGTCAGAGCATGACGATACGTATGGCGATTGTGAGGTGAATACATAAATAAGTCGACACGTAATGTTAAATCGCTGTATATAGGAAACGAAACGCTGTATTGCTGCAGTTCTTGCACCATTTTTAAGCACTTACAGTACGATGTAGTGTCAGATTTCAACTTAAACCTCTCCGTTCATGAGCTGTTTTCCTTGAGGAGTGCAGGCGTCGCTGAAATTTTTAGAGACCGTGCTGACTTTTCAGGGCAACAGTCCCAACGTGCTGAAAAACTTTCTATGTCTATCTGCCGATCAAAACCAGGAACACTGCACGAACTGGAACAACAAATTCGAGATGCGTTTGTCGCTGTTTCTCTTTACTTCGTAAGGAACAATGTTTAGTTTGTGTCTTCCAGGTTGCAGAAGTATCCGCAAAGTGCTGGGACCTAATTGAAATCTGACACTAAGTCTTAGTGTTTGGGCTTTAAGGTAGTGCACGAATTGCAACAATATAGCATTTCCTTTAGGACATACAGTGATTTAACTTTATGCGTTTACGATCACCCTGTAAAATTTACCGTGACAGTATGAAGTTCCTGCAACAGGTATACGAGTATGATTGGACCAATTAAAGCAATATGCGAAGAATATTTTTATATGCGGAAATATGACGCATTAATTTGAATCTGTATTTGTCGCGGGCTTTAAAGCGTGTACGTAAGACAGCACATCAGTTAGGTCCCATCATTACCAGATAAGTTGGGTACAAGGACAGAAGCCCGTTAAATGAGCACATTAAATTTTTAAACTTTCGATCGTAGGAAGACCGCCCGGGTGGTCATCATAGTTAAGGTTGGCCTACGGCGTTCTTTTATTTCCTACTCTCTAATGCACCGCCACTTCACATTCCTCCGCAGACTTGGACTTCGAATGGTAGGTGTAATAACCGGAGCTGTTGAGTGTCTTCTTGTGTCTCCTGTCCCGTGACCCTATAGAAATGCATAAGGCTTTGTAGCGGAGACTTACAAGAACTGTGTACCAGCGGCCAGTGCTGCCTTCTTTAATAGAAGTGACCAGTTCTGATCTATGTAATATGACTTTTAAAAACTGAGCAACTTGCAATCGTTACTGAAGGAACCTATTGAACCCGAAGGTTCCTTATACCATGTTCAAAACTCGCTGCTTGTCCCAGTCCTGAGCTATATAAATCATTCCACATCGCCACATCCTTGTTCCTTCTAAGCCTCCAGATATCATGGAATTTACCGACATTTCCGGCCATCGTCGGGTAAATGGAGGCGGCAGGTTCCTCCGAAGCGTTGATAGATTTCTGCCAGACTGCTCAGCTTCACATTCTGGAAGATGTAGGCCTAATCTTCATACACTCCAATTATTTAAGTGCACACTGTATGCGATTGACGTACTTAATAGACCACTTACTGCATGGACATTGGGGTTGTTTTTGTTAGTGTTAGAAGTGTTTTATTGTCTTATGAACGTCAAAATGACGCTTTGACCGCGACTAGTTCGTATATCCGCCTTCTCAGGTCATATGTGGAGCTGTCCACGGTAAGGTCAGGTATGAATGTCTATACTCCAGAGGAGGCATCATAAAAGTCTCAGTCATTAATTTATTTATGGACCTGTTTCTGCTACGAACTAAAAGAAATTTCAGACCTATGTAAGGATATCTATCTGATACGTGAATAATGAGACCGGTAGTAAAATTGTAAAGTGCGTGTATATGTTTGCGAGTGAGCGAGGGAGGCAGTCAGCGCATTGTTTTCGTTCCGAAGACAAGTTTCAGCATATGGAATGTCTGTGCAGTAGTTTTACCTAACTGATGCACGCGCCATATTTCTTTTAAAGTCTGTCATTCTCGGAAGGAGTGGAAATCGCAAAGCACAAGGCGCTACTTCAAAATGCTTCATGCTAGAGCTTTGAAATAAACAGCAAATGATTCCGCAGGTTCTACACTACCTCTACCTAGTGCATGCGTTCTGCACTGACTGCAGTAGTGTCATCTTGCGGTCATTCCAGGAACTATCTGATTGCACCTTATATTGCTGTCATCCAGAAGGTCAAATTTTGTTTTGTTGTCAATTGGATGAAGAACGGCGTGATATTCTCTGTGACAGTTGACAGGGCCCACCTTGGTATTATTGGAACGCTTTTCTTTGTATTTGGTGTCTCGTTAGATGATAACATAAGCGAAAACAATCCAGACGATTTAAGTATGTCTGATCTTAAGGGCGAAAGTGGAATGAATAGTGAATCATATCCACTGTGTCATTGATATCTTAGTAATTCAGAAGGTTTCCTACCACTAGGTCTTACCGCTTTACATTGTTTTAGCCTGACCACGTATATAGTATAGCTACAGATTATGCAAATTAGATGCTGGAGGGAGAACACGGTAGAGACATTATCGACAGAAAACACAGAACCGCACTTGGGGAATATACCCATTGACGATTTGTGCTTTCGTACAAAAATAGATGAAATATCAGACTCTGTATTCGTGAGTCAGTGCCCGTCAGTTTTTTCATCTCGATGCGTTTACCATACCGGGTTTTCATTTGTAATTCTTTTATAAATATTATACTACCGCCAATGTATTTGCATTTTCCTTTGACAGACCCATTCATATTCAGTGTAATGTGCGATATGCATATCGGACAGGTACAGTGCAGGTATGTCGAAACTTTTGGCAACCCAAGAAGCCTATATGAAAATTGATTTTCAGTTACACATGAACCCGTACTTCATTCCCGATAAATATCTACTATTATTGATGCTTTTAACGTACTTTACCATTTTCACACTGTAGTTTCTGGTGCGATAACAAGTTACAAAAACACGCCTGGCACCTTTTCCGCGCCTCTGTGTGTGTGTGTGTGTTTGTACGTGTGTGACAACTGGAAATGCATCGGACGCTCTTCTATTAAATTTCGTGTTAGTAACGTTAGTAACATTTGAAGAGTATAGTCGTCTATACATCCTAGTGACTAGGTTATGGTCTGGACTGTCGAGGTTCTGTGGTTCGATCCCCGGCAGGGGCAGGAAATTTCTGTCTCTCCGAAGTATCCAAGCCGGCTCTGGAGCCCACCCGTCCTCCTACTCAATAGATGCCGGGACTCTTTCTTCCCGGGGGTAAAGCGGCCGGGTCGTGAAGCTGACCAGTTATCCATCTAATTCCAAGATTAGGGATGACTGGAGCTATATCTCAACTCTCCATGTGCCTCTATTGTGTGCACAAGGAAAAATGTAATCTTCTGGAATAGTACACCGTGTCGACTGGTAAATAGCGACGTTTCGAAAGATCTTAGTGCCTTCGTATTTAGCATGAAGCAGTCCATTAAGAGTCGCCTTGTGCCTCTTGGCCCTCAAATTGAAGGCGCTGCATTCCTGTGAAACGCCGGTAACTGTGTACAATCGACAGGGCGTCGTACCCCACGAGACTTTGGTGTAAGTGGGAGCACCACACGAGAAAATTAGGAACGGAAGGGGAGATGTCATGATGGATGTAATTGTTAGTAGATCAGAGTAAGGTCTGTAGCAACATGTTGTGTAGTTACTGTGTCATGGGCTGTGCATTGGTGTTGGCGGGCGCAACTCTACATGTGTTTAACTGTAGACCCGTCTACTTCTGACTGTCATATTAACTGTCCTATCAGATCAGATCGTGGGCCGGGATAGCGTAGTTAGTATAGCGACTCGCTACGTGCTGGACGGTCCGGGGATCGAATCCCGGTGGGGGCGAGACTTTCAGCACCCGTCCAGACCGGCCCTGGGACCTACCCAGCCTGCTGTACAATGGGTACCGGGTCATTCCCGGGGGTAAAGCGGCCGGGTCGTGGCGTTGACCACCCACCCCCATTTAGCGCCGAGGTTAAGGAAAGAGTAGAGCTATACCTTTACTCTGCTATATCTGTTGTAGGGTGAACTTTACCTTTTATCAGATCAGATCAGATTAGAGTCGTCTGGCCATTCTTTTGACTAGACTGTTGGTAGTGTAAGGCATGTCATAAGAATTTAGGGCTGGCTGCGATCAGTGGACGTAAGCAGAAAGCAGTATTTAAACGTTTAGGCTCCCGTCATCGTGACATAATTGTCGAGGAACTGCGCAGTTGTTCACCTTGTGTGTATATCCTGAGGTTTATTTTTGTGGTATAATTCGGTCACATTGTGTTGTTACGTCTTCTATTTCACCTGTGATTTATAGATTATCTGAGCGGCGACAGTGACAGATTGTTTGTTTAGACATCTGGATGTTTGTTCCCTCTCCATCCACCATCCACATCATATCCGACCATCGCCGAGTTAGTTGCAGAATTCCTATAAAAGAACTGTAACTGCGATATTGTCTATATCACATTTCTTTGCAGGCCGTATATTTTAATCCCGCATTAAACTTTCTTCTTTTGTTTCTAAAGTATGGTAAATTTTATTCTGGTTCGCCTTTTGTGGGGTTATGTGGGCTTAGCTTTATGCACTTTGTTTTAATGCATGGTGTAGTAGTCGGCCTTTCAGTCCGTTTGCATATTAAAATCTCAGCTTCCCGTGAGCACTATGCGGCTGTAATTTTAAAAGAAAGGCGAGTCTTATCCGATTCTGCCCTTTACACCCTCACAGGACCGGGGTCACAAAACGATTTTATGAATTGTGAGTTACGAACAGCAACGTAATTAATTTTTCTGTTGTTCGCATATTTAACGTCGTGCTGTGTTTCTTTTGAGGCAATAGAGGGACACAGAGAATGATTTTAGATTCAAACATGATTTGTAAGACGTTTATGTCAAGTTGTGGGGTTTCAGTCTTCTTCTTATGTCCCATTTTAGGTCTACAGACCCAGTGAAATAGCATTGCTGCAGTCGGTCGTGAACATTACTCAGAATTTATAAATAATTGAATGAACAAATAAATGCCTGGAGCAGAATCCTTCTTGATAAGCTAATCGTTCCTCAGCTAGTCAAGAAATCCCTGTTATTTTATGGAACCCGAAGGCTCATTACAGTCTTCACAACAGCCCGCCACTTGCCCCTATCCTGAGCCACATATGTCCATCCACCCCCCCCCCCCCCCGCCTTATTGCTTGGTGAAAGTCTTGGTTTATGAAATCTGAAGCCGAGAATAAAAATTAGCTTTAGTAGGGTACTTGTTCCGTATTTTTATTTCTTCGTGTAAGTAAGAACGGTGTGTTATAGAAGTTTCTGCACCACGGAGAATGTTGGTTATTTTTGAATGCAAAGTGTCCACTGGCCAAACCCAACCAAGCCAAACCTTTATCTGAGTATTTTTGCTCGTGGCAGTCAGTCGCAGTTAACCATTCCGAAGTTGACTTGATCTTTGTACAGGTAGTTTCAGTACAAATTTACTGCTGCTTTCAAAACATACAGACGTGTTTATATTATGTCACTTTAAAAATGTCACACGAGTCGTAACTGTGAGTGTGTTCTGACCTGTTCAAACTGCTGTTAACCTGCCTTGCTAGACACTGACTTACACACCGGAAATTCAGACATTTCTTCAATATATGTATGTATATATGTAGCCCATATTTGCTACTCTTTTGTTTAGAAAATGGGATGGCGCGGTCAGTATAGTGGCTCAGCTAAAGGCTGGACAACGGAGGAATCTTGTCGAGATTCCCGACAAGGACGAGAGATTTTTTTCCCTTCCAAAACGTCCAGATCGGCTCTGAGGCTCACCCAGTCCCTTATTTATTGGATACTGGTGACTCTTTCCGCGATTTTAAAGGGGCTGGATTGTAATGGTGACCACTCACCACATCACACATTTCTTAAACCAACAAAATGCACACTTCTTATTTATTATACAATACAATTGTTATAGTAGTACCGAGGTTAAGAATTAGTGGAGCTGTACCTCCAATTTCAATAAACCTTCTTGGCATGGAGAGGCACAACTTTGCCCTTCCGTTTCTAGTCTTCCATTTAATTAACTCATAGATATTGCTGCTTATATAATGTATTTTCCGCTTGTAGCGTGTTTAATGATACATATTTTTTTTGCTGGGTTATGTAGCATGTGGTGAGGCTCCCGTTGCCCCATTAGAGACATATATGATATGCATTTCATTTGGGAGCTGGCTGCATTCGTGTCTTCTGTGATTGGTTTTTATTGGGTCTGAACTAGAAGATTTGCTATTACTGTTTTATGTGTGCTTTTAGTTGCGACGTATGGAATGGATCCCGAGACCTTTTTATTACCAGACCAGTGCGTTAACTTCTGAAACAAATGTACCTCGGAAAATGGGTAGTGCTCAGCGTAATATTTGTACAATGGACCAAGCATTGTCGCAGATCCGTAGAGAACCGTAACTCTGATGTTCTGGTGATACGTAAGGTGGACTGGAAATAGGTGTGGGGTATACCGCCCTATTTTAAAATTCCATACGATCTCGGCATTGCTTGCAAAGGTTGGGTGCAGAGACAGTGTTCAGACTAGCTGCTGTTGAAGAGCATACAACGGAAGACCTCTTCAATGATTCAGTAACAGTGCTAAGAATATTAAGCGTAGTGTTATAACAAGCAACAGTAATGATAGTAACGAAATCAATAATGTAACGAATAATTCAATAGGCTAACGCATGCTTTCCACTTCGCTTTGTGACTTTCGAATATATTGGAAGGCGAACGGTCATGTCTCCACGTAGGGTAGTGTAAATAACTAAGGAAAAGTATCCGGTGCCTGAACCACTCCTTTTACGGAATAGTGGGAACACCCTGTAGTCTTGTGTTGGAATTAAAAAAAAAAGGTTATAAGGAGCCTTATTTGAAGCAGTGACTAGAGACTTTTAAGTTTATATGTAAGTACAGCTTAACGCCATGTCAACATATTCGCTATTTGGTTGTGGAGTTCACTGTCTTGGAACTTTATGGACAGTTTGACGTACCGGAAGTGTTCAGTTTTGTTATGTCAAATGTTACCCGTGTTCTGATACTTATTCTTAACATATTCTAATCTTTTCATATATGGTTACATTAGCCATGTGTTCATACCGTATGTCTGAGTAGGGCTACACTGATAAATATGGATAGAGGATCTTGCGAGGATCTCAAAATTAATTGGACTGCCCCAAAAGAACACAACTGTTATAACTTTTCGAGGTCGTTCCGTGGCTCAGACAGCTTTTTGTCTCTCCCCGCAGAGGCCCGGGTTCTATCAAAGGCAGGTCCATGTAGAATTTGTGGTGTACAAAGGTTTACTCCGAGTACTTCGGGTATTCTCATTTCAGTAGCCATTATTTCACCAATGCCCCATACCCAGTAATCCGACACCGACGCTATACCGCCTGAGCCGTTGATAGCGTCGGTAAATAATGTGGCAGGCGTACTTGGAACTCTCCGTGCGGTCTAACGGCCATCTCGGACTTGTCAAAGCTGCGGATTGTGGGCTGTAGCAATGTGGCACTTGGCCGGTATTGTTGGGTCGAGCAAGCTTTGTTTTATGAATTTCTGTGTCTGGTTTGTTTGTTACGTCAGACTTTGCGTGTGTCGGATTTTCGTCGTCACAAATTCGTGAATTCTCCCCACAGCCTCTGGAAATAAGCCTAGGTCTGCATGGCCTGTGTGAGCTTTCGTCGATGTGCGTTCGGTATTTTCAGAGAGAAAACATGCGGCCGGGCATTGAACAGTTTGCAGTAAAGAACGGATGAAAGTGCTTTGTCTTTTTGGAACGAGGCGACTTGAAGGGCTGAACATTAATATAGGAGATAATATTAAAGTGGATGATATGGAAATAGGTTCTGAGGATGCGAACAGGATTCGTATGGCTTGGGATATAGTCTAATGATTTTAGGGGCGTTGAAATTTCATGTTCTGTGGTTTAAATTTTGTACACATTTATGGGATGTATTTTTTTTGTGTTAGTTTAAGTATGTAGACGAACAGTAAGTCTGTTTTTAAGTAGCTGCTAGGTTTAGGCGGGATTTCCGGAAATCTGGTATGAAACGTGGCGTAATCATTCTCTTGGGCACAAAAATTGCCTTTAAGACTTGTTTCTCCTTTCCGTAAAAAGTAAGGAAAAAATGTTTGAAACTACAGTAATTTCTGATCTTCTGGTTACGCTATTTTGGTTCCATTCGAGACGTATGAACGAACTACAAAACTTACTGTAGTACTAGTTATCGTAACTATCAATTCTGTTTTATCCATTATTCCTCTATTAAGGATAACTCCTTACGTAGGTGAGATAATTTGGGACCATCATTGTGGATTCCGTCGAAGTAGATTAAATTGTGTCATATGCGTTCCGCGGAATGTGGAGAATAAATCTGAATTCTGTAAGGATAGTGTACCAGTATAAAAAGCCACCGATTCAAGTATGAAAGTGAGTTGGTTACAGAAGTTTATGTTTTGAGTTCAACGTGTAACGATGTAGGAGAATTTGCATGTGTTTGATGTTTTGTACTGCGCACGACGCTTTCCAGACACGTCGCCGAATCGTCCAGTAGCGTGCCAATATGCAATTCAAATCTGAATTATTTCCACCGTCGCTCCAGTAATCACAGACAAGTACCCATTTCTCGTGCTGAAATCTTACCCCTGCAGGCCACACCTCAATCCAAGACAAACACCGACGGGTTCTTGTATTCGTGTGTGGTCCGTGTCTCTTTGTGCGCGTTTCTTTCAGTAATTTAATGGTCTTGTAATCTGGTTCAGGGCTCGTTTTTGTGGTGGCGTCATCAAAATTGTCCTGAGGATGACAGTTGAGCAAAGCAGTGCTAAGGAATCAAAGGATGGAGAGAATTAGGGACTTTCAAAGTAGTTATTATTATTATTATTATTATTATTAAGTGTTCTATGTATCGTCCCATAGAACACTTAATAATAACGAGGAAAGACACTATGTTGACATTTTATAAGACAATGGCCATACCTGTTTTAACGTATGGAAGTGAATCCTGGGTATCCTCTCAGAAAGACAACAGCAGAATACAAGCCATTGAAATGAAATTCTTACACCGTGTGAAAGGAATTACAAAACTAGATCGAGTAAGAAATGAAGACGTAAGAAAAGAATTGGGAGTATATGCAATGAATGATAAGATAAAACAAAAAAGAACAGATTGGCGACAACACATAGATAGAATGAATAACGAAAGATTAACTAAACAAATACGAGAATACAATCCACGAGGAAGACGAAGTGTAGGTCGCCCCCGTCGCAGATGGAGTGAACTTGAGGGCTGATGTATAAGTTCGGAACAGGCATGAATGCCTAATCCATTAAGCGAAGAAGAAGATTATTATTATTATTATTATTATTATTACGAGTACTAAATGGATGTAGTTCACATGAGGTAAACATGTGCTGAATGCAAACTTCACTCATAAATCTTCAGTGGGCGATACTCATTTAGGAACATAGGCTTTGGCGATGTGTTAGAAAAATAGGATATGAACTTGAATTGGCTGTCTCAAGATCGGAGTCCGATGGCGGGCCTCTGTGACAATGGCCATGAACTATCAGGATTCACAAAAGGAGTGGATTTGTTATGCAAATGAGTTACTGTCTGCTTTGCATGAAGGATTCTGTACAATAGATGTAGCTGGGTAATGATAAAAATTGTCGTAGAAAATTCAACTTGAAATTGTATAATGAACTGTACCAACAACAGACTTGCAGACTATACCACCTTATATTTATTTAAAAACTAAGAGCGTACCCTAAACTTAACAGGCTTCTCGTTAGATGGCAGTGTTCTGATGCCGTACGTCTAATTCTGATGTACATATATCGTTATGGAAATACGTTCTGCCTCAAAGTAACGCCCTTACGCCTAACATGAAACTGTACCATCCTGGATTTATTCAGTCCTTCAATAAATCGTGGTCAATATTTGCTATTTTAAATGCAAATTTGACGATAGGAATCAAATAATTTTGTCACCCTTCATAACAGTATTGGAATAATTTGTGTTTCTGAATGTAATGTAGGCCTACACCTATTTATACACGTTCATTCTGTCGCAGAAATTTGTATGTTATTAAGAATGCGTTAGTGTGACTGGAAGGTAACATATCTGTATTATTTTATACCGAACATCGCTTTGTACTGGTTGACACTGGTTTGTGTAGTTCAAGTAACTAACTCCACGGAGCAGAGTCCTTCTTGAGAAGCTAAGAGGTCCTCAGCTAGTCAAGAAATGCACCGCATTTTGTGGAGCCGAAGGTTCATTACCGCATTCACAACAGGCAGCCACCTGTCCCTTTCCTGAGCCAGATCAATCCAGTCCATTACCCCATCCCACTTCTTGAAGATCCATTTTAATATTATCCTCCCATCTACGCCTGGGTCTTCCAAGTGGTCTCTTTTGATTTGATCACCCGAATAGTATTTGGTAAAGAGAAAGGAGGGGAGGGGCGAGCCGGCTGTTTGACATCCTCGTGTATGGATTATACAGGGTGTCTACAATGAAACGCCGAATATTTTATCAGCCATTCGTCGTAGACCTCCTTCCTCCCTCTCACCATGATGATGATGATGATCATCATCATCATTTAATAAACATCATCTTGTAGTTACAGTTGCTTAGTAAACGTGTAACATCTTTGGATAGGTAATATTTTCATAATTGCTGAATTTGTTATCCCCTTACACACTTCAAATGCCATAGGAGGAGGTGGGGATTTGTCAGGTTTCCTTTTGATGCTGTGATCTGTCAGTTATCTCATATTACGTATATTGGCTGTCTGTCGAACGGTGAGTAGCTACATGTGAGGTTCTCACGGTAGTGTTGCTGAAGATTCAAGTCTTTTGGAATGTAACGCCGTTTGAGCTGGGGAATATTTACGAACGTTTTATAGGAACGCCGTGTCTTCGGAACGTCGGTAACTGTGTATCAGTCGACGCGGCGTAAAATCCCAGAAGACTTGAATCTTCACTTTAGATTTTGAAACAGATAAGAATTGTTGAAACAAATGAGATGCCCCACGACTGTGGAAATTCCATTCACTCTGATACGTTTTGGCCGGAGTCTCATGTTCGCGTTGTTAGAGTTTAATGATTGTTGTGCATATTCACCATGACCTTGTTTTACGCTCTTTTGCTTTAACGCCCCTTACCAATTTACACCACCTCCTAATTTACGGCTTGTCATTGTCGATTTAACGTTCGTTGACTGGTTAATTTCCATTTGTTTAAGTTTTTTTTCTTATGGGCATACCATCTTTGATTTACGCCCACTTTTTCAGGAACTCAGGTACGGCGTAAAACAAGGCCTTGGTGTACAGTTATCCTGCATGTGCCTGTGGAACATCCGTGACTATTTAATAACCGATTCTAAGGAAACGTTCTAATTCTCACGAACCGGCTGTGTCACTACCTGGGGAGCGAGCGGCTTGTTTCAGTGGTGATTCGTGTTCCAGGGTTCAGTGGTTCATATCACAGCTAGGGACTGGCGCTAACGTCTCTTCAAATTGTTTCATGTTTTTTTACTCAGATTTTGCAGGCATGTTTTGAAAAAGAAACTTAAAACATGCCAGAGTGGTTTCCTTCAATTTCTCCGATACGTCATTCATGACCTCTGCATTCGATGTGTCGTTAAATGACTGGATAATCCGTCACTTTCCCGATGTACGTTCCGCCACTTCAGCTGACTTAAGGCGCCACGCTGCGATGTTACTCCGTCGAGTTTTACCAATGCGTAGCAGGGGCCAAACGATGCGTCGTTGTGAATGCAGGTGTTGGCGAAGTCTTCTCGGCTGTTTATGATATTCATCATATCACTCCATTCCGCGTGGTTTTAAAATGGGGTCGCGTAAGCGGAGCGGTGGCGTGAGTGAGGGTTTAATGAGCTGAACGTATTTACGAGCAAGTACAGGCGTCATTCGGTTAGAGTACGTTATGTCAGTCCAGCTGTTTATGATATTCACATTGCTTCTGTTTACCGGCTGAGGTGGTGTCATAAGTGAGGTCTCTGGCGAGATGGTGAAACCGTAAAGGTACCGTAATTCACGAAAAGCACACTGCGTCACTGCTGTCCATAGTCGCTGCGGTACCACTCCGGTTGGTTCAGTCTGATACAATGAAAAGGAAGCTAGTCAACATATTGACACACATACCACGTAATTCAGACATAATAAATTACGTTACTCTTATTTTCTTCAGAATGTTGTTACACTGCTTCGGTTCTTAAATGATAGGTGCGTCAACATTCGTGTGAATCAGTCTGTTACTATCAAGTGAGGTACCGTGAGGGCGCTGTTGAACTTGTTTGCGCTTACGTTACAGACAAAGGTAGTTTAAGTGGGATATGTCACTTTAGATTTGTGATTTTGCGTCTGAAACTTTGCCTCACATTAAGGGAAGAACATAGGCTGAAGGTGTTACAGAATAGGCTGCTGAAGAAGATATTTGTGTCTAATTGGGATGAAGCAACAGGAGGCTGGAGAAAAATACATAATGAGAAGCTTCATGACTTCTACGTCTCACCAGATATTATTAGAGTGGTGGAATTAAGAAGACTGAAATGGGTGGGGCATGGGTCACATATGGGGAATAAGTAACTGTATACAGGGTTTTGGTGGAGAAACCTGAAGGCAAGATACCGCTTGGAAGACCTAGGCATAGGTGGGAGGATAATATTAAAATGGGTCTTAAAGGGATAGGATGAGAGGGCGGTTACTGGGTTCATCTGGCTCTGGATAGGGACAGTTCTCCATAAAATGCGGAGAATTTTTTGAACAGCTGAGGAACTATTAGCACCTCGAGAAGGGCTTTGCTGCATGGAGTTGTTTCAGTTAGTTACATGGTTACTCAGTTTTAATTTATTCAAAATGCTGTGGCATCCTGTCGGTTGTTTCATGAAAGTGCTAAACCATCTTTGTTAATTTGGTTATATTATGCGGTAAAGTTTAAGTTGTATCGTTATTTATTTTATGATACATCAGTACCTCAGACTATGTGTCGTGTCGATGGTAGAATGACCGACGGTTAATGAGTTGGTATGAATTTGAAATAAAACGGTCGTAGGCCGATCGAAATACTATGCCGTCATTTACTTCGAGGGACAGAGAATCCACGAATGACATTACTGTAAGTACAGCTGGAGGCCCGGCAGAAATATAAATAAGTCTAGTACATATTTACCGCTGGAACGGCCTGTTCCGTGTGTTGTTTCGTAATGAGGAGTATAGAGAATGTGTTAACGCGTACATGTGAACGAAAAGCTAATTCAAATTATAAAGGCCTTGCGTAGGTTAACTGCATTTATTAAAGTTTAAATCAACTCGGTTGACAGGGTTGGTGAAGTTAGTGTAAGTCAGGGGCGTTCTACCTTTTTTTGGCAAAGGGCCACAACCGTTATTGTGGAATGGTTCGCGGGCCGTACGTGCAAAAAGCACAATAAGTCTTATACTTAACTGCATAAATTAGTGTGATTTTACAATTTATAAATAATTCACAGACGTGGCCGCGAGCCACATACCACAGCCTGGCGGTCCGAGCGCTAGACGCCCCTGTTCTAAGCGGTTGCATTTGTGAGGGCTGTGCTGTTTACGTCTAAAGAAGTGGCATTCATTGCCTTGATTATAGTTCCTTCGTATAGGCACGTCAGTTCGTTTGATGGGGTTGTATCGTTCGATTGAAGCTCTTTCGTGAGTGAGGGCGCTCGAGTTTGCATGCAAAAGGTGGCAAAATTCATTACATTACACCACTTTCTTGAAATTGGTTCGCCGTTTCGGTTCAGCGGTTTGATGTGATCAAGTGAAACAGTTTCGTGAGTGATGGCAAGTTTGTTCATATACAGGAGCATAGGATATGCATGTGCAGCACCTCGACTGTTCTCTAGTGTCACCAGATATGTATGGAATTATGCCACTATCAAGAGTCGGACATATCTTATCCACATACCTCATTATAGCACATTGATGGGGAGTAGGTTTTTGGATTTCGTGCGATCTAAATTGAGTAACTAAATTTTTGCTTACCCATTGTTCCTGCAGTGCGTATCGTGAAGCACTAAATCTTTCAGCAGGCCTATTCCCATGCAGTTAAACGTGCCCTGTAGTACATGGTTTATTGCTGAGTAAGATCGTTCGCAAGAATGTGTTGAGTAATGTACATATTTCTTGTGGCAATTGCAAATTGCCGTATCTTATTAAGTAAACCAGTTCTGTGATTTTCTTGTGTAAAATGCAATTAGGTTACGCTGAATTCAGTGCAGGATTTTGCCTTTTCTCTCGTGACCTCCTATACAGCGTCATTATGTTGATTGTCAATGTTGTAATTAAACATGTGTTGTAGTCAGAATTTCTGGTGGATGCGTAGTATACCTGAAAGAAAAAATTATTTTATATAGGCTACGTACCGAGCATTCGTGATGACGCCTCCCCCGTCTCCCGTAGTACTCAGTTCCGTGTTAAAAGAAACTCTCTGTACTTTTAAGAACGACAGTTTATTGTACTTTATAGTCTGGCCTATGGTTTTGCATCTGCGAACTCGTTTTACTCCGCCTATGACGGTATACTATCGAGCCGTTCTATCGTTCTTTCCTGTCGTCTACAGTCTTGAGTTGCTCCACATAAATACACTTTATTACATTGTCACCTGTAATTGCTTGCTGAACCGCTGTTCGTTATCATTCCTGCCTGTGTCGGCGACCGTACAGCGGAGCGGAAGTGTGGAATGCATACTATAAATGTCATGTGTGTTGTTTTGTAGGATAATTCCACTATTTAATGTGTTTTATGCAAACTTCCCATTTCGTTAAACGTTCCAACGGCTAATAACACACCCTTCTTATTTGCAAATGTACGAGTGAGGTACATTTGTTCCTGCACACGCCGTGAAGGCGTATGGATGAGCGGACGTGAGGCTGCATTCAATGTCGGCATTACGTTGGGTGAGTTGTCAGTTTTACGCCCCGGCCGCTTTACTTTCGGTACCCATTGAATAGGATGCGTCCTGGACGCTTTGGAGAAGACATAATCCCTTTGTCTCAGCCAGGAAGCGAACCACGATTGCTTGGACGTGCTGCTCGTGGCCTAGTCACTATACCGACTGTGCTATCCGGGCTCTGTTAAACTTTTATAGCCTAGCGTGTACGCGTAGTTCTGACATTAAACAATTCTGAACTTTGCCCGCAGAGTGTATTTCCGTGTTTGCAGGCAATATTGCAGTTATTTACCTATACAGCATTACCTAATTTGTTTTATGTGACGGAGATGGACTGTGCTTAAAGCGCAGTACGAGTTCAATCTTTAAATATAATTCGGGTTAATTTTTATCTTTAAAGGGTTAATATGCCAGTAATCTTAGATTTTTGGTGCTTACTGTAACTGCAGACAGACGGTTTCTCTTATAGTCGTATTTACTTCCACCTTTTGCTCGGAGACTGAACGTAATCACATTCTCATTTATTGGAAACACACTCGTAAGTGCGTCACTTGTGTTGTTTGTTCTATGCAAGTTGTATTATCGTGATTAATTTTCTGCCATTAATTTTCTTTGCAGCCGAACATATTGACCTCGCTAAGTAGCGAACGGTCTTGAAAGACTGGGATCGGGGGTTCGAATTCTGCTCAGGACATTGATCTGTGTTCACTCTTTTATGTGCCTTGCTGTACAATGCAGATTGAGGCCTTGTGGTGGGCTAGTCATGAAAATGTCCTTGAAGTTCTACCTAGTGTCTAAAGCCATTATTGTCTTAAAGTGGGGATCTGTTATTTTCCATCCCACTCAGACGAGCTAACCGTTATCTCTGTAAATTGAAGAGTAGATGCCTGTACAGAAGAGTAGCTAATTCACATAACAGAGTGGAAAATAAACGAGATTCTTCTGGACAGACCTAAAGAATATACACCATTCATAGGCAGTTTAAGTCGGACAGGCCTCAACGTAGTGCATGGACTGCAGAAGGAAAGAGATAATTCTGAATCAGGACAAGCGACAGGACCTAATCCGTGAAAAGTAGAAGGACACGTTTGTTTCGAAGTGGATAGCTCCTTCTGTTTAATTGAAACTTATAGTAGATTCCGCATAGGTAAACATTTGTCTGGTACATTTCTTATTTACAGAGATCTAATGCAAGGAAATAGTTTGTCATTTCTAATAAACTTTACCTTACCAAGTAAACCATGAGGGATTGGAATTGAATGGGACACACCAGCTTGTCCAAGTTTGCATTGATGAAGATAGTTCACTTGTCGAAAACAAATGTAGTGTTAAGAAATACACAGAAGTTGTATTAGTTGCTAATAAAGAGGCTGGTTTAGATGTAAGTTCTGAAAAAAAAATAGTATTTTCCTATGTTTGTGTCAATTCAACAGAAAGTAGGACAAAATCGTAACATATCTGATAATTCCTTTGAAAATATGGCAAATTTCAAATATTTGGAAACGACATTGACAGATAAAGGTGGCAGGTGTGAAGAAATTAAGAGCAAATTGAAGTCGGGCTATCCACGGTACCGTTCCTTTCAGAATCGATTCTCTTCGCGCCATATGAAGAGTAAAGTACTGAAAAAAATATTTTTTGTGTTGTTTTGTGTGGGTTTGAAACTAGATATCTCACATTAAGGAAAGAACATAGACTGATTCGAGAATAGAGTCCTGACGACAGGATTTGGACCTGAGGGGGGCAAAATTACGTAACAAGTAGCTTATGGATGTGCTTTTCACCAGACATTATTAGGATGATTAAGTGGGGGGGGGGGGGCTCCGACATGCATGGCAGAGAAGATAAGTGTATATAGGATTTACTCGAGAAAGTCTGAAGGGAAGATACAACTTGGAAGACATAGGCGTAGATGGGATGATAATAATAAAATTGATTTTAAACAAATAGAGCGGAGTGGCGTGGACTGGATTCGTGTGGCTCAGGATAGCGACCAGTGACGGGCCTCACGAACACGACAGTGAGCCTTCTGGTGCCATAAAATGGGGGTAACTTCTCGACTGAAGGCTCTGATCCGTAGAGTTAAATCGTGGTAGGTCTGTCACTTGTGAAGCGAAACATATATTTATATTAAAATATTAATTACAAGTGGTACAGCCTAATTTAAGACATAATAAAATTTGAATTACGTATAGGCCTAATTCTGTTTTATTTGGTAGTGCAGTGAAACTAAAACCTCTTATCCATATCTTGTTTTGGTTGTGAGAGTGACTGGCTGGTAACTTCAACACGCAATTAGAATTAAAACTAGCTGACCGTTTTAATGAGTGTGAATTATCACATTGTCACGAAAACTGTATCTTAAATTGTATAATTTGAAACCATCATCAGGTGTTATTAGCGTGATAAATTCAAAAAAACATGCGATCATCGAGGCATGTAGCATGTATGGGAGAGATGAGAATTACATAGTCTTTCTGCCTAGGCGTATATGGGATTGTAATATTGAAATGGATCTTACATGAATAGGGTGGTGTGATCCGGACTGAGTTCGTCCGAATCAGGATGGGTACTAATGGGGTGATCTTGTACCCATGGTAATGAAACTTGAACTTCCGTAAAGGCTGGGCACTTCTTGGCCAGCTGAGTGACTGTTGGTTTGTAAAGGAGCACTGTGCTGAGTGGAGTTACTTGATGAAAATAGTAAAGTCATAGAGTACAGAACTTTCCCTGCGCTGGTAGAGAATTTCAGATTCGTTGAGCTTCTTGTAAAGCGAAACTGATCGGGAGGTCAGGGTTCGAGATCGCTGAAGCTCAACTGCAATGGTTGTTTACAGTTTCTGTGGATTATTTGTTTTTATCTACTATCAGAACTCAAAGTAAAGTAGGAAGTAGGCGTGCTGGTTATGACGAAGAAGGGAGTCTGGGGTTGCAATAGACTGTTTTTATTGCTATCATGTAGTCGTGAACTATCCCATTGCGGTGCATTGGCCGCGGATAGGAGAGGCGCGTACCGTGACGCTGGCTGCCGCTGTTCCACTGGTACAAGAGGATTACCGACTAACGTAATCTTTTAAATACAATAGCCCTGTGTTACCAGAAACTGGCCTATTAGAGTGCACCAATGAGGCTGCTGCGGGCACCGGTTCCTTGACAGGTGTGCAAATTACGTTGCGTTGCATCGCTTCGGAGGCTCTCAGGAACCATGCAAGTCTTGTCTGCTACGCATGGTGTACGGTATAATAGAAGATGTATCCTCCGGTTTCTCAATGAGTGGGCACTGCAAGGTACTGTAATTAGTTGCTGTTTCAAGAGTTTCATGAGTTTTACATGTACGAGGACTTGTTAATTACACCATGATAACAACCTTACCACCTTCCTGGAGAAGACTTTCCTTTATTTATTTACTTTTGGCTTATTTTAAGACGCTTTGAGGTACTCAGATTGTGTAACATCCAATGATGGGGATGATTGGTGAATAATGAATGTAAAGTACGTGCAAGAAGGCGTCTTTGTTCTAATTTGAGGCTTTCTAGAATTTACTGAAGGGACTGAGTAAAACCATGAAACGTCTCACTCGGGATACCTGTTCTGCTGGTAGAAAATTTCATCGGGCTCAGGGGTGCAAAAATCCCAGGCGCCAGATTGCCCGGGCGACTAAATTTTGTACGGTGGCGCCTAATATATGTGCGCACTTTGTGTCACCCTTCTGGCACCTAGAATTCTGAGGTGGCTCCTACATGTTTTGGAAAGTTTGTGTACCCCTGATTGGGTCCTCCTTAATACAATCAGGAATGATAACCAATCGATCCTCTTGAAATCTGATAGTCGCTTAGATAGTCATGAAATGGCCTGTCTTTGTAGCCCCAGTATAGATCTGCGTTAAAAGTAAAGGCGAGCATAAGTTTTACGGTCTTCCAGAATGTGTTGCCGTGTAGTATGCTATTTACTGAAGTTTTGAAGGAACGTGTATTGGAGATAGTGCATTCCTCTAAGTCGTCGGCAGGATCCTACCAGACCACACGGCGACACATCCCAGAAGACCGTAATGTTGATAGCCACTGCGCTGGTAACCTCAGCTGTGGCGTGCAGGTGAGCATTACGCAGATAATGTGGCATCTTTAATCACTTCAGTGTTAACGGTGTTCCCTAAAGACTAATGCACATTACTGGTTCGAGCTTCAGACCTTTGGATTATATCTCCAAACATGCAACGACTCTTCGAACGTGCTACAATGTTTTGATAAATTAACCCACTAGCGCTGTGTGACGGCTACAGGTCGTCTGCCTTCTCGGATGATATTACGTACTGAAAGTCGAAACAGATCATTTATTGGGCAACAGATGCAGTAAGTCTCTTTAGCTGTAAGTTGTGACTGAAAGACTGCAAAAAAAAGCCTGTTTACAAAACGCTTGGCTCCCTTCTACGTCAAAACCAGTTTTTGACCTCTCAGAGTAAATGGAGTTAACCAGTTCAAATATTTCAAAATGATTCCTGCTTTGTGTTCGCTCTGGGGGGTGAAGGGTACCACAGGTTATGTGTACTTAATACTTCTTAACCATTTAACTGTCAGTGGTTACTAGACATACCACCACATTTAGCATTTAAAGAAGGCTGCATGATGCGCACTGAGTGTTTGTTTTTCATCTGATCGTCGTCACGATAAATATCAGTTATGTATCTGAAAAGCATTAACCGACTGGTTTTTATAATGAGGATGAACAGTCTTTCCTGTGAGGTGGGAACTAAACTTTCAAGATAATTTGTATTAATCGTTGTCTTTGTAGGGTTGATGTGTCGTAATATTTGCCATCCACGCACATAAATGCGATTTAGGTTGAAAATATTAAGTAGTTATCATGATTTCACTGTATCCAGCTCAGTCAGTCGGTAGCTGCACATTCATAATCGTTGTTTTTATGAACTTGTAACCATTTTATAACCGCTGTATGAATTATTATTTTGGTCTGTGATGTATAATTTCGCACTCCGTAACAGAGGTTACATTTGAACTTCGCACTTCTATAGTACCTGTTTGATGTGTTGTGAAAGCAAATAATTCGATATGTGTCCATTGTAATCCATATCGTATTATTTAAACTGATACGGTTTACCGAACATAATATTGGACCTTCATATACCACATACCTTTTGTAAGAGAATGCCTTATTCTATACTGCATGGATATGCGGGCCGTTTGACAGTGATCTGATTAAGTTTGTTTAACCTATAATATGCTGCCAATTACGAATAATAAATAGCTGAAATTTGAATATCATTGTTCATTTACTTGTTTGGTTTCATGTAATATACAGGATGTGGCATTTATGTCTGGCACTTTTGGTATTGCTGTGAGAATCTACTAAGCAACATAAATGCTTTGTGTAGGGTACGGATGAACAGTGCATGGATAGGATATTATGTTGTAATGTATCGCGGATTATGTCGTAAAATTCACTTCTCTCAAATGACCTCGTCACAGATAATGTATTCCCAAGAGCGAATCAGCACATTGTTCGTTACTGTTTGTTGTTTGTCCTGGTCAGAAGCGCTGAATGTTGCGTTGTTCTTTGGCTTAGGTTCGTTGACGTATCTGGGGGGTGTCTTGTAATCCTCAGTCTTCAGAAACACCCAAAGGAAGAAAGCAACTGGGATGAAGTCTGGTGAGCGAGGTGGCTTTGCTTTAAGTTCGTTGACATATCTGGGGCGTGTCTTGTAATCCTCAGTCTTCAGAAGTACCCAAAGGAAGAAAGCAGCCGGAATGAAGTCTGGTGAGCGAGGTGGCTTTGCCTTACGTTCGTTGACATATCTGGGGCGTGTCTTGTAATCAGTCTTCAGAAATACCCAAAGAAAGAAAGCAGCCGGGATGAAGTCTGGTGAGCGAGGTGGCTACGGCACGTGGCCAAGACCAGTGACGATTGTCTCCAAACTGCTGGAACAGAAACTCTGTTGCAGTTTTTGCAGCGTTGCACATGTTTCCGTCTTACTAATTCCGCATATGCTCGAAAACATTGTCCTTCTTTCGTAGTCCAGGAAAGAGAAATTGCTGCAACATGTGGAGGTAGCGTTAGGACTTGACGGTCGCATTCCGATTGTCCTCCTCAAGAGAATACGGATCACTGATGAATCCAGCCGCGTCAGTGCGCCACACGGTCACTTCACAGAGTGGAGTCCTTTTTGATGCAGTTCTCTGAAATTGTCATCTGCTCAGAACCTGAAGTCTTCTTTTGCAGTAATCGAACCTGTTCAAATGTAAAGCCTTATTATTTGAATTTTTGTCGGTGTGTCGTAGTGTTTCATCAGGCAGGACTTCCGATTATAACCTGCATCCCAGAACAGAATAAACAATGCCAATACGCAAATGTCACACCCGGTATACGTAAATCATTTCTACTGAAATATATGTTATACAAAATGTCGGGCTGTAAAACGTGCATTTATTTGTTATTCGTACTATGTTGGTGACATGGTAGAAATATTCCTGGAATTGTACTTTCCTTGACAGCAGAAGTTTACATGTGCACTTTACTGTTTTAATAGAAGCTATTCCATTCTTATAGAGTGAGTTTCTGCAACACTTGATTTATGCTGTCATCATGATTTTGTACACTGCCGTCCATTGTTTGTAAATTGCACACTGCCCATGTTTCTTGTCATGCAGAGGCTGCCTATCCTCACTATGCAAATTATTCGTTTCTTTTTGTGTCATCAGAATTTATATTATATCGGTTGGTCGTTTTCCTGCTCCCTTTAGTAGGTATATGTTTAACTACATTTTGCAAATTGCTGTGCTCTACGGAAACTTTCAACAGCACACTTCTTAGCGTCTAGTGTAACAACGGTGGTAATATTCCTTGCTAAGTGTCTTTTACATTATCATTAAAGCAAATGTTTATGACTTGACAATGATCTAGATTGAAGTCTTGGTAATTTAGTCAGTAACTGACCCGTTCGATACCAAATAGATGCTCTTGTGACTTACCCAGCTTTCTACCCATTGAGCGTCTGGGCCTCTCTCGGGAGAAGTGGCCAGAGTGTGAAGCTGACCACTCAGTTCCGTATAATTTCGAGGTTGAGAATGGGTTGAACTCTAAATACAGTTGTCGTATAAGCCCCGTGGTCTCAGATTCTAATTTTTCACCTTCTTAATTTTGACCTGCAAATCTTTATGGGTTTTACGCATGCATTTGAATATAAGAATGCCCCATGGGCACATGGTGTCTGCCTGTTCTGCTACTGAACTCCTGAATTGTTGGGTACACCTTGATAACGGTGTCTTTTATAATCTTACTGAAACATGCTGACAGTAGAGTGTAACGAAGTGATAATTTGAAATGAGGGAGTTACGTTCGTAATATCTTCTCTGACGCCCCTTCAGAAATTTGCCTTATAAGCGGTGCCACTACGACAGTACGTGAGACACTCCTGTGCTCTATAGCCGGTGCCACTACGACAGTGAGTCAGTCCTCTGCCCAATAATCGGTGCCACTACGACAGTACGTGAGACACTCCTGTGCTCTATAACCGGTGCCACTACGACAATACTTGAGGCACTTCTATGCTCTATAACCGGTGCCACCACGACAGTATGTGAGTCAGTGCTCTGCTCAATAACCGGTCCCACTACGACAGTACGTGAAACACTCCTATGCTCTATAGCCGGTGCCACTACGACAGTGAGTCAGTGCTCTGCTCAATAACCGGTCCCACTACGACAGTACGTGAAACACTCCTATGTTCTATAGCCGGTGCCACTACGACAGTGAGTCAGTCCTCTGCTCAATAACCGGTGCCACTACGACAGTGCGTGAGACACTTCTATGCTCTATAACCGGTGCCACTACGACAGTATGTGAGTCACTCCTCTGCACTATAAGCGGCGCCACTACGACATTAGGTGAGTCATTCCTGGGCTCTGTAACCGGTGTTTGCGACAGTATGTGACTCACTCTTCTGCACTATAACCGGTGCCACTACGACATTATATGAGTCACTCCTGGGCTCTGTAACCGGTGAAAATACGATATTACGTGAGTCATTCCTCTATTCGTCCTTGCGATGAAAGTTTTACGTGATGGACAACACTGACTTTGTACTCTGAGAAGTGCAAACATAATGTTAGCTTGTTATTAGCAAGTGACTAAATTCACACCCATTGTTTATTTTAAGGTGTCCACTTATGCCTGTGTTAGTCACTCTTATATGAAGTTCCGATTTATCTTCAGGTCTTTTGGTACTACACCTGGTGTGTGTTTACAGTTGGTAGTCGTTTATGGCGGTAGTGCAGATTTCACACCTCAAAGTCAATATTTGTATATGCCACCTGTCTGTTTCCTCTTTTATTAGCAAACTTTTTATCTTTGATTCTTAACAGTACTCATGAACGTAGGGTTAGTAGCTAAAAGTTGCAAAAATGCAAGTCTTGTTACTCTTGGCATACGTCTCGTAATTTATTACGTTAATGAAATCACGGTCAAGAAATAAATGTTATGCTGGTTGCCATGACATTCGATTTCCATTTTTTACTATAAAAGATTGTTGATTATCAAAGCATACTTGACTCGCCTAACGGTAGCTTGATATCGCTTTATTATGGAGATGTCTGTTGTCTTTCGAAAGTCGGGTAAGTCGTTACATAATTAGGTTACAGAATAAGCAGTAGGTGAAAGAGGACATACTAGTGGCATGCGCGTTGCGAATTTAACGTGAAGTTTTGGAAATTCCGTTTCTAGAAAGATACGTTCATTGTCATAATAAATTATATCGATAGCTCAGTTCTGTACAGTAGTAAGTCCAGATATCTCACTTGGAGAAAATCAGGTTTGAAAAATTTAAGTTTGTAGTAGAAACCAACTTTTGATAGCGCCAAATTCAAACTTTGCGTCTGTACGTACGTACGTAGAAGTTACTGTTCATCACTCTGTTGTTTTTGCAATAGTGTTTTATTCCGTTTGGAGTTTTTGCTGTATCGAACGCAGGTATCGATATTCAAGGCCCATATGTGTAGTTGTGTGTGTGTGTGTGTATGTGGCAAAAAGCAAGAACTTGAATTCCTCGTAAAATCCCCTTTTGCTAATGTTGAATATAATTGTCAGTAATTACGATAAAATTTAATGACTCTGTACTCAGTTGTTGAAATCAGCAAGCCTGGTGCATAACATTATCAGTCCACTCGTCATATAATCTAAAGGCGCTCCCAGTGATTATAATCTCCTAGGAACATTTCCGAATACTGGCAACCTTAAACCGCCTATACACACTCATTTCCTTGTCCGCTGAAAGGTGACCGGTATGATGAACTCCCATTACAAAGCAATGAGTCTGTACCTTCCGCCAGAAATTGTGTGTACCAACTGCATTTACTTACGGCGCATTGTACAGTTGTTTCTTTAAGTTATCTGTGAATGTCTGCGTTAAACAACACTGCTCCTGATTCAAACGTTCCTACCATTACCTCGTTTACGCACTGCACGAATTCTACCGTGTGAGGTGGTAAATGAAATAGTTGTAGCAATTTTATGTGGAAATCTGGAGCCAGGATACGACAGTCGGTTAGCGACTAGGCTACGGACTAGACCGAGGAATCGTGGTTCGATTCTTTCAGAGACAGCAGATGTTTCTCTTCTCCAAAATTTTTCAGACTGGCTCTGGGTCCCACCTAGCCTTCCGTGAGTACCGGAAGCTTTTTCCCCGGAGCATAGCAGCCGGCCTCGTGAAGCTGACCACTCACCTTTGTCTAGTGCCGAGATTAAGAATGATATGAGCTATATCTTGTCTCCTACCCATATGCCTTCATGACATATAAAAGATCAATATAAGGTAATATAGCAGTTGTCTGCCAATATAGACGAAGTCCAAATATTTTTCAAATTGATAACGGACAGTAAAACGTTTATAGGCCAAACATAACAGACCTACTGCACACATTGCGTAAACAGCTTGATAGAAAAAGTTAATTTGCAGTGTGGTCTAGGGATATTTTGCCCCGTAAAGTGTTGGTGTCATAATGTCACCTGAAGTATATAACATTGTTCAACACACAAAAAGTTACGGAAACGAAAATACCTAATGTTAGCTAATTTTGGGGTGCTGAACACGAAAATGACATTAAGAATTGAGAATTGGCTCTGGTTTCCAAGTTAGGGAAGGGATCTCATAGGAACGAGTTACCGCTCAGCAGACGAGTAGAGCGCTCACCTTACAGACTGCTACTTCTGTATGGTGCCTCCTATTCAGAAATGGATTACCAAGAAGAAAAATTGGACAGTCGAGAGCCCAAATATGCCATCCAGTGCGTCACTGTGAAGGTCTGCCTATTCCAGAACCCCCCGACAGTTTTTTTCCAAGACTCGGATGAGTAAGAAAACGCCCGAAACACCACAGCCATCTACTTCCAGAGATCCGGAATTTTTCCTGAACGTTACCTCTGATGAACCACAGAAGATCACGCAGGCAGAACTTTCTGACCTCATCAGAGATCTAGAACTGTCGAAGAATAAAGCAGAACTGTTGTCGTCTGGACGACACTGTGAAAGTGACAGCATTTCGCTCCCTCCAAAAATATTTTGAGCAGTGCTTCATAACACAAGTTGAACTCAGTGCTTGTAAGAACGTCGAGGGTCTGATGGCAGCAGTGAACATCAGGTACTATCCGGAAGAATGGCGACTACTCATAGACTTTTCCATGCATAGCCTAAAAGCAGTGTTGTTGCACAAGGGCAACGTACTGCCTACAATCCCTGTTGCTTGTGTCATCCACAAACAGGAAACACAGGAACACATGAAGGAAATTCTCAGCTGCTTGATCTACAAGACATATCAGTGGCACGTTTGTGGTGATTCTAAGGTAATTGCCATTCTGATGGGACTGCAAAAGGCTTTCACAAAATTCTGTTATTTCCTATGCGAATGGGATATTCGTGCCAAAAGTGTTTATTAGAGCAAGAAGAATTGGCTTCTACATAAATCACATATATCTGGAACAAAGAACATAGCTCATCAGCCTGTTGTAGATCCGTGTAAATTGTTGCTTCCCCCTCTATATGTTAAGTTGGGCCGAATGAAAAATTTCGTGAAGGCACTAGACAGAAATGTCCCAGCATTCTCATTCTTGTGTGAGAAATTCCCAAGGCTTAGTACGGAGATGATTAAAGCGGGTGTATTCATTGGCCTCCAGGTACATCAGCTCTTCAGTAACTGCAACGTGTCACTCAAGATGCAGTTCCTCCATTCACACTTGGATTCCTTTCCGGTTAATTGTGGTGCCGTAAGTGACGAACACGGTGAGCTTTTTCACCAGGACATCTCAGCGATGGAGAACAGACACAAGGGCAAATGGAGTGCTGCCATGTTAGCCGATTACTGCTGGACGGTGAAGAGTGGTGTTCCGGAAATTCAGTACAAGCGACGAGCGGAAAGGCGCCTCGTTTAACTCATGTAATTTCACTGTTGTGTCCTGCTTCCATACAGCAGTATAACGAAATTCTTTTTAGCCAGAGCCAATCCCGTAATTTAAATGCTAGTTTAATGTTCTACAGTGCAAATTCTAACAAGTAAACATATTTTCATTTCCGTAACAGGATACAACCCCAACTCTTTGCACAGTGTAATGCTCTGTCAATTATTACTGCCATCTTGTAGTGATAATGTAAGTATTGACATTTTGATTTAGTTTCAATGCCAACGAGCGACATACCTACGTACATCCCCATAAACAAAGTATACTTTGCCTGGACTCAGTACACAGAATGTACACTTTAAAGCGAAACCCGCTCAGTGAACCTACAATATGCATTGCTGCATTAACGACCGATGACGCTGCTCGTTCTGCAGTACTCAGTCCCGCGAGTCCCTCGTTAACGCGGGACTGCTCCTCATAGAGCGGACGACATCAATTGCTACATCCCGACCGATTACGCCGTCCGCTTTGCAGTACTCAGTTCAGCGTTAAGAGAAACTGTCTAATGCTAGTAGCCTGCATAATGGCAAAGCCGCCCCAAGCGTGAAGATGTCTGTTAACGTTTTGAAGACTGAAATAACCAAGGATCTTGAAAAGCCATTCATACCGTGCGGCCTTTCATTCATCGGTATCCACATACAATGTAGACTTTACATTAAAGCAAGCAAAAAATAAAGTTTTACTTCAGTTTTGTTCGCTCCCTTACCACCGATTCGTAACAAGTGTTTACTGTTGTTTAGCCCATGTGCATAACCGCTCCGCAAAACAGAACGTATCCACCTTAAGCGTGCATCCTGTCCTTGCAGGGTCACACGACGTTACAGTAAGCCTGGATTTCCATTTTAAATCTGGAGGTTAAAAACAGAGAATTGAATTTTGGCGGGTGTGGCACTCTCAAGATTTCCTGGTCTTTTTGTTACAAGTTATCTTTTCGAACGTTCACACATTTCTTAAACCAACAAAATGCACACTTCTTATGTATTATACAATATAACTTCTTTTTGCAGTAAAATCAGTCCGACATGTTTCGGTTCCCTATTATGGAACCATCATAAGGGACTCGTATCTTGAGTTACACAAAATCACAAAACAGTAACTAATGGTACATATTACACTGGGGCACGCGGTGGCGCAGTTGGTTGAGGCACTGCTCTACAGGCCGGAAGGTCGCGCGTTCGATTCCCGATGGTGTCATTGGAATTTTTCACTGACATAATCCTTTCGGTCGCACTATGGCCCTGGGGTCCACTCAGCCTCTAACAGAAATGAGTACCAGGAGGAATTCCTGGGAGGTAAAGGCGGCCGGTGCGTTGGGCTGACAACCTTACCACCTTCATGTGCCGATTGTCTAGAAATCTGGGAGCCTCAACCTCCTGGGACCCTAAGGGCCTGTCGAGGCCTGTAATGGGATTGCTTTACCTTTTTTACCACCGGGACATTCCATGACTGCTGCGGTGGGCAATGAAAGAAACGCAGTCTGTGTTAGCATACATGTAATTGCTTCTTGTATCCTCATTTTCATTGTTTTTGGTCTGGTTAATTGATATCGTTTGCACCTATCCTGCTTTTACTGAATAAACATTTAGCCCAGCCCTTTAAGCTTGTGTACAATGAACTGTAGGGTTATGGCTCACGTTTCTATTTTTCAAGAAATATTAAAAATATCATGATTAGTACTTTCATGAGAATTTAATTATAAGAAAGACTTTGGCCTTGTGTATTATAAGTTGCGTATCTTTGAATCTTTACTTTCTGAGCGCGTTTTATAATATAGCAATTAGCAGTCATATTTTCCTTTTTGCTTTGTTGAGGTACGTGGTGTTTCTTGTATCTTGAAGATGACCTTTTTAATTACAGTGTACGTCATAATGAGTCTCAGTCTCTTGGCGTGTGCTGGAGATACATGTTTTATGATTCATTTTCACAAGTAGCAGTATAATTATTTTCCTTTCCATTTTGAACGTTACGCAAGGCTGACTATCTACTCTGCAGGTTACAATGAATGTTACATAAGTACAGTGAGAATCCTTTCGTTTATCAGACATTACCTCAAATTCACGTAGATGTAAACACTACGCTGTTAACGCAACACTTCGCTTTATTTGTAAGTACGGTATGTGTTATCAGTGGCGGGAGGACAATTGAGGTTGAAATACCGCCTTACTTGTTGTTTAAGTACAGTGATCAGTGGCAATAAAAAGTGTGTGTTTTGTGAATTACACTTGATTGCAGCACTCATCTTCGCCACTGTAGATGGTATCAATAAATAGAACTCTAATTCCAAGCCGTATTTTATCGTCCGTAGAAACCACTTAAACGAATTGCGTTGTCTCGTTTCCTCCTCCTTTTTTGCTACTAATTCTGAACGCAAACTGTCACTCCTACCCTCGTATGAAAATTGAGTGTTTTTTTTTCTTACATTCATTACCTTTGCTTGTTTTCTCAGCAGTTTTCTGTATTTATTTTATTTTATTCTTTATTTATTTAGTTACTCAATTGCTAAGTTTATATGGTGTAGACATTTAGATTTATTAGTGTAAAATTGACTGTTAATGATGCGGAAGGAAGCGGTCATGGTATCTTCTGAATAGTTATTTTTGTATTATATTTATCGTATGTCCCTTTAATACGCAACGCACACTTTTGGATGACTTTACATCAACATTTAGCTATTCTACAGAATTTGCTCTAGATTGTGTTTCGAAATCCGACTGCCATGATTAAAGACCGACCGGCTCTTTGGTTCACCGCTCGCTTCTGGAAGGCATGACAGTAGCAAGCTCGATGATGGATGTACATGCCAATTGCTCGGGGGGCCCAAGGCGATGTTATGACATGAGTAATAATTCAACATTAATTTTATGATTGTATGTTGATATTATATAGCTGGAAGGAAATGGGGGAATTTCCAGGAAAATATGACACAGAGGTACTGTCAGCAATCGATTCATAACGTGTACAATGATGGGCAGGCCTCGACTTTGTGTGAACTCTCCTTATTGATCGCACTGACATGCTGCTGGATTGTGTAGCGATGCAAACACGGAAGAAGGAATGCTGATTATTTAGGGTGCTTCTCCTTCTGCCGCTGCGAGTTGGGTTCTTCTGTGGCTTGGTCACTGCCATTCATGAATAACACAGCTGGTGCACGGTTTTATTAAGTGGACCTACCTTTGGAAGAGTTAATTTCTACACCAACTTATGCACACAATTCTATAGTATTATTAGTTTTATTTCCCCCTATACGTATTTCGGCGTATTTAAAACGCCATCTACAGGGGGGTCACAAAGTTTACAAGCATAGACTATACAATCCTTGTATATGTCGTTACTTCCATATATATAAAATATAAAATGTAAAATGTAATACATCAATCAGTATTCTGTTGTTGTCAGATCTTATATAATGTGTACATGTAACCTTATAACAATTTTAATACTATTTTAATCTATTAGTACACATTATATAAGATCTGACAACAACAGAATACTAATTGATGTATTACATTTTATATTTTATATATATGGATGTAACGACATATACAAGGATTGTATAGTCTATGCTTGTAAACTTTGTGACCCCCCTGAAGATGGCGTTTTAAATACGCCGAAATGCGTATAGGGGGAAATAAAACTAATAATACTATAGAATTGTGTGCATAAGTTGGTGTAGAAATGAACTCTTCCAATTGTGATAAGATGCACGGTATATACAATATAAAGCGGACCTACCTTTGTTTCTTTAGGCTTCATTCCTTCCGTCATTATTATTATTATTATTATTATTATTATTATTATTCGCGATGAATGTTAGATGTCATTCAGTAATGTTTTGTTAACGGAACGCGGACAAACGAAAAGGTGTAACAGTATGATAATCGCGTTTAAGGCTTCCCTCTGTTGTTGGGCAACACATTTCGTTGAATCGGGAAATCTCATGTCGCGTTTATGCGGGTTTGTAATGCGTTTGCTGGTAATTACAAAAAGGTGCTCCAACGGTTGCTCTGAGGCTTATTGTATGTGTACCAAATTAATGCAAGTAATACAAACGCGACACTAATTCGCTATATTACTGCGATGTAAATATCTTAGTTTAAATCCATCACTAGAAATTAATTAATTAATTGTCGAGTCTGCCGAAGTTGTGTAGAGTGATGTTCGTGACAAGGAGGTGGAGTAAAAATTCATGACTGCTTTTGTATGAGAAGTACTATACAAATTTATTTATCGTTTTGAATGCTGCTTTAAAACTAAATCATGCAAGCGAGCGACGTTGATACGCATATTCTCTTTTTTACATTGCAAATGGTAAAGACAATATGATTGTACATACTACTAGCATGTCCGTGCACCCCAGCAACTGCACTGCAGTCGGCGCTGGTTTTTCTTGGAACGGGAGAATAATTTTATATATGCCTTTTCTCCATATACAAGCAAAGGCTACATTTAGGCTTTACCCAAGCAGAACTCATGAAGCTTGTTTCTGACTTTACTAGTTCTCGCGTTGGCCGTATTGCTGTACTGTTACTTATCGTAGGGGGTTGAAGATTACGTCGAGATGGACTTCATTTGCAATATGCTCATACTAAGTTTCCTAAAAATCGGTCAGCTGGTTCGAGAGTTCAAATGGGGGTACACCATACATATGACAGCATGATGGTGTCATAACTGTGCTTTTTATTTCCTTTAAGGGAAGAATGTAGGGTAAAGGCTTACGCTTTAATTACTTCTGTTCGCAGTGGCACTACTTTCCTGGCAGGCCTATGCAGAGGAAATTTTTTTGAATGGCGCAACAGCCCCTAATGGGGCAGGGCATCATTATCGAGGCTTCACGATCACTTTCAGATTCGAACCCACAACCCCAGCAAGTGAACGGCCGCAGACCCACGCCTTAGACCGCGCGGCTGCTGGGATCGGCGTACAGAGGAATACGTAGCAGTCACTACCGAATAAGAACGGAGAACGTGAAACAAGCATGCTTTGAGGGGAAAAGACTCTACAAATTATACAAATCATGTGTCCGTCTAAAATGGACTCATTTTAATACAGTTTGAACCACCGCGTGAGACAGCAAATATTTTAATTATTCCTCGCTGTCTCGTTTGCCTTTCTGCGCTTCCATTTCGTCTGTCATAATACCTTATGTTCCACAGGTGACGTTGCTGCTGGCCATTTTCCTTCTACAGTAGTTCTCCATACTTTAAAGCGTACCATGTGAAGTCAAATTAAACTACTAATTTCACAGTTTTATTGAGTTTACCTTTAGTTTACGGAACGTTTCTTATGCTCGCTGCCGCCTGGCTCGACTTCCTTCTTTTTCGCTACACATCTTCAGTGCATGAGAACAACAGAGCTGGCTTCAAGTTTAGCTAAAAATACCCAGATTTTATTGGATGTTCTGTGGCTCTCATTGCATTGAGTCAGTAGACTCTACCTGGTAATTACTACCCTTGCATCGCACTTCAGGAAACTTTGCACAAGTGTAGTCTCTGAAATCGTTGGGGATCGCATTTACACGACGAAACGGTATTCATTGCCCCACGTCATAAAACTATTTAAGTGACTTTCTTTGACAAGAACATGCGTTCCGTTTCAGAATGTTTCAGAACCAAATGAAATTGGAAAGGAAAAGGAAAAGGTTTGAATTTCCTGCAGGAGCAACAGTTTTACTATTCTCCGAAGCGACGAGACCGACTAAGAGGCCGAACCAACGTCCTGTTCGTTTGGTATCGGGGATAAAGCGGCCGGAGCGTGGAGCTGACGTATCACCGCAATAGTGCCGAGGTTAAGAATGCGTGGAGCTATACTTCCACTTACTCATTTATCTTTGTCATGTTGGTTAAAGCACAGAGACAAATTTACCTGATTATGTGTTATTTGTGTTTCGATTCCGTAACAAATTTCACGTGTCGAACCACAGTTCTTCGCTAGGTACCGCCATTGAATGAAAATTAAATGTATATAAAAAGGTAAATCTGCTTCTGCCCACGCATTTAAGGCGTATAGGGGGGAGTAGAAGTATAGATCTACTTATTCTTAACCGTGGCACAAAATGGAGATGTGTTGTCACCTTCACGACCCGGCCGCTTTACCCCCGGAGAAGAAACCTCTGTACCCATTGACTAGGAGGCAAGATGGGACCCAGAGCTGGTGTACACATTTCAGAGAAGAGGGAAATCCCTTTCTCCTTTCGAGAATCGAACCACGAATCATCAAGGCCATAGCATAAATGTTTGTTTATCGCGTACCATTAAGGTTTTTACATTCTGTAACCCTGATGATGGAGGCAGTAAGCTTTTCCGTAACGTTGGTAACTTTTGACCATTCCACACGGCATGATATCCCAGAAGAATGTAATCTTCATCAGCACCACCTGAAGACCTCAAGTCTCGTCCTGAATATTTACTCCTATTCAGCCATGTGTAAAACATTCAGAATGCCGCAGCAATAACGTGGCTTCGTATATCCGGTCGGCTGAACTCTGTAATTCGTTTTCGTAACGTAGACGTGTTGTGGTTTAGGCAGTATTTTTAATTTTAATTTGTCCTGAAGATGTAAGCATCATGTTTCTACGAAACATTGGTACCCACCTGCCAGGCTACAACACGAGATTTTACTGTCTTCATGAACCTCTTCATCTCTTTCAACTGTGCGAAAGAATTGCGGTCTTGCTAGTCTTGCTGTCTGATTCTGGACTCAGAAACGTGGTAATGGCTTCATATAATGGATAAAGCATGTTTACCATTAGGTTTTATGGTTTCGCAGCAATATTGTGTTATTACACTTTCAGCTGTTTGCCATAGAAACATGTTTATAACCTGGCCACACTATACTGAACACTACATCACCGTAATATACGTACTTGTGTTTGTGTTACGTACATTCAGAGTGCTGCAGATTTGAAAGAAAATACGAACTAAACCAAACGAGTCAGGAAGTGAACGCATAGTGTAAATATTCTGCCGCATTCCGTCCTCAACAGATATGGTACTCAGATAGTTCGTGGTTCCCCTTGTCCTAGCGACGTCACATTCAGTCGTGCTAGTAGTTGAGCATGGGCGCATGGCTTGTTTGCGGGCGATCGTGAGCGCAGAAACGCATGCAGGTTTTGTGTAAATTGGTCATTTTAACATCCTTCGATGTAAGTGAAAATTGAAACATGTCGATCATTTTTCGGAAAACTATCTAATATCAAATTTCATGAAAATCCGTTTCACGGTTCTGGAGTTGTTATATGCCTAGGCTCAAACTTTGGGCGGACAGAAGGACGGACAGCGATTTTAATAGACGCCCCACAGGGATGCGAACGCACCTAAAGTGCGTGGTGGACAGAGAGTATTGAGTCAGATGTTACTGGGCTCCACTTGTAACGAACGTTCAGAAAGTATTGTGGCATTGTTTACGGCCTACAGGAATATGCATGTACATTCGACATTTGAGGTTCTTAGCGATGTTGCTGAATATTCAAGTATTCTGGGATGTTACGCCGTGTCGACTGGTAAATAGTTGCCGATACTTCTAAGGTGAAGCCACTTCGATCCTTTGAATCGTCAGTGATTTTGTCAGACGCGGCCTAACATTTCAGAATACTTGAATATCCACGCTTATACTTGTATAGGTAAAGCAACCCCATTACAGGCCTGGACAGACCCTTAGGGTTCCAGGAGGTTGAGGCCCCCAGATTTCTAGACAATCGGCACATGAAGGTGGTAAGGTTGTCAGCCCTACGCACCGGCCGCCTTTACACCCCAGGAAATATTCCTGGTACTCATTTCTGTTAGAGGCTGAGTCGACCCCAGGGCCATAGTGCGACTGAAACGATTATGTCAATGAAAAATTCCAATGACACCATCGGGAATCGAACCCGCGACGTTCCGGCTTGTAGCGCAGTGCCTCAACCAACTGCGCCACTTAGTTAGTTTCTTCCTGTCGCTCCTTGCGGAGCATAGGGCCTCCTTTCAGAGGTTTCTTGGTCTGGAAGTGTGCATTCTGTAGTGGGTGACCAGTCCACTGACTACCCAAGTTCTACTCATCCTGATATGACTGCCAGAGCCATCTAGCAGCAGTCAGGAACATTCACAACGTTGCATTAAATCCAGTAACTCTGACGTAATCTAGGAAGTATAATTTGATGATAATGGTTTGTATTTGAGCTGCCTGTTATTAGTGATGCCGTCGTCCTTATTGACAGGGATTAGCCCTAATGTAATATATGGCAAGTTCATTGTTTGAATTGTTGATGCTGTCTGTTGGATACAGGAATATCCAGTTGAAACAGAGGCTGATTGTGATCAGAGGAAATACCTGCGTAATATAACATCGGTATGTGTCACTTATTTTAGTGCATTAGCTCTTGGTAAATTAAGCGTCATCGTGCAGATCCCTGATCTAGCGGCAAATAACATCGGATGTTACATGTTTGATCTTTGACATCAGTTAACACTTGTGGCTTTCGTCACAGACACCTCGGGACGTGCTATCAATGCAGTAACAACTAACACAGCAGTGGTGCTCACGATTTTTCGTATCAACGCACCCCTAAAAGACTCTTCTTCTCCTCCATACCTGAGGGATGCAGCGACAGAACTTAAAATTCCGCTTCCTCTGTCTCACCAGTCGGCCTTGTAAGGTAGGGAAAAACAGTAATGTAGGCAGGAACCATTTAGTCACTGAAAAAATAGTAGTTTAGGCAGGAGTTATTTAGTCACTGGAATAAAAACGAAAAATGAAACGGGTTTAGTCCGTTTGCTGTTGTTGTTGCGTCCAGTGGGTATAATGTTAACTTTTGATACTCTTAATACTGTTTTACACCAACCAAATGCACTTATTTATTTAAAGAACACTAAAATATTCTTTAAAATATTAGATAAAAACCCCTACATATGTTTCGGCTTATCGATAAGTCATCTTCAGGGGGTGTCACAACTGCTTGTTTTTAAAAACACGTACACATATTGGTCCAATAGGGGTTTTTATCTAATATTTTAAAGAATATTTTAGTGTTCTTTAAATAAATAAGTGAATTTGGTTGGTGTAAAACAGTATTAATGTTAAAAAATGCACGGTGAAATTAAAATAAAGTTTTTTGATACTCTGTTCTAAATAGCGTACAGCAGACAGTGCGAACGAGTGGGGGCTTCCGATATGAAATATGATGAAAATCAATCCAACGATTATCGAGTTATGAGATGACGCAGTATAAATACAACCACTGTCTAAGTATTTTAATATATGTGGGACATAATTAAAAGCGAAGCCTGGACATAAAATTTTGCTATATTTTTCTATACCGTTTTGGTTTGGAAGATATTTCACTCGTATTAGTGTTTAGGAAGTTACACTCGAAAGCACGAAGGAATGCGTATGGTCCTTCGTGTACGTTGTTCATTACTGTTGTCCGATTTTGGCCAAAATTTAATTGCGTGTTAACAAATTTTGATAGAAGTTAAGTATATCAATTTTCATGAAAATCCTGAAAGTATTCATTATATTTTCAGTGCACGTCTTTGTCACAGTAGTCGCTGAAAAGCCGGAGGATGTAGTAACCATTATTGTATATTGATTATTGACTATTATTTCTACCGTTCGGTTGTATATAGTCTTCGGAACTTATTTGTTATTGATGTATGTACTGTATTATTTTCTACACGTTTCGGTCTGTAATAGACGTCTCGGGACTTTATTGTAATTGTGGTACTGTTATTTTACAGTGCGTAATAGACCGTCCACTTTATTTGTATATTGATGTATGTACTGTATTATTTTCTACACGTTTCGGTCTGTAATAGACCGTCTTCGGCTTATGTTTGAGTATGACTGTTATTCTCAGTTTCGTTAATAGCGTCTCACAGTAAGTGTACTGTTTTTCTAACTTGGTCTGTATGACGTCTAATGATATGTGTCGTACGATTGACTGTTTTACATTTTCAAATGAAGATCGTTAAATATGACAGTCCCTTACAATTGAAATAAAAAATTGATGCTATTTTATTGGTTTCTGTTCATAAAGATCCGTTTAGGTTTTATAAAATTGTTATATGCGGGCAGACAGAGGGACCGACACGCGATATGTCGAAGGTAATAGGCGTGGGTTTCGTTGCGAAGGCACCAGCAAGTGTCTAGCTGTTGTTAGGTCAGGTAAGCTGTAGGTGTGCATTATACAGCTAATAGAATGTTCGGACCGGCAGTTGACCCCGAGTCACCAGGCAAGATTTATTTTAATTCGCCACACATTGTTTATGTGCTGTTTGCTGTGTCGTTAATGCTTTCTAACTCGCTGAAGCAGTGGTTACTGTACGTACTACCTCCCTTGACATTATAAAGGAAGGCTGTGTTTGGGCCACAGAGTGTATTTATGGGGTTTTTACGAGTCTTAGAATAAACATAACTTATTTCACTAAACACCATTAAGCTTTTGTATTTGTAATGGGGTCGACATAATGTAGGACCTGTATTCTTAGACGTTGTATTATTTCCAGTCGCCGTGTCTCAGATGGTTAAGATGAAAGTTGACGCTTTTAGTGTTCGTGTGTGTCAGTATCTTCCCACAGTCGACACCAAGGAGCGGCAAGTGCGAGATTATGCAGTCCCGTGTTTCATACTTGATCGGACGAAAGAAATGCGCCAGTAAATCAGGTACATCTGTTTTATTTTTGTTCCGTGTTCTCCCACGTGCTGGAATTCGTTTCGAGTATCGGCAGCGATCTATCCTTGTTTCCGCGTAACTCGGGTAGTGTTCAGTACCGTTGCATAAGCTTACAGAGGCGCCTGGCTCTCCCACAATGCTGCGTCACGTGCAACACTGGCATAAGCCCGTCGTCGGGCCTTGATGCAGTCGATATGATAGCTTAGGGTCGTCTGTTTTCTACCCTCCGTCCTCAGGCTTTGTTTATGAATGAAATTGCTGAAAGAAATTGCGTGAAATATTATGTAGGAAATAATAAATTAATCAACGAATCTAAATTTTGTGATTATACAAGAAAATCAACTTGCAGTTTTAGACTACGAAAACCCCATCTGTACAATGTTGCCTGTTAACCCTTATGTTCCTGTTGATACATGATCTGGTTGTTACGCAGTCATAACGTCTCTTTCCTTGCTTGGGAATCGTTTAATTCGTAAACTGATTACCGGAAGTCGCTAGGGCAGTAAATATTAATAACATAGCCTATATTTGGGCCACCTGTTTTGTATAATTCAGAAAATTATTAAGTTGTATCGACTTAAATAAATATTGATTTTCTGTGACAGGGTGACGAAGTAAAGATTGTATTTGCCAGGGTCAAGCTCGCAGAATCAATTATTATAAGAACATGAAGACGAAGTTTCATAGTTGCAATGCCAACATATATTTTGTTTTCTTAATAAGATTATTTCCAACGGTATACAGCGGACCGTTAGCTCTTCGTAAGATTGTAGCAGTAAATGATCAATTCGTTATTTCGGTACAGTTTGTGTTAAGAAAGTTCCAGGAGCTGAACGGGAGGTTTCATTAGTGTTCTATAAAATCTAAGTTATTTTGGCGACCAAATGCAATTAATTAGGCATTTTTGACAGGATATCCACCGTATCTACACTGCATGAATATTCAGTGGTTGGCAAGACTGTCGTTCTCTACGTCGTCACTGGCTGGCGCCATATATGTATTTTTTTCTGTAAATTGGGAGCCATTGGACAACTTGGGCCACTTGACCACATCCGTAACGGTAATTGTAAGCCCGCGTCATCCATTTTTACAGCACCCCACTTAAATAAGTGAGCTGAGATGCTGTAGACCGATCCCAGTGGCCGCGCCGTCTAAGGCGTGGGTCTGCGGCCGCTCGCTTGCTGGTATTGCGGGTTCGAATCCCGCCGGGGGCATGGATGTCTGTCTCTTGTGAGTGCTGTGTGTTGTCAGGTAGAGGACTCTGCAACGGGCTGATCACTCGTCCAGAGGAGTGCTACCGAGTGTGGTGTGTCTAAATGAGTTGGATCGCGAAGCCTCTATAATGAGGGCGCCTAGGCCCACTAGGGCTGTCAAGCCATTGGAAGAAGAAAAGATACTGTAGTCGGTATAGTGACTAGGCTGCTATCGAGACGACAGAGGAATCATGGTTAGATTCCCGGCAGGGGTAGGAGGTTCTTTTCTTCTCCAAAGCGTCCTGACCAGTCTCAGGCTCCAGTCACATATTGAGTGGATTGGGGGGGGGGGGAGCTCTTACCCCGGCGGTAAAGCGACCGGTTCGTGAAGCTGACCATTCACTTCACTTAGTGTTTAGTTTAGTGGTTTAGAATGAGTGGAGGTATGCCTCCACTTCGCCATATGCCTTCGTGGCGTGCGTAGAAATAACGTTACCTTTAGCTTTACCTCACATAAATATATAACGCGTCCTCGATGCCTTTTTAACTCCATACTGAGCATCTTATCCACATACAGGTAGCACAGTTTAAACGCTCCGGCTTGTACGAAATACGTGGATGACGTCTGAGCTAGGAGAATGATTGTTACGAACCTCATGTAATGCGAAGGTCTGAACAGTTTCCTTTTCAAGGTCTCAGAGCAGTGTTGTGGTTAGTAACAACGTAACATCTCTTTGGCTGTGTTTGTGATTCTCTTTTGCGTTTTATTAACCTTTTATATGCTGTCATAGGCCTGTTTATACTGCAGGTTTTTGTTTGCATTTCATTTTCAGTGCGTAATTGCTGGAGCACCGCAAAATAAATTCCTGTTCTCTCCTATTTATGTGATGTGTCTAGCGAAATAGCGGCGAGTCTGACAGAGGGCGCAATGAAGTGCAGGGCAACTTTACTGCTTACATTTCGTGGTTCTTATGTCTTCAATTTTAGATCACACTTTGTCCGTTTTATGATTATGTAAATTTGTTATTGCAAAAGAACTTCGTCGCTTTAAGCTCTTTTTTTTTCTCGACTGTATTTTACAGTTAATACGGAAGACTATTCTGTCTGTCGTCGACCAGTCTGACTCTTTTGTCCATTCTGAAGACTTCGACAGTAATAATTTGAATAGCTTTATGAGTCATTGTGTTTTATTATTGAAGAATCATTTCCTTTTTGCTCCAGTCCTTACCTTGGAAGCTTCGTCTCCAACACATGCGTATGTTTCTGTAGTTATCGTGTAGAGAGATGCATCTACTAGCGGTGGACATTCTTTTGCCGGGCGGCCTGAGGCGTTTTCTGTTTTCAGCCGCTCTAACGTTGTGTTTGTGGGTTCGAATACTGCTCGACACCTGAGTGTATGTCTGTGTTGTCTTATGTAGATAAGAGGCCTTTCAAAGGGCCGATCCCCCATAAAAGTATCCTGCCAGATGTTGTAAACTGTATTCAGAAAGCCGTAAAACGACGGATCCTGAATCGCATTGGCCTGTTGCGCCGTACAAGACGGAAAGATTCTCCATATTATTACGTCGTCAGTTCAGAGTTCGCCCAAGAGAGGTCTCTTGAACTGTTATTCGATACAAATGTAGTTCTGGTAATAATGTATGACATATGCTTTCCTTAAAATTATTTTCTCCATGTGGTGCTGCTAAAGAGAGTTCTGCTTTAATAATTACATACCTTAGTGAAATATTTCTGTGCATTGGGCCGAACTTGTGCTATAAACAAGAACATTTGTTTGTGTTGTCTGCTTCTTGGGGTCACTATGTTTGTACGGTATATCGAGAAGGGATGTAGAAGAGTTGACCTTCGTATACCAGACTTTGGCAAGCCTGCATCAGTAGTGAACAAAGAAAACGTGTTACATTTTTGTACTGAACGTGCTAATGTAATGACATGGGGTTTTCTATGATAAGTTAACATTTTGTAATTTTAATAGCAAACTCTTTAGTAGGCGTTCTGTATATTTGATGTAGCGTCTTTAAATTATCCAGGATATTGTAATTAAAAATGACAAAGATTTTTCTTGAAATGTTATTACTCGTATGTGTGGGCAAGAGATTCCATCGTGGAGCCGTATATGGAGAGATGTGACTGTGGAACACTTTACTAATTCCATAGTGAATTGAGCCACCCCACAAAATAATGTCTTACAAAATTATGTAGGTTTGCTGTATGTTTTATGTTCTTTAATACCATAATTTATTATTTTTTTGTTGCAGGTAAGTGAAGCAGCACTTTCACCCAACGAATGTTTTTCTCCTCATTCAAAGAGTGAGTAACCGCTTGAATATTAACCAACAGAGGCCTAGTTGTGACGTCATGTATTACCAGGTTTTAACATTAAAAATTTCTATATTAATCTCACATAGTGTATTTACTTGTTGTGTTTAGATCTCAGGACAATTAGCGATTATTTCCCTGCACAGCATTAACTGATCGGTTTCTATAAACGAGACGGAGTGTGTTTGCTGCGCGGTACGAACTGATACATTTAAATGTCATGCCAGTTATGTTTATTCTTCAAAGGGTTAATCGTTAGTGCCACTTATGCGCTGCAGAATGCCAGCATTGAGATCATGCGACAGTAACTCAGCTGTGTCTCGACCCACAAAATAGGTATTAAAACGCCTGCAGTACATTAACTTTTTTTTCGACGACACATATTTCAAGTCGGTGCCTTTGTTTACATTTTTCCCTGCCGATTGTAGACAGGCATCACTGTTTTGGAGTGGCGTGCTGCCTCCATGTTCAGGGCATCAGAGTAAGTCTAGTGTGGGAAGAAATGTCTGATGTTTTTAAGGAAATGAGGCGATAATCTTGCTGTGGTCGTACGAATAGGAGACGGGGGTGCACGAAGTAAGGGGTACGTGACGGGTAGACGTGGGGGGGGGGGAGCCACGCGGTGTTGCGTCCCAGTTTTCACCTAACAAAAATTATGACCTTCAAAAAATTACAATTATTGATTTGAATTCTCTTTTATTTGGCTCAATGATTTAAAATTTTTTGAGCGTAGAAGATGAATTTTTATTTAAAATATTTTGCCGTCCCTTGACCTCTGCCACCCGTGGCAGCCGCAACATTCTCCCTCCCCGATTACGCCCCTGCATCTGTTTTCTTGTCCGTCTGCATGTTTCATATTCCACATTCCGGACGGCCTACACGAAACGCTGTCCTGAGAATGTAATTTTGCTCCATATCAGTCCAAAATAACCCGTCTTTGTACATAACCCAGATCATCGATTCTGCAGACAAATGTTTATAGCATACAATACAGGTCTCATAAGGATCCACAACGTCTGTGCGAACTATCTCTTTTCTGTATGGTGAATATTTGTCTAGCTGCAATGGGAAACTACATCAGTTTCTCTCCATTGTTCTGTCTGTAGTGTGATTCAAACCCAATGATGTATGAATGTCCCCAAGGTGTGTGTTTTGAAGATACGCTGCATTCCAAACCGAAGTACTGTCCAGTAGTGTAGTGTACACAGTGCACAAGGAGAACCGTACTGCCAGCCATTTTGTCTTGGTCAGTCATAGAATGACATCGGACCGGACGACCGTGGTTCGATACATCTGAACGACGTTTAGGCATTTTATTGTTGCTTCCATCATTATGACTGTGCAGAGAAGGCACTTGCCCTGCTGCCGAGTGGCCACAAGTGTCTTGTACGTATGGTGAAGGAAAAACACTTTCGCGTGACCACTGTCTGTAAGGGCGTGACGGTCAAGCAAACTGGCACCAACTGTGCCATGACGTAATAAACGACACCCTTAACAGATGAAGGCATTGCCACGTAGGCGGACTGAGTTGCACTCGCTTTATTGGATAGACCAAGAGAAATTCCCATGCGCCTGTATGATAATCCATGACTTCCAGTAAACTAAGAAGTAAAGACAGTCCCAACTACGTTGATGGTATCGTGCTATATAATTTATTGCAACATGTTTTCGCTTCTTGAAAAAACCATTATCAGGCAATGTAAAACACTCGAAGAAAGTTTGTGTATCACCACATTAAAATGTTCATTTTCAGTGCACTTGAGCTATCAACCTTTACAGTACTGTGATTGTTTTGGGAGACGAAACTAAACACAACAACGAGATAAAGTATAATAAAATATATTAAGACCATTATTCCGTACTTTCATGTGAAACGCCATCATCTTCTGTGCTAAATGGCCCTGAATGGGACAGTTTCGTGTCTAATCGGAATAGAATCCAAGCTGTGGAAGTTTAACTTCCATCTACAGTTATTTTTCCGCTTTATTTCTTGTATCGCTACTTAGTGTTTATTATGGTGTAATACTACACAGGTCGAGTGCAGTGCTCGTAACTGCTGGGTCACCTTTCACTTTCGTTGTTGAATTGTGACTGTCTTCACTTCCCAGTTTACTGTGTGTTTATCACAACGAGATGTTCCACGTAAAACTATGACTTCCAATTTTGGAATTTTCTTGAAGGAAGACGTACTTGTAACGGAATCTGAAGAGACGTAAGGGTACATCCGCTTCTGTTGGCTTTTCTTTTCATGCGAGAAATTGTAACCATGTAACTCTGTTTGTAGAACAAGGTGTATTTTGAAAAGCTAGTAGTAGTCCGTCTAGTTAAGAATTTGCCTGTCTTTATGGAACCCGAACTTTCATTACTCTTTTCACAAGATCCCACTACTGTTACGTATCTTAAGTAAAATTTATTTAAATGAACAGAGTATGCGGATCTCGGTATAAACGTTGATATAACGAAGTGTATAGCGGGTCCGATATATGTCATGTTCTCATCTACCGGTGTGTTTTGGAAACAAGGTGTTATACCGAAACTGTGTTCAGTGTGTAAACAACAGCAGAATTTGTAAAACAAATGAAGGTAATGATAATACGAAAATTCTGTGTTACATACGTCCACAAGAGACCGCATTTACCCTCACACTGAATATTCCCATGACAATGAATGCGTAGATGAGATTCGCGAATTCCATTGTCTGCGAAAACCCTTACTCAAAAACTATGGTGGAACCCCGACATAAATTCCGTGTACTCGTATAGCAGAGTGGAAATATTACAAAATGCATCAGAACGTATAAATTTTAAAACTGACTTAATTGTTTGGGCACTTCGAACCGGTCTGATTCTCCCTGTCTCGGCAGGTAGAAAAACACGGGACAGACGAGCAGTGGGTTAAATCAGTTCTGCCTGAGGATGGGGACGGAGCCAGTCCCCGAAACGTTGTATTTAAACCAGTTGACGCGGCTGATCGCCCGAGAAGACTATATTGCATCAGAACATTTTGGATAAACTACAAAATCCGTTACAGCATGTACCGAAATTTGGGTTACAAAAGCAGGACAAGCTCCCGCATACGAGTCAGTGGACTTCTCTCTAACATTAACCAATGTAGACGATACTGGTATGTTATTGGACACTTGGAGCAGCAACGGATCAACAGATGATCCAACTGGTTGGCTGTTTGATGGTGAATATAAAACTGGAATGTCTTGTGCTGCGGACGTAATACAAAGACAAAACTAAAATCCGGGATTGTTTTTGTCATGTAAGGCAGCCTGTCCCAACTTTGTGTACTCCGCGAACCACCACCTGCTCAACTCGTCCCGACCCTGCGGGCTACGTAACGTACGAATTCTTAACGACATTTGCCTGCTGGCTTGATGTTGGACAAAAACAGTCACTCGGTTATGTATTTTATTTAGCCCTGTTGGCTTGAGCGTTTTGGTATTTCGTTACGTCGCCAAATGCGATGCAATGTCACTTAAAATTACGCTGGTTGAAAATTCGAAAATTAAAAAAAAAACGAAATACGGTGCAAAGTACATTCTGGAGAAATCTGTATGGGCCACTCTTAAACGTTCTGGAACCACAGGCTTCTGAAGCTTGTTGTATGGGATCGTTGCGTGCTTTGTCAACTTAAATTCTCGTAACAGGTCTGTTTTGGGTAATAAGTTATTATGAATTTCTCAGGGTAGCCGCGGCATCTGATATTGAGGTTTGTATTTTGACAGTGTATAAACTTGGTAGAATTTCGTTTTAGTTGAAGTTGTGTAATAAATGAATTAATGTCTCGACTCTGATTCCTCTTGAACGGATTAATGAAATTTTAATGAGACTTTTATCGGCTTCTAAAATATGCATCTGCGTGGACTGTTAAATAGATATGAATGTTTCGGAGGAACTTGCTGCTTCCATCTGCAGGGTAGTTGAAGAAGAGAGGACTGCTTAGACTACCCTGAAGATGGAAGCAGAAAACTTCTCGGTAACGTTAGCATGTGTTTACCAATCTGTATGCTACCGTATCACAGAAGACGGTCCTTGTTATCAGTACCTCTGTGAGGACCTCAAATGTCGCAGTGCTTAAGAAATCACTGGCACTGGGGCAACCTTTTCTCCTAATACATCCGATTTCCCCTATAATTTTCATTACACCAATGTTCCTTGCCTCTGTTTTGTTTATCTACCATGACACTGTGTAATCTTAAAATTAAACACTTCTGTCTTTTCCTCTTAAATTCAGAACCGATGTCACTGTTACGCCTGTCATTAAACCCGCATTGACATGCCGCTTTGGCTTCTTCGTTACAAATAAGCATGCAAAATGCCTTACTCATTTGATCTACCAGTAGTAGTTCTTGAAATGTGTCATAGTCTCTAACTGAATTCTGTAAAATTCAAAAGGTAAAATTGTCCCTTTACACACCATGATGGTGTGTAGGGGGAGTGGTGTTATAGCTCCACTCATTCTTAACTTCAGCACTAGATGAAGGTGAGTGGTTAGCCTTACACTCCTATTGCTTTACCGCCGGGGAAAGAGCCCCTGGTGCCACTTGAATAGGAGGCTGGATGGGCCCCGGGGCCGATCTGGAAGTTTATGGAGAGGAAATAATTGTCCAGCCGTTATGCCAGTCACTTTACTGATTACGCTATTCCGGCTTCGAATTAAATTATGTGGTATAATAAAAGTGAGTAAGTCGGTGTTGGGCTGTCACAAATGCCACTCACGCCCGTAGAGCAGCAACAACGGCATCCAACCTCATGGACCACGCTGCTATAGACTGCACGAGCGCCCTCTGTGGGAGTTCGACCCACGAAACAACGGAAACAATACATGCTGCACACTTTAAAAGGATATAAGAGCACAGGGGCATTGAACCGGTCCAAAAGGTGGCGAAACCAAGCACTAATCTGCGCAACAAAAAACTAATAAAATCGGATGTACACGTTGTATTTTTTACCCCTTATTTTTCTCGTGAAAGACTTAAGGCGAGACAGTGTCACGACCGGTACGTTGAATTCCCTCTCAACAGGAATGATGGGAACATTTCCTGAACACGCTGTTCTATTATTAAATGTGCAACAGTACTGTTTCGTATTTTACTTGTAAAGGTCTGTGTTCATACAACGAGCTGCGGCTTATGTTTTTTGGAACCAAGAGGAAGGAAGTAAAGAGACGCAGGAAAAAACTGAATAGTGGTGAGCTCCGTAATTTGCATTCTTTGCCAGATATTAGTATGGCGAGCAAATCGAGGAGGATGAGAAATGTGGGACACGTAGCATATTTGACGGCAATGAAAAATTTATGCAGCGTTGTGGTCGAAAACCTGACGCCATTTGGACTACGTAACCGTAGATCGGGTGATAATATTAAGATGAATCTTGACGAAATAGTGAATGTACGTTTGGCCTAGGGGGGCACGCGGTGGCGCAGTTGGTTAAGGCACTGTGCTACAAACCGGAACGTCGCGGGTTCGATTCCCGATGGTGTCACTGGAATTTTTCACTGACATAATCGTTTCGGTCGCACTATGGCCCTGGGGTCGACTCAGCCTCTAACAGAAATGAGTACCAGGAATCTTTCCTGGGGGGTAAAGGCGGCCGGTGCGTAGGGCTGACAACCTTACCACCTTCATGTGCCGATTGTCTAAAAACCTGGGAGCCTCGACCTCCTGGAGCCCTAAGGGCCTGTCTAGGCCTGTAATGGGATTGCTTTATCTTTTACGTTTGGCCTAGTTTCACCTGGCTGATGATAGGTTCGAATGTGGACTGACTACTTGCATACGAAAAGCAGGGAATGGCAAGTCGGATAATCGCTGACGTATTACTGCGAATCATTTAAGAAAACTTTATATATATATATATATAATATATATATATATTCATTCATTCATTCATTCTGTTGTCTGTCTGACGACAGGTCCATAGCTTCTTCGAAAGCGAGTTCTCCATAGCGTGCGATCTAGTGCTTCCTCTTTCAATTTCTCTTATCCTTTCTTTTCCTTAAGGCCATCCCGTGTATAGGCCTCTTTATATATTATATATATGTGTGTGTTTTGTAATGTATGCGCAATATATTCTTTACTTGTACGTTTTCAGTGTTAGCGTTTGAATACCAAACATATTGCCGCCCCTGTATTATGTATCTTATCATCGAAACAGTGTTGCTGCCTGTATCCTGCAGCACCTCTTATTTGTCTTCATCACTGTCACCAAAGTCGTGTTATTCCCATGTACGTAGTAAATGTTCATCAGATACGGTAAATGGATGTAAATTGTTAAAAACATTGAAGGAAGGGCTAGTTGCATGTGTTGTAGACCCGCCCGACTGTTTACTTTGATCCACGGATGAAAGCATTCTCAATCAGATTAGTTGACCCCGGTTTCGAACTATGATTCTGCCGATTAAGCAAGCTCACGCTACCGCGTGATCATGGTGCACCTCCGGTGGACTGCACTGCACGTCGTGCTGCTGCAGGCGTTTAAAGTTACAACGCCCGGAAATTGTGTGTTTGTGTCAAGAATCTTACACCTTCGTATGCTGGGTTAACGATTTGGCAGAATTAGCACATATTTCCCGCTCACTGGTCTTGACCCGGTAGCAGTATGGTGACTGGACTACGGGCTGGACGATCCGGTGTTCGAATCCTGGCAGGGACGAGAGATTTGTCTCTTCTACAAAACGTCAGGACGGGCTGTGGGGCTCACCCGGCCTCCTATTCAGTGAGTACCGCGGTTCTCTCCCGGTGCTAAAGCGGCTGGGGCGTGAAGTTGACCACCCACATTTATCTAGCTCCGAGGTTAAGAATGGGAGGAGCTACACTTTTACTCCTCCTACAGGCCTTCATCGCGTGGACACTGGATACTTTTTTATTTGGATGACAGTGGAGAGGGGATTTATTATGAAATCCATGCTTTACGCCTAATCACTCTTGCCGAAAAAACCGCGTTGCTTTGATTGGTTAATGTCGTTCGCAAGTATTTTAACTTTGCCACATATCTATAGGGTTTTATTAGCTATCTTTATTTTGTGATTTTGTTCTGTTGTTCTGCATTCCGTTGACGAGACATAAACTTACAAGGCAGATTTACTTTTCTCGGCATTTACCAAACTTCTTGCCAGCCACTGACAGATTCTGGTTTTTGTTTGTTGTATGTCTGTCTTCGCCCAGTAAATTAAGAGACGCTGATTTGTCCCATTCAATTTCAGTGTCTCGTGGTTTACTTGGAGCTTGCTAATGACATGTACTAAAGCCTGAAAACCGCATAACAATATACATTTGTATTCTTATATTCTACGGCTTTTATGTAAAACCGGTTGCTGTTTAATAGCCTATATAATCACAAAGAGGTGCCTTAAATTAACTTGACAGTGTAGGATGGTGGCATTGATCGGAAAGTTATCTATGTTCTGTTTTAATAAGAGTTCTACGTTTATAGGGATTTGTGATGGGAAGCTCGTCTGAAGACCTTTATGGTCACAACACCTGTTGTGCCAGTACTGAATGCTTCTTCTTTCTAATAAGCATTTGGCTTCCCCTTAGAACGTTCACTCTTTTGAAAGTAAATTGACATTCGATACAGGATTCTGAATATCTCTATAAAGTTAGTGGAATTAACTTTTGGGTACCGTGTATATATATAATCTAGTGGTAATTCTTCTCTTCTCCACTGTCTCTGCGGTCCATGCAGGACCCCGGCCTCCTTCAGGACCAGTTTCCGGGCGTCTCTATCGATAGCTAGTGGTAATTAGCCTACGTAAATCATCAGTAATTACTGCATATAATTTGAGAGCGTCTACTCGTAACATATTTAGGTTTATTGTGTTCATGTATTCTAAATTTGAAATTTATAACACAGAATATGGATACAAATCTTACTTAATTACGCTGAAAAATAATTACTTTGCCATAGCTTAATATTTTTGTACAGGGTGTTGCGAGGCAATTTCCACTTGTATATTTTCGGAACCGTAAAGAAAACAAGTTTTCTTTATTTCTGGGAGTTGAATTGAATAGAACGCATATCGTGAGTGTTTAGAAGAATAGAAGTACATAAGGTGAATTCATTTTCGCTTGTTTCATTGCACTATCTATGAGCCTCTGGTGTTTTGTTTTCGATTTGCAAGCACGCGTTCAGGGAGAAGAGTTGGATTCTTCTCCCGACAAGTCGGACCGAGCCGTACCACATAATTTCACTTTTACGGCTGCTTATCTACAGCCTATAACCTTTCCAGTACTTAATTTTCTTATTCTATTGATAAATCCAGCAGTACGTAGGTGGGAGGGGGGGTGAGATTTGAAATTGTCCGTAATAAGTACGTACTGTAGATGAGTCTTCGCCCTAAACTGGAAAGAATCCCAGTAAATTCTCAAGCTTCACTTGTTTGTGTTCAAATTTTTAACAGTTGTGGTATTCGTTCTGCGAAACGAGGTCATTTGGACATTACGCTGTGACGAACCCAAAATTTGATTTTAATAATATTTAGACCTTAACTGAAACCGTAGCTGACTTTTTCAGCGTCTGTCGCTGAGGGCGTGTTATACTCAAGGACGTGTTAATTATTTTTAACCAGTGACTCTTGTGCGTGTGCTCTAGGAAAGACTGGTCAACCAACGACAGAAGGACCTTTTTTGTTGCCTGACCAGCCATAGAAGTCTTAAGACACATTTGTTGCAAATGTCATTTCAGCCACACGAAATATTAATATGACGGGAGACAGGAGTTCACACAGTTCAGGTCAGTCAGTCAGTCACTGTACGTCTGTTGCTAGGGGCGGTTATCTTTCTTACATTACCGCGGGCGTACGTACAGACACTGTTCTGGACTAAGCTCTGCGTCTGTGGAAGGATTCTCTTAACACGCTGCTTACTGTTCTAGCGCGTGTATTGCATGCTACTAGCAATAGAAAATACATTTACTTACCAGTTAAAAGTGCTGTGAGACCACTGTGTTCTCACACCGCCTCTTGCCAGAAGAAATGTTTTCAAACATTGTGCCACACCTTTTGCGCTGTTTGCAGTAGCGATAGTCCGCGCATCCTCCCCCAAATTTCCCCTATATTTCCCCTGCGTCTAGGGCCGCAAAGCGGAGTTCCGAACTGTAGCAACACATAGCCGCCTGCTATGATAAACCACATTTGTTCAGTCTGTGTACTCCAGGGACTATCCTGATAATCATAAGCTCATGCACGTAGTTCTATAATGTGTCATCCTGTCTACAACACCTACTCGTTCGCCGGAGCATATACCTCTGAAGACCCTGACGAAGGAATCCGTACTGTCATATTTGTTTCATCCAAGCTGTGCACCTCGACTTCTCACCCTCCCCGTCCGCCACATGTAAAGTTGGTGTCTGTGCCTGTGGTAGGAAATGTATGGTGAGAAGGACAGGTAAAAGTTGCATCGACAGCAGTGAGACTCAAACGTGGACTAATAGTAGCTAGCGATGGCATTGTTTTCTTAGATGTAACAAGGAGTATGTCAGATAGATAACGTCCCCAATTATGAATTTGTTTTGTGGGCATTTTTCGGTGAACGTGTTAAGGAGCTATACATATGATAATGATCAAGACATAAAGAGCTCCTTTAAATCTCAGTATGCCGCCTGTAATCTATTTGAGTCTCACTACAGAACACGATGATGTGAGGCAACCGGTATACGCATCTGCTGCAGGTTCTGTCAGTGTCAGCCGAGAGGTGGAGAGGTAGCATTTCCATCATGTAAACATAACATGTAACATGGCAAGTCTGCTGTTCTTGCTGGTTAAGAGGAACACATGTCAATATTCGGTACCTGTCACTACATACCACCGAAGTGGCCCACTGCTGCATTAGTATTAAATGTCTGGGGCTTCATCTCATTGGCTGCTACATAAAATATGAAAACAGTAAACTTGCAGTGCGGTAATGCCCAGAAAATCAAACTCGCAGACCCGTAGGTCTGTCAAGCCTACGTCAAACGAATTACAGTTTACAGTATAACTAGGTCATACGAAGGTTTCGACAGTTGTTGCAGAGCACGTAACTTTAAACTGTTTGTGTGAATGTGAATGCTGGTGTTCCGTGCTGAGAAAATAAATTAAAAACAATGGGATCGTCCTCTGCTGCCTGTTTCCCATTTAAGACCATTCACCTCACACTTACATCCTGTTGAACGCAGTGGACACATCGTTCTTTCAGTATTTAGCCATAGATAGAATGAGACTCAATGGTTCTGCGATACAAGAGTAAGTAATAGGCTTAATGGTCAGTGTGATACGCAGATCTGTTTCATTACCGTGTTTAAAACGATGCTGTGAAACGAGCACGCATTCTCTGTGAAACTTTAAAACATTCTTCTTCCTGCACTCCATTAGCGTATCTAATGTTTTTCAAGAAACAGGTTTACTACTGCGTAGTCACAGCTTTATATATGTATCTTTAGTTGCGAGAGTTCTCTGTTCCCACAACACATCGATGTCTTTAGTTCGTGCCCCGATGTTGGTACCGAGGTCACGCCCGAAGTGCTATTCATGCCGCTGCAGATATGGCTTCTGAAAGCGTGATATATAGTTCATGCTCGAGATATGTTATGTATGCACTCCAAGACTGCATAATAATTGTGTGGGATGTATCTTCAGTATTTGTACTCTCGTATCGAGACATGTAAGTGTTGCTTATTTGTTCGCTTATGTAAATGTTTGTAATAATCGAACATGAACCAGACTGAGGATTCCGGTTTTTTGTTATGTGACGCGGTGTCATATCCCAGAAGAACAGGAGACTCAGCTACACCCTTGCGAAAGTCTACTGTCGCATGAACCTGCCTGTATTATTCCACAACGAAGGATGTAAATATCCTTACAGAATCTGTGTAAACTTATTTTTAGCCCGAAAAACCTCATATGCTTCTACATGGTATTTAAAAATTTAATTCCATTCCAACATCACAGAAAGTAGACTTGATCTCCATTACAAAAAGCCAGTTAGTTAAAGGTTTATAAGGAAATGTATGCTGTTATATGAGAACCGTGCGAAACACGAATGCACTACACAAAATCTGTAACTTTTAATTTTTAGAGCAGGTGGTACGTATAGTAACCGCTTGAGTCAATGCTGTATGCTTTATTTAATTTAAGGCCTGTAAACTGCTTTGTTAAAGCAACAACTTTTTATTCAGCTGCCTTCTTTGTAAACAAGTGTGCAAAGTGATGGTGTGCACGAAAATTGTATGAAGAATACACGTGTATTTTCGGTTTGTGTCTTCTCTACATAGCTCCTACTTGTTGTGTAAAGGTACAGCAATCCCTATACAGGCTTGGACAGGCCCTTAGGGCTCCAGGAGGTTGAGCTAGACAATCGGCACATGAAGTTGGCCGCCTGCTTGTAGTGCAGCGTAAAATAAACACAACTGTATCGATTATCGCTGTAAGTTTCAGTCAGTTTACGTTATTATCAGTATAGGGCATGTGCTTACGTAATGCTACGTGTTTCGGCACGGACGGACCATCGTCACTCGTCCGAACATAGTTACTGCTTTCTCTTGGCGTTCTTAAATTATTTTCGTGTTAAAACTATACGTATGTTTAAAGATGAAAATTGTTAAAGCTCAATCCCGTAAACACAGCTGTTAATACATACGCGCTGGTACGTGTGTATTAGCTCTGTTATTTTCCATTTTAAAGGCCCAAAATCACGTATCTGGTGATGTTGAGACGCTTGGTAATAACATTTAGATGTTCTCTTATGATATTTGTTCCTCATTGTATCTAAAAGTGTTGTTTATAGGCTCTTGTTGGTACCTGTAAAGTCTGTAGGAGCTAATATAGGACTGATTCCCAATTTGAGTGAAGATCTTTGTCGTTTGTTTTAACGAAAGAGTTTGTCGCTTAAGAAATTGTGCTTAACATTAAATGTGGTTTTAGTTTAAGACAGCAACATTCGTTTGAGACATTTATCGGTGTGGTGAATATTTAACACAACTAATTTGTGACTGTCATTATGAATGCCTTCACAACAGTGTTGGCCACTATCGAGACTTGAACCTAGTTCCCTAAATAATGTGTTTCACTGAAGGCTGGACTCTTCTGCGATGTCACGCCCCGTCGACTGGGAAATATTTACCGACTTTTCGGAGGAGAGTAGAGTGTCCATCTTCAGGGCAAGAGTAACGTCCAAGAAGACTTGAAACTTTATCAACACCGCTGTGAAAACCTGAAATCGCGCATTGTATTTATTGTATCTCCATATTTTGAAGCAGACTGTTTTGTTTAGTTACTTCATTTGGCCTCCCAACCATAATGTCGGCATGGGAAATACAAATTAATCATGATTTATCGTAGAGCTACGCTTAGACATCACGGAGTCAAATATTCGTTGTTTAGGGATGTTGTGGGCGGTGTCAGCCGTTCACTCATTTTACAGTTGGCCGCAATTCACACACTCCGTGACTTCCAACGTCGACGAGACTTCATTGTACTTTAGATGTATCTGATATGTCACGTTATATTTTTAAGTCCTTCACATTTGCTGTTAGGTTAAATATTCCTGCCTCGCGTTAGATAATATCATTTATTTGCTCAGAAGAGGCTTTTCACTGCGGCTTGTATGTATTATATTGACACCACAGTGCTTCACCTTGTGTGATATCACATTACGTTCCGAATAGACTTACGGTCATTGTGTCAGTGATATAAATTTTTTATTGTGGTGGAGAAATAAACGAAACGTTCGCTCGTTAAATTTTGTTTTATGTTATTTTGGTATGTGATATATGGGCGAGACTATTACGTTTCATTACAATAACTGTCCAATATATTCCAGGAGCCATGCTTCGCCACGTAATAAAATTTGTTAGTCTGACGAAGGGGTGTGAATAATTGTGCTTCTAATCGCAGTAATATAAAATGTATTCACAAAAATCTGTCTTTCTCTGATGTTGCTTGAGGAAATAAATTACACGTCTGCAACAGGTACGCAGTAAGGTGGTACACAGGAAACTCCCTACACTTGCGTACCGGAGGTACTTAGTTTAGATCTCTACCGGGTTGCCACCTGTCACGACTGACGTCGTGATTTATCCCAGTCCCTCCAGACTACTTACATGAAAGTCTTAACTACGTTGTGTTCACATGTGCTGGTCCCTAGGTGGAATTGTTTCATCAGTCTAGCTCAGGATATGGTTTCTTGTCTTTACTTAATCCCAGTTTATGATCACACTCCTATCTCATTTCGTACGCGGTGGCGCAGTTGGTTGAGGCACTGCGCTACAAGCCGGAAGGTCGTGGGTTCGATTCCCGATGGTGTCATTGACATAATCCTTCCAGTCGCACTATGGCCCTGGGGTCCAGTCAGCCTCTAACCGAAATGAGTACCAGGATTATTTCCTGGGGGGTAAAGGCGGCCGGTGCGTAGGGCTGACAACCTTACCACCTTCATGTGCCGATTGTCTAGAAATCCTAGAGCCTCAACCTCCTGGAACCCTAAGGGCGTGTCTAGGCCTGTAATGGGATTGCTTTTACATGTGTCATGGAAGAAATGCCGCCGAAAGTATCATAAGAAGAAGTGCCTCATCGGTCTACAAGAAAAGGCGTGAAAGGCGATCATTATCCTATTACGTTCTTCTGGGCTTTGGCACAGTGTTATGGTCTAATTACGGGGACACCAGAGTCTCGGAGGAATATCCTGCCTCCATCTTCAGGATATAATCCGTGAATATGGAGGCAGTGTGTTGCTGTGAAACTCAGGTACAGCACAGTATTATGACCTGAAATAATACCACGTGAGCCCTCACCGTTGTGAACATCACATATCTTACAGGAGTAAGTGTGTTGTGGCAGTTGATGGTTCTTTAATAACTGTAAGACTGAGGACTCTTCGGGATCGACGCTTTATGATTTGTTGTCGATTATGTCGCGTGGGAGTTTGTAATAACCGTGAGATATCTGACATAACGTGGTAGAAGCTTATTTGTAGGTTAGATGCCAGAACCGGTATGTAGAGACTTGAGAACAGGAGCCACTTCAGTGTGGGTCACAACAGCACGGCAGTACTCGTGAAATGCCAGTGCGTTGTCGTATGCGTAGGCTTCTGTCAGTAAGTATTGCCTTGTTGCATTGACTTGTATGCATTCGTGACCGATCTCTACACGACCGAACTACGCCTAACACCTTTATCCGGCAACACGTGACGCGTTATCATATGACGGGTCCGCTTTGTGATAACACTCCTTCAAGAGCGCATGCGTACAGCAAAACGACTTCTAGACGTCGTGTGACGCTTTATGACGCCGTGTAGGTTTGCTATATGGTTACCAACGTATGAGTGGAACTTGCTGTCTCCTTCGTTGGTCCTTAATATGGAAGCAACATTTCTATCTGAAACCGTGATAAGTAGCGTGGCATTATAACACAGGAAAAGAGGATGTAAAGTTTCAACGATGTGAAGTATTCAAACCTCATACATGTGTAGAGTTGTGCGTAAGTAAGGCTTACATATATGCATCGAAAGAAATGCCTGTAAGATTCTTGAATGGTTATGTACGGACTAAAATTATTGACTTGGGCAACAGCGTTAGGCCTATATTTTTCAGTTAATGTGTTAGTATCGTTGCTTTTGGTGTAAGTGCTTTTACAATTCAAGAATTTTTGGAGGAAATTTGATATGTTACAGTGTATGCGCCTTGCTGCTTATGTGATTTGTGGCACTATATGCCTGATGATACAATAAACGATTAATGCGTAGGGTAGCTGCATTTCCTATCAGTCTGTCCAGTTAGTATGAAAAATTATAATGTTAAGTAACCAAGGCTTCTACCCATACTTTGGAAATATAAACTAAAGTACGAAATATCTTATGCCCATGTTCCGCACACAGAAATCACATATATCCAGGACTGTGTATTGTGGATGTGATGTGTTGTTGATAGCATGAAATTTGGACGTTTACCCCCCTCTCCCCGATATTGGGTATGTGTTTCTTGTTTGGCTTGTCTTTGACAAACGTTAATTGACGTAGGCTATACTCAGCACACACGTATATGAGAGGCAGAGAGAGGAATCGCCCCGTGTAATGTTTTTTCTCTTTCCGAGAAGTAAAGTCTGACACTTCAGAAAAGTTGATTGCAGTGGACTTTATTAGAAACCCTTTAGACTCCAACGTATTAGTAATATGTTGGTTAACTTCGGTTGAACGTGTCTTCTATTTTTACTGCCAAGCGTTCGTGCAATTAATTCTCCGTAGAAGCGAATCAAAAAGCTTCCCGCTGCACTGTTTAGGCCATCTGTTATAGGACAGCACTACAAAGAAGCACGTTTTTTGGAATCATTGAACTAAAATAGTGTAGTGAGTAGTGACTGGGACATATAGTGGACAGGTAACCACCCTATTTTCGATGTTTCTTCTATTTCTCTGCCTCTTCTAAAGCAACGAAGAGGAAAGTATCTTGCTTGTGTGGAGTTAGAACGATGACAGGATTAAAAGCGCTGATGTAAAGGTATTGTGTCTGTCGGTAATTCGGCGTGGTCCCGTCCCAGCCACATCATGCAGTGCAGATATAATGGAACATCACATGATAGGGTACCCATTATGAAAGGAAAGGGCTTTTACCGCCGTACTGCAATAGTCAGCCAGCATCTTGTGCTGGACCACACACAGGTATTCATTCCTGTAGCTCTGCTCATCTGCCCCCTTCCTTCTTCACCCTTTTAACTAGAGTAGTAAATGTTCCGTGAGTTGAAAATTGAGGTCTCATTGCTTTTTAGAATATCACGGAGCGGTGGACAGTGTGGCATTGTTGGTCAAGTCGTGATTATGTTTTCGTTTATGCATGGAGATGTGAGTTGAAAACAGGTTGCCTTGTAGCTTCTGTAGCCTTCAGTTGTTGCCTGTTAAGCAGTGCACATCAGAGGTTGTTTCGTGTTAAATGTAGATCGACAACATGAATAGAAGTCGTGAGACGGAGAGCACGTGTGAGAAGGTTGTCATGGCCACTCTAAAGCGTCGTCCTGGAATTTAGCCTGGAGGTTCTGGGGGAACGTCGGTATGATAAACTGCCCAGGTTAGAACCTATAAGCTCCCGAATACAGAGCAGAAATCGTGTTTTCTGTTGCAAGTTGTCACAGAATCGTCAAACGTTTTGGATTATTATGTGGGATAGAATAATGTTTTATGAAAGTTTGCGTAGTGGGATTTATTATTGCGGAAATGTTTCTCTGCCCCTGTGAACACGGCAAAAAAAATGTTTGGGTTACAGAACAGGCAGGAAGTCAAACCAGCTGAGTGACCATTAACTGCTCAAGAAGGGCTGTACTCCGTTTAGTTAGCTGAATGACACTGTTTAGGGGTCTGAGATCTGAATTGGAATATTGAAGACGTTTCTTTCTTAGTCTGCCCTCTTCGTACCTACTCGTCTTAGATGCAGAGGGTTATTGTTGCATATGATCACAATCAAGGACACACGCACACTCGAAATTACTCTTCTGGTCGAGGGATCGGCCCGTCGCAGAGACCTGTACTTGACAACACAAAATATTCACAAGAGACAGACATCCGCGCCCCAGGCGGGATTCGAACCCGCAGTCCCGCCAAGCGAGCGGCCGCAGACCCACGCCTTAGACCGCGCGGCCACTGGGTTCGGCTGTAGACATTTATGAAGTTAAACGGAATGAAATAGAATTTTGCAGACAAGACATGCGCTTGTGATACCGTTATAATTGTAAAATTGAAGCTCACATTCAACACGAAGGTTTGATACAGTGCGGCATAGTTACAGTTTAACTCGTTTACAGCCACAAGGCTCATGTGACTGTCCTGTCCGACAATGTGTGTGGAACATAGGCGTATCGTTAACTGTTAGCAGACCATTATATTGACATATTTATGTCTGTTTGAAGGAAATGCTGCTTCTGTCCGGAGATATACACAAGATTTGTCACAAACCGATGTCATTACTAACGCTGTTGTGAAGTGTATTGTTACATAAGGAGAAACGGTTAGGAGCAAAATATAATGGTAAGTCGTCATCTTCTGCTTATAGGCTATATAAAATCCTTTCATGGCCCCCCTTTTTTTTCTGTTTCTCCATTTCGTGTCTGGTTTCTAGGCCACTTTCATCGGTTTTTATAGTGCATAAAACTACGTCCATTCCCATTTCGATGCCTGGCAGCCATTTAATTCATGGAGCAATCACAAGGCGGCGGTACGTAGGTAAGTAATAGTGACTACCTTGCACAGTTTCGGTGCCTTTTTTTGGGTTATTGGGATATATATTAAATAGGCAGTTTTATTGTTTAAGGGCCGTTTTCTCTTCATTATCATTATTGATCTAACTTCAGCACTGGATGCTACAACCAAATGCCGAGGGTCAGTAATTTTAGTACTGGTCTCTCCGTCTGCTTCTTGGTCTTCTCTCGTCGCTGTGTTTTTTGGGCTTATGTAAGTCACTTGTTAATTTCGTTAGTCTGCTGTATGGCATCCATCCTAATTGGAGTTTAATTTCTGTTTATTTTTCCTACCATCCTATTCTCAGTTTTTCAGAGTCTAATTTTATTTGGCATTCTGTCTCGTAAAACTACTCAAAGCAATGATCTATGGAATCTCTTATACGCAGTTTCTGTTCTTTTTAAGTGTATTTTTTTCTCTTTCCCTCGTACCCACAGTTTCAAAACATAAACTTGGCCTCTGTGTTGTACTGTGTAGTCAACATAGACGCTTTTACTTATATGAGATTTTTTAAAAGTCCTAATTGCTCCTGATATTCGGTTATATATGTGAACTTTTTCAGTTATTTACAGCTTATTTAAATAAGTCGTTTTAATAACTGGCATTATACTCTCGCGACTTTAATTTTCGGTATTGAGATTTATTGCGCATTGAAATGCTTAGTGAAGTACAAGTATTATAATCCTGAACACGATTAATGCCGTGAAGCGGATTAATTGTTGAGAAGCTAAGATTCATTTAAGAATTTCAGCGCCTCTTATGATACCGGAAGGTTTATCACCGTTTTTACAGTCTTTGAGGAACTGAAAATATTGAGCTGGAAATACAGAGTGTTCCCAAAGTCGTTTTACCTAGAAGAAAATTGTAATGCTGTTTCGTTAAGAAACCGCGATCGAGTAAAACAGCACTTTAAATTGAACTTGTTTCTGTAAGCGTCCCTTTCGTTTTCATGCATTTTGGCAGTGTGGCCCTGAATTCCGTTGTTGCAGGTGCGTAGTAGTGTGTTGCAGTTATGAGTAATCAACTAACGTTAGAACAGCGTTGCAGTTGTTAATTCCGTAAATGATCATTGTCTGAGATGTTTCGAGCAAAGCGATTTACATTTCCAAAAACTGTTGTCATACAGTACTCTTAAATACATTTATTTAGACTTGTTTTTTTTTCGGTACCGACTTTGCAACACCATGTAGTTTGAATCTACTTCGGTAAGATTACATTTAGTTATAAAATTATTTTAGAACAAGTCGTAGAAATGAGTATTTGTCCATTTTAGCTTTTAAATCATTTCAGTCTTAAGCCTTTTAAGCCAACCACAACGCTGTACTTATGAATTCCCTGCAATCGCGAAAGGAACATGGCGGACGCTCGAAGTTACGAGGTGGAAGCAACACTGGCGCTACTAAGTTTAGGACCCTGAAATCATTAAGTCTAGTAACTTTTTGAAAAAAAAAAGTATTAGTCTCTGGTTGAGATAGTATTTTTGTGGACCGTAATAACTTGCCGGCGGAGCGAAAAATATCTTCAACTTCCGCTTTCATGATGACATCCAATTGAATGTTGGAGTTTGGCATGTGTCATTTAGATCTACCATGATTATACCTACGTGCTGCGTATGAAGTATTGGTTATACGTCAGCAGTTACAAAACTGGCGACGTTGCGGGTCTTGGCTCGTTGAATAATGACGCGTTGAAACAGAAATATTTACATGCCGTGATAATTACCGACTTTTCCGTACTAACGGACTGTATTCGTTAGTGTCTATCATCGTGGATGTGTGGTCTACGGCCTGTCCTGTTGTAAACCACTCGAACTCTGAGATCGTCTGTTCGAATTCCACTTGGCTCATAGTTGTATATCCTTGTTTTTTCTGTTTGTCTTGTCATGTCTGTTGGCCTTTTGCTGGGTCGATCATCCATCCAAGGTGTCCAATAATATGCCAAAATGATTCTCATAGTTTCAGAGTTGATTTAATCCCTGAAACCACATGGAGATGTTTTGATGCTGCTTTGATTCGTGTATAAGAAAAGATAGGCCTTTCATATTGTCATGCTCGCGAGTCCTCCTCTGCTTCCATTTGCGTCTGTTCCCGCTAATAAGTTTTGACCCATTAATGAATGTTCATGGATCTCGGTGTAAGCATCATGGTATTAAGAGCACGCTACATTCATATGTCTTAGTTACTCACCATATTGGCTCAAGATGGACCATTTCTGACTTTTGTTCGAGAGGCTGCCTGTTCGAATTTCATTCGTGGCACCGACTGTTCGGAGGTTTTCGCTGTTTTCCTCAGTCCCTCCACGCGTGCCGGCATACTACCTTATATTAGAATAATGCTTCTCCCGACGCACTGCGGTTCTTCATAGACAGTCATCTAGTCGTTCTTCGCTGTATAGTCTGATCTAACTGACAGCGTCGTAAATATTGATATCGTAAATTTCTTGTTATCAGTAGTGCCAACTAACGGTGATGTGACTTCAGGCGTGGAATCGACACTAGGCAGCTGTACTTAAGGTCAGGGATCCGAAATTTTGTGTGGCAAGACGTGGAAGAACACGCATATTTCATTAAGGTAGTTTTTGTAGACAATAAACAAGGAGTTGTAGCATAACTCGTGAAACCTATCTTCGTTGGTGTAGATTTATAGTCCTACAGATTTATTATCATTATTACTACTGTTTTATTTTACTTTGTGCAGTAGTTTTTACTTATTACCGGGGTTTTGGTGTACCACTTGCTGTAATGTTTACACGTGAGGCCCGTGAAGCAGCCCAAACTGACAGTTGTGTCCCTTTGCCATAAAAAGGTTTGACACCCTTGACTTAAGCACAGATTCTGTATGTGTTAAATTTCTAAGTTATAGCCTACTTCGCATATCGCCACATTTATAACTACTGTCGAGCAAGCAATATTTCATATTACTGTAACAACAATTTAAATCAATCACAACGCATTACGACCATAGTTTATATCAAATCACTAGTTCTCAGAGAAATGTGCTTGTTTGATTTAACATATAGCCGCCATGGATTTCTGTTACTTTGTTTATTTGAGTGATTTAACGTAAATGAAATATTCCGCTTTCCAGAAAGCGATAAACCCGTCTTGTTTGCTCAATATTAAGCATGGGTGTTGGTTTTTAGTCAAAAAATTATGAAGATTTGTTCTCTTGGTACTCCCGGTTATGTATTTTTTCTTCAAGTTAGCCTTGTCGTTGTAACTAGTTGTTTCAGGAAATACTGTATTCACTTTTGTAGACTGTTTTCTTTATAAAGATTCATGGAGTTGTGACAGGTGGGTTTTGTGAAGCAGCCTCCAGTTTGGGGTTCATTTGTATTACCGGATGTATTATGACATTTTATATCTATAAAATTGGTTCTTACAGGGTTTGTTGTGTTTCATTGTGTACGTATTCTCCTGTATACTTGCTGTGTGTACTTGTAGATATCGCTGCTGTACTGTTTTTTTTCAATGGCGCAACAGCCCCTAGTGGGCCAAGACCTCCTCATTATCGAGGCTTCACGATCACACCACAGTCGGCAGGACTACTCTGGACGAGTGATCAGCCCGACGCAGAGACCTCTACCTGACAATACCCAACAATCACAATAGACAGATATCCATGCCCCCGGCAGGATTCGAACCCACAATCCTAGCGAGCGGCCGCAGATCCACGCCTTAGACCGCGCGGTCACTGGGATCGGCATCACTGGCTTTAATTTAGCAAACTTATGTGGGTTATAATGTTTACTTAGTAAAACATGTTGTGATTGATTTTACATTAATTGCTTAACTAACACGGCGCGATGACCTCATTAAAGATTACCGTAACAACAGTTGCACAGTTTTCCAAAATCTTTAACCATACACTATATCAAGATTCAGACGTAAGTGGCATTAGTGCCACTCTTACGTCACGATTTCGCGCGTTCGATGATTTATTACTCATTACAGGTAATTAAAAGATACGGCGCTGGGGAATCCTCCAGTAACATAATGTTGATACAGAGTTTAGTGAACATTGTTATCTGGTTTAAAAGTTGAAATGGGATACAAACACACGCACAAACAGCATGATGATCATATAAATCTTTGTGTTTCCTTGTTAGGAACGAAATTATTTCAGAAAATTAAAACGGGGGCCATGCGGCAGCTAATGGAGCAGTCTAACTAGCCCTGTGAAATGACAAACATACCTGATGTACACGTGAAAGTAAATCCAGAATTTCCATGGCAAAAGCGGCATTCAGCAAGAAGAAAACTCTTTTCGCCTGCAAATTGGATATAAATTTCAGGATGAGACTAGTGGAATGCTACATTTGGAGCATAGCTTTGTATGGTGCTGAAACTTGAACACTTCGGAAAATAGATCACAGATAACTTGAAAGTTTGGAAATGTGGTGCTTGAGAAGGATGGGGAAGATCAGGTGGACCGATCGTGTGATAAATGGAGAAGTGTTACGTCAAGGAGGAAAGGAACATCCTACATACTCGTACAACAACACGAAGGGAGGCTAACTGGACTGGTCACATTTTTTATAGGAACTGCCTTCTGAAACGCGTTATTAAAGGAGAGATAGAACGGATAGGAAGACGAAGAAGAAGACATAAGCAGCTACTGGACGACCTTAAGGAAAAGAGAATATATTGGAATAAGACAGCGAAAAGTAGTGCTACAATTTAAGGTTGCACCTATATTTTATTAAAGGTTGTTATTGTTGTTAGTGTTATTGTTAACTGTTTAATCTAGCGACCACCCTGGTGGATGAGCAGTTCACTTCTCTCACGCCACTGGTCAAGGCCACAACTCCGCTTAGTCATGCGCTAACGGCCTCGCGAAACCGGGAGAAACCACTTGCCATGACAACTCACAGCCTCACAAAACTTGGGTATTGTTTACATGTCAACAGTTAGGAACATGGTGAAACGTTGGAATTGTATCTGGTGAATTTATCGTAGTTGCAGTCTACACTGTTTGACGTTATGCACACAAATACGCCGCCTAATCGCGTAGTTATAATTGAGTTGCTCTCGCTGTTCTTCTTGTGTAGATTGAAACACTGAAGGAAAGTGAGCGACGTGTAATGTTTTCGTGATTTCAGGCTTCCACGGCTATGTTGATGAGATATGCGCTCTTCTGGGTTATTACGCAGCGTCGAATTGTAATCCTTTACCGACGTTTCGGGACAACGTTTGGGTCCCACCTTCAAGGGTCAAGAAATCTTCTTGACTCTTAAAGATGGGACCGATACGTCGTCCCGAAACGTCGGTAAAGGATTACCATTCGACTCTGCGCAATAGTCCAGAACAGCGCAGATCTCGTGTATTATTGTTGTTCAGCCTCACCGTAATTATCAGACACGTGTGAGTAATAATGAAGTAGCGCTCACCAGCACGCCCCAATGTCCTCCTAGTTCCCTCTATTAGTAGCTACCATTTGACACGAAAATATATAATTCATAGATTTCTAAATTTCATTGAAAATTTCCTCGTGTCTCAAATAATGCACGCCACCATTGGGGATTTTATATAGGAAAGAGTGCAATTTTTTTTATATTTTCTCTTAACTTAAGTTTACGTTTTCACATCCCGGAGCATGATTTGTGCATTAATGTTTTAGATTTCAAAATAATGTAAAGGAAATGCAATTGAAGATAATGTGTTCCCATTGAACATATGTGTCCTTGAAGTGTTCAAATGCAGCGTACTTACTGTTGTGGTTGATTTCTGTGGTTTTATCTTTGGTAACTGAAAATAGAGAAGTATTCTTAATATTACTGCTTTATATTCGTCGAATTTGCTAACTCAGTTCACATGTTAAATTACTTGCGTTTCTAAATGTGTATTTTGATGAATAGCCGATACACTCCTAACGAGGATGCATCAATTTATCGTTTGACAGGGCTGCCATTTATGTAACGAGACGTTATACGTGCGGTTTACACAAGAATGATGGATGTTAGAAAAGAATTCTCATCCGAGTTATAGAATACTCGTACCTCTGTAGAACAGGAAGGGTGGGGGTGGGGGGGTAACTACTACGAAACTGTGTAGTCACGTTTGTTCAATATAAATACGATATAAAGCCTTCTGAATACCCCACGTGTTTAAATATGTTCCTACTAGCTACCAGCTGAGTTATCTTTTGTTAGCGATTCTTATTCGGTTATTGCTGTCGCATAAACAGACTGTGTAGATTAACTGGTAATATAAGAGTACTTCAAGGTGTTGAGCCGCCATATTGGGAGGTTGAACTGCGATGTGATGGCAACTGCAGATCTTCTCCATTCTGCAGCGACGGACGTGACATCTGTGGTGTGTTAATGTGATCGACAGCCGTGTCTTAGGCTCCAGAGAGATCGGCAGCACTACACTTCCTCCTCTTGCCTAGTTTATACTATGGCATTCAATTGGAGGACGAGAGTTCCTTCCCATCGGCGGAGTAATCGTCGCTCAGGAGCTTCACTCCAGGGTCTTTGAACTCTCAACGGATTGTGGCAGTAAAGAATCATTGTTAAAGAATGAAAGAAGAGGAAAAAACTGTATAAATGACTTCTTACAGCGAAGTAATTCGTCGGTAGAGGATTGGGATTTAGGGAGTTGAACTGGCGTATGTGTTTCACTGTCTCTTCGATTTCGGTTAGCTGCTCTCCTAATAGGATTAGACCAGTTTACTGATGTACGGAATGTCTTGGTTTAAACGTGTTAGGGTTAATAATGCTAGTGAGGCTGAAATCCATACATTTGAGCCACTGCTACTTTAAGCGTAATTTTATTGAAGTTCAAATTGCTATTAAAATTTTGAAAGGGTATGTCTCGTCAGATATTGCTAGGGTTTCCAAACATTCATCCAGTCTATCCAAGCAGGAGGTCAGTCGTGAAGTTCCGAGTTATTCTGTTTATAGAAGCAAGTAACAATTGCCTTAGTAATACAAGGAATCGCTTATTATGCGAGTTTATAAAAGGTTGTAGTTGAACGCCTAGAAGGAAAGGTGAATTTGAGGTCAAGATATGTACGTGTATACTATGTGGAGTGGGCCGGGATAGCGTAGTAGGTATAGCGACTCGCTACGAGCTGGACAGTCTGAGGATCGAATCCCGTTGGGGGGCGAGATTTTCAGCACCCGTCCAGACCGACCCTGGGGCTTACCCAGCCTCCTGTACAATGGGTACCGGGTCATTCCCGGGGGTAAAGCGGTCGGGGCGTGGCGTTGACCACCCACCCCCATCTAGCGCCGAGGTTAAAGAAAGAGTAGAGCTATACCTCTACTCCCCCTCTGGGCCTACATGGCCTGTTCTAGGGTGAACTTTACCTTTACCTTTGCTATGTGGGAGGATATTATTAGAGCGGATGTTAAAGAAGCAGGGTGTTGGTGTTTGGACTGCGTTCGATTGGGACTGCTTAGCTTTCAAATTTTTTCCCTATAGTCTTGTGTTTGAAAAATACACAAATAAACTCAGAATTTCGGGAAAAGCGTCTGCTTCCTTCCCCAGTTGAAACGGCAGGGAGACACCTAGTCAGCTGAACTCTTTAAACTGAGCTTCTGTCAATTTTTGTATCAGCTGCTTAGGTTCTAAATGTAATGCACCATCGTCAGAACCCCATAGAATTATGTTAGTTTGGCTCAGGATAGGTTGTTGTGAACTCTGTAATGAACGTTTGTATTGCTTCAAGGGCTGATAATTTTACTGGTATATTGCATCCCGTTGTGCTTCGTAAAATGAATCAAAAATACGTTTCACTTCGTCAAATACCTTTATTAGTAAAGAGTCCTTGGATGCAACTCTAGTTACATGTAGCGGCTTTGTAGTAAAGTCATCTTCTGGCCAAGCGCTATAAAAATGTGAAGACTTAGAATAAACCTCATATTATATATTCAATATGTTAGTGACGTCTCACACCTTACAGTCTTTTTCTTTATATTATTTATCCTGTGATTTTGTTATTGTTCGTGTTACATTTATTTTTAAATGTTTTTAAACTCTACATAATTTTAAATAAATGCGAGAAAAACAACAACAACAACAAGAAAATTATAGGGCTAAGTAATGTACACAAACACTCTTTGTAAGGTTGAGGTACTACTACCACATTGCTTTAACATATAAGGTTTCCTTTATATCTGTACATTTTCATAGTGTTTAGCCTGGGGATGGCTTACTAAAAGGCCGAAATTTGTTGCTAGAGTTGCAAGCTAGAAGGGTTGTTGACGAATGAAGTTGTGTTTGACAGAGCGAAAAGTGTTTCTGATTCAGGCTAGTAATTTCTTGACCTGCCTAGCCACTGTCAACTGTCAGCTTTTTCTTTCTATCAAACGATTTCATTTTCTTGCGTAATAATCTTGTTCCTTGTTGACTGAATAAGAATTTAACCGTCTGCATGGAGCAAAGCCCTTGTTCAGATGCTAAAAGCTGCACAGCTAGTCGATAAATTCCCCGCACTTCATAGAGCTCAAAATATCAGAACCTTATTCACATGAATTGCCACTGATCGCTGCTGTGAGCCATGTGAGTCTAGTCCACAACTTCTTCATTATGTTTTTATTAATCTCCTTTTTAATTTCAATTCGTGCTACGACATTTCCAAGCCGAAGATCATGGTACGTTATTCTTCCCTGGTGCAAATGTCGATTAATACGGTTATTCTTTACTCAGACTTCTTTTATGGAAGAAGCTATCTAAATTAGGAACTGAACAAGTATTAGTAAACAAAACCTAATTTTGACCATTCACGGATGAGCGATCTGCAAGAACGCATTTCAAAACTTCGTGTACTCTGAGATGACAGGCGCCTTTCCCCCCATCTTGTCCCGTTCTCAAACATAGTTTATTTATACCTCAGTTTTGCAAGAAATTTCATTTGTGTGTCTTGTATAATATTTAGAGTGGCCTAACAAAGTCACTTGTAGCTCTTCGTAATGCTACTTCTGTGTTTGACATTCCAGTATTTTTTACCGTTTGCTGTCTCCGCATGCTTTACCATTAATGTGCCTGACATGTAGCTAACTAAACTAACTCCATGGAGCAGATTTCTCCATTAGAAGTTTATAGTCTTTCAGCTACAAAAGAAATCTCGCGCTGTTTATCTAACCGGAGGTTTCATTGCCGTACATACAAAAGCAAACCTGTGGTCTGTACGGATCCATTCCGTTACCATGCCCCTATTTGTCTGTGACCGGTTTCAAAATTATCCGCCCATCTATAAGTAGCTCTGTCAAGTTGAACTCTTCCCTTTACGTTGTAAGTACGCACATTTTCAAATCCTGTCCGTTACACATGTGATGATTTTGGTCGCTTTAGTGCTGTTTATTGAACGAACAGATTATGAAAATTGTCATTATATAATTTTCTCTAGGCCTCTGTTTCTTTTTGTCCCGTGGGTGTTTTGTTCGAGCCTTTTCTCCACCCCCTCAATCTGTCTTTTTCACTTAGTATGATGGACCACGTCTAATCATTTTATTTGTTCTATATTAAATGACGTTGGCAGTAAATTCATTTATATCATGTCGCATGGTCAGATGGTAGTGTATTTGAAATTACGTGGAACGAAGCGATCGTAGGCTCGTTTAACGTACCATCCCGGTATTTATCTGGAGGGCTGAGGAGAACCATGAAGTATCCCATGATAGTAGGTGTCCCGGCCGAGGACCTCAAAAACTTTACCGCTCGTTGACACACTCCCATATAAAACACCTAGGTATTAGATATATACAAACGTGATAAGCAGTTACGATCTTACACCCATATTCCGTGCATATATGGGTACGATGACGTAGCAGGTCACAGAGTTTCTTCTTCCATAAGAATGATATGGATGGTCCGTAACACACTGAGCTTTTTGCTTGCGAGGAAGATGCGGACAATCCGACTGTCAAGCCGGGCCGATCGGCAACACATACGTTTGCCTCAACGATTGGGCTGTCTAGGTGGACTGTAAACATTACGACTATAGTTTATATCAAATCACTAGTTCTCAGAGAAGTGTGCTTGTTTCATTTAACATATAGCCGCCATGGATTTCTGTTACTTTGTTTATTTGAGTGATTTAACGTAAATGAAATATTCCGCTTTCCAGAAAGCGATAAACCTGTCTTGTTTGCTCAATATTAAGCATGGGTGTTGGTTTTTAGTCAAAAAATTATGAAGATTTGTTCTCTTGGTACCCTCGGTTATGTATTTTTTCTTCAAGTTAGCCTTATCGTTTTAACTAGTTGTTTTAGGAAATACTGTATTCACTTTTGTAGACTGTTTTCTTTATAAAGATTCATGGAGTTGTGACAGGTGGGTTTTGTGAAGCAGCCTCCAGTTTGGGGTTCATTTGTATTACCGGATGTATTATGACATTTTATATCTATAAAATTGGTTCTTACAGGGTTTGTTGTGTTGCATTGTGTACGTATTCTCCTGTATACTTGCTGTGTGTACTTGTAGATATCGCTGCTGTACTGGTTTTTTTTTCAATGGCGCAACAGCCCCGAGTGGGCCAAGACCTCCTCTTTATCGAAGCTTCACGATCACACTTAGACACACCACACTCGGTAGGACTCCTCTGGACGAGTGATCAGCCCGACGCAGGGACCTGTACCTCACAACACACAACAATCACAAGAGACAGATATCCATGCCTCCGGCGGGATTCGAACCCACAATTCCAGCAAGCGAACTTCCGCACACGTATGCGTTAGACCGCGCTGCCACTGGGATCGGCCTGTACTGTATATACGTATCTCTATTTCTCATTCTCAGGAATTCCCCTTTCGCCATAGCACTATTCTTTTTGCGGCTTGTATTGTCAGATTTTCTGCTCTCGTTCCTAACTTTAACGCCGTCTGTCCCCCTGGGAACAAAGACATTTCATTGTGAATGTGATATCGAGAGGCCGTAACAATACGAAGTTTTTACTCAAGTTTTCTGAATAATGGGAACTGAAGAAAAAAGACATATAGATTTCTGATTACGCTATTGTGGGGCTATTATGTCCTTGGAACATTTCTCGTGCTCGAAATTTTGTGAAATTAATAACTGGTGAAGTTACGTGTATTACTTTAATGATATCGTGCGTATTAAAACAGTTATGACTTGCCGAGTCATGTAGCACGTATGACAGAATTGAGAAATCCGTCAACAGGTTTTATTGCAAAATCTTGAAAGAAACAGGCCTCTTTGAGAAGCATAAAAGGAAATAAGAGAACGATATTTCGTACGATCTTGGGTAAGTTGGGTGTAAAGTTGCGGCTGGAGTCACTGGTTGCGGATCGGAACCAAACATTACAGGCTTTTGTGAACCTGGTAATGACACGCTGGGTTCCGTAAAAGGCCAGGGAGTTTCTTGGCTAGCTGAGCGACTGGTGTGTTGTCAAGAACGGTGCTGTTGCTCCATTTATATGCGAGATTCGAAGTTATCACAGCGGTGTTGCTGAACACTCAAGTCTTCTAGGATGTAATGCCGTGTCGACTGGTAAATTGGTTAAAACTCCAGAATACTTGTATTGTCTGGAATTCATATGTTAACGTCAGGCGAAAACGCCACGTTTTGTGGTTAATTTAAATTTCGTTTCCTGCGGATGCCTTTTCCAAAATATATTTCTAATTGAAGAAACCTGTTCCTTCAGCCTCGTTTATTGACATGTCCTCCCTGCAAAAATTTCAAGGACCTGACTGATTTACTGAGTAATATTTCGTATAGTGTTCAAATTATGAAACCCCTTATTATGCAGTTTTCTTTATCTTTCTGTTTTCCTCTTTCCTCCCTCTTGTGCTTAGATATTCTTCCCCCCCCCCCCCCGCCCCAATTGTCATACACGCGTATGTTTTCTCTCCTTAATGTCAGAGGTTATGTTACGTGCACTTACAAAATATAAGGATTCAGCTGTTCCTATCCACGCCGTAAAAACATATATGGGGAGTAGAGGTATAGTTCCACTTTTTCTTAATCTCAACACTGAATGCAGGTGAGTGGACGGATTCACGCCCCGGCCGCTTTACTCCCGGGAAAGAGCCACGGTATTCATTGAATAAGAGGCTGGGTGGGACTCAGCGCCGGTATGTACGTTTTGGAGATGAGAACAACATTTGCCCCTACTCGGATTCGAACCGCGGACCGTCCAGCCTGTAGCGCAGTCGCTCTGCTGACTATAACATATATTATTATAGAGGCGTTACTTTTAATGGAACTGCCAAAATTATGTATTTTTAATGTGCACTCGAAATTTGGTACGAGTAACCTGCCGTTGTATAATGATTCTGTGGCTGATGTGTAGAGTGCGCTGAACTGTTATATCCGTTGGCATTTCAGCTCCACTGTTATGTGCATTTAACAGTAAGCGATGACATTGTAGTCTCCTTGGTCTCAAAATCATTGGTTATTCTGACAGATTTTAACTTTATTTTTTAACAATTCATAGGGTACAGTAACTATGCAAACTTTGGGCGTACATCTGTTTGGGTCAGGCACGGGTGGCTATAGTTTTTTGTAGTTGACGGCAGTATAAGGACCATGGGTAAAAATGTTCACATTTCATAAACAAAAAATATGTTGTTGAGCCCTCGTTTCACGACTTGCCACAGGTCGCACGAGTCTTGTTCGCCATGGTCCGTAAGGCTTTGTTCCATGCGAGTGTATGACCGTGTAATACGGCGTACGAGTGCCAGGCTTAAATTTTTGCTTAATACTAATGACCTACTTAATGTTTTATTCGGTACCGTCTTCTTTTTTGAACAGTTCCTTTCTGGCATCGTTTTTATTACCCAAGACGTTCCGTTCTTCCATCCTTCGTTCAAGGGTTCACCAAGACGTCGGTGATTGCCAAATACGTGAACGGTAACTAGGTTATATTACGGAGCTGAGAATAAATTCCTGGGTTTTGTTTTATGAGGATGCGAGTATAAATCCCTGTTGCAGTTTTCAACGGCAGAATTTTGTTCCCACCTCTAGCTACAGATTCCACAAATAACCATTTTGTTGATCCACTGTCATAGCTAATGATCATTTAGGGATACTTGAATTTACGATTTCACTGAATGTGCACACGTATGACTTTCTTTGGCAAAGTGCGACTTTGTAATGCCGAATGAAGAGTAAAAGCGTCTCATTTCTGTGCAGGTCTGACACCCAGTGCTCGCGTCCTTACTGTGGTGGCTAGATAACGATAGAATGGTATACTTCAGCTGGACAAATAGGAAAACAATAAATCACATCAAAAATATTTGCCAAACCGATGACTTTCAAGAGAGTCACTCATTTAACCATTTCTTTTATTGTATTATTTAGTTTGCCACTTCCGTCCTTGGTTTTGCATTGCAGTCAGTTGGAATGCGCTTTGAAGAATTTGTTAGAACGATCCAGTTAAGATAAGGATCAACTCTAACTGATCCTTTTATGAATCTCATTCTTTTGTCCCTCGTCCCTGACGGTTAACATTATCCTGTTTTTGGTATGCCTTGCACTCGATGGATCGAGACCTTTCATAGAGGTACATGTTGACCTGTATTGCTAAACCGAAATCTTAACCCACTTTTCCACGGGGTGGAAATCCCTTGGCCTGACGCCGATCACTTGAACGGATTTTTGTTACATTTGGCACGGTACATCTAATAATTATCCTACAAGTACTGCCAAAATTCAAATCTCCTATCTTTATCTTCTGAAGAGTTACGGCTGCCGCAGCCCCACACAGACACTTATTGTGCTCTCATTTATATAGATACCAGGGTTCCTCAGAAAATAAGTTTACAGTACATAGAGTATATCTTGTGGTCTTTATACGCAACTTTAATAACATCATTTCCTATTTAATTGTACTGCTATCCTACTACTTTTCCACATAGTCTCCGCCACAACTGACGCATTTATCACATTGTGGGGCGAGCTTGTCTGTTCTCTGTTGATAGAAGTCCGTGTCCTCTGTTATCAGCCACCATGTCACGACTCTTTCCGTCTCGCTATCATCTTTAAATTTTTCGCAGCCAAGGTTTTGTTTCAGCGCCGGAAACAGATGATAATCGCTCGGCGACGAATTCTCCGTACGCAGTCGTATACTCAGTATGAATGCAAGTTCTTTATTTGCGAAATTATGCACCATGTAAACTTGTTTCTCTGACCGACCCTAGTGAGCACTTTGTTAATTTTTCCGATTAAAACTTCAGATGTAAACTTGGGTAATATATACCAGGGGGCTTGCCTTGCAGAAAGTGTTAGCTGTGTACCTGAATTTTAGAACTTGTGTTTGTATTTTCTGTACGCCAAGTTTCAAGTATACCAAAATGCATTGTATGTACCAAAGTTGCGTACTTTTAACATTTGACTGTGTGCAGGAAGCAAGGGAGAAACTGTAACACAATGTGGAATAATTACCGTTTATAACAGTTTGCATTGTCCCAAAGTGCTACAGTCTTAACAACCCACAGGCCTGTTGCGTTGTGTTCTGTGTTGCAGAACGGAAAATTTGGCGTAAACAGGTTTGGGTGGGAAAAACCTAAAGGGTAGCGATCACATGGGAAGCCTCTAGGCGTTTTTGTGAGAATATTGTTTCTGTATTAAATAGATTGTGCGGTATGGGAAATTTCGGCATGATCTTACGAGATGGTAGGCCTATTTGAGGTTTGTTAAATTTAGCGATACGTTTGGCCTAACACATATACATTTTTTTATGGCGCGACAGCCCCATAGAGGGCCGGGGTCTCCTCATTGTCGAGGCTTTACGATCACACTCAGACACACGCTCGCTAGGACTCCTCTGGACCAGTGATCAGCCCGTCGCCGAGACCTCTACCTGACAACACACCACACTCACAAGAGACATCCATGCCCCCGGCGGATTTCGAACCCACAATGCCAGCAAGCAAACGGCCGCATACCAACGCCTTAGACCGCGCGGCCACCGGACTTTATATTTGGTTATGTTCGTTTGTTTCTTAGTTTTTTTTTTGAGGACGCCTTTTCAACTGCGTAGATTCTGTACAGCTGAATGGAAACATTATTCTGAATGCTGAATTAACAGGGAAGATGGAGACAGTATGTTCCTCGGAAACGTTGGAATCCAAGTACCAGGCTGCACTGCGTCATATGTTAGACCGCAGTATGGATATTCAGTGTCGTGAAAACCTCAAATCATTTCCTGTGTAAGGTACTATACTGGAGGGACTGGGAAAAAGCACGCAAAACCTTCCAGGATAGCCGACTTTCTGAGTGAAACTGAGAAGGGAACAAATTTTCAGCAACTTCGGTAACAGACCTGCGATTTTTGGTTTTTGTTTGGGCGATCTTTGACTTCATGTTCTGGCAGACATTGAAGAAATTGAAGAACACGAACGCGTTTTAGTAATTAATCTGTTGATTTATGGGGAAACGTTGCTGCTAGAAGTCCTAGAAAATTGACCATTGATTAAGTCCTTCCTTAAATATGTAACGTTCATTATTAATGTACAACATTTGCTGTTGTGGGTGCATGTAGATAGGTGAGGGTCGTGTGTGTGTGTGTGTGTGTGGAGGAAGGTTTTATCCTTTTAAGTGTATCAAATTGAAGAGCATGTTACGAATCAAATTTGAGTGTGCAGAAGCGCCAAGTTGGTCGTCAATAAAGGAGTGTGGCCGCAAATTTTGAAAGTCGCTGATGGTAACAGGACAGCAGTGACTACGCAAAACAGCTACGATATTTAAGAAAACAGTTTTTGTGGAACATAGAAAATCAGACTGTTTTCTGAACAGCAACAGATTTGATGATTCGGGAAGTGTTTCGGAATTAAAATTCGACAACTTTCCGTCTACGTAATGAAGAAAGACTAGTGGACTTGGTTGAACATTTCTGAATTTTCATGAAGATAATACTGCATTTATGTACAACATTGTTGTACTGACAAAGCACATTTCCAGTTTATTGAGTAAGTAAACAAGCAGAATATAGATGTGTTGGTTAAATAAAACACCAATCAATCTTTGAACACAATTGCACTTGCTGATTACGATGTTTCATTTGCTTTGTTAACCCGTCATGTAGAATAATTGAGATGCCCATTATTGTTGCATTTCTTTCAAAACTTCAGTCTTTTTGTCCGCAGGAGAGTGAATTTAACGAACGTCTTTACACTAAAGGTGATACAGAATATAAACAGACAAAATATTGATATTTAAACGCCCTGAGGCATTTCTGCAACGCGACGCCATGTTTTGACATACAGCAGTAGCAATTGTTCTGCGTTAGAGTTATGAATATCACCCTTTTGCACTAACACAGCCCCTGGCCCGGGTTTGATCCCGGGTCAGTCCATGTGGGTTGTGGTGGACAAATTGGCACTGGGACAGGTTTTTCCCCGAGTTCTTCGGTGTTCCCCTGTCAATCTTCTTCATCACAGGGTTGCACACTAAGCCTTGAGGCTGCTGTGCGTCCGTAGCTTCTGCTGCGAGGCCCTTCACTACACACACACACACACACACACACACAAAACACAGCCCCTGCTTCATATGTTTGTTTTACTATTCGGATACGTAAATGGAGATACAAAATTGCACCTACGCTTTGAATACATGCAAGTTTTTTGGAATTCTTTTAAACTTCATCTTAATACCGCAATATCAAGTATAATTTTGACACGCCTGTATTTGTTGACAGGGAGTGCGCGGTGGTGCAGTTGGTTGAGGCACTGCGCTACAAGCTGGAAGGTCACGTGTTCGATTCCCGATGTGGCCATTGGTATTTGTCATTGCCTTAATCCTTCCGGCCTCACTATGGCCCTGGGGTCGACTCAGCCTCTAACAGAAATGAATACCAGGGATTTCTCCTGGGGGGTAAAGGCGGCCGGTGCATAGGGCTGACAACATTACCATCTTCATGTACCTCAACCTTCTGGAGCCCTAAGGGCCTGTCCAGGCCTGTATAGGTGTAGCTTTTATATTTGTTGATATGTATAGTCTGATCGTAGCCCAGGGTGGTTTAAAATTCGCTTGGGTCACATGGACACATCATCTGTAATTTGCGGACCATACGTGACAGTTTTGTGTTGTAAGACTGTGAGGGTGATGTTAACGTTCATACGTTACAAGCCTCTTGAAACTTCGACATTGTAATATTATTCTCCTTGGATGCAACAAGACCGTGACAGAACAGCTTTCTGATGCTGTGTAGAATTTACGTACAAATACTGTTTTTGTTAGGGATGGGCAATATGCACGTATATCCTCCGGCTGTCCAAGCATTGCCTTCTTATCGACACTAGTATCGATACCCTGAGGTTTAAAATTCCCCATTCTCGGACGATTTTACCACCAATTTGAAATATGGCCATCAACCCATTAGTAGCGGGGGATATAACACCCCATTTGGCTGATTTACATAAAATTTGGTATTAACGTTGTGTCACTGGATGTGACAGCATCATTGCTTTTAATTCCCAACAATATGGTGAACGTGCGACGTTGTGGTTTTGGAGCGACAGTAGTGACATTTAATTTATGATCTGAATTGATGGCTGGTACTCGTGGAGCCGTGCCTCCATTGTTTCACGCATCTTCATGGAACGATTACTTAATAACAGTAAAAGCTCTGCCTTTTGGCTTTTTTAGTCTTAATATGTAAGCAATCCCATTACAGGCCTGGACAGGCCCTTAGGGTTCCAGGAGGTTGGAGCTCCCAGATTTCTAGACAATCGGCACATGAAGGTAGTAAGGTTGTCAGCCCTACGCACCGGCCGTCTTTACCCCCCCAGGAAAGATTCCTGGTACTCATTTCTGTTAGAGGCTGAGTCGACCCCAGGGCCATAGTGCGACCGAAACGATTATGTCAATGAAAAATTTCAGTGACACCATCGGGAATCGAACCCGCGACGTTCCGGCTTGTAGCGCAGTGCTTCAACCAACTGCGCCACCGCGTGCCCAGCCTTAATATGTACACGGCTTAATTATGGAATCAGATGTGCGCCGTGTTTTGTGTCTTTAAGTAGCTGTTCCTGAACGCGTTAGATCTCGACATGCTCACTAGGAGGTGCTTATGTTATTGTTATATATAGCCCTATATATATATATATAGCCCTATTTCTTTGTTCACATGAAGTCCTGGACAGTTTTGTGTGTTGCTGATATACAGTTTCTGAGAAGTTTGCTTAAGCCAGCCCCAGCGCGCTTTGTGAACGTCTAAATATTCCGTCGCGCTGTTGGCGTGCTATCATATTTTGCTGCTTTGTAATTAAAAGTCATACGAACGGATAGGCCTAATAACCGTATTCTGAAATACCATTAGTGGTGGACTGTTATAAAATACGCTGAATTGTGTTCTGGGAATTTGTTCTATTATATATATATATATATATATGTATATATATATGTGTTTTTAATATTTCATGTCTCCGTACCCAGCGAATTGTAGTGCTTATCGTGAGCCTTATACCGTTATGCCGAACGGTGTTCCCACCCATGTCGAATGGAACAATAGACTTGAGAAGTGGTAACTTGGTTCGACCAAGATACATTTTTCAAACAATTGTCATCCAGTATAATGATACGAATCTTCATTCACCTCGACTTCCTGGGCATGAAGTATCAGGATATGATCGTTTGAAATAACTATTCTTTGAACGAGAAATTTGCCATTAATAATAAAATATTATTTATATTCTGCAGTGACTTGCGCTGAAGACGTCATGTGGACTTGTTTAATTGTGTTGAATATTTTCTCTTTTGCTAAGGGATGCTGTAAATCAGTAATAATCATAGGAATTATATTGTTAAGAAGTGTGTTTTTTTGTGCCATGCCCGTGGTGTGACTATCTTTTTGCGTGTACTACACGAATCAGCTTCACAAACGACACCATCTTTATGTACATTTCTAAGTAAAAATTTTATAAAGTAACAACTATATAAAGGAATATATTTTCATTTTGTAATGTATTTCGTACATGTTTTCGTCGCATGTTTCCATTACTTTCACTATCGTAATTTTATTTAGAGAATTTTTACTTGAAATGACAAGACATGTGAAGTTCTGAGTCTGAAGGATTAAAATATACAAAAATGTAGCTTTATCTGGTGTTTTGTATGGGTATGAAACTTTGCCTGTCACTTAAGATATATTCATTAAACACCAACTAATGCACATGAACTTTATTCACAATAGCTTATTCTTAAAATTCCCCTATACGTATTTCGGTGGTTTAAACCACCGAAATACGTATAGGGGAATTTTAAGAATAAACTATTGTGAATAAAGTTCATGTGCATTAGTTGGTGTTTAATGAATATATTTGCCTCTCACGTTAAGAGAAAAACTAAACTGGGGTATTATTTATGTTTATATTCACCAAATGTTTTTAATAGTGTCTGGTTTTTATTTCCATCAAATATTTATTTGAAATAAAACCAGTAATAAATTTGGGGTCTTTGAGGACAGGTTGACGAAAACACTTGGACCAAAGATGGAGGAGCCTGAGAAAGAAACTGCATAGTGAGGGGTTTCACTGTTTGTTGTCCTCGTCAAATATAATTTGTATGAAGGAGAGCAAGTGAGTTAAAAGAGCGGGGCATGTTGCCGTGGGGCAAGTGAGAAGTGCATGTAAATATTAATAGGAAACATGAATGAAACATGAAGTGCATGTAAAATATTAATAGGAAACATGAATGAAACATTCCATTTTCAAGGCGGTAAAATGACTTTAAATATAGAGCGAAGGGGTTTTGAACTGGATTCACCTGGCTTAGGATAGTGACAAATATGTGTTGTTGTAAAGACAGTATCAGCTGTCACAGGGGATTTCTGTGATAGCTCAGGACTCATTTTCCCAATAAGGATTTCGATGCAGTGATTGAAGCCTTTTGTATAACATCTCGGGTTTGTTTGTAAATAGAAGAGTAGATGGATGTCAAGGAACGAGAAAGGGATATGGGACTCTAAAGAAAAGCCGGATAGATGAAGTGGAGGCATAAAAGTATCCTTAGCCTAATACGCGAAGAAGAAGAAGAAAAGAAGTAGAAGATATGTCTAGTGTTTCGGTTCCGGCTGATTACAGTGTTCTAAATTATATCCCAGCCGATCCCAGTGGCCGTGCGGTCTAAGGCGTGGGTCTTCGGCCGCTCACTTACTAGGATCGTGGGTTCAAATCCCACCGGGGGCATGGATGTCTGTCTCTTATGAGTGTTGTGTGTTGTCAGGTAGTCTCTGCGACGAGCTGGTCCCTCGTCCAGAGGAGTCCTACCGAGTGTGTTGTGTCTAATGTGTGTGATCATGAAGCCTCGACGAAACGAGGAGTCCCAGGCCCATGTAGGGCTGTCGAGCCATAGAAAAAAAAATTATATCCCAATTAGAATAAAGGAATGTGACCATGGCCAGTGTTTGTTCGAGGATATCCTTTTAACGTGACGCGGGTGGCTTTTATTTCCTTTATTCAAGGACTGCGAAGAACAGTTCCTTCAGAAGGCAAAAGTGAGACCAGGCCTTCAATAAATACTGCGTATAGTTAACAGAGAACGCAGAACATTGTGGCGCGTTCAGGTGACTTTGTGACGGCGTTCACTCTGCCCGTTATCCCTTAATATTTATTAAGAATGTTTATGACATGTGCATCTTTCATCATAATTCTGCCTGTAGCGTTTTGCTAGGTGGTGTCAGTGCATGTAGACAGATAGACGCTTTCAGCGTTTCCATTCCCTTTCATTTTCATCTCTCTGTCATTTGCATGTATCATCATCAGCGTAGGGGCTTACGGACAGACCCTAGATCCCTCTTATTCGGTAATTTTATTTGCTGTGCTCAGAAACCGCATAATAAAATTAAACAAATTTCCTAAACTTGAAGAAAGTTGGAAAATGTGAAGTTCTGTGTTGCGTAATTGAAAAAAAAACAAGTGTCTATTTTTGTAATTATCCGGGAAAGATGCAGAAAAATATGAACCTAAAACTGTGTGTAGAACATGGGAGTGAATATGCTTCGCAATAATAATAATAATAATAATTGCTCATAATTTGGTCGTGGTTGAAGATGAGATAAGAACACCGATTTTCCCAAGAAGATAAAAATAAATTGTGAAGTTTTCTTCTGGCAGAAGTCTGTATAAGTGAGTGTTTGTGAAAAGTGTCGATGAAGAGTCTGGATTGATATGGCTCAGGATAGGGACAGGTGGCGGGCTTTTGTGAATGCGGTAATGAACCTTCGGGATCCATAAAACGCGGGGAATTTCTTGACTATCTGACGACCTGTTAGCTTCTCAAGAAGGACTGTGCTCCATGGAGTTAGTTTAGTTAGTTAGTTAGTCAAGAGTACGTACGTGTACTCGAATACATGCAAGGTGATGCGCGTGCTAAGTAGAACGGTACTACCAACTTACGAACCAGGCGCTCGTTAAACAACGAATCACCAGCTGAAGAACTGTTAACTTGTTAACTATGTATACTTTATTTAAGCCAACATTTACTTCGACTACGTATTTTTACGGGACAAACTTCGTTGTCACAAATTTACACTACAAACTATTCTTGTCTTTTGTACAAAAAATCGCCAAACATTTCTCAGTCTGGCTTCCGTATGTTACTGTGATTGCGTAGATTTACGTGGTATTCCTGTTGGAACGAAAGTACGATGTTTTAAGAACAAGGCTGGAAGTGAATGCCTGATAGTGAGTGCACGCGTTCTTACATATCACCACGAGAGGCGCAAATCTGTGTGGTTTACGTTTTCTACTGCAGGGACTGCAGAGGCAACATCTGCATTAATTCTTGAAAGGGCTTTTGTAAATTAAATTATTCGATTTGCTAACTGTTTTTTCGTCGTCGTATCTTGAATCTTGGGCATATAAAACTGTGGGTTTATTGTTACATCGCATCTTTAAATCGCTTTAAGTATTTTTTACATTACATATTATCACTTCAATTTCGCGTTTTTATTTTATAGGCCTGTTTTTAAAAATGGAGGTAATGCTAATGTGGAAGCCAAAGTTAACTCATAATCCAGTTACATGATGCTGTGGCTACGTAACGTGCATTCTACAAGAAATACATTATTTTGGTATTTTAACACGCACAATTTCACTTAATTAGCCGTGAGTGTAAAATTTTGTGACAGTAACGCACACGGACGAACTTACATACACACACACACACACACACACACACGTATGTAACGTGGGAATTTTTGAATTAAGTGACGTTTTCACATATGTATGTGAGTCAGAAGTTGGCCTGCCCGTCATGTACTGTTTTAAAACAGTCCAATATTATTTGAGTGTACAACAGTATCATTCTTTCCACATACGAGTAATTACCCTTAGTTTCAAGGCACTTAGTCCAGTGGGCCACAAGTTCCGTTTTGCTACAGTTTAAAAAAATCTTTCTGAACTTATGCCTCTAAAAGTTTCAGTAGGGAGCCACAGCCATATTGGTTTTAAGATAAGCAAGAAGGACGGAGTTCTTACAGCAGTTTCTGTACGAAACTGCGATTGGTTTTTGGGTCTGTGTAATATTGTTAGTACATTTGAGGAGGAAGCCAAGTTAATACAACACTGTACATTAAGAGCGAACAACTCGCATTTTTTGGTTCAGTTCTACACGGTTATGTCTATTTGGCGGCTGAATTTTGTCATGTGTTCAAAAACCCACATAAAGTAACAGCTTATCAGAGGTTGGGTCTGCTTCCGCCCTCAGGTGAGATGGTGGGGAGGCTGTTTACAACCTCCAGACTTTTGGACATCTAGTTTCCGTAACATTGTGTTACTCTTTTATGATTTTTGGAACATCTGACGATAGGCGAAGTCCAGAAGCCAAATATTCCGTTTCTTCGATGGTGATACTTGCATTTTATGTATAGCACCCACTTTCTTTTATTTATCTCTTTTCTTTTCATTTTTTACTTCCTTAGTCTCTCTTCATTTGTTTCTTCGTTTTACCATTTCCCTTTATGATAATGGATGCAGTACATGAAGCCGTTGAGGTTGGAAAAAAGGTTCGAATATCCGCATTTTCTCCTTACTTTCCGAGTGTAATATTTCATTTCTGTTAACTTAACGCCATAAATCTAACAGTGTTTTTAATGTCTTAAAATAAAATGTCATCTGACGTAGTTGGTCATGACTCCAAAACTCCTACTTTATGTCTCATTATAATAGCAGTGTCCCATGCAGCATTTTAATATTATCCATCCATTACAGGAATCGTGAGTTAGAAGCATGTATTTTTCGTACTGTTTAACCATCTGTACAAGTATATTCGTCGTAGTATTTTTGGTCCGACTACATGTTCTGATCTCTCATCACGTGATTACGAAGGCCCACGTTCGATCCCAGGCCAGTCCATGTGGTATTTATGGTGCACAAAGTGCCACCGGTACAGAGTTTTCTCCTAGTACTTTAGTGTTTCCCTGTCACTATAATGACTCCAATGCTTTAGCGTTACTAAATAAAACAGTTCCCTCCCTCTCTGTTGTGTATATTAATATTATAACTTTATAGGACGTTTACGTTATAATTATTTAGTCGTGGATATCTTGTTATGCGTTTGCGGTTTGCCTACAGTGTTTCTTTAATGGTGTGTACACTTGTCGCCACATGTGCTGCGGTTAAAACGCTCAGTACACAGACATTGCGCACTCTTATGGAACTAATTCTTCGGTGTGCATAAAGACCAACTAAAATGTAAAATTGGAAGCAGTGTGACAGCAAATTAACCAACAACTGAAGTCGTCAGCGCCAGCCTTACATGTTAAAATACGGACTTCTTTGTCCCTGACTTGAACGTGTGAGGTTATTTAAGGTTGATAATGGACACATTAGTTACACTGAGTAACGAATACGTTAACCGAACTTTCATTCGAGGGATAAATACAAGTATGTTCGGTGCTTGAAAGAACGTATTGTCACTACACGTCCATTTGCTTGGACACTGATGATTTCGCAGTAATGGTAAGAGTACTCATGAGAACTGGTAGCTTTCGTAGCAAAATGAATTGATCAGAAGAGTGGCGATTAAATTGATATTAGAATTGGTGATTTGAATGCTTGTGGCATGAGAGAAATCCGGTTTGATTCATGATGAAAGAAACCGCGGTCCTCGGTTGGAGCTCTACTGTGCTTCCCTCGAGTAGCACGTCACGCTTAGCTTACTCAAGTAGAAAATTCAATTTCACCAACCGATTAAATGAATTCATCTGTCCATTATCTAACTTCATCAGTGCTACTGAAACTCGGGTGTGAAAGAAGAATTCAAGGTATAGACCTAAATTAAGTATAGTGAAGTTAAAATAGTTTTGATACTCTGGAGAAATGGATGCATGCATTCAGCTGTTTCTCTTATTTTCACGATTATGCGTATTAAACACGTTGTATTGCGCGGTGTTTATGTCGTCTTTGTTGACACGCATATCGTCTTGATATAGCATCTATGACAAGCTGTTATATTACACGTTATCACATAATATTTAATGAGTGTGCCTTTTTTTACGGCAATGAGTATTCAAATTATTCAAATTACGTTCTTCTGGGATGTGACGCCGTGTGCTTTGGGGGATGATTAGTAACTTTCCGTCGGACTGTGCTCCTCCAACCCTGAAGATGGAGGTGGCAGGTTTTTTTGGAACGTTTCTATCTACAGCCTGCACGGCCTAACATTACTGTAAACCGTGTTTCCAGAATAATGTTGGGAGTAATACAAACCCGCAATTTAATGCATTGTTATGAAGAGGGTGTAAAACGCTTTGACACCTACATACGGCCACAGATTGAGGGCAGTTGTTTAAAATAATTGATATGAGGCAAAATAAGGGATGGGGAAAGTCGCATGTTAATGGTAGTTTTAATTTGTGTTATTTATCATAACAGCCTGGGCCTATCGTTAGGGTAATAAAAAATATAGGGAATGAGATGGGTGGGGCATTTGGTACGCATGTAGAAAATTATAAATTTAGTATACAATTTTTTGTCGGGAAACCGGAAGGCGAGAGACCCCTTGCGTTATCTAGGCGTTGATGGAAGAGTGATAAAAATGGTTCAAAAATAAACAGGAAATGGGAAATAACTACAGAGGGGACTGGATTAATCTGACCCAGGATAGGGACGCTAGAGGTATCAGTAGCGAGCTCTGACGAACACGGTAATGGATGTTCGAATTTAATGAAATTCGGTGAATTTCTCTTGATACCACAAGCTTTTTAAATACAAGGGAGCTAGCTTCATGGAGTTGATTTTAAAAAGCTTATGCTGATTTTTTTTTTGTTTGACCAAGGCGGAGGAATACTGTGAAGACTCCGAGTATGCTTCATTACGTCACAATAATTGAAAGAAGAATGTAAAGAAAGGAAGAACATATGGTCACAGCTTTACCTTCACAAAGGAATATTGTATCACACGAAATGCCCTCTTGTACTAAATCTGAAAATGGAAGAACAGTGGAGGCTTTCGCGGCGATTCGGTGTAAGTGTAGCTCATTTTTTGAGGCGGGTCTGTGAGAGGTTGCTGCGCAGTCCAAGACCACACTGTGCGATTACCTAACAAGCAACAGCATTCCGATTAGCATTCTATTAGCTATTCTGCATAGTGTCAGAGTTGTTATAGATTTAGAAACGTCTTGGTATTCATAACTTTCGTGCGTATTAATTGAGGATTATGGAATAAGGACATTTAAATGAGGAATGTCTGAAAGGATGATACATTGATTATACATTGATATGACATTTGTTATTAGTTGATGGGCATGTACCCGTATCTTTTTATATATGGAATGTATATACAAGGTGGCGCAAAAGTCACTTGATACTAGCGGAAACATATTAATTGAACTCTGCTGACATACTTTTCACATTTATTGACTATCTGAAATGTTAAAGTTTCTTCCTTCTACATTGACACACTGTCTGAATCTTTCCGGAAGTCCTGCAGATACTTCCTCGTAAAGACAAACTTATCATACCTACGGCCTTGCTGTCGTTAAACATCGAGTATCGAGTGAGTCTTCCGCCACCCTCTATATTCACGGCGGTTTCAGTCTGACGCACTCCCTCCCATAATCATAGGGCTGCTTGTCGGTGTACCGACTCTTCGTTTCCCCTTTATTTATTTATTTTTATTTAAAAAGTTCTTTCTTTATTTCTCTGTACAATTACATAGTCTGTTACACAGTAATCTAAATACAATTGTTCCTTTAACCAATTGCCACGACGCGTTGTTACAGAATTTTCTTCCATCCTGGTATTTTACTGGGATGCCCCACCTCGTAATAGTAGTGAAAAGTGCTGAAGAAAAAAACTACCTATGTACCTTGGTTAATTATAACAGTGCATGTTTGGGTCTTTTATGGCTGTACCGTTTGTACATAGTATGTAATTCGGACAGATCATATCGTCCGATGTTTGCTACGAGGGGATTATTGTGTGCTTCACATTTTTCGTTTCACCTCCTACTGTCGAGACCGGCACTGAACCTGACTTCTATAAACAGAGGTACATTATACTAACTCTAGTAGTCTATGAACAAGGCGGAAATGTCAATAAAACGCGTGTAATCCCATGTACAAGTAATTGTTTTATGTCCGCTTGATATTTTTGATTTCGTTCAGTTTCCTAACCTTATCATTGTCTGTAATGTTTGGCATAGTTGACTGAGGGTTGGACGTACGGCGCTCGATTCCCAGCAAGAGCAGGGACCTCTTCGGCACCCCTTCTGGACCAGCTAGTGAAGGTCCCCCAGGCCTCTTACACAGTCCTTCCTGATCGTGCAGGTGGTTAATACAAACTAGTTCTTTTACGGTTCGATTCATCAAGCAGGTCACTTTTCACGCGTGATATTGTCCCATGTATCCCGATAGGGAAACGTGGATTTCCTGGAGCTGTTCACCTCATCTGTTTTCGAGGTTAACAGTGCATGGACCTTTACCTTCATCTTTCTGCATGTCTTCATAACGTAGTGGACAAGCACAATGACACATTTACCTTTCCTGATACTTATTGTTGCGTCATAGTACACTGCACTCTGTGCGTCATAGTCGAACTCTTGTCAAACAGGGTCATCCTAGCTGAACTAGAAGTCTGCTTGTCGGTTGCATAGATGTCTAATAATAGGACTGCATGACTATTAGAATTAGCATCATTGTTTCATTTTTTGAGGTATTGCCTGCTTCATTACAGATGTTTTATGTGTTACATTTGTCGGCTATAACCTCAGAATTTTTCATCGGCACTCTTTTTAATTGTTGACTTACAAGCAGTCTTTCATACTTGATATGTATGTGTATTTGTGATGTATCTGCGTATCAAATTTCTCATGCCTAATTTAAATGGCGCTTCTGTTATTGCCCACTTGTAAGACCTAGGCGTAGCTGAGAGGATAATATTAAAATGGATCTTCAAGAAGTGGGATGGGAAGGCATAGACTGGGCTCTGGTTCAGTATAGGGACAGGTGGCGGGTGTTTGCGAATGCGGTAATGAACCTTCGGGTTCCATAAAATGCGGGGGATTTCTTGACTAGCTGAGGACCTGTTAGCGTCTCAGGAAGGACTCTGCTCCATGGAGTTAGTTAGTTAGTTTCGTTATTGCTGTAGAAACAAAAGTTACAGGCTAGTTTTGCAGGTCTGCCATGTTGTTACTTTACATTATACAAAATATTACTTTACGAAGCGTTACATACATTCTCAAGCTGTATTGCCATTCATGATTCAGGACCTAAAAGTAACTGTCGCCCCTATCTTACAAGTTCGCGCATCCTCATTGTTGTTGTTACTGACTGTAGAAAGCAGAAAATTACGACGGTGGCGTGCCCTCGAAGTGCGTGTGTTACACAAAGTTCTGTGAAAATTGTTCGGTTGGTTCAGAATTTGAAATGGAGCAGACAGACAGACAGACAGACAGACACACACACAGCATGGTGGAAGGTACTTTCTTGTTGAGAAGGAAAGTAGAATACATATGTAATGTTTTTTCCTTCTATTTGCTGTTTCCTAATGCGGAGCTGATAGAAAATATCGCTGTTCAAGCAATATGTAAGGACTGGTACAGGATTTGGACGCGATTCAAATCTTCATTCCATTCCATGTTTATTTACATGAGTGAACCTTACCTTCTTAATCTAAAAGTTAATCTGCCTTAAAATCTTAGTTACTGTATCTTTTGATATGGACATTGTAAGCAGCTGTAAACCGGATGAAGAAGGATACTTCTGCTTGTATACTAGCAGTTTAGAAAAATTAATGCCTTTAAATGTATTTACAATGACAGTTGAGACACGTCAGTGCAATGACTCCTTGGCCACTTGTGACAAATCATTGTACGGTACGTGTGAAATACATTCACCTTGTAGAACACAGTAATACACGTAGGTGCCTGGTGGCTGTCTGTGCCTGCCCAGTTCGGCTTTATTGAAGATGACCGTAACATTAAGAAGGCGCATGTAATATAACACGATTCCGTAGAACTCTAAACCCGACAATTTGAAGATCTGAGATGTGACTGTCAACGCAGGAGATTCGTGGATTTTCTCACTGAATTTACCCTTCATCCCATCTTATTATAGAGCATGTCCAGTAGTTATTGGAATATTGATTACGTAGACGTTTTTATCTCTGAACAATCGCCATAGAAAAATGCTGCGTATATCTTCATCCTTAGGTCCTTCAGAAAAATTGTGGGGAGTACAAAAACGGCAGTAAAATGGTGAAAATGACGAGGGAAGGTATTAACTGCTGTTGTGTTTATGCGCACTGTAATTCGGTTGTTTGGGTTGTGTACCTCCTGCAGATGTAATCTGAAGCCATAGCTGAATGCACTGGTTTCAAAACTGGCAGAAATACTACCTTAACCTACTTGCGTGTTTGTGCTGTCATTGCATGAACTGCATAATTTGAATACGTACTTCGTTATGTCGTATCTGTCTAGACCTCCATTTGTCCTAAGTGTTTCATGTTAGAAACTATTTAACGGATTTTGATGACTGGTTGTGGGGAGAATCTGAACTAAAAGTTATCTACATAATTTAGTTTCGATTTTCATTAGTTCAGTGCAAGTCCTTATTTGCACGCATGTATGCTAATTGAACTTCATTAATTTCCTCAGAAAACAGAACATGGTATAAGAAATTGGTACGCGAAATAAATTATAAGTTTTATGTATATCTATAATATTTTATTTGAAACACTTCTTATTGTGCATAACTGACGGAATACAAGGAGAATATTATGCATATTTCATCGGTAAATTTGTGTGTTACTTTGCGTTGTCTCTTTGAGCCATAAAAATGTAGCATACGAAGACGAAAATAAAGTATGACACTATGAATAAACAGTGTCAAAGTATGACACTATGAATAAACAGTGTCAAAGTATGACACGTTTAACTTAGAGTTACGTGCGGGAAAATTATGAAAGGGAAATTGTGTGCCACTTTTTTTTTTTTCAGTTGTCTTACGTCGTATTCGACATTTTTAACCTTACTGCCACGAGGTGGAGAACGCGAAATTTAAGTAAGGTTTTCCAACATCTTTGTCGCTCCCAAAAATTACTTATGTTTGTTAGAATTTTATAGTCTTGAAGAAACACAAGAAAAATAATTTATAAGCCAGTTTCTGATAACCTCTGTCAACTATGTATTCATGTAATTTGAATTTGATGATTAAACACAGAATTTTCCTCCGAAACGTCTGTAAGTTTATGCCAGTCTCCAAGACACACACCAGAAGACGGTAATGTAGTGACTTAACATGGTGCTTTTGTTTACAGAAATGTAGAAGAGCAAAGAGTGGACTTTGTGATTTGTTAGGTGACACATAAAACAGTACGTTCAGCTGTAGTCAGGTGACACATAAAACAGTACGTTCAGTTGTAGTCAGGTGACACATAAAACAGTACGTTCAGCTGTAGTCAGGTGACACATAAAACAGTAAGTTTAGCTGTAGTCAGGTGACACATAAAACAGTAAGTTCAGCTGTAGTCAGGTGACACATAAAACAGTACGTTCAGCTGAAGTCAGGTGACACATAAAACAGTACGTTCAGCTGTAGTCAGGTGACACATAAAACAGTACGTTCAGCTGTAGTCAGGTGACACATAAAACAGTAAGTTTAGCTGTAGTCAGGTGACACATAAAACAGTAAGTTCAGCTGTAGTCAGGTGACACATAAAACAGTACGTTCAGCTGAAGTCAGGTGACACATAAAACAGTACGTTCAGCTGTAGTCAGGTGACACATAAAACAGTACGTTCAACTGTAGTCAGGTGACACATAAAACAGTACGTTCAGCTGTAGTCAGGTGACACATAAAACAGTACGTTCAGCTGTAGTCAGGTGACACATAAAACAGTAAGTTCAGCTGTTCGTTACTGAAGTTAATGGCATGAAAGTTACAAATCTTAATCTAATACGCAGGAACATGTTTTGCTAATGTGTTGACAGCTGAATTTACTGTCAAAATGGCGTTGCATACGAAGGTTCGGAAAGCGTTTTTTTTTCAAAACTTGTGTTATTTTCGCGACATTTGTTGCTATGATGTCAAAATGTTGTTGGAAATTTAGCATCCGTTTAGCATCCGTGTTAAACCAAAAGCAAACTTATATAACGGCTTTGCTAGACAGTTCTAGGAAACAGGAAGTGTATTTGTGATAAACGTGCAAAGGTACGCGAACTTGGTTTGTAAGGAGTAAGTTATCATTAGGACAATGGAGGAAAATAGCAAGAAGTGTGAAAGAACCCTTAAAGTGTAGTCGGGTTCTGTATTCAAAAGTGTAAGCCGAATATTAATGTTTCTTTTCTAAACACATGGGAGAAAGAATAGCACTGCTGCCAACAACAATAAACAAATTACAAAGTCTCGTTAACAGTACAGTAATATGCTAATCCGTAAATTACCCGCGCTGCTCTAGATAAAGAACTATAAATTATGCTGTCAGCTCACTGCCTCCACTTGAGAGATGTAATGCGCTTCTGCACAGCACCGTATGTCCACCTGCACACGTCCGAGCGAGAAGAGAGACACTTCGTAGGAGTGAAGTTGGAGATTTAGGATGCTTGTTTATACAAGAGATCCCCGATGTGTCTTTTACATGTACTTTACCCCGCACCTACGTCGTTACGTCATTCATTTTAGTGCAGATAACGGGAAACTCGTATTTCACACCTGCACCATTTGAGCATCTTTTGGCAACAGCTTTCCCGATTGTGTTCTGTCCCAGTCTGTTTTTATGTCACGTGGTGGGTAGCTAGGCACTGTTCAGAGTAAGTGACGTCAGTTTTATTTTAAAATATTTTTATGGAATTCCTTAGGGAAACATACCCCGTGTGTGTCATTTTGTGATAAGTTGCACATTGCTGTTAAATAACCCTGACCTATGTCAAGGACGTTGTTTACGTTACGAATTATTGTAACGGTTTTAGCACATTCCATTGTCTAATGTACCATACAGAGTAGTCTCCTCTCCTCGTCATTTGTTCACCTGGGGACGAAGACAGCTTTTGAACATTCATCATTCATTCCATTGTCTACTTTAAAACAAGTCCACAGCCTCTTCCAAAGCGACTTCTCCACAGAGTGCGATCTAGTACTTTCCAGTATCTTCTCTTTTCCTTCAGGTTATCCAGTAGCTGCTTACGTCTTCGTCCTCGTCTTCCCGTCGTTTCTATCCTTCCCTCTAACTTTCCTTCAATCACGGTGTTTCAGAAGCCAGTTCCTACGCAAGATGTGACCAATCCAGTTAGCTTTTCTTCGTTTTATTGTATGTAGGATATTCCTCTCCTTCTTGACTCTGTGTAATACTTCATTTCTCACACGATCGGTCCAACTGATCTTCTCCATCCTTCTCCAACACCACATTTCAAAACTTTCCAGGTATTTCTGATCTGCTTTCCGAAGTGTCCACTTTTTAGCACCATACAAAGCTGTGCTCCAAATGTAGTACTTCACTTGTTTCTTCCTTAGATTTAAGTCCAATTTGCTGGTGAAAAGAGTCTTCTTCTTGTTCAATGCTGATTTTGCCATGGCAATTCTGAATTTAATTTTGAACATATTGGATTTTTAAAACCGATAATTATGGTTTTTATATAACTAACACAAGGGATGAGTCACGTAAAGTTAATACTAATTTTTATAAATCTGTGTTTAAATAGGCCTGGATAAAGCCCATATAAAGTGAAATATCATCGTAGTTTTTATTTCCCCGTCTGTAGGATGTTTGTATCGGGGTTCTGAATTACTGTGTCGAGCCAATTTGTCTAGGTTAAAAGTGCTGACAGAAACAGTGTGTGTTATGCTGATGTCCGACCAAGTGCAACGAAAAACTCTTTCTATCTCTGCAAGAATATGCCACTACATTTGGCCAGGACCATTTCGCCGTATAATTCGTTGTCATCCCTGAGTTTGCAAGCGTGTCTTTCTATATTTCCCTGTCCATTCACACGGGATTTTTATAGCGAACAACGTGACAAATGATGTCCTCCGTTTTCCTTTGCTATTCATCTCACTGTCATCACTTCCTTATCATCAGCATGGGCGCCAGTTAAGTCCCTGGGCTGTCGTTGTGAGGGAAACGAGAAAGAAGCGCTCTGTAAGCCCCCGTATAGGCGTTCCTTATTCTAAAATTAAATTTATGATGCTCCGTACATGTAATCGTATATAATACAGGTGAAATTGAGGTTATCGCTGTACATGTGATTAAGGCTTTTGAGGGAGTGGAGATATAGTTCAACGCATTCTTAGCCTTGGCAATAGATGGGGTGAGGGGGTTGGCTTCACGCCTCGGCCGTTTTAGCTTTGGGGAAAGGTTTTCCAATACAAATTGGAGGCTGGGTGTGCCCCAGAGCCGGTCTTGGCGCTTTGAAGAAGAGAAACATTTTTTGCTCTTATCGGTGATCGAACCACAATTCCTCGGTTATTCAGCCTGTAGCCAGCCTCGTCGCTATACCGACTGAGATGTCTCGGTCTGCGTGAATGGTGTTCTTTTTTTGTGCACATTTTATTTTATTTTTCGTGTTGTGTGACAAGCATAAGAGAGCCTTTTTAATACATAAAAGACAGTTAATCGTGTCAGCTGTTTATCCGAGTTCCGTGACTTTTCTCGGAAACACTTTTTTTTTTCATATGATGGCTATGACATGACGCGATATTAAATACTGTTTACGGCTTAACATAAGCTGCAACCTGATCGGCCGAAACGTGTTTACTTGTATTTTTTATCTGTGAATTACAAGCTTAAATCTTATGCGTTTTTTAAGGACTTTTCCCACAGTCTGGTTTTTCCTTCTCATTCATCCTTTATTGGATTCTTTCCTCCGCAGTGTACAGACTTACAACATTTATAAGTACATTAGTGCCCCCTGCAGCCTACCTGCATTTTGTCTGAATGACAATTTTCTTTTAAATCTGCTATCTCGTTTTATTTACAGTTGCTGGAAGCGGTTCCGTGTTTGCTTGTAAAAGTTTAAATTTGTAAAAGAAAATAGAAAACTCACTCTTCTTTATCCTGTGTGTTCTTACGAGTATTGTTTCGTAATCTTATGTTTGGAACAACGGCAGCAACAACAACAACAACAACAGCGTTAATAATAACAACAACCGCAGTTGAAACAGCCGTCGTCAGCTGTGGTTAGGATATCGAGTACCCACTCTCAAGTGTTTGCAGAAGTATTTGTTTGATCGTCATAAGTTTTCGCTTTTATCTTGTCTCGGTTATTGGTTAGATATTCCATACAAAGACGGTAAAAATTGTGATCATTTCACTTTTTTGTCTTATTTATGAGCGGTACTCCTGCTTGATATCTGTTGTTTGCGTGATTCCAAACCTCACCGCACTGTGCATTCCTACGTTGGAGATTGTAACCACAAGAAAACGGGAGTCTATCATTAATCCGAGTCTGAGGCTGGGGCGTTAAACCTGATTCGTTCGTTGTATACAAGTGATATTAATGTTCTGGTCGTCTTGATGGCGGGAACAAAAAGCAGCAGTATTGTACAGTATGGCACTTCCGTTCGTGCTGAGCATGCTGTCATTGGACCCTTCAGGACGCCGTGCTGTAATATTTCATTAGTTAATCAACAAAACCAGCATGAATTCCGTGTTACAGACAAAATGGTATTATTGCTGCCTTATCTCGAGTCGATATTGTAACATGATAAATAGTTGTTAGGGCATAATTTAAACCTACAGAACACTCCGTGCTAGAATCGATATGCGATAGGGTTCTGGGTCGCAGATTTTAAATTATCAGTATTACACGTAACACATACACACGTGTTTACCTTTGAAGTAGTTTACTACAGGGGATTTGTGTGGACGTTATGTTTGTTTTGTTGACAGGAAGTAATTTTTCTTTGTGTTTGAAATATATTAATTTTAAATATGTCCGAAAGGATTTTCACGCATGTTTTATTATATGTTTTTTGCATTAGGAGTCCCATAGAAAAGTTCAAAGGCGAATGAGAAACTGTGTCTGGTCCAATAGGCCTAGCCTATATAGAGGCGGTACTAACGTGTCAGTTTGTAGAAAATTGGTATTTTATATAACGGCAAATAGGAAACGTGATCAGACTACAATGTATAACAATTGGAACATAAGAACCGCATTGTAAAAAGCTGTTCATTTAAAAATTGGGTGTAGCATCCTATATTTTCCGCATTTCTCATGTCTTACGTCAAAGTGTTAATAGAAACTGTGACAAATAGGGGGCTCTGTCCTATCCAAGTATTGGTAATATCAAACTTTCAAAGGAAGTTTGACAAACCTTAACCGTACCTTGTAAATTTTATATTGCTTTCACCGTGCATTTTCACTTAGTATTCAGTAACCAACAAATGCACACACTCAAACTATTTTATAGTTTTATTAGTATCACCGAATTCCCCTACATATGTTTCGGTCCGTAGACCATCTTCAGGGGGTTAACAAGCTACTACACTTCACATTAAACATGCGATGTGAAGTGTAGTAGCTTGTTAACCTCCTGAAGATGGTTACGAACCGAAACATATGTAGGGGAATTTTTACTGTTGTTGGTTGTTAAGTGAATTTTAATATGTAGGGGAATTCGGTGATATTACACGTAATAAAACTATAAAATAGTTTGAGTGTGTGCATTTGTTGGTTACTGAATACATATCTTGTTAATTTAATTGCATTGAATATTAGCTACGTATTTATTTATTTATTTATTTATTTATTTCGTAGTGTATTTATACTTTTAAGCACGTCATGTACTGACCCTTTCAAATGCTAAGTTTGTATAGCTTTGGTGGTAGATGAATGGATGAGTGTGGAGCATTGATGGAATGGTAGACAGAGTAAAGTCGAAGTATTCATGGGAAGAAACCTGTGCCAGTGCCACTTCTTATATCACAAATTCCACACGGTCTCTCCTGGCATCGAACCTGGGCCTCCGTGATGAGAGGCCGGCGACTAACCGCTTGAACCATGGCACGGCCTGATACTTTTTGTTTCATACGCAAAAATTGTTAAGGTCTCCATAATTTCGGTCATAAACTGCTAAAAGTTTTGAACATTGGAGTTAGTTATTAGGCGCGTTCGCAAAATTGCGAAAAACGACTATTAGCTTCTTCATGTCTGTCTGTCTGTCCGTCCGTCCGTCCGCATGGAACAACTTGGCTCCTACTGGCGGATTTTCGTAAAATTTCATACTTGAGGATTTTTCGAAAATCTGTCGACAAAATTCAAGCGTCATTAAATTCTGACAACAATAACGGGTACTTTCAATGAATACCTGTGTACATTTATAATAATTTCTCCTTGAATTCTTCTTAGAATGAGAAATGTTTTAGACAAAAGTTGTAGAGAAAATCAAAACACACATTTTATATTAAGTAACTTCCCCTCCCCCGTAAATCGATCCGTTTATGAGATAATGTGGAAAAATATGATAGAGCCAGACAGGACACAGATGACAATATAATACGGCGCAGTAAAGATGCGATTTGCGTGCTGGATAAGTAAGGCAAGAATACAGACACACACTCGCAATATGTAATATTTATTGCTTTTCCACTGCCACGGTGTTTACACGAGTGTGCCTCAGTGTTACGTTATACTGTACGTACATTGCCTGTATATTATTCTTTATAGTACAAAGTTACCGTTCGTCGGACTAGAGATTTCGCTGTATGTTATTATTATTCTATTCATGTGTCCATTACAATGGGTACGACATTCCTATAGACGATAAGGGAGATCCGCGGACAATTTCAAAGAGAACTAGACTGTTTGTGAGAAACGCAACAAGTAACTGAGGACATTGATTTTTTGTACTTCTGTACCATTCTGTACCTACTTGCTTCATTGTTTATGGGAATGATCAGCTGTTCCATTTGTTGAAATAGGCGTATATAATTTGAATCTCAAAAGTTGACAGTTGAAACCAGAATGCAATTGCGCACACAAAAGAACCGAATCGCTCTGTGCCCGTATAAAATTGTTGTTAGGAGGCGTTCTTCACGCGCGTCGTTAGAAATAGCTGGCCAATGCAGCCAGCATGACGTCTGAGTGCCATTAATAACTTTCGTAAAGCCTCCGTTGTAGTCATGTTGGCGCGGTGTGCCGGTGTGCCGACATAGTATTTCACAATACGTGTTGAAAATGCAATTAACAACGGTACTTTATTCTAATGAGATTGGTAATTTACAGACATTCTTTACGCGTAACATAGCGTAGAACTCTGTATGGCGGGACCCTGACCCATCTCTGTCCGTCATTTCCAGTTTTCAGAGTTACCGCTTGCAATTACGATGCTGAGTTCGCATCCAAGCTTATTTAATGAATATTATTTAGATTTCACGGTGATTAGTACTAATGGGGATCCTTTTTTGGGATAATGGTTCCACTTAGATTTATCTATGGCCTATTGCCGGTGTTTCGGAGTCTTCAGTTGTCTTCATATTGAAGCATACAGTCCAAATCTACACGATACCGTTACCTAGAACAGGCTGAATGAAAAGCTGCAAGCTTAAAACGTCCGGACAGGTGATTTTTTGTGTGGTGTATGTCACTTCTGTCACAGACTTCTCTTTAGTATTGATTACTTTGTGTTATTTTGTGCCTCTGCTGCCCAAATTATCCTTGTGAATTTAAAAAGTCTGGTCCAAGTTAAATTTCCGGAAAATCTCTAATCTTCACAGTTCAAAACCAGGCGCTAGTTAATAGGAGCTTACGGAAAACCAATATAAAACACTGTAAAATAATTTGTCGATTTGAGCTGCACATCGGATCTGAGACAGCTGAAAGGGCTGACGAGTTTGACTCGACATTGGACCGATAAGGGTTATATTGTGTATAGGCTACACATGTTTGGGTAGCATGGTAACAAATGATGCAAGATGTACGCGTGAGAGGTAATTATCATATTCACAAGATTCCTCTATTGTGCCATGTCCGGAGCCAGTTTCAACCACCAAGTTCACCCCCTCACTTCCGGTTTGTTTCAGATCAATTTTAGTATTATCCTATCTGCTTCTGGATTTCCAGAGTCGTTTTTTGCTGCAGGGGTTGATTTTTCGTCTGAGCCATGCCTGCTAAATGCCCCACCATCCTCTGTATCACCCACTATTTCTTGGAGGGTACAAATTATATAAGCTGTTGTTATGTAGCCGATCCCAGTGGCCGCGCGGTCTAAGGTTTGGGTCTACGGCCACTCGCTTGCTGGGATTGTGGGTTTGAATCCCGCCGAGGGCATAGATGTCTGTCTCTTGTGAGTGTTGTGTATTGTCAGGTAGAGATCTCTGCGACGGGCTGGTCCCTCGTCCAGAGGAGTCCTACCGACTGTGGTGTGTCTAAAGTGTGTGATCGAGAAACCTCGAAAAAGAAAACGATGAAGCCTAGGCCCCCTAGGGGCTGTCGAGCTATAGGAAAAAAAATTGTTATGTAACTGCCTCCATCCTGCTGGTACTTGCTCCCTTTCAGGTCCAGATGCTTACTTCTGCACTGTGTTCTATGTTGCATCCAGTTTATATGTCTCTCTTAGTTCCAGAGACCAAGTTTCACACCCATGTAAAGCAACAGATGATGCGGTATTTCTGTTGTTGATGCAGCTGAATGAAGTTGTTATGTATGTAATGGGCTCTGCACTGCAAAGGCTCGTAGCATAGAGGAGTAAAGAAAACTTGTGGTCATGAAACGTTTTTCGCGTTGAAAAGAACGGTTTTAACGCCACCGTTGTGACATTTAATTACTAGTAAGGGTTTATTGACTTGTTAAGAATTCCCATTCTTTGATAATAAATAAAATCACGTTCCGAATGAAGAATTGCACAGCCAACCTTGCAAGTATGCACGTCTCTCAGTAGAATTCACTTACTGAAGACATTAAAACAAACTGTGTGTTCAGTTAGTTTATTTCTTTGGGAATGATTCTGTGAACTAAACTCTTATAATTGGAGCATGTCTGTCAGTCAGCCAGAGATTACGGCTAATAGTGAACTGATTTGTTCGTTGAGATACCATTTCAAAATACAATAGTATCTGAGAACCCGTAAGTTTTGAACAGAAGTCATACCGTTAAGAGTTTGGTATTTTATTCACGAGTTTATTTACGCTGTTAATTTCTCACTGACGTAAATTAATTATAAATTAACATCATTCTATTCCACGGTGAGATTATCAAAAACCGCCGGTGCTGATATCGTCATGTAGATCTGAGAATAAAAATAAATATTTTAATACATTGTCGATTGATTTCTCATCTCTTTTAATGACATGATTCGATTAAAATAAATGAATCCGTGGGCCCCATTGCAATTATTGTTAATAAATTCTATAGCTGTCATGATGTCGATTTCTTTTGTTTGTTGCTTCATTTTTCATGTCTTATTGTCTGTTACGAATAACTGATTTAATGGAATTCACTTTGCACTTTCGCAGTTTTAAACGTGGCTTGAAAATTCATACTAATAAAGTTGTGAACGAGATTTTATAAGTGCAATAAACACTGTACTAGCTTGGAAAACAATGATGCAAACAAAATTAACGCACGCTTCTTTAAGTGCTTATTTTTGTTGTTGTTGCAGAATTTAAGTGGATAGACTGAGTTATGCCACAATATCGTTATTCAGAATAGTTCTTGGCTGTGTGCCGTAAGTCTAGCCCTGTCATGTGTGTAAAGTTGAAGTAAAGTACTGAAGATTCTTCCCAACATATTTGTACTAATAGTAGTAATAGTATCAGTAATAGTATAGTAATAGTATCAGTAATAATAATACATTTATTTATTGATTTATTAATTAATATAAGATACTTGACAGTAGCAAATGAAGCAGTTGCAGGCTAGCACTAAGATAGAACGCTCAAACTACAGACATGATACAGTGAAACACTACAGTAAGGACTGACAGTAATACGAGAAGACACAAAAGTGCAGGGTGCAAAGTGAAGTTAGAGGACCCGGACACAGAACCTGCTTCTTGAGTAAAATCTCGTATTGCGAAATACACGTTGTGAATGTTCCTTCAAGGTACGTTACCATCACAAACGCTGAGAAACAATTTGAAGTGACATCTGTAGTAGTAGCAGGAGTAGTTGTTGTTATTGTTCTTCTTATTATTATTTTTGTGGTGGTAGTGGTAATATAATTTATAACATCACAAATTTCCGTTAACACCAATCATCTCCTTAGAAGTTCATGATTGTGACCCCTGGATCGTATGCACTTTGTGTATGTATGCATTATTATGATGGGGATGATAATTATCATAATATATATACGTAAAAATCATAAAACCCTAAAATACCGAAATCTAACTGCGATTTTATGATCATGCCTCGTAGAAAGTTTGTGCTTCTGAATATGCACACATGAGAGGAGGGCCGTGTGTATCAATAATTAATTTATACCCCGAAACAAAGCGTTGCGTGTGACATTCAGCAGGGGCTTATGACAGCAGCTAGGATCCGCACAGGTATTAATAATATTTGCCTCGTATAAATTTCATACAAATAGCTGCTCGTTATTATGAATCGCGGTAATGGCATCGAATTAGGGAGATGATAGTGTAGGGCTTCGTCGTATGCGTCACACCCACTCCAAAGTGAACGTAGGAACAAAAGAATTCCTGGAGTTTGTATTTAAGTCGCTAAGAATGAAAATCAATGCGATCCGTGGGCGGTACATTTCAGTTTCTATCAGAACATGTTGCCGTCAAATTAGTTACGTCCCTAAGGGATGTACAAAGTTTTATCATGATGCTACATAAAATCATCAGAGGTTTGTTTAAGGTCGCCTGGTTTACAGCTGGCTATTTTATTGACACATGTATTTGGTTTGTAGCGAGCATGGTATCTGATGGTTTCTTTTTGGTACTTTGTGTAATGGGAACGTGTTTACATGAAATGAACAGTGTAAAGACGCGTTGGATGTTTTTGATGCATTGTATTACGCAAGGATTGTCTCATTGCGATCTACAGGGGGCAGTCAGGAAGTAATGTCTCCTTTTTTTTATTTCATGCTATTTACAAGTTGGACATGTGAAAATTTCACAGAACTGCACAACAACATTGTTGGAGGTATACTTATTTGTCAGTGTAATCTCCATGTGTATGGACATCCGTCTGCCACCTTTCTGTACAGAATGTTTCGTTTCCGTGAATTTGAAACAATATTTAACTTCACACCATTCTTTGTGATACCTTCTGTCTGTTAGGTCAAGACATTAATCCTTATTGTTTTCTAAAGTAATTTAAATATATTTTTACAAAACGATACCTATATCCAACCAACTAAATAATTTATTCTTTCACATTTCTCAGCAGTTCAAAAACCATTCTCTAATGGTATGAATGGTTATAAGTATGTAATATTTAATTCCTGTAAGACATTTTCATATCACTCATTACGTATGGAAATCATAGGCATGGCGATTATGGTGGCAGGTCGAGCTGTTTTTTGAGAATCTTTCTTGTTATCGTCTTGCATTCTGTCCACCGAAAGTACGCGGTGTTGTTACGGTGTGTACGCTGAATATTCGGTTGTTTCCATTATCGTCTGTACACCTGGGGAACATTAGTACGCCATTTGTTACAAAGTCTTCCTTTTAAAGGCAAGTTGTCCATGTACACACCAGTAAGGCGTGTGGAGTAATGGAGGTACAGCTCCACTAGAATGACGTGTGTGGTTAGATTTACGACCAGGCCGCTTTAGGCCCGGTGGAAGCGCCCACGGAACCATTGTATAGGAGGCTGGGTGGGCCCCAGAGCCGGTGTGTGTTCTTTGGTAATCACATGCCGCTACTGAGAGTTATTTTATTCGAGTAGTAGTGAGACTGTCGTATTGTAAAATGTAAGTTATTACGTAATATGAACTCATTTGGCAACATTGTCACTTTCTGTTCATGAACTAATCCGTACTAATGTAACGCTGAATACTAAGATTAGATTTGTATATTGCCCCACCAGAGAAAAGACAACACACATTTAATAGGCCTAGTATGTGTAGTTAGGCTTGGTTGGAGTAACAAACCAGTTCCCGTCTCTGGCCGTGCCATGGCTCAGGCGGTTAGTCGCCGGCCTCCCACCGCGGAGGCCAGGGTTCGATCCCGGGTCAGTCCATGTTGGATTTGTGGTGGACAAAGTGGCACTGGGACAGGTTTTTTTCCCCGAGTACTTCGGTTTTCCCCTGTCAATTTCATTCCACCGGTGCTCCATTACTTGGAAATTTAAAAAAAAACGGATGATCTGTCTCTTCATCTTCATCACAGGGTTGCACAATAAGCCTTAAGGCTGCGGTGCGTCCGTAGCTTCTGCTGCGGGGCCCTTCTGGAAAAAAATTTTCAGTTTCACAGCCCACAGACTTGCTATGATTAGATGCTGTTCCGTTTGTAGTGTATTGTCAGTAGTTAGAGGGGAACCTGACGGACGTTGCCTCGAATTACCGAAAAGCTCAGACGGCACGGGTTAAGACAATTTTCTCCTGCTTTTAGCATTGTTAGTTTGCTTTAAATTACGTACTTAAATCACATAACAATGCATAAGAATACACAAAGAAATTACAGTAACGCCTGAAAGACAGTGTAAACACAGAGATACGCACTTCAGCTGAATTCTGTGCTACAACGTTCAAACGCCCTGCACTACAGCGCATGGGCTCGGACAAAACGGAACCTCGAACAATCGGGGCGCGGAAATTCGAGACAGCACAACAAAGTGCTTCGGTAGACGGTGCCAGCACACGGTAGATCCACTTGTTCCAGCGAAATACAGGGTATACACAAAAGAATGGTGTGGTTTCCCTTTATTCACCATTGAAACCGCACCATTCTTTTGTGTATGCTCTGTACATAGACTGCCCAGCAGCTAGGTATGTCCCCTGCCACTGACCCTTTTCTTACAGGGCCATGGGTCTCACATCGCTCCAGTGGCACGAAGCAGCGGTCAGTGAATTTTATTCCTGGGATTGTGACATGTATAATGAATTACATATCCGTTTCTCTCTCATTTATACCCGCTCGTGCATTAAAGTTAATAGAACGGATTAATTAGGGAATGGATTTCAGAGAATGTGCTTCGGGCTGACTGCGTGTTACATGACATTAAACAAGCAACGTTATAAAATGCAATTTAAGCATATACTGGAATTGTGTATACACTAACCAGATGTATTTCTTGTTAGGATTTTGCAGCGGAATTTTATAAATCAAATTTGATCGAAGCAGGTGATGAGTATGTATGTGTGTACGTATGTATTCGATTATAAAGCATAATATGCATCTGAGATGGCAAATATAGCCTAATATGTACAGATTATACATATGGAGTTTAGTTGTCATTCATTCATTCATTCATTCATTCATTTCTGTTCCGTTGGGCTTGTAGAAATACAGGTCCACAACAAACCATATTGGTGTATGATGATCTTAATATTTGTGTCACGTAGATCAAGTTATTAATATGCGTTAAGAATGGAGTTGTATGACGTAAGCACGGTGACACTAAGTGGTGAAATTGGCGGCCATGATCACTAATCATAAATGCAAATGAGGCAGCAGAACCCTAGTATTTCGTGGATATGGAAACGACGATATGTGGTTGGAATCTGCAGTGTCGTGGGCATTCTGACTCCGAAGTGCCACATTATTTCTGCATATAACGTATCAGAACGCCATTGGACCATCACATCAGAGTTTGCTAAGAGGCACTCAGTGCTCGTGTACGGAGTGACCTTCGTGTACTTCTTTACCATTTATTTTGTGTTCTTCATATTGTATAGCTATATTGATATCTGATGTGCATAACACGGTAGTGCGAGGGAGACTGTTATCATGCACTCCCGAATCCAAAACGTCTAATGCGAAATCGTATCTTTAGTCCTCTGTTATGTGCACATTATGAGGCTATCAGCCGATAAGGCGATAAAATGTCATCCGACCATATTAGTCATTGGATCGTGAAGGCGTTATGTAGGCCCCATTGATGTTACATTGTGAAAATTGTATGTCCTGAACATTGTAAGACGTAAGGATGTTAAAATCAACTTATAAGGAGAAGAAAAATACTGGCGATGATGATGTGAAATATTCCGCATCAGAATGGTTCTAAAAGGCGAATTTTACGGTCAAACCATGGCTTATTGTCTCACTGTGGTCTATAAAATTTTATTAGGAAAACAGATATTTTGCGGAACGTGATTCACGCGCCAAAAACGCGTGCCAGGCTAATTTGTTTTACAGTTTTAACTGTCCGCAGTTTCTTCTTGCACTAAGAAATGAACTCAAAATAAGGAAGTCCTTTCGACGTGTCCTGTGCTGAGATTTGTTTGAAAATATGAGCTGTAAACTGAAAATAACGGGTAATGTTTAATTTTTTTTTCTTCGGCTCTTTTGTACTATTACTGTGGATACGCCAAGGCCGTAAATGATTTGTATTTATTTGGGCAATATTTTCCAATAGACGAGGCGTTAAGATGAATTTTTATATCTTACGAGTTTTTGTAACGTTTATTTTCAGAGAAGTATGCAGAAGAATAAGAAATTAGCGTTCCGTTCCTTCGCACCTGAATCACTTAATGCGATAAGCTTTGGAGCATAAAATTCATGTGAATATTATTTACATATTAAGTTCTTATCTTACAGTGAACACACTCCGACTCCATTACAGGGACCGAGCGGTAGAAGATCACTCTTACTCTGAAAACCTTACGAAGCACATAAAAACACTGTTTGGATAAATTTCGGAGTTAATGAACGTTAAATTAAGTGGTACATATGTTAACCACTGTGCTGTACAAGGTTAAATTAAACGTGGTTTGGAAGGTACTTAACAGCGATGTACTCCTTAATGAACTACGTTCGTTTTTCCAGTAACAAACTTGATGGAAGAGAGACCTTGTTCAAAAACTCCTGTATCAAGGTATTTGTTATTTTTGGGGAACTCGTAAATTCATTATATTGTGTGCGTATGTCCGCCACTAGAACCTGTCCTGAGCCGGCTCAATCTAATCTACATCCCCACATTACAATAACGTACATTCTAACATCATTCTCCTGTGTAGCGTGCTCCTAAGTCTGCATGTTATTATTATTATTATTATTATTATTATTATTGTGGTGGTGGTGTCCATCCTTCATTCTCGGATTACCTTCCGACTAACCGCGTGTTGCCAAGGCGGTAGCCCACTTTCCGTTAAATATACGTATTATTTACAATTATTTTATTAAAACACATCTTACTTTGTCTAAATATCTACCTACATCTTTGAACAAACCTTTATTAGTACATCTTAATATTTACTTACAAGCTACTGCCTCGTTTGTTTTCAACCCTTTTTTTCGTTCGTGACTAGGCTGTGGGCTGGACAATATGGGGTTGGAATCCCGGCAGGGGCAAAAAGAATTTCCTCCAGACACACCCAGACCAGCTCTGGGGCGTTCAGTTCATCACTCATCTTCTAGTGCCGAGGTTAAGAATGAGTGGATGTGTACCTCTACTCCCCCTCTATGCCTTAATAACGTGGACAGGGACACCGCTCTTTTATTTTTATGTGTATAGTCTATCACAGATGTCACGTATTTCTGGAATCGTTAGTGAATAAGGAAGCCATCAGATCTTAAAGTTGGGGAGTTAATATTTCAGTTCATCGCACTTTTAGCATTAGAATTATAGAGTTATCGTAGTAGCTTCTATTTTATATTTGAGAGGTATTCTGCCTGATATGAATTCATATATTAAGCCTACAAGGCTTAGTATATGAATATGAAACACGCTAGCAAAAGAATTTCAAACTTTCGAAAGATGAACATTATTGTAATTAACACACTCATTTCACTGACAGCTGAACACTTCCTTGTGCTGGAAGAGGAATAGTGAACAACAATGCGAGTCACTCTTTGGGTTTGGTCCAGTATGAAGCCTTGAGGTAGTCAGACAAATTGAATGAACTGCGTGATGGTGTATTTGGCTACAGGTACTTGTAGTTTTCATTCCTTCATGAACTCCTTCTCTGTCTTGTGGCGCTTCAACAAGTGATCAGTTCCCTGGGAACAAGAGAATAGAAAAGAAAAAGAAATTGGTTCTGTTATTTCGATTTTTCGTGGTCGAGGATAAGAATAAGATAGAATGCAGTAATAAAAAAGCGACCTGAGCATGAAATTTTCTCGTTATCGCTTCAAGTTGTTTTTCATCGTCTCTCTTTACTGTGCACGCACGTTCTGTGCTGCCGCTTTTGGCGGTGAAGGGAACTTCTGTTGATGAAAGCACGATCTTACACGTAATAGTGAATTCCTATGATGCTCACTTAAAGCTCTTCTACCTACACTCTGCTCTGAAGGTCTCAGCTTCTTTATATTTGTTCATTCGCGTAGCGGGTACGTACAATTAAATATCCAATTCTGTTAACACTCATGAATGTACATAAATGTCTGCACTGTGTCTTTTACTTTCGACGCTGGGGTAGTAACTTAGTCGGGATGTCGACTGGGCTACCGACTGGCCGGTCCGGGGTTCGAATCGCGGCGAGGGCATGAGATTTGTCCCTCCAAGTGGTCCAAATCGGTTCTGGGGCCCACCCAGCCACCTGTTCAATGAGTACCGGGGTTCTTTCCCCGGGGGTAAAGCGGCCGGTGCGTGATGTTGACCATCTACCTCCATCTGCTACCCATATATGCCTTCATGGCGTGAACAGGGACAAATTTACCATTTTTACCTTTATTGCTATTAATCTCAGATTATATAACGTCGAATGGTAGAATTACTGATGAATTTGAAATAAGTTGAAGAAAGCCGTCATGGCGTTTAGAAGCAGTATCCAGGAATTTCTGGAGGGACTGAGGAAAAGTAATTTAGGTGAGCGTGTCTTTCAAAGTGTTGACTCATCAATCGTAAATTTGTTTCATCAATAAGTGTACGTTGAGACGCAGGAAGGATACGCAATATGTGCGATAGGAAAGCTCGGCTACGTACCCTGATAGGTTAAACCCAGTTCTGTAACAAACCCCATACCTGGTTAGCACACCTTAAATTCGCCACGGAAATACGTACGTGTCCCCCATTTATTTTCAACAGTTCTCTTTATATCGTTCAATAAATCCGCGTTAGGATCCAGGTGACTGATGTTCATGATGTTGACATTAATGCGGGAAGATAGATTTTTCGCCCCTGAGCCCCTGTGTTGGTGCAGTCACCATATGTCTGTGTATGTCAGAGTGTGCATACATCCGCGGCGTGTCGCCTTCCTTCTCGCGAAAATACGAAACCATTGATTTCTGATATTTCTAATTGTGGTCCATTTATTTGTTATTTGTTCTCGGTTCCTGCAAGCATTTTGTGCTCTTTCATGCGCTTTAATTAGCATTTAGTCGTCATCTTTATTCTGAAATTTTATGAAATTTTGATTACCGCGTAACAATAAACGATACGTGGGTTCATAAACTTGATACGTAAAATCTGAGCTATAATTCGAAATACCACGTTCGGAATTTATGGGTGAAAGTGTTCTTAACCAGTTGTACCAACATAACAAAGTAACGTAAGTCACGTAACATAAAACGTACAAATTATATTATTTATAATTTACCTTAGGCAATGGTTATATGCTTGAATCACCAAAAGAGTTGCTAGACAAGTCAGACGGGTTATGACCTTGGCACGAAAATGATCTGTTAGCTTGTAAAATGGACTTTCAAAACACTCGTCCCGTTTTTTACGACGCTGCTACGCGCCATATTTTTTTCCAACAACAGTCAGTTATATCCCAGTAATAAATATGCACCTTACTCAGTGACTCTTCGTGAACAGTGTGACATGTTGATTGCTCCGCAGTTATTTCTACGAATGTCGGTTAATAATTTTAATTCCATGTTATATCGAAGAAAGAATTCGATGTCGATCTGAATTATGCTTATCAATATATCGCTTAATTTATTTGTATCATACAATTTCTCGTGTTTATTAGAAAGTACTGCAAAACTGAAACTCCCTCTGTAGAAGAAAATTTCAGCATACTGGTCATGTGGTTAATAAGAACAAATGAGCGTATGAATAGACGTGACAATTTTTGTACCGCAAATGGCAGCACCATACAGTGTGTAACACAGGATACAGTCATATAAAACGTTTCGGAAGCTTTAACTAGAAATGTGGCTAGTCACTGTAACTGATAATTAAGCATCACAATTTGTGATATAAATGAAGACAATATAGAACAGGGGTGTCCAACCATGTTTGGTAAAGGGCCACAGCCGTTATTGTTGACTTGTTCCCGGGCCCTTCGTGTAAAAATCACAATACGTTGTATACCTAACCTGAGAAATTGTTGTGTAATTTTATAGTTTTGTGTGTGTGAGTGTGTGTATGTATATATATATACATATATATATATATATATATGTAAAACTTACAAATGTTGCCGTGGGCCGCGAAAAGGTGGAAACTGTGGGTTGGATACCCGTGATATACAGTATTTAAAACTCCTTAATTAGGTTCTTGGGCAGTTTTTCTTTCCAATGGCTCGACAGCCCCTTGGGGGCCTAGGTCGCCTCATTTTTCGACGCTTCACGATCACACTGTTAGACACACCACACTCGGTAGGACTCCTCTGGACGAGTGACCAGCTCGTCGCAGAGACCTCTACCTGACAACACACAACACTCACAAGAGACACATCCATACCCCCGGCGGGATCCGAACCCATAATTCCCGCAAGCGAGCGGCCGCAGACCCACGCCTTAGACCGCGAGACCACTGGGATCGGCGACAACTGTATTTAGCCAGTTATATTTATATACGAATTGTGTAACTAGGGAGCTGTAAAGCGAGAACTGGGCACCGGGAAAGATAGACAGCAATACACAGATGAGGAACGTCGATGGCGTAATGGACACCAGACAGTGTTTCCCTGCCTCAAATAACACACACTATTTTAAATTTTAATTGAAGAAAAGTATGTAATAACAGAGAAATATTGTAGCCTTATAATTTTAACTGTTAAAAGACTGTAACAACGGAATCAAAACTTAGCCGCTATTGAGACACATTACAGTCAGTGGTTTTCTTTGGATACCCTTGAAGATGACACTAATGGATATCGAAACATATGGGGATAAGTGAATAATTGTGAACAACTTGGACGATGAATTATCATACAATTTTATTAGACGCAACAGAAGTACCTATATTATTAGTGTGGAATGTAATGGTAGAAGATAATGATGAATGTTGAAGAAGGGAGATAGGTTCGTATTTTATGGTAACATTATGAAATTCGCCAATACAAACAAAAATTGATCCTAACATTTTATTCTTTTTCTTTTTCACGTCAAATGTCTTGTCGACTCGCCCTCTTTTTTTGCGGACAGTAGCTTACTTTTTCATTATCTTTATGTCTATCCTATGAGTGGTGGGTTGTTGAATCTTCTAAGTTAACACATTTCGATGTAATGAATAATTTCCCATCCTCGTCAGGGTATCCAAAATGTGAGGATAAATAAATTTAATTTTTCATGAGTAAGTATTAACTATTTTATCCAAAATACAGACACTGCCCAACTTACGGATTTTAAATTTACGCAGTTTTAGATTGAATCAAGTTTTTTTTTTTTTAAAAAAAAGCGAAAAAATAGAAATCATATTTTTCCAACGCCCGCCGAGTTTTCCCGTGCGGGAATGAAATCGCAAATAAACGAAAGTAGCGGAAGAATACTGCTAGGCGATAACATAGGCGGCGGGACGGTCGCTCTGCGCCTGATCAGGTTAGAGTGTGTTGGAGCTTGGATTTCAGCTGTACTCCATTTTATATACGTGTATAGTTGACCGTGTGTTTACTCAGTTGTGACTGGCGTAAAATCCAAGTTGCGCCAGACCTTCCGTAACGTAACTTTTTCGTAAAGTTGGGGTGTGTCTGTATTGGGTACCGGCGACTCCCTCCTCGGAGGTAAAGAGTCTGCGGCGTGAAACTAACCACTTACCTTCCTCCCGTGTTGAGACAGGAATGCTCAGAGCTTTCTTCGCCTTAATGTTCCTGTACCCTTACAGGGCATGAAAACTACTTTGCCCGTATAATTCTGATTTTGGCACTGATTTCTTTTCCTAAGAAGACTTTCCCTTTATGGGTGAAAGAGGATGATTTACCCACTTTTGGTTCTAAGGATTATGTCGGAGTAAATCCTTAAAAAAGTATGTTTTCCGTGGCATTGGTCTGCTGAAATCGTGGGTATTGTGTAACTAACGAGTGATGAATTGGATTCATAATTATGTCCTGTCGCTATTCAGCTTCTGTCTGCAACGGGGAGCGTATCAGTTGCATCACCTTGGGCTGAACTAATGATGATGTATTCAATTTATTTTGTGCAACGAGCTCTGTTGTTTCGTTCCTAGCCTAATGATCATTAATCAGATATTAAAAACTTTTGAAAATTTTTCAACAATTTTGTGTGATGAAAGACGTGACAAATGCTCTCGTTTGTCATCGTGGCTTTGCGATATAACACGCTGTAATATATAGGCGTGTCTTTTATTGTCGTTGGACAATACAGCTACTAATTGCTAGGTTTAAATTCTCTTAATGTCGTACTTTCACTTCAAGTATGAATCCCTGACAAGGCAAGGAAGAAGTTATGATTTATTTGTTATCTTTCTGCTACTTGCGGTGTAGCTCAGTCGGTGTAGTGACTAGGCTATGTGTTGGACGACCGAGGAATCGTGGTTCGATTCCTAGCAACGTCAAGGCATTCTTCTCCTCTCCAAAGCGTCCAGACAGGCTCTGTAGGCCACCCAGCCTTGCATTAAATGGGTACCGGGGAAAGTTTCTTCATACTTAAAGCGGCCTGAACGTGAAGCTAACCACTCACCTCCTTCTAGTGTTGAGGCTACTTATGCGTTGAGCTACACCTCTGCCCCTCCGTCTTCCTTCATGTCGTGGTGCTTAAATAGGCACCTTTACCCTTACCATTTTCTAAAATCTGACCTTTTAGCAGTACTGCAGCCTCTCAACTGTGATGTCTGAGTAGATTTCTGCACGTTTTGCGAGGGTACCTTTCGTAACGTAAATATAGTGGCACAAATAAGCAGATGTCAAAGGAGTGCAGTTGCATATTTACGTATCTGTTTCGTTGTGGTATGTAATTAACCTTGCAATGAAGCCTGTGTGGTACTTTGTACTTGGGTATACGAGGGTCGGTCAGAATTATTTTAGTAAGAACAGTCCAGATTTAATTGTAGTGCTCTCCTACTGCTTTTCCACACAGACTCTGCTAAAGTTCAGGCATTTATGTCGTGGGATGGACTTTTCTATACCGTAATGATAGAAGTCCGTGTCCTGTGCTATCAGCCGTCATGTCATGGCGATCATCTTTAAATTTGTGGCCGTCAAGGTCTTAGTTCAGCGATGTAAACAGACGGTAATCTTAAGATGATTCATCCCGTTTTGTTTGAAATACTAAAGACAAAAGCCAACAACAGTCCGTCCAACACCACATATGTTTATATAGGCACAAAACAGCTACATGTTTCGACTAATCAGATAGCCATAATCAGGCTGTATACATAAGATATAAAGAATAAAGTTTAAGAGCTGCTGTTTTAGTACGTTAAGATCTCAACCTTTACAGACATTTTTACTCAAAAATCCTTTAAACTTTTATATTGCTTTTAGAGTTCAAAATTGACCTTACTTCGTTGTTGACAGTTTAAAGCACAATCCTAACTATATATACCATCTGCTGTGCAATAAGAACACTGCATTTTGCCACACAGTGTTGTGTTCTCCGTATGATTGTAACAATAAATATAGATTGCCTAAGCAGTACTTTTAATCTTGATATTGAACATGGTCTGTGTTTTCTGTGAGGTAGAACATGAATTTTTATTTCCAGGCTTTCATTATATGACGTTGCGTAAGTTCGGTGCAAGCAATGAATTAGTGTGGACCTGCTTGCTTTCACAAGCATGTTCGTAGCGTCATAAATTGAAATGCCCGTATAATTGAGATGAATGTCAGTCTCCAAAAGGTTAGTAAATAGTCTGTGGTGTGTAATTTAAAACATTTTGAAACTAATAGATTTCTGGAGGTGCAGAACCTATTATTAAAATCTTCGCTGCAGAGGTAGTCTATGTAACGGGTCCAAATTTTAACGCAAACCGTAGCGGATTGCTAATAAGAGTGATAATACACGAGGGTGCATGGTTGTACTTCCTTGTTGGGAGAGGCAGTTCTGAACACTTTGTGCGTTACAAATCAGTACAAGTCGTATTATAATGTACGGTGCTTCGCCAGTATCTTGTTCCGCTTTTCGTATTGTCTGTTTCATTCTGTTACGATTTAAAGAGTGTTTGCTGTTGTGATTATATGGGTGTGGGGTACGGGAAGCTACAAGGCAAGAGGCTGCCGATCATGACTCGTGCCGCCCATTCCCTCGGGTCACATCCCAGTTCCGACGTATCACGTTCCTCACAGCTCTGCCATCTCTTTCGTATGCAAGAATATGTTTACGCAAATGGTACCAGTAATGTACAAATACGCCCTCTGCCGTCTGTTACGTGAACTTAACAAATACGGCGGTATTTGTGGGATGCAGATGTTCGACGTTTTGCTTAACACGACATTTTGAACTACTACACCAACTGTGGACAGGAAAATTATGTCAAATTCTGTTATCAAACTGTACTGCACCCTTGGTTTCCTTGACCATATGAGTGATCATTAGCTTCTCAAGGATTTAATCTACGCCGCGGTCTATTGGGCATTAGTTTCGTTCATAGTCGAGAGGTGAAGGTCAAGAAGGTAAAGATATCCCTGTCCACGCCATGAACGCATGCAGGGTCAGCAGAGGTATAGCTCCACTCATTCTTAATCTCGGCAGTAGATGGAGTTGAGTGGTCAACTTTGCGCTCCGGCCGCTTTACGAAAGAACCCCGGTGCCCATTGAATAGGAGGCTGGGTGGGCCTAAGAGCCGGTCTGGACGTTTTTGGAGAAGAGAGAATGCTCTTGATCCTGCCGGGTTTCGAACCCCGGACCGTTCAGGACGTATCTAGTCACTATTCCTAATACGGTATCGTAAAGGCATCACAACGGGATGTCACACTTAAGCTATCGTAGCCTAATTTGAGACACTGTCACAGTATCTGGAGAGGCTTAGGAAAACTACGAAAGCCTGAGACCTTTCATAATTGAGAGATCACAGTTTAAGCTCTCGTCCAGCAAATGGGCTACACTGACAGGTTTCCGTGGTTTTACCAAGCCTCTCCAGATACTGGAACAGTACCTAAAGTTATACCACGATCGCGTCTCGTCATTTACAGTTTGATCGTTCTACCGTTCGGCGCTGTGCAATTTGTGAGCTGTTGCAATATTCATTAAGTAAACCACAAATACAATAACAGTAATCATGCCTGTGTTCCGTGGAATTTAAATGGCAACGTGTCCGTGGTTCTTGTTGACTGTTTACTTTTGCGCTGTAAACCAGAACATAATACCGTCAACAGGTTTGTTTCTGTTGTTTCTGTTTCCTGTTTCCCCATACTCTAGCACACGAGTTTCGGAAACAGTTTTAAATTTGAGAAGTTAATGCGACATAATACTGACATTTAAAAAAAATGCAATTGCTTTTCATCACGATGCATTGGCACATTACATGAATTTTAAGTTTTCTGTATACCTCGTAATTATGCAGTGAAACCTGCCTGCAATGGAACAGCAAGGGGCCTAAATGTCTTTCCGTTGTAGGCATTTTCCGTTTCAGATAGGTGCTTGAACTTTGTATGAACTGTAAAAGGTTTCCTCTATGTCCAGGTTCTGCTTAACACAGGTTTAAATGTGCATACAAATATAATAACTTATAATTGCAAGAAGAGTAGCCAAACGCAGTGAACACTGATTAAAAGTATTTCGTTATAAAAAATACTAACATTAAAACATTTAGTACATTTTTGTGTGGGGAGCAGTGTTGAAGAATATCAAAGTAGATGTGCTTCAGGATGGGTTTGTGGGGCCTAAATGCTTGCGCTGTAAGGAAGTAAAAAAACGTGTTGGTGGAATTAATTGTTATGTAGTTGGACCTAGTTACTTATGAAACTCTGATGATGGCAACGAATAAAGTTGGTCTGTATTCTGAAGTGTAACACGGAACTCGTTTCTTGTCTGTGTTGTAGGCAAAATTAGCAACGCTCTTGGTGTCTAGACTATAAAGCGTCGATGGTAGATAAATTAATACGACATGGAGTATTGGTGAAATAGCTGACGTGCGATAACCCGAGTACTCTGCAAGAAACCTGTCCCAATGCCACGTAATCCTACAGGGACTGCAAGACGTAACTCGTCTAAAATATTTTATTTCTGACTTCAATATTAACTTCATTTCTCGTTATGTATATATCATAGGATGATTAGCAGTATATCACTCGTTTACAGGAAAGTTCTGTTCCTTTAACCCTTTGAAGAGTAAAAAAGTGGAAGTACTTACCTGTCCAGTATTCCCCATTGTTTGAAAGGGTATTGCTTTTTTTCGAAGGTTCCCAGATTTTGCCCGTTTGTCTTTCTGGTAAGAGGCACATGTGAATGAGGATGAGTATGGAGCATTGGTGGAATGGTATTGTCAGGGGAAAGCCGAATTACTCGGAGAAAAATCTGTCCCAATGCTACTTTGTCCACCACAAATCTCTCAAATCGCACTGATCTAGGATCGAACCCAGGCCCTCGCGGTGAGTGGACGGCGACTAACCGCCTCAGCCATGGCGCGGCCTTTGGAAGCTAAACTTGGTCTGATCATGTTGAAAGCTTCGGTTTCTACCTCATAGAATACACCCCTTGCCTCCATTGCAAAGACCAGTCAGTTAATGATGCTGAGGGAAATAATTGCTGTTGATGTGGAGTGACACGAAACACGTAAGTACTCTCCATGCGCATAAGTGAACGTTATCTTAATGATAGATCTATTGGTGCCTGTCGCAGTCACTGAACTATAAATGGATCAGACGTTATTGGAAGAGTTGCGTGAATTATTTTATCAGTGTAATAAGTTAAAGCTGTAAGTCCTTGAAAAGAAGGATAGCCAGAAAAATGAGGTTTGTTTCTAATGGTTTCTAATGGTTAGTACAGTATGTACACATGAGGGACCGCAGAACAACCTGTGCCCCAAAGACAAACACGCGTGGTGCAAATACTTCCATTGGCAATAACGAGTGCTATTTTAAATGCCCATTTAGAGTGCCTATTGCATCAGAATTACTGAGTAAGTCTGAGTGCCAAAATACGGCAATTGTAATGAAAGTTTTAGCAGTGTAGTTTTGACTTCGATGCCCGGAAACATACTCGTGCTCCTCCAAGTCAAAGCGTGTTTTATTTACTGTTCATCGGCATAGCCGTCATGCTGTATTATCCTGTCAAGACTCCAGGTCAATGTATTGTGTGGTACTGTACAAAACTGTGACTTTGTTCTTTAAATATCAGTATTAATTACATAATTTTTTCCATAAACATAAGCATATAGCTTGTCATGAATTTTGTGTCACTACATAATAGCCTGGGGCCCGCGGTGGCGTAGTTGGTTGAGGCAGTACGCTACAAACCGGAACGTCGCGGGTTCGATTCCCGATGGTGTCATTGACATAATCGTTTCGGTTGCACTATGGCCCTGGGGTCGACTCAGCCTCTAACAGAAATGAGTACCAGGAATATTTCCTAGGGGGGTAAAGGCGGCCGGTGCGTAGGGCTGACAACCTTACCACCTTCATGTGCCGATTGTCTAGAAATCTGGGCGCCTCAACCTCCTGGACCCCTCAGGGCCTGTCAAGGCCTGTAATGGGGTTGCTTTACCTTTACATAATAGCCTGTTGTTTGCTACCACGATAAAGAATTAGACTTCTGTCTCATAGTGTGACTAATAAATTTTAAATGTGATTTTGCTTTTCTGGTTACATTCCATTCACTAGCTTGCAGGCATCCGACAAAACTGTCGTGGGTTGAAGACATTACGGTTATATTTAGAGTTTTTAAGCCTGTTTGTTCACGTAGGTTGTATATTTCAGGTTTATCAAACACGAATAATGCATTTTGATCTTTTAAATTACTTTCCTTAATCCCATGTTGATGAGTTTTCATATCTAAGGAATGTCAAGTCGAAAATTTCAATATGCAAAGTAATGTTTATTTTATTTTGCTATATATTTTACTTTGTTTTTAGTAATTAAAATCTCTCGCGTTCGGTTCGGTGCATGACCATTATTGCTAATGCTTATAAATTGTCAATGTTATTAGATAATTAAAAAAAAACTAATTGAAGCATCTGTGTACGTCACCTGTAGTTGTTACGGAATTTCGTGGAAATGTCATAGATAATCTGTGTACTGTATAATTAAATTGTGAATCGCGTTATGACAGATGAACTTCTCTGTTACAAATCGGCAGGTTATATGTCACTAGTTCGGTGGAGTTCAACCATGTTCATATTATTGTCAGTGTTATTATTATATGCTGTTCATTGTACTGTACTTAAACGACTGCCAGTGCTTGCTGTCGTGTTCACAGATATACACACCAGGCCTACTGTCAGTAGATACTGTAACTATGTGTAGTCTGAAGACATTGAAAGCTCTTGTTATATCGCGTTTTATTAAACAGACTCCTCGGAGGACACATTTAATATGTATTGTGTTGTGTACTATTCCATCATAAATCATACTGGATTTGACTCGGAGACTTAAGCCCATATTAAATTTGAAGGGATGTAACGACAAAAGTCAAAGGCACATAAGGAGGTCCTGAACCCAGAGCTATGATTCTGACCGTGGAAGAAAAAGAAATAGCCGTGTCCAGTGAAGATGGCTCACGCTTGTGGTGCAGTGTTATGCTGAACTGGAGCCTGTCGTCGTGACCACGCCGTCTCGTGTCCAATTGCTATCTCGACAGCGACGTGCGTTTTGTAGTGCAGAATCGCATTATCGGTAATATTCACTCACACTTTGACGTTCTCGATTTAGTTCACAGTTTAGTGGCTTTGTATGTACATTTGCTGCAATTATTCCCTCTGGATACCCAAATTATGCGTTTTATTTGCCGCGTTGTCAAATGTGGTAAATAAACAGACATTTTGTTCTTTCCTGGGCATTCTGTACGTATCTAGACGTGTATATTAAACCGTCTTACCAAGACTGCTTAACTCTTGGAGGTGGGACGAATAGTTTGTCCCGAAATTTCTGTAACTACCAATGAACGCTGCGTAACATCCCAGAAGAGCGAAGATCTCATTTACACGGCGGCGGAAGCTTGAAATCACGTTTTATCATATCATACGGGTAGGCAAAACTAAAGTTATTGCGTACATGCCATGAAAGCACAGTGGGGGAGTAGAGGTATGGCTCCACCCCGTCTCAACCTCGACGCTAGACGGAATTGAGTGGTCCCGTTATTCTCCGGCCGCTTTACCCCCGAGAAAGAACCCAGGTACTCATTGAAGTAGAGTCTGCCTGGGCCCCAGAGCCGGTCTGGACGTATTTGGAGATGAGAAAATCTCGGACTGGGATTCGAGCTCCGATCCATCCTGCCTGTGACCCTGTCGCTATATCAACTACGATACCCCGGTCCGTCCACATCATATGGACAGTCAGCTTTCCGTGGGGAGGGGGTGGCGTGGTTGGCTCTCTTTCGAGGTGACAGCGGGCTGGTAGGGTTGTGTGCTGTCCTCGTACTTCGCCTGCACAAGCTTGGGAAACGAGGAGGGAACTAAGCTAATTTTACGGGAACAGTGGTGCAGAGAGGGGGGTATTAACCGCGGAAATGTTTGCTGCATGTCACGTTGGATAATGAATGAATGAAATTATGTGGTACAGATTTATATTTATAATTATTTTTGAAGTTAGTTAACGATGCTTAACCATCGTACTTGGAACAGCCTCTATAAAAATGGAACTGTTGTGAGGCAAGTTCCCCCCCCCCCTCCCCCCCCCCCCCCCCCACACTGAAAGGTATCGTCAATGCAGTCAGCAAAATAGTGTCTGTGTCGGTGACACTTCCGTGATGGCGACACATACCTAGCCTACCTCACAGGATCGGAGATACGATAGGCGGACTGCAGCTCAGAACACAGATGAACAGCTGTGAACTGTTCGCACTGAATCAAAATGTGCCTAGAGCTTTCGTGTGTGGAATGTTGCATCTTCATAAAATAGCCTGCTGATTAAGTGGCATCTTCGTCTTCGTCTTCCGTTTTCGTGCACTTGAGCGCATCAAATACAAATCGAGGTTTACAGCTGGCTTCAGTGTTGTGTTGTAACATTTGCAGCTGACAGTACCTTGAAAATAAAACAGAAATTACTATGTAACGTGGAATAACTCCGTCGGCCTTAGTGTGCTTTGAGACTCTTATTTTGTGTTTATAAATAAAGTTTACAGTTTGTCTGCAAGGACTCGTAGCAGGCAGCCAGTGTTCTGGGTAGCTCAGCTGTTCAGAATAGTCGTACAACAATTTCATTTTTCATTTCAGATTTTATATGGATCAAAGACAGATTTTAATTTAAAAGTTTTGTTTCATTTTCTTCTTCGTTTGCTCAATATCAAATCATCCGTATAATGGAATGTACAATAGTACTTTTGTAACTTTTTGATTCACTTTAGCGTACTACACAGTTTCAGATCTCAGAAAAAATGAAACGCCCTTTTATCGGATCTTCATAAGAAATGTTTCACGTCTTTCTGTCTGTCACGCTTTATATATACAGGAAACCTGAACTAATCCCATGGGACAGTCTTTTTTTTTTTGGTAGGGGGGGTGGTGGTGGTGTGAAGTTGGTAGTTACTTAGTGATTCAAGAAACTACCTTCTTATATGGGACTCGAAATTTCATAGCTGTGTCAACAAGACCCCGCCACTGGAGCTACTTGAATCCAATCCACATTGTATTTCTTTTATAGGCCTCTGTATTTTAATGGTATTATTTTTCCATGCATGCCTGTCTCTCCCAGCTCATCTTGTCCGCCTAGTTTTGCGCACAAAAATAAGCGTATTTTTGATTTACTGAATGTTTTATTGAACTAAACGTAGCAACGCAAGTAGGGTACACCACGAAACGTAGCAACGCAAGTAGGGTACACCACGAAACGTAGCAACGCAAGTAGGGTACACCACGAAACGTATCAACGCAAGTAGGGTACACCACGAAACGTAGCAACGCAAGTAGGGTACACCACGAAACGTAGCAACGCAAGTAGGGTACACCACGAAACGTATCAACGCAAGTAGGGTACACCACGAAACGTAGCAACGCAAGTAGGTACACCACGAAACGTAGCAACGCAAGTAGGGTACACCACGAAACGTAGCAACGCAAGTAGGGTACACCACGAAACGTATCAACGCAAGTAGGGTACACCACGAAACGTAGCAACGCAAGTAGGTACACCACGAAACGTAGCAACACAAGTAGGGTACACCACGAAACGTAGCAACACAAGTAGGGTACACCACGAAACGTAGCAACGCAAGTAGGGTACACCACGAAACGTAGCAACGCAAGTAGGGTACACCACGAAACGTAGCAACGCAAGTAGGGTACACCACGAAACGTATCAACGCAAGTAGGGTACACCACGAAACGTAGCAACGCAAGTAGGTACACCACGAAACTAAACGTAGCAACGCAAGTAGGTACACCACGAAACTAAACGTAGCAACGCAAGTAGGTACACCACGAAACTAAACGTAGCAACGCAAGTAGGTGCACCACGAAACTAAACGTAGCAACGCAAGTAGGTACACCACGAAACTAAACGTAGCAACGCAAATAGGTACACCACGAAACTAAACGTAGCAACGCAAGTAGGTGCACCACGAAACTAAACGTAGCAACGCAAATAGGTACACCACGAAACTAAACGTAGCAACGCAAGTAGGTGCACCACGAAACTAAACGTAGCAACGCAAGTAGGTACACCACGAAACTAAACGTAGCAACGCAAGTAGGTACACCACGAAACTAAACGTAGCAAAGCAAGTAGGTACACCACGAAACTAAACGTAGCAAAGCAAGTAGGTGCACCACGAAACTAAACGTAGCAAAGCAAGTAGGTGCACCACGAAACTCGGTAAGGCGCTACGTTTTATACGGAACATCTCGATTCAAGCTGTTGCCGATCCCAGTGGCCGCGCGGTCTAAGGCATGGGCCTGCGGCCGCTCGATTACTGGGATTGTGGGTTCGAATCCCACCGGGGGCATGGATGATTGTGTTGTGTTGTAAAAAGACGGTTGTGGACCGTAAGTGACATGAAAGGACGAAAAAGGATTACTACAGAACAAAAATGGATCAAAGGGGAAAACCCAGGAATTAGTATTAAAAAAAGCTGTAACGTTGATGACATAGTTGGGAGGATTCTGGTTCGATCTCCGGATGGACATTGGCTTTCCTGAAGTTCTTTGTGATTTTTCAAGTCAGTCCAAGAAAATGCCGTGATGCTATATGTAATCGGGCCACGACGGCCACCTTCCACATCCTTTCCAATTCATTACTGACTTATCGTAATCTGCGCTGTGTACATTGAGATACAGATAGCGTTTATAAATAAATAAATATCAGCTGGTGAATGTGTGCCTCGGTACTGTGACGATGTCAGTGTGTGAAGTCTGTCAAGTAAAGCAGTTCCATCATGACATTTGTACGAACTTTTAAGGCGTTAGCATACAACGTATTGAATTGCGTTCCTCAAATTTTTTTTATATTATCGTTGATAAAATTACGCAAGTCTCGTTAACCTCTTTCTTTTCTGATAAAGATGTAAAGTAACTGCCGCCAACTCACAGAGCTATTTTAATTATGAACCGTTAGTACTGACACTTGTAATTTGGTACGGTGAAATATTACAATTGTTTCCACATATTTCGCTTCAAACGCACTGTCATGGGACGAAGTGAATCGTTGTGTTTATGATTTCTTTATGAATTGAATCCGGTTTTTACTACTGCCACTCTATTTAGTCGATGGAACTAATGGTGTTTATTATGCTTGGTTTTAATGGTAGATTATGGTGTTGATGATAATGTAATATGAAGGGGAATTGTGGTTTGTGAAATAAGTAGCAACCCAACAGTGTTTGTGGCGTAATAAAGGTAACCACAAGCAGCAGTGGCTGTTTCTTGTTCTTATAGTGAAGAAACAAGAAGATATTACAGGGCAGGTCTGAATATGCGATTGCATTCTTACGATTATACGGAATTGGAATTATGGTGGGTTTCCCCATTCCTTCCTCATGAATGCTGGGATTGTGATCTAAAAGTAGACTAAAATCCATTTATTGCAATTCTCGTCCAACAAATTATTCAGGGTCTTCTTCCCATGCCTCATTCGATGTAACATAACGCCTGTCGCTGAGTCATCATAATCACAATAATAATAATAATAATAATAATAATAATAATAATGATCGGCTCGATTGCCCGGCTGGGCCCTGGTTTTCCTCAGAAGCTTGTACCATTTATCCCTGTTTATAGCCTTCCTTTCTTTTGTTCTTTCGGTGTCTTGATCAATACTATCCAGCCATCTCATCTTAGGTCTTCCAATCCCTCTCTTCCCTTTTGATCTGGCTAAGAGTATTATTGCTGGAATTCCTTCCTCGTTCATTAGTGCCACTGTCATGTATTTCTTTTAATGTAAAGTAAAGTTCACCCTAGGACAGGCCATGAAGGCCCAGAGGGGGAGTAGAGTTATAGCTCTTTTCTTCTTTAACCTCGGCGCCAGATGGGGGTGGGTGGTCAACGCCACGCCCCGGCCGCTTTACCCTCGGGAAAGAGACCCGGTACTCATTGTACAGGAAGCTGGGTGCGCCTCAGGGCCTTTATGGTCGGATGCGGAAAATCTCGCCGCACCGGGATTACGTCCCGGACCGTCCAGCTCGTAGCAAGGCACTATAGCGACTACGCTACCCGGGCCACGTTTCTAATGTGGGGTCCATAAATAATCTCCAAAACCAAACGACGAATTGAGCGTTGTATTACACGTCTTTCTCTGAGTACACCATGGTTTCATTGTATTCGTAAACGGTAACGTGTAGTACATTCCAGACATTACACTTTATTACACTCTTAACCGTACAGAAGTTGATATCCACTGTTCATGCATTCTTACATAAAGTTCACTTTCCATGTTTCAAGTTATTGTACAATATTTCCTGTGTTACAAATCGAACGATAAGTTGAGATCATGAAAGGGGCCTTTCAGCTTCATTCTCCTGTCTTTCTTTTTTAAGGTTTGTAAGTGTGACCTTTTTCCGATCCCAGTGGCCGTGCGGTCTAAGGCGTGGGTCTGCGGCCGCTCGCTTACTAGGATCGTGGGTTCGAATCCCACCGGGGGGCATGGATGTCTGTTTCTTGTGAGTGTTGTGTGTTGTCAGGTAGAGGTCTCTGCGACGAGCTGGTCCATCGTCCAGAGGAGTCCTACCGAACGTGGTGTGTCTGAGTGTGATCGTGAAGCGTTGTAAAATGACGAGGCCTAGGCCCCCAAGGGGCTGTCGAGCCATAGGGGAGGAAAAAAGTGTGACCTTTTAAAGAACCGATTCCTTGTAGTGTTCTTAGATTCTGCCGTTGTGTTAAGTCGTATTATTTTCTGCGCTAAAGAGTTTAAACTCATTCGAATGTAGCGTCTTTATTATTTCACCTCCAAGTAAGTCCACCGCGCCGCGTTTTAGGCACATTCGCAAAACTGCGAAAAGCGACTGTTACCTTCGTCATGTCTGTCTGTCCGTCCGTTCACGTGGAATAAATCAGCTCCCTCTGGACGGATTTTCATGACCTTTGAGATTTAAGGATTTTTCGACAATCTGTTTAGAAAATTCAAGTTTCATTAAAACTGACAAGAATAACGGATACTTTACATTAATACCTATGTACATTTGTGATAATATCTCACTCCATTCTTCTTAGAACGAGAAATATTTCAGACAGATGTTATAGAGGAAATCAAAACACATTTTCTATTCAATAACTTTTTCTCGAAAATCGTGCCGTTTATGAGATAATGGGGGGAAAGTATGGTAGAGCCAAACAGACCACAGATGGCAACACAATACGACGCACGCACTTTGCATGCTGGATAACTAAGGCTACAGACACACTCAAAATTTGTAATACTTATTGCTTTTCCACGGCAACAATGGTTACGCCAACACTCCTGAACATTACGTAATACGTACACTGCCTGTCTTATCTTGTCTTGTAAGATTTTAATGACACTTGAATTTTATCGGCAATTTTTCGAAAAATCCTCAAATATCAAATTTCATGAAAATCCGTTCATTGGGAGCCAAGTTGTTCCATGAGGACGGACGGACAGGCAGACACATGACGAATCTAATGGTCGCTTCTCGCAATTTTGCTAACGTGCCTAATAAATGGCTGTTATTTTCGTAAACGGCTAGTTTTTGTAAGGGAGACAGCATGATTTCTGCAGGTGGGAAGTGAATTTTTTTAAAATACTATTTAGATGAATGTAGGGTTTTAGAGGGTTAAATGTAGTAGAATGTGGCTTGTGGGAAGATAATGCTGTAGCAGTCGCGTGCGACAGAATTAACTTCAGCTTTACCACGGTTCATTAGCTAAACAAAGGGAATTGTTAAGCGACTCACTGCGAAATTATGTGAGATCCAAGATCGTCATTTATTTCTGCAAGCAGCCATTTTAGGTGCTTTTGCATTCCTGCGGTACGCCTTTAAAATCACTTCGTCCATCCATTCGCCAGTATTCATATAACAACCCAAGTACAGCTGAGTGGATCTTCATGAAATTTTGATAATTGAGAATTTTACGAAAAATTGTCGAGACGTTTAAATTTTAATTTATTTCGGATTTTATTAAAACGTACTTTCCATGAAGACCTTATTGTATTTCTGCGCTGGTTAATTTTCACATCCCCATTCTGTGCGCCTTCTCATTCCTGTGATGCTCTATTGTAGCACTGTTGCTAAAGTACAAAATAATCACAACATATCCGGAGCACCAAATTTGTAGAGGATCAAACGGACCGTAATATTTACGCTGTGCATAAGTTTTCTAACTTGCTTATTCTTATGCAGGGTAATATGTTTGGGAACAGTGTGTGAGGGGTTAGACATTGAAGAGAAGCAGTATTAGGAGGCTGAAGGATAATTCATAAATTGTGCTGGTCACTGGATGTCATAAGGGCGTTCAGATCACGGAGAGTGTATGTTCTGGACATGTAGCACGCATGATATGGAAAGTAAGTGCATGGAACTCCTGTTTGAACATCTGGAGGCAGGATACTGCTGGGTACATGTGGTTGGAAGCGTAATATTAAAATGGTTCTTAAGGAAATGGCTCACGAATCTGTGAACTGGATTCATCTGGCTCAGGTTAGGACGAATGGCGTATTAGTGAGCCGACAGTACTAAACCTTTCGTTTGCATAGAAGGAGGAAATTTCTTTGCAACGTCAGCGACTTGTGTTTTCTCAATTTTTTGCATTTTACAATGTTTTTCACGAAATTAATAGGCCTGGTCATTACGACGGAGTGTTATTAAGCCAACGTTCTACTTAAACCAATTGCTCCGAATGAACATTTTCAAATACGGCATGACTACATATGCATGACCGCCACAGACAGTGCAAAGCTTTACGTGCCACAGTGTGATGCGGAGCGAGTGATTGTGTATGACAGTAAGTTCTTAACATTTTATACTGGAATCTGGACGCTGCTTTTTTTTTTCGTAAAAATATGGAAGTAGAGACTATAATACTTAGACCATGTGACGCTTATATTTTACGGGCAAAATTCCTACAAATTCCGTTCTTTTGAGATATGACGGTGCGTCAATGGGTACGGATCCTGACGTTTCGGGCAACGTAATGCCATCATCTTCAAGGACCGAAAGAACTAGAAGAAACTTCGGGATCCGATTATCCATTGACGCAGGGCCACGTCCAAGAGGAACCTCTTCAACTAAACCGCTGCGAAAATCTCAAAACTGTCGGGGCAACTTACCTGTTAAGAGGCGCAAGGCTCTGTTCGCATTGATGTTGTACATGTTTCTTCCTCATCCCTTGCAGGTGACTGTCCAAATGTTACCTTAAATACCGAAACACTTCACGATACTTGCTGTGCCCTTTCGCTGGAAATAAGACGTCGTTTACGAAACATAGTTGAAAAAAGAAAAAAATATATATATATAATAAGAGGCAAGAATGGAAAAGTGTTCTACAGTGTGAGTACTGGTCCTTCCTAAATTCGTCCTTTCAGATATTGTATTCCTCCTCGATCTTGTTGCTCATTTATTGGGTACAAAAATGTAAGCTACACAGTCTGTCGCACCATAGATGTCGCACTGTCTAAAGGAAAATTTTTTTCCAAGTTGGATTTTTATAGATACAAATCACATCGAAATATTAACCGCATAAAAGTCATGTATATTAATGGGGTCAATTTTCTGTGTCATTTACAAATTATTTTTTTCTTTGACATGTTTTGGTACTCGGCAAAAGTCTACAGGAAGCTATGCGCACGCTACGCAGTACTGCTATGAATTCACAACAGGCATAAAGTTTGGATGACAGAATTAGAAAATTTTGAACATTTCAGGAATATATCGTTATTGTAACTAATCGTGCTTAGTGGGGAGACATTTGTCCGAGAAAGCGTCTACCAGCTTGTCGTTTGTTACTTTCCTTTTCCTTGACAGTACTGTAATCAGATGCCTACTTTGCATCCTTGCACTGTTTGTCGATTCATCTTTCATGGTCATTACGAACTCCATTTCGCAGCGTCGTCTATAGTTAAAGAAACCTCATGTCCGATTAATCCTAAGCAACGAAGGCAAAATATATAATCGCCCGCCCAGGAATAGCTTAAGCAAAACCATTGTGTTGTTTTCATGATTGATGCTGGAAGAGTCTCATAGCCATTTATTTTGTGGCTTCTGCAATACAAGGAGGAGGAGGAGGAACGGGTCGAGGTCAACTCACTCCCCAAGCGAATTGCGACCTGAAGCCTGAAGGGTCGATAGCTCGAGATGCCGTGAGAACAATATTATCCCTATCTACTGTTACAGTCCAGCCAGCCCGTCCCTTGGGTGTGCAACTGACAATACTTGTCCCCCCGTATTGTGAACTCTCAGTCAGATATCCACGCCGAAGAAAACCCCTTTGTGTAAAACGGTCTACGTATTCTGTGTGAATCATGAACTGTATCTTCTAGAGGAGATATCAGATCTCTAGAGACGTGGATTAGCAGAAGAACTTCCTAGTTTTATTTTCTGTCTCTGCTTTTTGTTAGAATATCTTTATCATGCGACACTTGCTGCTTCTTAGTACGGACGGATAACTATAGTGACAGTGGCTTCTTTTAGTTTGTTTTCTTGTATAGAAAGCTATGAGTTCAGTGTCTGTACGTTCCGTGAGATTGCATCTTCGGTACTGTCCACTATCTGAGTTTATTATGAATGGTTAAACAGTACTTATATGCTAATGACAAAGACAAGAACGGTATCTTGATTTGAATTCTTCTGATTTATGCGTTCAGTGATATTTCTGTAGTAACAGTTGTTATTGCTCGTCTTAATACATATTTAGGACACTGCAAGAATAGTATGACCAAAGGAAGAAGTGTAAAATAGTAAATAAAGAAATTTCTGCTGCTGTTTTCAGCGCTTTCTATGTTAATTCGCTCTGTGACGGTGTATAAGTTATTTTTGAAAACGTTTGATTCTTATGCCAGGTCTTTAAACAAAACAGATGTAAGAAATATAGGCAAATATTGAGATAAAATTATGCCTAAATATGGCAACGTTTAAAAACGCAAACTTGGAAGTAATAGTGTTAAAAGAAATACGGAAATTGACATGGATAATATTAGTTCATGAAAAAATAAAGAGTTATAAAAAATTTAGATATGGAAGGTGTGTTTACCGTAGCAGCCTGATGGTAAACGAGTGTCAGTTTTACACAAGTATCAAAATGAACCGTACCCAACACACCTTGTTCCATGCGATTCGTTAGTCGAATTTATATTTCTGAGGCATCAGGTATTGGTATTTCGCAGGGTTATTGTTAGGCTGTACCACTCTTGTAGACGTGTGTATGTTGAGTGTGTAAGCAATGAATTTAAAGTGACTTATAATTTGTTTTATTGGTTTATAATACAATGGTAAATGGCCTCGTCATGTGATGGTGTTAAAATATTCACTCACCTGTCCAAGGCGTCTTTCATCGGTTGTTTCTTGGTTCATGATGAATGATGAAGTCGTTACAGTACCGGTTATTACATTATTGCTTTCTTGTACAAATAGCTGAAACCCATTATTTTGATGGGAGGGACGTGAAATGTGAAACAACTGTTTTAGTTTAACGTTTTCGTAAATGTTCGATCAGATCACAAAAATCTCTTTTTGATAACGCATATCGTGAACGTAAACTGTAACATTTTGATGACTTCCCAACCTGTCTCTACGTTTATCTGAGTAAATGTCTTTCTTTCTTTTCCATCTTTTCGTTCTATTAAATACTTTTTTTAACTGACTTTTTTAAATTTCTATTTATCCATTTCATTCTCCTAATGTAAAAGTGATAATCCTCGCGACATGTGTGTGCTTAAACAATTACTCTGTCAAATAATCATGCACCAACAAAACGTTTGAACGTTTCACTTTTGTTTAATTCCACTGTGAAAATGGTAATGCTTTATTTGTACGTTTACTTAAACTACTGCATAGCACAGCTGTCCCAATAATATTACTCTGGTATTGTGTTTCACCTTTTGATTTATGTTTGAAATCAATCTGATCACAGAGGGAAATATGTTCATGTCGAAGCTATTTAACGATTAATGCCATCTGTCGGACACTGATGAAAGTAAGCTGGGTGTGACTCACTGACAAACCAAGGGTATTGTGCAAGTCGTGTATCAGTGAAACATTCCCGGATTACCAGCAACAAACGAATGAAATTACTCCATTGTCCTTATAGCAGTTTGATTCATTTACAGGCCACAGTGAGGTCAGTGAGGATCACTTTACACGTTAAAATCACGTAAGCAATTTACATCAAGGATGAAGGTATTTCTACGGTATAATCAAAATTTTCACACGTTCATAGGAGTTTTTGGATCGACTTGTATGCTGGAGAACTAATAAGGATTTTTAAGTTGTTTTTCTTTTATAGTTGCTCCTTTGCACTCGGATACTTTGTTTAGATCGTGAATTCGTTTATTGAATCTAAGCAGTAATTACTTCTGGCTTTCCTGGTTCTGTTTTAAGTATGCACGTACTGTTGATGACAGCGCTGTAGAACCCGTGGTGATGTAGAGTTGGAGCATTGTAGCCTGTTCATATCCTGTATTGACTTTTATTATGTTGGTAGAAGGAAGCAAATGAGATCTGTCTTAAAAGTCTTCTTGTTTCACGTCCCTACGTTTATTCTGATACGCAGTTTTTGCCTTACCGTTTCTCACGTGTATCCATGGCTTATTTCGCTTCGCAGTGCATTCTATTGGTAACGAATAGTAGCCGACAGCACAGCACACTGGAAGTCAGTCCAATTAACGTATGTTATGTCCTTCTGTTTGTGCAGCACACCCTGACTGGCCACTCCGGAAAGGTAATGGCTGCTAAGTTCCTGGGAGAACCGTCCAAAGTCGTTTCCGGCAGTCATGATCGCACGCTTAAAATATGGGACCTGAGAAGCAAAGCATGTGAGTGATGTTTTCCTGGACTTACATTTCTGCTGCTATATTTACTGTAATCTTCATACCTTTCTGTTCTTGTGTGGCCTGTATTCGTTACGTTTCTGTTGTTATACTTCCTGTTTTTTCGTGTATTTATTTTGTTGTGTGACGTGTTATGAAGAGCCGGGATAGCGTAGTCGGTATACACATACTGACCTAGGCTGAGGGCTGGACGACCGAGCAAATGTCTTACCATTCCCCTTCGGGGTGACAGATTTTGCTGCACTCTGAAGCGCCCATACCGGCTTTGGTTTACCTAGCCTCTTATTCAGTGGGTACGGGGGCCTCTTTCATCGAGAAAAAGTAATCAGGGCTTGAAGCCGAGTTTGAGAATGAGCGGAGCTGTACCTCAATTCCCCCATTTGTCTTAATGGTTTTCACAGAGAAACCTTTACGTTACAGGTTATGTTTTACTGTGTTGTGTTGGGCTATTACTGTAGTATAGTAGTTTCTTAAATTTCCTTGCTGTGAAGGTGAGTATTGGGACAGCGCTTGAAATCATCCTCAGAAATCTTTCTTGTCTTGAATTCTGACGTGATCATATTCTCATCTCAGTGATATCACATCTGGAGTTCAAATAATATCGATAAAAAACCAAATAACCAGTCTTACCAACAGTTGCATGGCGTAGTTCAGAACTTCACAACTGTGTATATAGTATTCTCGCCATTTGTATGCGTTACGTAGTAATCGTGTGTATCGTTAAGACACTGCAGTAAGCCGGACGTCTAACTCGAATGGACAAACAAGAAATGCCTACGTGATTATAGGTTTTCGCAGCGTTGTTGATGAAGACAAGACACCGTGTCTAATTACCAATCTGCACGTCGTCACATTCAAGAAGACCCCGCTCTTCAAGAACAGTATGGAAGACAGAGTGTATGAGAGCATAACATTAAGATCGGTGTTAGTGAGATAGGTTCAGGATGGAATTAGCCCTGGGTCGTGCCGAATTTAGTATTAGTTGTTATAAATTTTTTGTGTTCTATTTTTAGAGACGTAATTACTGAGAACCACTGCTGGCATCGCTTTTGGAAACATGCATGTCATTACTGTACTTCTGAAA